>OX336389.2:77562011-78762011 GCA_946902985.2 Meconema thalassinum | reverse complement strand
TATGTTTATCATAGCTCAGTTCGTAGATAAATCGTATGCAAGAGTTGAGAGCTCGTTGAAGTTTCAAAGTTAATGTTTTGGTTGCGTCTACAAGAATAACGTCACAGTAGTCAAGAATAGGCAGTATCAGTGTCTGTACGAGTAGGATCCTTACTTTAAATGGTAAAATAGCTATTTTTCTTTTGAGGGATTGGAGCGTTGCGAAAATCTTCTTGCATACATTCTGTACATGTTCAGACCAGTTAAGAGTCTGATTTATTATCACACCTAGATTTTTCACTGTAGGACAGTATGGAATTTCGTTGTTGTTCAATACAATTGGGGGAATAATTTGACAATTACCTATCTAGAATAATGACGAAATTAAGTTGGTAATATCGAAATGTCCAATTAGTTCGAAATATTCCTGGTATAATGTAGCCTAATAGAGCACTACAGTTGGCAGCCCTGGTAACTGAATATATTCTTAGTTCCATCTCTTAGGGCACAGAATACAAAATTTGGTTGAAGTCCAATGGACGTTACATGCAGTTAGACATTGGATCGATCCGCATGCGTAAAAGCATGTTGGCAACAATGTCATGTGTGTGCTGATTAGAAATAATCGGAAATATTATGATATCTTGTTGTGCCAATTTTGGACGAAATCCATTTGCTAGTATAGAAGTTACATGTATTTTAAAATTGGACTTATCAGCAGGCATAGAATCATGTTGGCAGCACTGACTTATATTAATTATTACAAATTAATCTAGAATGTCAGGTGCTATACGTGTGAAAAGTATAGGGCTGTTGTCTTGCATACTTCCTGATATATTGATATTAGGTTAAAAATTATAGACAGCATTTATTAACAGTTGGCAGCCCTGATTGCTCTTAAGAATACTTATAGTTATATCTGTTATGTTACACATAGCACATACGAAATTTGGTTGTAATCCAACTGATAGTATAGAAGTTACATGTACTTAAAAATATCCCTATCAGCAGGTTTAGAATCACGTCGGTAGAACTGAAGTATATAAGTTACTCCAAAATTAATCTAAAGTGTCAGGTACTATACGTGTGCATAGTTTAAGGCTATCGGCTTGCATACTTTCTGATATATTGGTATTTGGATAAAAGAATAGAGAGAGCAATTATTAACAGTTGGCAGCCCTGGTGGCTCTTAAGAATACGCTCAGTCATATCTGATTATGTACACATATTACATACAAAATTTGGTTGAAATCCAATTTATAGTGTAGATGTTATAGGCATTTAAAAATTGGACCTATCAGAAGGCTTAAAATTATTTTGGCAACTTTGACATGTATGGCCTCCTGGAAATTAAATTGAAATAGTGTTATCTACATGTGTGGCAATTTTGGAATAGCCCCCATGCATACCTTCCATGATATCCAACATGGAGCTCAAATTTCTAGTGCGATTTTTCAGCAGTTGGTAGCACTGACATCATTTTCAAATATGGACGTGAGATATTCCGGTATACATCTCTACTCATACTAAATTTGGTTTCGATTGCTGCAGCCGTTTAGGAATTGATAGGGGACACACACACACACACACACACTGCCAGACAGACAGAAGGACAGACAGACAGACACACATTTTCCCGGATCGATCTCATAAGTCTACTTTTTCCTCATTTTTGCAAAATGTGAAAAGTAGGCTAAAAATAGTGTTCTATAATCATTTGGTTGAAATAAAAACATAACAACCTTTCTCCTTAAGTCTCCCATTACAGACCTATTGGGGGTAGTGTGTTTTATGAACATGCGAGATTTCTTGCACGGGTCCACTAGTAGCCTATATATTATTTCAGTAGTATAGATCCCTCCTGCGGCGCTCAAAAGCGACCGATCGTGACGAACTAGCATTCAAATGAAAGATAATAGACATTAGCAGTGACTAATTGCACTCTAATATCATAAATATCTATAATTTCTTTAAAAAAATTATGAAGTGTGCGATTTGCAGATACCGTTGCTGTTGGAAAATACTCTCCATAATTGCTGACCATTTCACATTTTGGCCGCTGTGGCGCCTGTTTCATGTCATTTTAACATTCTGAGGTATTTCCTTTATCATTTTGCATGGATTTTGGAAACAGTAAATCAAAGGAATGAGTACCCGGTACTCAAATCATATAATTTCATAAATATCGAATAACCGGTGAGTGTTATGATGATCCAATTTTCAGTGATTGCCTTCTTAAGTTAGGGAACGTAGAACTTGGAATTCTGACTGAAATGTAAATAGCGTTCTATAATCATTTAGTTGAAATAAAAACATAACAACCTTTCTCCCTCAGTGTCTCATTATAAACCCATTGGGGAAAGTGTGGTTTATGAACATGCGAGATTTCTCGCACGAGTCCGCTAGTAAAGATATAATGTGCTAAGTTTGTGCTTGGATGATTAAGTCGCGAGAAAACCCCATTTAAATATTTAAAATTCTCATGGCCGCCATGTTGGTTTTGTACTCATCAGGTTATTGAAAGATGCATACATGATTTTATTTTAACAGCCTCTATTGCCATATAAAAGTATAGGTGAATTTAGTATCGTTTATGACCATACAAAATTTGATGTTGATAGTAGTAATTGTTTGGGAGATACTGAATGCGGGTAAAATATTTCGCGCGGCCGCCATGTTCGATTGGCTACACTTTAAAATTTGAAAGGAACGGCCGAGGTCAGATGAGGTGGTAGTATGATCTCACCGAGTCTCATTCAAATCGCTCCAACCGTTTAGATTTAATTAGGAGAGGGGGAAGATAGACACACGGACAAAAGTTGATCTCATAAGCCTACATTTCATAAATGAAACTAGACTGAGAATAAATAACTCTCTTTCATTTACAGCTACGATAAAGAACATTTGTGACAGGGTAGATATTTATTATGTAGCTTCTTATGCACAAATCAAAATAACAGGGATACCAAATTTTCAAGATGACGACTGAGCGTACTATTAAAACGTAATAATCAATCATTCAGAATGTAATTGTGGATTTAAAGCAAAACTTAGTAAGAAAGATTTACCATATAAGGGACCTTGCTGAAATAAGCAATAACAGTTTTAAAATATAGAATAAATGAATAAGAGTTTTTGACTACAATAACGGAAATTAGTAGTAACTAGCAGAGCCCGCGTCGAGTATCTACGCAATAACAGCGCAATATAAGGAACGGCCTGAGATATTAGTAACATTACATTTAATTACGAAAAAAACTTCACAAACTTAATATGTTGATACCAGTGCAGGAAGGAAAGATTCAACTGGGCTGTGAAATGATAACTTCACAGAGGACATTTGGGATACAACCAGGACTTCTTTCACATACAGTAGTTCTCGAGTGAGGTGTACATAGTTGTCTCTAAGAAGCCAAATCACTTTTCTTGCAAGATAATGCATTTTGTTAAGATACTTTTTGAATTTATCTATCAAAAATTTCTCTAAACACACAGTTGGTTATTTTGTTACTTGTCGACACAACCGATTGCGAGCTAAACGATCTTACCAGTGAAAGGGCTACGTAAAGCTGTCCATGCGTAAAGACGGGTTTTGTCAAGTAAAGGCTCATTTTATCGAAAGTCTGACCCTCAGATTTATTTATTGTCATTGATAAATCCAAACGTACTGGGAATTGCCTTCCTTTAAATTTAAAAGGCATGTTTGTATCAGAAGGGATAAGGGTTATCCTGGGTATGAAAACGATTTCTCTCTTATCAGAATCTATAATAGTTGTCTCTATGATATTACGTTGTAACCCGTTAACTATTAGCCTTGTCCCTATGCAGACCCCTTTTGAGGGTAGAATATTTCTTAATGACATAATGATAGCACCTTTCTTAAGTGTACGTTTGTGTGGAGGCATGCCAGTTGGTGTCCGACTGTTCAAAAATTCTTCAGGGTACGCCAAGTGAACTTGCGCATGCTCACTCACAATACAGTCTACACTCTCGTGGACTACCTCATCTCCAGGTAATCGCTGAAGTACTCGATTGTTCAGTTCAAGCGATGCATCATTGGCGACCGTAAGAATAGTTCTTCCTTTAAGCTCCTGTTGGGTGACAGCAGAAAAATCAAAATTACCGTATAGCTGTTCAACTGGATCTTGTATTTGAGGATAGCATGTAGATGGTACCGTAACTTCTGCCCCAAGTTGCCTTCTCCTATTTCTAAAAGCCATGTTGAATATTCTTTTTCAGAATTTATAGCGCGCATGTTCTGGGTGAGTTTAAGTACATGGAATTTATTCCAGAGGCTATGCCGCTTCAAACAGCTAGCAACTGTCAAAGAACGTGATCCTCTCATTATGACAGGATGGTCTTGGCGAAAATCACCACCCAGTAAGATTACTTTACCACCGAATGCTTCAGTACAGATGGTCAGATATTTGAGAAGTCTGTCCACAGCTAAAAATGCGTACACATGCGTCATTGGTGCTTCATCCCAAATAATTAATTCTGTATTCAACAGGGCTGTTGCTTCTGGTGTGCTTGGCGTAACGTTGCACGTAGAATTAGAATTGAGAATCAGATGGATTTTGAAGACAGAATGAGCAGTTCGTCCTCCTTGTAGAAGTGTAGCTGCTATTCCTTTAGACGCTACTGGAGTAGCTTGATCTCTTTTTGGTCTGATTATATGTAACAATGTAGAGTAAACAAATGTTTTACCAGTTCCTGCCGGCCCATCTAAATGATACAGTTCTGTTTTAATGTCTCTTTTGCTTTTCCATATATGGCATTAAAGATCGAATCTACAACCCTTAGTTGCGCCTCGTTAAGCTTTTGTCTGTTGCTGATAGCCCTCTAGCTTGCTCTTCTAAAACATCAAACGAATGCATTCCTGGACTGTTAACGTGTAGTTTTACATCTGGCAAGTTAAGTTTCTTAAGATCCAAGCCGTAGGTGTGAAGGAGGCCATTGATTTCAATCAGTGCATACTGTGGGCCACTTTCTTCAGAGTATCTGCGTACAAAATCTTCAGACATTGCTTCTTTATGTTGGTCCCAAAGCTCGGGAACATCTTCTGATTCTCCGAAAACACAGATAATGACAAATAATATTCGTAAGCGACTTGGCATATGAGAGTGAGTCGCCTCAAGGATAGTATCATGCCAAATTTTATCTCCTTGAAGAAGTCCAAGTTTTTTACATGTTTCCTGGAAAGTCTTGCATAGAACTCCATTGACTGTCCTGACACTATCAAAACCTTTGGCACCCTGTACTCTTATTAGCAGCATTCGCAAGAAGAATCTTTCTCTATCGTGCATACTAACTACTGGCATTCTCCCTATTACACCTTGTCCACCACGCTGACGCTTCTTCCATTTCGTTTTACATTTATCGTACACATAGTGATTTGGTATATCTGCGTACGTATGAATGCGTGCTTGATCACCATTTTGATTAAGTTCAAACCAAGCAGTTAGCAACGTTTGTTTTGAAGAAGCCGCTGCTACCGCCTGGTCTTCCTGGCCTTCCTGAAAAACTATCTGTTGCTGTTGAGGTAAATGCACTGGCAGTCTAATTACTGGATGGGATTTCTCTCACATGGTGAACTCACGATGTGCACTCTACTTTCTATTCACGGCGTTGCCTAGGTCAACCATATTCTGTAAGATGGGCAATGTCCTTTAGCAATTTTTACCGGACTATCATGATGCAGAGTAAGTCGTTGTCGCCTAGCGACAGTCTTTAAGACGGTCAATCTGCCCATCAAATCAGGTTCAGTATTGGTGCGGCTTTGACTATCATGATACAGAGTTAGTCGTTGTCGCCTAGCGACAATCTGTCCGTGAAGTTATTAGATTCAACCCTATTTGTTTAAACACACTTTTTAAACAAATAAATATATTTCCGTTGACTTATCAAGAAAAGCAAGATTTGTCCTGTACTATTGAGACCATTTGGAAGATTTTGGTACAAACCACAACTTCTAACTCCCTCTGGTTTAGGAGCTTGAGTTTTGTGAAACATACACCTTAGCGTATTTTATATATATAGATGTCCAATCTTGTAAGTGGCTTCCTATGACCAAGTCAAAGGAACACCGAATCAATGCATTCACGATGGCGGCTGGGCGTATTTTTAAAACCTTAATATTATTAACTCATGATATACTGGCACAAACAAGGCAAAATTTGGTGACTGAGGAGCACCATGTAAGAGACCTTGCTAGCATTGCTTATACCCGTGCAGCGGCCATCTTGAAATTATGGAGTATAAAAAGAAATATCTCCATATACTTTAGGCACATAATAACTAAAATAAGTTGTAATTAGATGTTTTTCAGTCGGTCAAAACGAGTTCACCCAATTGTAATGGGTTGTTCCTTAATCCTGAAAAACATTTACATGAAATTAATAAATACCAGTTTCGATCGTCAAGCGATCATCATCAGATCCTATACACTTAGGCTATTAAATCTATGTCTACAAGTATGGGTTATGATATTTACAATATACACACTTATTTCTTATTTAATTGCAGTAGTGATTAAACTACAGTAGTACAACAATAGTTCTAGTTATAGAGAACTTTGCGAATTCTTCCATCATCTCCCGGAGTTATGCATCACTTTAAGCAGTACTTTATTCTATTTCTGATTTATAGGTTGCTTCCCTCAGCTGCAGTCTGATGTTTCTCCAAGTTATATTCAGATTGTTGGATCATCATTTGGAGTAAATGACAAAAAACCAACTCTCCCAGCATTATATCGTGAGAGAGGAGATTAGAATGAACCTAATCCAAATTGTTGTGAAATTGGCGACGAGGTGCGGTGTGCAGGGTGACGGAGACAATATTGATTGCTCGCGCGACGCTGGGGGAGTGAGAGAGATACGGCAGGGGCGGGGAGGGGACATGACAATAACTTTTAAGAATAGTATCCAAATGAATTGTGTTTGGTGTAGGAAATTATATTAATATTGCTCAATGTAATTATGGGGAATAAGGTTATCTAATATTCGAATCCATTTCCTGCAAAGTCCAACACTCGTATGCGATGTATATTCCGCAGACTAAGTATATATACAACCAGAATTCGTTCAACCAGGGTGGGAGTCCGAGGCCTTAGGATTTAACGAGACTCGTCTCAATTCTCTACTAAGTTCATAGCGCATCACCACACTTAAGGCGACGTTGACTCTCATTTTGCTTTTTTTTTTTTCATATTTCTTTAATCATCTCCATCCCTTGTGGTAATTTTTTTTTAGCGTATGGCTTTTAGTGCCGGGAGTGTCCGAGGACATGTTCGGCTCGCCAGTTTTGTAGCTGCTTCGAGACGGACACCCAATGGGTGAGCTACAAGTACCGTTGGGGAGGAAAGTTGGAAGGGAAGGGCGAGGAGTTGGAAGGTAGCGGCTGTGGCCTATAGTGAGGGACCAACCCCGGCATTTGCCTGGAAGGAAGATGGGAAACCACAGAAGACCATCTTCAAGGTTGCCGGCGGGGGGATTCGAACCTCCTCGCCTCCCGGATGTGAGCGACTGCCATTAGTCATGCCGTAACCACCACGGCTAACTCACTGTGGTAAATGAATGTATCTTATTTTAGTCAGGTATATACAGCCACCTCGCCTCCGTGGTGTAGTGGTCCGCGTGCTTAGCTGCCACCTCGGAGGTCCGAGGTACGATTTCCGGCTCTGCCACGAAATTTGAAAAGTGGTATGAGGACTGGAACGGTGTCTACTCAGCCTCGGGTGGTTCAAATGAGTAGAGGGGTTCGATTACCACCTCAGCCATCCTCGAAGTGGTTTTCCGTGATTTTCCACTTCGTCTTCGGAGAAATGCCGGGATGGTACTGTACCCGATTAAACATGAACAGTAATTGGCGAATCCAATGGAACAGCTGGATCGTAGAACCTGAAAGTTCCCGGCTAGAAAATCCCTGAAGTGCTACATGTAAGGGAACACTCTCATATAAAGATTGCGTTATATGAAAATAAACAATGTAGAAAAATGAACTAGCTCAGACGATAAAAATTGAGAATCAAGAAAAATAGAATCTCAAGGCAATTGGACTAATCTGGGAATTACACCCAACACTGGTCTTCATAACTCAATCTTACACGAATTATAAATCACAACTTCAACCTTCCAGAAAAAAAAACACTAAATTTACTGAATCGTAGACTGATACAAGAAAAATTTAATTCCCCGTCAAAAGAATCAAAATTATATATCAGACGACATGAGCTACGTCGTGATAAAGTTTCACGCTTTCAATGTAAAAATGCACAAAATTAAATTGAAAATACCACAACTACACGTGGATATTAGCGTTCTGTTAAGAATAAACAACACTCATTCAAAAATGTATACCTTAGTTTCCATGATATGACACTCATGATGCTTGCAATCATATAAATCTGCATACAAAAATCGTGAATCAGTTCATACAGATATCGTTTATACGTGGACATATTCCAATACTATTATCACAGAATTCACATGATCAGACTTCATGAATCTTTCTAAGCATCAATATAATTCTAATCCTTTCACAATAATCGGTATGAATATCATTCGTCAACGCAACTAATTTTAACATACTGAGATCATACCGTCTGTTTCATAAAAACAGTAAATCTAAGTCATAATCTGGCCTATTTGACCAAGCAATTAAGCTAAGTTCAAACGTATCTTACGAATTCTTTCAAATAGAAAATAATTATAATAAAAAGTACTATCATTCTTCCAAATACTAACATGATTAACATCATTCAAAATTAATCCTACCATATATAAATTTTCACTACCATATATAATCATGTATTTCTCGCAGCATAATAATTTCACATCATAATCTCCACAAATTTTTCATGTCTTAAATCACGACAAAATTCCTTTAAATATAATCACATAATGAACATTCCATGTAATATCTTTTAGATACAATATGTATATGCTTCAATAATTTCAATGCCACTTTTATATCAGATACAGCTTCATTATACCTTCAAATATGCTTTAAATAGACATGCTGCAAATTCTTATGTTGCTCAGCAATTTTATACTTCAGTTAGATTTAATTTTGTTGAATACATGTTTTATTATCATTTAGTTGATTTTCATGGCTATAATGTTTAATAATACTTTACATTATTATTTAATAATAATAGAATTAATTACTATCAGTCAATGCCTTATTTGTTATAAATATTATCAAACATGTTTATGTTTTCAACATTATCAGAATAATTCTCAATTTATTATTCTCAGTTTCAAAATTAATCCAAACCTTCATTAGAGGTCAATAAATTCTACACACATGAAAGCATGGTAATCTTCCTAATTCAAAGGAATGAATAATCGATTCAAAATGTCATTCAAAATATAGCTTGATATAACATCTCAATAGATTACTTGTAATACTGTTCATAGTTCATAATATCTTCAACAGAATCTCCTAAATACGCTGACAAAGTAATCCTTCCATATATAAAGTATCTAACATCGTTGATCATAACATAAGTAAAATAACTGTCTAGAATATTCTTAAACTCCTACAATAATGTCCATCAAAATTCTAATCCTTTAATTATCTTCTTCCTAACAAATTTATCTTCCTAACGCATATCTTCACAACAACAACAAATCTTCATTCAAACGAATAGCAATTCGAAAATATTCCTTATCCAAAATAAATTCAATCCAAAATCGAAAATCAAAAATCGAAAACAGAGGATGCATTCGCAAACGGATCAAAATCCTACTCGAAAATATGGCGAAATATGAAAAAAGTAGCATACCTACACCATATTTCAATTTAAATAGACAAAAATCGTGAAATGGTAAACTCCAATATACCTCAAACTACTACTACTAAAATACAAATATTCTTTTCTACCTTGTGCTGAGTCTTGTACAAATTGCATATTCGAAAATACACAAAAGTCTCCTCCAAAACGGAACTGCGGTTCTGCTCACCCATCTGCCTCTCCTGGTCTCGAACTGAGTTACGAACTCCTCCCTCTCGTTCCTTCCTGGATTGTGGACTGCATCTCTCAGATTCCGGGTTCTCGTTCGTCCAGATTGCAGACCCCATCTCTCTTGTTTGAAGAATCTTTTAATTTTTTAGTAGCATTTCCTTTTTAAATTGGATTGTGGTTTGACCTCACTTCCTCCATAATTTTGAAATAATTAGTTTTCGAACTCGTAAGCGTCGTTGATTACTCTTGCCACTCTCAGTTACGTCATATGTTGTGTTCCTTCTTTATATTTAACCACTCATCGCCGTAGATTTAGTATAATGCGATAATATTCCTCATAATATTCCTCCTGACTTCACGTAGTTTTGAATATCTATGACTTTTGTCATTATTCTAGATTTTACCGTATTGATTATGATATATTTCACCAATATCCACTTTACAATACAAAAATGTTTTTATACGATGTCCTTACACTCTTTGATACATGTTTCGGCTCTGTGAGCCTTCTTCAGTCAAACACATCAATGATTCTCATATGACAGTCTCTGTGTTGATCTTGTTAAAATTCTTTAAAAAATATTTTTACAATCGTCAATGTTATTTAAAAATGGACATAAAATGCTTAAAGAATTCGACTATGTGCAGAAGTTCAGGTCATACGCCCTTCGTCGTTGAAATCCCAATTCAAACACAGGACCTGTAACAGTAAAAATATGGGGTTTTGGGGGGAGTCCTGATAATCTAAATTTTATTGGGAAACTGAAACAGATTTTAAAATTAGGGCATGAACTTACCCCATTGTACAAGTATTGTACCGTGAGTTTGAGTAATCCCTCTTTCCTTACTGATTCTACTCTACAGATTCCTGTCCACCATACAACTAAATACAATAAATCATTCCTTTGCACAGCTTCACGGCTCTTTAATACATTCTTAGGGGCCGATTACCTAGATGTTTGGCCCCTTAAAACAACAATCATCATCATCATCATCATCATCATCATCATCATCATCATCATCATCATCATCTTTGATACATTCCACCTTCCCTAATTTACAAACTCTGGTAACACTACACAACTCAAGAAATACCTAATGTAAAGATTCCTGAAGGAATACGAAACACCTCAGTTATTGAATTCGTAAACCATGAATATGCCTACAATCAAAAATATAAATAGTTCATACAAATTTTTTGTAATATATCCGTGCCATACAGCTTTTTATAATATTTTTAGTATCCAAGATACAACTACTAGACTACTTGGTTTAATAATAGATCATATTATAATTCACATAAAAATTGTAGTCCTTTTTTAACGTACTATAATTGGTTTCTTTTCAATAGGTTTAATAATACATTAGGTAGGTAATTTATTTAATTATTGTATTCTAATTTGTAGAAAGGAAGCTTTTAGTTTTACGTGACCGTTAATCATGCGATCATGAGCAACGGGACCTCCTTTTTACGTGGAATCCGAACCACAGGACATGGCATTCCACTTCGAAAATCTCACATTCATTGACCGGGGATCAAACCCGGTCCACCTTGGTGAGAGGCCAACAGCTTGACCGCTGCGCCACCTCACCCCAAATATTGTAATTTGTATTATTCGTCATCTATACGACATGTTTGCTAATTGGCTTGTTTATTTATTAGTTGTTAAGCTAGGTTTAGTTTCGTATTACAAAACTTCAAGCCAGAACATTGTATACGCTACATAACGGGGCTCATTAGCCTCAGTGGCAGTTCTCTATGAATACATTCAAATTCAATTCCTCTCTATTCGAATGGATAATCAGACTCAACTTATTGAAACATTCTCCTTCTTATGTTAATCTCCACATAGATCCGTAAGTATTGCTGTCAAACGACAATCAATCAATCTAAAAGCATAAAGTAAACTCGTCTAGCCAACTAGCCAAGTACAGGTTTTCGAAAATGATACCATTCGGGTGATTAAGCATGTCAACGATACATCCCCAAACCAGAATTAAATTTCTTGGCAGAATCGGGCCCTCCAAGTTGGTAGCCGTGATGTTAACTACTGTATGAGACTTAAATTATTCTCAAATCCCAATTCAGCCACTCGGCATTTGAGGGTGACCTGTTCCATCAGATTTCCTGGCCAATAAGATGTTTAACAAGTAGATTCGTGAAGAACTATATAGCCTATTTTCATATATTCTACTGGTCTTTCCATTTAAGGTATGCACTTAGCCTATGCGTTTAGGAGGAAAATCCACATTTTGGAACCGATCCTTTTGAAAATTTTACTACATCACAAATGAAACCCAACCATCATTTTTTGTATCAGAAGCTTTGTTTTCTGTTTTCAGTTCTGTGAATGTTTGAAAAACAGAATAAACAAGTAGTTTCATATATACTGTCGCCTCCGTAGCGTAGCGGTCAGCAAGGATAGCTGCCGCCCCGGAGGTCCTGGGTTCGATTCCCGGCTCTGCCACGGAATTTGAAAAGTGGTATGAAGACTGGAACGGGGTCTACTCAGCCTCGGGTGGTCCAAATGAGTAGAGGGGGTTCGATTCCCACCTCGGCCATCCTCGAAGGGTATTCCGTGGTTTCCCACTTCGTCTTCGGGCAAATGCCGGGATATTCCCTCCTGTAAGGACACGGCCGCCTCCTTCCCTCTTCCTAGCCTATCCATCCCAATCTTCCCTTCCCACCTCATCCCTCATGAGGCCCCTGTTCACTTTGCAGGTGAGGCCGCCTTGGTGAAGTGCTGATCACACCTCCCCAGTTGTATCCAATCAGACCAAGTGTTCTCAGCTCTATGACACTGCCTCGAAAAGTGGTAGTGGTGACTTCCCTCGCTAAGTCCGTGGGAACCACCAACCTGGAGGGTAAAATTGACTAATATATATATAGACTACTACTGGTCATACCCAGGACGCGAGAAATGAAAATGAGATGTTTTAAAACTTGCACAGCTGCCATTTTTAAGTTCTCATAACATTCCATTAAATTAGACGTCATTATATTAAGGCTTGTATGAAGATATACAGTACCAAGTTTCACAGCGCTTGGATGTTACGTCGCGAGAAAAATCATTTAAATATTAAAATTTCGTGTCGCCGCCATGTTGGTATTGTGCACACCAGGTTATTGAATGATCCATAGGTGAATTTATGTTAATAGCCTTTATCAACATACACAATTTCAGTTTGATTGCTGTATGTAATAGATTCGTAGATATTGAGAACCATCTACTGTAAATATTTCGTATGGTACCCATATTGGATTGTTATATGTGTAGGCCTTAGAGTTATGTATCATTACATGAAGATTATTCCTTAGGTTCATTATTGAAGCGTTCACTTCGATCGCATGACTAGAACACAAGAAATAACAACTTAATTTTAAAATTTTGCACACCCGCCATCTTGAGGTTATGTAAACAATTGAACTAAATTAGATGATAGTCCATTACAATATGTATAAACATTTGCTGTGCCGAGTTTCACTGCGCTCTAATAGTTAAATCGCTAGAAAAGTCTATTCAAATACTTCAACTTCGCTTGGCCGCCATATTCGGTTTGTACTTAACAGATTTATGAAAGTCACACAGATGAACTTCTAGCAGTACCCTTTATCACCGTACAAAACTTCAGGGTGATATCTGTTACTGTTGAGGAGATATAGAATGCCAGTGAAATATTTCGCGTGGCCGCCATGTTGTATTGGTTAAACGTACTGACATTTGAAGGGCACGGTCAAGGTCGGACGTGGTAGTAGCATGCACTTACCGAGTTTCATTGAAATCGCTGTGGCTGTTTAGATTTTCTTGGGGGGAAACACACAATTACGCAATCACACACACGAACAAATAGTGATCTCAAAAGCCTTTTTTTTTTTCATAAAAGAAAATATACTAAAAAGAGTAACGCTTTTCGTACCGGTACCTGAAAAAAATATTGCCCCCAAAATGAATAGCAAATGGTGCCACTGCATTGACCATGGCACAATTTGTGGATTAAGAACGACGTAGAAAGGGAAAGTTCTTTCCTCTCTCGGTCGTTCACCATCGCCTGATTCAGGCCCTTATATTACAATCAGCGCCGTCATGCATAGCAGTTTACACAATCGTGTTGCATTGCTTGAGATGGGGTATTCTTAGACGCGATATGCAAATACAAAACAGACACAACAAAGCCAGCTCATTATTGATTGAAAATAGACAAAGAACGGTAGGTCGGCGTCGGGATGAAATTAGCATCAGTGAAATATATTCTTAGCACGCGCAGCTCTTGTGTAACTATAAGTGTGAAGCAATTAATTTCGTTGCCTATAAACTAGTTTCCACTTACATGCCGATAATGGTAATTGTTGTTTTAAAGGGTCTAACATCTGGGTTATCGGCCCCTGAAGGTTTGGTGATGGTAAAAATGTTAATAAATGAAAACTAACCACTGGCCTACAAACTAGAAGAGCAAATAGAAAACAAAAAGAAGAAGGGAAATAAAAGACAGTAGGAAATGCCCTCAACCCTCGAAGAATGAGAATTACGGGACTTGGAATAAAGGAGAGCCATGAAAGATAGATTGGAAAGGGAAAGAGGAGTGGTTCCGTAATGGAGATAGGGGAAGAACCGGGCCCAGATCAGGAATCCGTCGGGGCCGCAAACTCCCGAACTCATAGCCGCGAGCCCTTGAAGATGTAGCATTTCCCAGGGTACACCATATGTGCCTCATTGAGGGCCTTGAGCAGAAGGCAGGAGATACCATACCTAGAGGGTCATACCTTTTGTCCATCCAAGGACTCGTTAATATTAACAATGAAAATGATAATCCACAGCCTGCTTCCAGTCGACCGACCGGGTCAGGGAATGGCATGAATGAAGTCCCCATCTAGCGGCGAGGATATGAACTGTGCCAGCTGCCGAAGCCTGTCGCACTGCCCTGGGGCAATGATTAAATGAATGACAGATGTAATGAAATGACAGTGGAGAATGGCAGTCGGTGGGAATTGAACCAGTTGAACCAGCTGTACTGTGCTTAGTCCCGTGTGTGTGTGTGTGTGTGTGTGTGTATGTGTGTATGTATGCAATGCTTGTAGAATTTGCCTGATTACCTGTGTTATCATGGTATCTATATTAATGTGTATATTTGTAATTCAGGTTTGGATTGGGAAGGAGGTGGTCGTGGCCATAAGTCTGGGATATCCCGGGATTTGCTTGGGGTAGAAGTGGGAAACTACGGGAAACCATTTCCAGGATGGCTGAGGTGAAAATCGAAGCCACCCCTCCTCAGTTTTACATCACGAGGCTGAGTGTACCACGTTCCAGCCCTCAGACCAGAATTACATTCCTTGGCACAACCAGGAATCGAACCCGGACCTCCGGAGCGACAGCCAAGAGTTGAAATTAAGTGTAGTCAATTGATACAATATGTACAATGAAAATGATAATCCACAGTCTGCTTCCAGTCTCCGACCGGGTCAGGGAATGGAATGAATGAAGCCCCCATCTAGCGGTGAGGATATGAACTGTGCCAGCTGCCGAAGCCTGTCGCACTCCCCTGGGACAATGATTAAATGAATGGCAGATGAAATGAAATGATAGTGGAAAGTGTTGCTGGAATGAAATGAGACAGGGAAAACCGGAGTACCCGGAGAAAAACCTGTCTGCCTCCGCTTTGTCCAGCACAAATCTCACATGGAGTGACCGGGATTTGAACCACGAACCAAGTGGTGAGAGGCCGGCGTGTTGCCGCCTAACCACGGAGGCTCAATATGTACAATATGAGTAGATATTAACATGTCTTCAAACATTTGACTTTGTTGACTTATATCCTGTTTGCTACATACACATTTCACAACAGCAATAACTCTAAGAAAATTCTTGAGAGCAAATTTCAGGTAATGGGTGAATAGCACGTCCATTCCTTGCTTCCCTTCGAGTGTAATGTACTGTGGACTGGACGTCACAAATAAAACCATTAAGGTGTAAAATTACTAACATTGAAAACTACAGTCTAATTTCCATGACTGGCTGCGTGGCTCAGAGGTAACGTTCTCGCTTGCTGGGCCCAAGGCAGCAGGTTCGTATCCTGGCGCAGTCAGCTGGTATTTGAGGGTGCGCAAGTGCGAGGGAGCCGTGTCAGTAGATTTACTGGCACGTTAAACATCCCCGTCGGGGCAAAATTCCGGCTCCCCGGCGTCTATAAAAGCCAGTGTAGTTAAAAGGGACGTAAAACCAATAACATTATTATTATTATTATATCTAATTTCCATAAGGACTGCCTAGTACTGTAACAAAGCCCTACTGTCGATATTGCTGTTCCACTTCATTTTGGAGCTCAGGACATCATGGTAATCGGACCCGTATCTCGGACATGCATGGAATCTATGATAACCTTTGTTGTGGTATTTGTACTAGTTGTAGTTCAAATTCAAACTAATATCAGCTGTGGAGCTGAGTGTTGACTTTACCGTTTGATGGTAGTGAGACAAAGTAACTAGACTTAATTGTAGTTAATAGTGATGTTAGCTGTCTGGAAACCCATTGTTGACATTAGTGTTTGTTTTATGAAAGTGAATGTAGTGTTGCCGTAAATACAGCTTCGGAATACTATGCCTATGTTTTAAAATTTCTTGTGAGTTTTAGTAAAATATTGGCTTTTTTTCTAATGTCCATATATTGTTAACTTTTTGCTTTGAACATAATTATTAGTTGGCAGACCTGCCCGGACTTAGTTTCCAGGCTATGTTTTCGCAGTTTTCTAATCGAGGGTCATCTCTGAATATATCAGGAACAGTTCAATAAGCGGGTCTATTGTAATTCAAGTAAGAACCAATTCACCCTATGTTGTGTTCAATAAGATCTTTCATCGACGTAGAGTTTCAAATCTTGAAAATAAGTTGAAATCAACGAAGGAAGTTTATAGCTGCGTAACCCAACTGTACAGAAGTCCTCCAAACATTTTAGAGAATAATAAGAAAAAAGATCTGCGTCCGATATTTGTAAGTAATTTGATCCCTATATCTTACCACTGATTTTTCGAAGCATTGAAATCTTCTAACGTTGCTCAAATTGATGAAATATAAAATGCATAACCTTTTAAGTTATTTTTAAATATGAGTATGAAAGTGTTCAAACGGTTTTCATCATAAGTCTTCTGTGTAGAAGAACAGCATCTGTCAATTCCCTGTGTGTCTATGGTGTTTATTTATGAAATTATTCGCAATAAAAGAGGTGTACTGTAGATCTTTGCCGTCAATTATCCCTTTAACTGTGGATAGTTTTTATTTCCTTTTTACCCAAAAATTATTTTCTATATTCTGATTTTAAAGTAACTCTTCAAATAAATATTTACGTTTATTTGAATCTAAATCAGCCTTTCCCTTGTAGAGTCCTGTGGAATTTCTGTTCACAGAGCATATTAAGCACCAAGACAATACACACTAAACTCCAAAATAAATTCCATAAACTAATGAGCATAAAATGCAGCTGTATTTCATGTGATAACAACTGTAATTAACCAACTCCAAGAAACAGGGTGACACTACAATGAAAATGAAAATCCACAGCCTGCTTCCAGTCAACCGACTGGGTCAGGGAATGGAATGAATGAAGCCCCCCATCTAGAGGTGAAGATATGAACTGTGCTGGCTGCCGAAGACTGTCGCACTCCCCTGGGGCAATGATTAAATGAATGACAGATGAAATGAAATGATAGTGGAGAATGTTGCTGGTAAGCCTCCGTGGCTTAGGCGGCAGCACGCTGGCCTCTCACCGCTGGGTCCGTGGTTCAAATCCCAGTCACTCCATGTGAGATCTGTGCTGGACAAAACGGAGGCAGGCAGGTTTTTCTCCGGGTACTCCGGTTTTCCCTGTCAAAAAAATTGCATTCCAGCAACACTCTCCACTATCATTTCATTTCATCTGTCATTCATTTAATCATTGCCCCAGAGGAGTGCGTCAGGCCTCGGCAGCCGGCACAGTTCATATCCTCGCCGCTAGATGGGGGCTTCATTCATTCCATTCCTGACCCGGTCGGAGACTGGAAACAGGCTGTGGATTTTCATTTCAGTGGAGAATGTTGCTGGAATGAAATTGTGACAGAAAAAACCGGAGTACCCGGAGAAAAACCTGTCAGCCTCCGCTTTGTCCAGTACAAATCTCACATGGAGTGACCGGGATTTGAACCACGGACCCAGCCGTGGGAGGCCGGCGTGCTACCGCCTAAGCCATGGAGGCTCCTAAGTGACACTACACTGATATACGAAATTCAATTTAGTTACTTAATTTCATGAATTAGAGAACAGAAAATATATGAAAATAGCAATTAAAGGTATGCTTGTGTGGAACTAGAGCAGCAATTCGTGGGTATACGGTATTGTCCTAATCTTTTCTGCAAGGCTCACTTTTTCTTCACAACGGAGTATAACATTTAGCCTGCAAGGTGAACAGCTGACCTTATCGGTAAGAGGGGCGAAGATGCTCAGCAGTCAAGCTGTCTGGCTCAATTCCCGGTCAATGCATGTGAGATTTTTGAAGTGAAATGCCATATCCTGTGGTTCGGATTCCACGTAAATAGGAGGTCCCTTGGCTCATGATCGCAAGATTAACGGTCACGTTAAACTACAAGCTTCCTTCCTTTCCTTCTGCATCAGTAGGTGCTATTGTTTTATTCAGGAATTAGATATAGGCCTACTATCTCAGTATGTGGATCCTACATGTTAACTTATGTTATTGAACTGTGTGAATTAAGTCAAGATTAGGAAAGGTGCCATTTGCGTCAGGATTACCGATAATCGTCGCCTGGCTTCAGATAGATGATGATGATAATTGCCGTTTTAAGGAGCCTAACATCTAGGTTATTGGCCCCTAATGGTGGGGGTGATAGTGAAACACTACATCCAAAACTAACTACACACTTACATACTAGAAGAAGAAATGGAAAACAAAAGAGAATAAGGCAAATAAAGGACAGTAGGAAAAGAAATGTCCTCAACCCTCAAAAAAATGAGGATTGAGGGACTTGGAAGGAAGGAGAGCCATGAAAAACAGTTAGGAAAGGGAAGGAGGAGTGGGCCCGCCCAAGAGGCAATGGGAAAGGGGGGAAAATTGGACCCAGCTCAGGAATCCATCGGGGTTTCCAACTCCCGAACTCACCAGCCGTGAGCCCTTGAGGGTGTAGCACTATCCAGGATGCACCAGAAGTGGTGTGGCTACACATACCGTGCCTCCTTAAGGGCTGTTGGAGACAGTAAGTGAACAGTGTTATGGGAGGAAACAAGACCACAACGTGGTGATGGTGATGCTTGGCAACACTGTGTCGCCCCTGGCTTTTGGGACACACACTCTGTTAAGCCGTGCCTTACTGACAGGACGCACCAAGCCGCAGCTCCTCGCAGCGCAATAACACTGTGTCGCCCCTCAGCCCTCTACCTGGCTTTTGGGACACACACTCTGTTAAGCCGTGCCTTACTGACAGGACGCACCAAGCCGCAGCTCCTCGCAGCGCAATAACACTGTGTCGCCCCTCAGCCCTCTACCTGGCTTTTGGGACACACACTCTGTTAAGCCGTGCCTTACTGACAGGACGCACCTCGCAGCGCAATAACACTGTGTCGCCCCTCAGCCCTCTACCTGGCTTTTGGGACACACACTCTGTTAAGCCGTGCCTTACTGACAGGACGCACCTCGCAGCGCAATAACACTGTGTCGCCCCTCAGCCCTCTACCTGGCTTTTGGGACACACACTCTGTTAAGCCGTGCCTTACTGACAGGACGCACCTCGCAGCGCAATAACACTGTGTCGCCCCTCAGCCCTCTACCTGGCTTTTGGGACACACACTCTGTTAAGCCGTGCCTTACTGACAGGACGCACCTCGCAGCGTAATAACGAAATAATATCAATATGTTGTGTATGTAGTAATAAATGTGTTTAATTTAAATGCATACGCTGATTAATTGTTTGTGCGCGCGCGAATCTTGTTCCGGCAATTTATTCACCCCAAGTGTTTACATTCGGGTCCGAATACGTTTTGAGACGTGGCTCGAAACAAAGGCCTTGAGCAGAAAGCAGGAGATATGAAGAGAACAGAAAAGGTCTGACCCCTCAAAGAATGAGGGATCAGAAACGATGAGACAAGGGCCTATTAAGGCGGGAAAATGAAAGACTCCCTAGGCCTCGGATACCCTAATACCGTCGGGGTCGGAAAAGAATAAGGGTTGACCAAGGAAGGTCGATAGGAAAGATGACAGAGAAGAGCCTGGCACAAGTAAGTGGAAGTAATGCCGAACTCAGCTGGGGCCCCGTGGTTGCCAAGCCACGTCCCACTAGCCGTGAGCCCCTGGGGGAGATTCAGATAGAACAAGTTAAGTTAAGCTTCTAATCCGTTAATGGTAGGTGTTATCAAACGCACAGCTAAGGATGTAAGATACTACACTAGTTCTTTTTAAATTGTCGTTCACGTATATTTCTAAAATCTTCAGGCACTCAGCTAAAATTTACATGTATCTTCGATATGATTGATCAGCTGAGACGCACAAGGGGATACGCCCAGAGTCGGGCTATATGGGCTATATTTGAAAACCGCTTGCTCGACTTACTTCCAAGCTACGAACACGTAATAGCCGTGGGTGACTACAATACCAATTTACTGACACAGACGTATGAGACCAAACAATTACAAAACCTGTTCTCTTCCTGCGACATGACTATTCTTCCCCTAGAACCTACAAACCACATTTACTCTGATAAATACGAATCACATACACGCATTGACCATCTTGTGACAAGCAATCTCGACAGAGTTGAAACTTTCGGGCAAATACCCGTACCATCTATCTCCACCCATGACCTAATTTACCTATCGTACTCCCTACGTGTGCCTAAGTACACATCTAAATATATTATCACTAGAAACATGAAAAATATTAATATGGATGACTTAAAACATGACGCATACAACCTTCCCTGGAATGACATATTAACTTACTCTTAGATAACATTGACGCAAAAGTAAACAAGTTAAATTCTCTTATTATTAGTCTGTATGACAAACATGCCCCTAAACATTCGATCAAAGTTACTCGCCCAGCATGCCCATGGTTAAATGATAACATTAAAAGTATGATGGCACAGCGTGATGCACTGTTCCGGCGTTTTAAACGTACCCGTGACGAAACTGATTTTGAAAATTATCGTGTGCTCAGAAATCGTATTAAGCAGCTCGTAAGAAACGCCAAATTCTCCTACATACAAAACGTGACAAAGAAGATGAATACAAGGAATGCCTGGAATAATATGCGTTCTCTAGGTATAGGCAAACAGCAGCAACAGACACATGTACCAGACATACCGCTTGATAAGTTAAATGAATATTTCACTGAAGAGAGAGTACCAACTAATTCAACAC
The DNA here is from genome assembly GCA_946902985.2 of Meconema thalassinum. Lineage (NCBI taxonomy): Eukaryota > Metazoa > Arthropoda > Insecta > Orthoptera > Tettigoniidae > Meconema > Meconema thalassinum. Next base: position 78,740,676 of record OX336389.2, on the reverse strand, counting down.
CCCATGATTCTTTTCACCCACTACCTGACCACCCGCTCTTTACTTTCCATCCGGTTACGGCAGACAAAGTAAAAAAGGTACTATATTCCATAAAATCTAAAGCGAGAGGAGTTGATGATATTCCCATATCCTTCATACATAATATCATCGGTGCCGTTCTACCAATTATTACTCACATATTCAACCATAGTCTTACAACTAACACCTTTCCCTCCCTATGCAAACAAGCCAATGTCATCCCTATTCCTAAGAAAACCGAACCTTTATTTCCATCTGACTATCGGCTAATATCCATTCTACCCGCACTTTCAAAAGCCCTCGAGCGTCTGGTTCATGAGCAAGTACTTGAATATTTGAATAGCCGTTCTCTTTTAGACCCTCTGCAATCAGGTTTCAAGAAGGGACATAGCACCGCAACAGCATTACTCAAAGTGACTGACGACATTAGACACGCAATGGACCAAAAACTGGTGACAATCCTCACCCTTCTCGACTTCAGCAGTGCTTTTGACACCATAAATACTCAGACACTATTGAAAAAGATGGAATTTTATTACTTCGACCAGCAGACAATTAACTTTTTCGCATCATACCTGAATAATCGCCAGCAACGTGTTGTAACCCAGGATAAAACTTCTCAGTGGCTAAGCAGAAAGTCAGGCGCCCCACAGGGTAGTGTACTAGGACCCTTGCTTTTTGTACTATATATCAACGACATCTCATCTAATTTGAAAAATTGCAAATATCACCTATATGCAGATGATTTGCAAATATACTCCCACTGCAGGACAAATGCCATTCCATTGACAATTGAAACTATCAACGCTGACCTTCAACGACTTGGAAAATATTCTCAGGAAAATTCCTTCTTCTGAATCCATCCAAAACACAAGTTATCATAATTGGCTCTCAAAAACTATTGACGTCACTCCGAGATCAAATTATTCCCCCAATTGTACTGAACAACAATGAAATTCCATACTGTCCTACAGTGAAAAATCTAGGTGTGATAATAAATCAGACTCTGAACTGGCCTGAACATGTACAGAATGTATGCAAGAAGATTTTCGCAACGCTCCACTCCCTCAAAAGAAAAAAAGATATTTTACCATTTAAAGTAAGAATCCTACTCATACAGACACTAATACTTCCTATTCTTGACTACTGTGACGTTATTCTTGTAGACGCAACCAAAACATTAACTTTGAAACTTCAACGAGCTCTGAACTCTTGCATACGATTTATCTACGATCTGAGCTATGATAAACATATCTCTCCCTATTATTGCGCTCTTTCCTGGCTGAAACCTGAACTACGTCGATCATATCACATTCTTGTCCAGATTTTCCGATTATTGTCTGACGATAGACCACTATACTTATCAAATAAATTCAAGTACTTGTCTTCTTTCCATGGTAATAATACACGCTCTGGTTCTTCTCTCTCCATTCCTATTCATCGCTCCTCTATATACAACAACTCTTTTCATGTGGTGGGGTCTAGGCTGTGGAATACCCTTCCAGCCAGTGTCAGGGGTACCACCTCACTATCTAAATTCAAGACCACCTGCTGGGGCAGCCTGCTGAACATTGCTGACTGACAACAAGTATGACTGGATGAGTGAATGAGAGTGTGAAAGTCATGATCAATGTCAATTATTATTGTTTAATTTTGTCCCCATAATATGTTTATTGTATTGTATTAATGTGGTTAAGTGTAAGAGAGGGCCAAGAGCCCTAACTGCGCCACCAATAAAGGCAATAATAATAATATGGTATTTACATTTAACACGCGAACCACTCACTCCTGTTGTCGGATCATTAGTTTAAATATCCTGTAAATATTGGCATGCAGTTTTGATACACTGCATTAGATAATGAAATAATCCATCACATCTACTCTGACGAAAGGAATCAGATCAATAATCTAGCGTCATAACCAATACTCAGCCTGAATGAAATGTTCCGTGAAATAGTACTCAATCATCACGACTTTAAGAATTAGATTAAGATAATGACTGCATTTTTGACAAATGGAGGCTATGAACTATTGCGTCGTGAACGGTACAGCCATTTAGATGGTACGTACAGAATTAAAATATACGACATTTCCAGGATATGAATCCGCGCCCTACGGCTTAGTAGGCCATTGCTCTATATGTAAGGTGCGTTCAAAAAGTAACGAGCCGGAGGCATAATTACAGAAACCAGTACCTGTATATTAGAAGTATTGGCCCTGGCTGTTGAGGCACTTGTCCCACTGTGACACGAGGCGGTGAATGGCTGTCTCATAAAATTCCCTGGGCTGCGATGTGAACCAGTTCCGCACGTACAGCTGGACGTCGGCGTCCGAGGTGAATCGTTGGCCCCGCCAATCAGTACCACGACAGATGGCATCCGACGAGACAACTATTTCGCAACGAAGTGGTGTTATTGTAGAAGAACGTCAAAATATAATAGAAGATAAGATTCAAAATATGCAGCATCTCTCCAGGAAATAGGAGTTCCTTCACTTTGTCTTTGTATAGAAAGAAAGCAATTGGCATTGTAATACGTGTCACAAGTCAAGATATACTGCTCTTTGTCACAACTTCATAACACTGGGATATTACTACCGGTACCGTAACTCATAGAACAACCACTTTTAGCCTACAAGTGAGGCAGTATTCTTATTCCATTCATCGCGTGATTGAACGATAATTATTATTATTGGTTTCCCAATCCTATATGGTGATAAATGAAATAACGAAAAATCTATTAGTTGTACAGATTACAAGACGGAGGGGTTATACAACATAGCCTGCTTTCTCGTAAAGATATGGGTATATTGTAGTTATAAATCTCTGTCCTTATCGAGGAGTATAAGTGAATGTTCTTGTGATGTACGCTAAGTGTTGTACCCTACCTAAGACGCTATGTTTCGTTGTAATTCTGCTTTTGCATACAAAGGAATTGATTGGTGCATTAGAAAAGTTCACCCATCCACCATCTTGAATGTATGGAATCGTTTATTTTGAGCCTTCTCCAGAGAAAGCCTTTTATGTGACACTTCATATTTGCTGCGTTTCATCACAGTAACTGTAATAAATTGTGGATTGTCGATATTAAAGTCTTATACATTCAAGATGCTGGCTACATGTTATATGCAGTGTGATAGTCTAATGACTAATGCAAGCGAGTTATCATATCTGTTTCTCTCCTCTTACAAGATTCGTGTTAATTGCACGATTGGATCCTGACTTATTGATTTTGAAGTTTTAACAGTATGCTCAGCCACAATCTTGAATATATGGAGGGGGTTTTCCTTTTGCCTTTGGCCTACAAAATCCATATACTGTTCTTAAGGAATTATATTTTCACATGTTGTATCTCTAAATCATATAGAGTTATTTATTTGCATATTTAATAATTTCAATATGGCTGCTGCGCGTTATAATCAGTGTGATGTTACTATAAATAATGGTAGCGAGGTCTTTTGTATGTAGCTCCTCTCTCATTAAATTATCGTTAGATGTGCTGTTATACCTAGAGTTATTGATGCTCAAGTCTTAACTATAGTCTACGCCCCGCCGTCATTGTGAACGTGCTATTTTGCCTTTGTCATGTGAAGACACAAGATTCTATATTACTGCTAATTATCGTTGTTGTATCTTAAAAGTATTTTGAGTTGTTTTTTTAGAGTATGGCTTTTAGTGCCGGGAGTGTCCGAGGACATATTCGACTCGCCAGTTTTGTAGCTGCTTCGAGACGGACACCCAATGGGTGAGCTACAAGTACCGTTGGTGAGGAAAGTTGGAAGGGAAGGTCGAGGAGTTAGAAGGTAGCGGCTGTGGCCTATAGTTAGGGACCAACCCCGGCATTTGCCTGGAAGGAAGATGGGAAACCTCAAAAGACCATCAACAAGGTTGCCGGCGGGGGGATTCGAACCTCCTCGCCTCCCGGATGTGAGCGACTGCCAGCAGTCATGCCGTAACGACCACGGCTAACTCACCCGGTAGTATTTTGTGTAATTCATTATCATATTCTCTATTCTCAACATGGCCACCGCGAGTTGTACTGTATTCAGTGTGTTATTCTTATGGCTTATTTCAGTAAGGTTCCTTACATGGTGCAGGGTGATTCTTTTGCTGGAGTGGGGCCAGGCTCGCGCACGCCTTCCACCAGCCAACCGAACTCGGTCCGCAGATTGCGCGCAGGTAGAAACCGTAACAGAGTAGTCTACATTAATTAATGATAAATTCACCAGCAAATCAAGATTAAAGAACTTACCTTTTCACGGAAGATGCTGAAAATGTTCTCCTTCAGCTGACAGACAGGCGTTGTATCGTGTAAATAACTTAGCGTTTACACGTTGTAATTTCCTGCCTGATATTGTTCCCCAGCTCCACTAAAGTACGGGTAATTGATCTGTACACTTTGTGTTTTAAATTACCCCACAATTAAACATCAAACGGACTTAGGTCCGTGCTTCGATTAATCGCAGTAAACACGCAGGGGGGTACAGGAGTAGCTACATAATGTAACGATGTAACTTCCAAAGTTACTGTCTGTCAGCTGAAGGAGAATAAGTTCAGCATCTTCTGTGAACAGGTAAGTTCTAACCTTTAACTTGTGACGTAGGGTCATCCAGATTCCCAGGAAATAAAAATAATAAAAAAACATTTGTGCTTCTTTAATAAATCTTGCAGGAAGCTGTTTATGTTACCTTTTTTATCTGTGTGCTGACACTTTACACTCTCGTTGATGAAAGTTTAGTGACCCTGGTTAGCTCGCCTCGTTAGGTTGAGGTTAATGTTTCTATCTGCAGCCCGACTTCGGTTGGCTGGCGGAAGACGTGCTCGCGCCTGGGCTGGCCGCTGACCCCGGTCCAGCAAAACAATCTCACTGTACTTCTATCTTACTAAGATTCGTTTTAATTGTGCAATTACATTCGGAATGATTCACTATTACGTTTTAATACTACGCCCGGCCGCCATCTTGAAAATTAAAAGTCGCTATTATTTTGCTTCATCTAACGAAGTGCTATTGATCCATTAGCAACGAGCTTATAATGGCTATAATCAAGACACGAGTATGTTTATAAAACGAGCGTAAGCAAGTTTCATAATTTCCATACGAGTGTCTTAATTATCATTATAGGCGAGTTGCATAGGACTGTTTATGTTCGACGATAATTATAACTTTATAATATGCTTTAACATAAATATTCATAAATATCTGTTGAGATTGTCACTAGAATTTTGTGATCGGAGTGCAGCGCTGGGTAGGATATCTCTGTTTTCCAAGCTCTCTGACCGACCGACCGACGCATGCGCTATGTGTGCTTCAATACCATATGTGCAGATTGTGCACCAGTATTCAGTAAAACTGTCACCGAAGTCGTTTGAAACCAACGCGCTGTGTAGAAATTGGATTTGGGGATATTAAGGTACAGTGCTATTTCTTGTCTCATATTCACCATTTTATTTACGCGAACATATGGACGGTGCACTTTCGGTAATTTATATAGACATGTTGGATTTTGAGCGCATGCGCGAAGGTATCCTTACCTAATTGGTCACACAACTGTTTCTTGAGCTCTGATTGGTGGGAGAAACTGTTTCATAATGAAAAATAGTGTTATATTGAGCCTCATTATGAAACAGTTTTCTGACGCATAATGTTTACATTTCAACATCGTCGAACATAAGTTAACCTTTAAACAGTGATCAGGATCTGATGATGGCCACTTGAGAGTCGAAACGCGTAATTCTTAATAGCCCATTTAAGTGTGATAAACTAATACATGCAACTTTTCCGAAGAGTGTGTTTACATATTTATAATTTTGTAACCGCCCAATTCATTGGACACAATCATGTTGACCGACTGAAAAGTAGCAAAGACAACAGAAAGGAATGAAGGAAGGCAATTCATATTCATATGTTAACTAGGTGCAATCACGCCCCCTAGTTCCACACAACGTTGTATATTAATAATAATGACAATAATGACGCATGACTCCAGGAGAACACTGATGTAGGTGACCCTTGCATCATCATGATTGAACATAAGGACAAAGGCATCACATTTACCCTGGGAAATCATCCATGTAGCGACTGTTTTATGTTCTGCAGTATTAAAATATGATCAAACCGTAAGCAGTAAAGGCAATAAATCTTAAAAAAAGGTGAAACTTGGAGAACTTGTAATGTACCGTACATGTCAAGGCTAGAGTAGAACTTGGCTCTCAATTAATGGACATGTAAATAATTAAAGAACTCTGTAACAAGGAATCATTGATTTTCTTTCTAAATAAGAGATGAGTATCTCCAATACCTCATATAATCTGGGAGTTAGACAATTCGAGTTCGTTTCAAGTTTGCTTCAATAATAATAATAATAATAATAATAATAATAATAATAATAATAATAATGATAATAATGATGATGATGATGATGATAATGTGATTCCCCTGGAATGCCCTGATGTAGGTGACCTGTGTGTCGTCAAGAGGTTTAAATTATCGACGATAATAATAATAATAATAATGATGATGATGGTGATGATAATAATATCGTATGGCCTCGGATGCCGGGTGCAAGCTTTGTTATTTGACGCCTAGAGGGCAGCTTGCATGTCGAATTGTGTCGTTCCTTGGAGCAATATGAAAGTCAAGGAGGTTAGATATCTACTGTAAGCTCCTTGACACCATAGCGCTTTCTAGTAGAGAATGGAGGAATATTGTGTTGGCAGAAAATGCCGAGATTAATTTTGCCATTATGAACACGGCCTAGTTAATTCAAATGGGTTCTTTAACATGCCAACAACGTATGACATGCGTGCCATGTTTTTTGTCGCCTTTCAAAAATCACTTACCATGGTCAGGAGCGAACCTCCAAGCTTGGGGTTGGTAGTCCGACACGATAACCACTCATCCACCGTGGCAAGCAATGATCGACGATGATGCCAAACATACCGAAGAAAATCAGTAATGTAAAGTTCAATTCCCACGGCCTGCCCGGGAAATGAAACCTGGGTCTTTCGAACTTAAGTTGTTGTTTTGTTGCTGTTGTTGTTTTGTTGCTGTTAGGTACTTAAGTGTGTGTAGAATTTGTCAGATAACCTGTGTTGTAGCGGTATCTCTAGTAATGTGTGTATTTGTAATTGTGGCAGAGTTGGGACGGAAGCGACCGTGGTCTTAAGTTACGTACCATGCCTGGAGGAGAAGTGAGAATCACTGAAACTATTTCTAGGATAGCTAAGTAGGGATCGAACCCAGCCCTCACGGCTTTGCTTCAAGAGGATAAGTGTACCCCGTCCCTCAGACCAGAATTACATTTTCCGGTGAGCCGAGAGTTGCATCCAGGACCTCTGGAAGCTCTAGCCACTTATTAGCCTTTCAACTTACGAGTGCCGGTGGTCAAGGTGGGAACTATTCTTTGTCTGCCTGCTTGGTTGACAGGTACAATGTGCGGGTAGGACAAGACTCAGCTCCATCGCTCTCCTGTTCGTGGGGTCATGTGCTCCTGGGACTTAGCTGAATTGTTGGCCAGCAGATAAACATCATTTCTTATTCGCCGATTAGCATAAATGTTTTCGTTCACAATGCATTCACAATAAAACGTCTGTCGAACACAAGTAGCGCACGCAACGCTGGTTCACTTACGAGCAGACTGCAGTGTCTCCCTCGTCGTCCAGCAAGGCTCCAGGTTGCGGACAAGATGGTTCCTGTAGGGGATGATTTCGGTGGTGTTGCCCTGATAGCGGACAAGATGGCACCTGTAGGGGATGATTTCGGTGGTGTTGCCCTGATTGCCGACAAGATAGCACCTGTAGAGGATGATTTCAGCGGTGTTGTCCTGATAGCGGACAAGATGGTACCGGTGGGGATGATTTCGGTGGTGTTGCCCTGATTGCCGACAAGATGGCACCTGTAGGGGATGATTTCAGTGGTGTTGTCCTGATAGCGGACAAGATGGCACCTGTAGGGGATGATTTCAGTGGTGTTGTCCTGATAGCGGACAAGATGGTACCTGTGGGGATGATTTCGGTGGTGTTGCCCTGATAGCGGACAAGATAGCACCTGTAGGGGATGATTTAGGTGGTGTTGCCCTGAATGCCGACAAGATAGCACCTGTAGAGGATGATTTCAGTGGTGTTGCCCTGATAGCGGACAAGATGGCACCTGTGGGGATGATTTCGGTGGTGTTGCCCTGATAGTGGACAAGATGGTACCTGTGGGGATGATTTCAGTGGTGTTGTCCTGATAGCGGACAAGATGATACCTGTGGGGATGATTTCGGTGGTGTTGTCCTGATAGCGGACAAGATGGTACCTGTAGGGGATGATTTCAGTGGTGTTGTCCTGATAGCGGACAAGATGATACCTGTGGGGATGATTTCGGTGGTGTTGCCCTGATAGCGGACAAGATAGCACCTGTAGGGGATGATTTAGGTGGTGTTGCCCTGATAGCGGACAAGATAGCACCTGTAGGTGATGATTTCGGTGTAGTTGTCCTGATAGCGGACAAGATGGCACCTGTAGGGGATGATTTCAGTGGTGTTGCCCTGATAGCAGACAAGATAGCGCCTGTAGAGGATGATTTCAGTGGTGTTGTCCTGATAGCGGACAAGATGGTACCTGTGGGGATGATTTCGGTGGTGTTGCCCTGATAGCGGACAAGATAGCACCTGTAGAGGATGATTTCAGTGGTGTTGTCCTGATAGCGGACAAGATGGTACCTGTGGGGATGATTTCGGTGTAGTTGTCCTGATAGCGGACAAGATGGCACCTGTAGGGGATGATTTCGGTGGTGTTGCCCTGATAGCAGACAAGATAGCACCTGTAGAGGATGATTTCAGTGGTGTTGTCCTGATAGCGGACAAGATGGTACCTGTGGGGATGATTTCGGTGGTGTTGCCCTGATAGCGGACAAGATAGCACCTGTAGAGGATGATTTCAGTGGTGTTGTCCTGATAGCGGACAAGATGGTACCTGTGGGGATGATTTCGGTGGTGTTGCCCTGATAGCGGACAAGATAGCACCTGTAGGGGATGATTTAGGTGGTGTTGCCCTGATAGCGGCAAGATGGTACTTGTAGGGGATGATTTCGGTGGTGTTGTCCTGATAGCGGACAAGATGGCACCTGTAGGGGATGATTTAGGTGGTGTTGCCCTGATAGCGGACAAGATGGTACCTGTAGGGATGATTTCAGTGGTGTTGCCCTGATAGCGGACAAGATAGCACCTGTAGGGATGATTTCAGTGGTGTTGCCCTGATAGCGGACAAGATGGTACCTGTACAGGATGATTTCAGTGGTGTTGCCCTGATAGCGGACATGATGGTACCAGTAGGGGATGATTTCGGTGGTGTTTCCCTGATAGCGGACAAGATGGCACCTGTAGGGATGATTTTGGTGGTGTTGTCCTGATAGCGGACAAGATGGTACCTGTAGGGGATGATTTCAGTGGTGTTGCCCTGATAGCGGGCAAGATGGCACCTGTAGGGGATGATTTCGGTGGTGTTGTCCTGATAGCGGACAAGATGGCACCTGTAGGGGATGATTTAGGTGGTGTTGCCCTGATTGCCGACAAGATGGCACCTGTGGGGATGATTTCAGTGGTGTTGCCCTGAATGCCGACAAGATGGCTCCTGTGGGGATGATTTCGGTGGTGTTGTCCTGATAGCGGACAAGATGGTACCGGTGGGGATGATTTCGGTGGTGTTGTCCTGATAGCGGACAAGATGGTACCGGTGGGGATGATTTCGGTGGTGTTGTCCTGATAGCGGACAGGATGGCACCTGTAGGGGATGATTTCGGTGGTGTTGTCCTGATAGCGGAAAAGATGGTACCGGTGGGGATGATTTCGGTGGTGTTGCCCTGATAGCGGACAAGATTTTACCTGTAGGGGATGATTTCGGTGGTGTTTCCCTGATAGCGGACAGGATGGCACCTGTAGGGATGATTTCGGTGGTGTTGTCCTGATAGCGGACAAGATGGTACCTGTAGGGGATGATTTCGGTGGTGTTGCCCTGATAGCGGGCAAGATGACACCTGTGGGGATGATTTTGGCGGTGTTGTCCTGTTAGCGGACAAGATGGTACCTGTAGGGGATGATTTCGGTGGTGTTGCCCTTCTTGCGGACAAGATGGTACCTGTAGGGGAAGATTTCGGTGGTGTTGCCCTGATAGCGGACAAGATGGTACCTGTAGGGGATGATTTTGGTGGTGTTGCCCTGATTGCGGACAAGATGGTACCTTTGGGGATGATTTCGGTGGTGTTGCCCTTATTGCGGGCAAGATGGCACCTGTAGGGATGATTTCGGTGGTGTTGCCCTGATAGCGGACAAGATGGCACCTGTTGGGGATGATTTCCGTGGTGTTGCCCTGATAGCGGACAAGATGGTACCTGTAGGGATGATTTCGGTGGTGTTGCCCTGATAGCGGACAAGATGGTACCTGTAGGGGATGATTTTGGCGGTGTTGCCCTGATTGCGGACAAGATGGTACCTGTGGGGATGATTTCGGTGGTGTTGTCCTGATAGCGGACAAGATGGCACCTGTGGGGATGATTTCGGTGGTGTTGTCCTGATAGCGGACAAGATGGTACCTGTGGGGGATGATTTCGGTGGTGTTGTCCTGATAGCGGACAGGATGGCACCTGTAGGGGATGATTTCGGTGGTGTTGTCCTGATAGCGGACAGGATGGCACCTGTAGGGGATGATTTCGGTGGTGTTGTCCTGATAGCGGACAAGATGGTATTTGTAGGGGATGATTTCGGTGGTGTTGTCCTGATATCGGACAAGATGGTACCTGTAGGGGATGATTTCGGTGGTGTTGTCCTGATAGCGGACAAGATGGTACCTGTAGGGGATGATTTCGGTGTAGTTGTCCTGATAGCGGACAAGATGGTACCTGTAGGGGATGATTTCGGTGGTGTTGTCCTGATAGCGGACAGGATGGCACCTGTATGGGATGATTTCGGTGGTGTTGTCCTGATAGCGGACAAGATGGTACCTGTAGGGGATGATTTCGGTGGTGTTGCCCTGATAGTGGACAAGATGGTACCTGTCGGGGATGATTTCGGTGGTGTTGTCCTGATAGTGGACAAGATGGTACCTGTAGGGGATGATTTCGGTGGTGTTGTCCTGATAGCGGACAAGATGGCACCTGTAGGGGATGATTTCGGTGGTGTTGCCCTGATAGCGGACAAGATGGCACCTGTAGGGGATGATTTCGGTGGTGTTGTCCTGATAGCGGACAAGATGGCACCTGTAGGGGATGATTTCGGTGGTGTTGTCCTGAGAGCGGACAAGACGGCACCTGTAGGGGATGAATTAGGTGGTGTTGTCCTGATTGCGGTCAAGATTGTACCTGTAGGGGATGATTTCGGTGGTGTTGCCCTGATAGCGGACAAGATGGTACCTGTAGGGGATGATTTTGGTGGTGTTGCCCTGATTGCGGACAAGATGGTACCTGTGGGGATGATTTTGGTGGTGTTGTCCTGATAGCGGACAAGATGGTACCTGTAGGGGATGATTTCGGTGGTGTTGCCCTGATTGCGGGCAAGATGGCACCTGTAGGGATGATTTCGGTGGTGTTGTCCTGATAGCGGACAAGATGGTACCGGTGGGGATGATTTCGGTGGTGTTGCCCTGATAGCGGACAAGATTGCACCTGTAGGGGATGATTTCGGTGGTGTTGCCCTTATTGCGGGCAAGATGGTTCCTGTAGGGGATGATTTCGGTGGTGTTGCCCTTATTGCGGGCAAGATGGCACCTGTAGGGATGATTTTGGTGGTGTTGTCCTGATAGCGGACAAGATTTTACCTGTAGGGGATGATTTCGGTGGTGTTGCCCTTATTGCGGGCAAGATGGTTCCTGTAGGGGATGATTTCGGTGGTGTTGTCCTGATAGCGGACAAGATGGCACCTGTAGGGGATGATTTCGGTGGTGTTGTCCTGATTGCGGACAAGATAGCACCTGTAGGGGATGATTTAGGTGGTGTTGCCCTGATAGCGGACAAGAAGGTACCTGTAGGGGATGATCTAGGTGGTGTTGTCCTGATTGCGGACAAGATGGTACCTGTAGGGGATGATTTCGGTGGTGTTGTCCTGATTGCGGACAAGATGGTACCTGTAGGGGATGATTTCGGTGGTGTTGTCCTGATTGCGGACAAGATAGCAACTGTAGGGGACGATTTAGGTGGTGTTGCCCTGATAGCGGACAAGATGGCACCTGTAGGGGAAGATTTCGGTGGTGTTGTCCTGATAGCGGACAAGATGGCACCTGTAGGGGATGATTTCGGTGGTGTTGTCCTGATAGCGGACAAGATGGCACATGTAGGGGATGATTTCGGTGGTGTTGTCCTGATAGTGGACAAGATGGCACCTGTAGGGGATGATTTTGGTGGTGTTGCCCTGATTGCGGACAAGATGGTACCTGTAGGGGATGATTTCGGTGGTGTTGTCCTGATAGCGGACAAGATGGTACCTGTAGGGGATGATTTCGGTGGTGTTGCCCTGATTGCGGACAAGATAGCACCTGTAGAGGATGATTTTGGCGGTGTTGTCCTGATAGCGGACAAGATGGTACCTGTAGGGGATGATTTCGGTGGTGTTGTCCTGATAGCGGACAAGATGGCACCTGTAGGGGATGATTTTGGCGGTGTTGCCCTGATTGCGGACAAGATGGTACCTGTAGGGGATGATTTAGGTGGTGTTGTCCTGATTGCGGACAAGATAGCACCTGTAGGGGATGATTTAGGTGGTGTTGTCCTGATTGCGGACAAGATAGCACCTGTAGGGGATGATTTTAGGTGGTGTTGTCCTGATAGCGGACAAGATAGCACCTGTAGGGGATGATTTAGGTGGTGTTGTCCTGATTGCGGACAAGACAGCACCTGTAGGGGATGATTTAGGTGGTGTTGTCCAGATTGCGGACAAGATGGTACCTGTAGGGGATGATTTTGGCGGTGTTGCCCTGATTGCGGACAAGATAGCACCTGTAGGGATGATTTTGGCGGTGTTGCCCTGATAACTGACAAGATGGCACCTGTAGGGGATGATTTCGGTGGTGTTGTAGTGATAGCGGACAAGATGATACCTGTGGGGATGAGTTTGGCGGTGTTGCCCCGATAGCTGACAAGATGGCACCTGTAGGGGATGATTTCGGTGTAGTTGTCCTGATAGCGGACAAGATGGTACCTGTAGGGGATGATTTCGGTGGTGTTGGCCTGATAGCGGACAGGATGGCACCTGTATGGGATGATTTCGGTGGTGTTGTCCTGATAGCGGACAAGATGGTACCTGTAGGGGATGATTTCGGTGGTGTTGCCCTGATAGTGGACAAGATGGTACCTGTAGGGGATGATTTCGGTGGTGTTGTCCTGATAGTGGACAAGATGGTACCTGTAGGGGATGATTACGGTGGTGTTGTCCTGATAGCGGACAAGATGGCACCTGTAGGGGATGATTTCGGTGGTGTTGCCCTGATAGTGGACAAGATGGCACCTGTAGGGGATGATTTCGGTGGTGTTGTCCTGATAGCGGACAAGATGGCACCTGTAGGGGATGATTTCGGTGGTGTTGTCCTGATAGCGGACAAGATGGCACCTGTAGGGGATGATTTAGGTGGTGTTGTCCTGATTGCGGTCAAGATGGTACCTGTAGGGGATGATTTCGGTGGTGTTGCCCTGATAGCGGACAAGATGGTACCTGTAGGGGATGATTTTGGTGGTGTTGCCCTGATTGCGGACAAGATGGTACCTGTGGGGATGATTTTGGTGGTGTTGTCCTGATAGCGGACAAGATGGTACCTGTAGGGGATGATTTCGGTGGTGTTGCCCTGATTGCGGGCAAGATGGCACCTGTAGGGATGATTTTTGTGGTGTTGTCCTGATAGCGGACAAGATGGTACCGGTGGGGATGATTTCGGTGGTGTTGCCCTGATAGCGGACAAGATTGTACCTGTAGGGGATGATTTCGGTGGTGTTGCCCTTATTGCGGGCAAGATGGTTCCTGTAGGGGATGATTTCGGTGGTGTTGTCCTGATAGCGGACAAGATTTAATTGTAGGGGATGATTTCGGTGGTTTTGCCCTTATTGCGGGCAAGATGGCACCTGTAGGGATGATTTTGGTGGTGTTGTCCTGATAGCGGACAAGATTTTACCTGTAGGGGATGATTTCGGTGGTGTTGCCCTTATTGCGGGCAAGATGGTTCCTGTAGGGGATGATTTCGGTGGTGTTGTCCTGATAGCGGACAAGATGGCACCTGTAGGGGATGATTTCGGTGGTGTTGTCCTGATTGCGGACAAGATAGCACCTGTAGGGGATGATTTAGGTGGTGTTGCCCTGATAGCGGACAAGATGGTACCTGTAGGGGATGATTTAGGTGGTGTTGTCCTGATTGCGGACAAGATGGTACCTGTAGGGGATGATTTCGGTGGTGTTGTCCTGATTGCGGACAAGATAGCACCTGTAGGGGATGATTTAGGTGGTGTTGCCCTGATAGCGGACAAGATGGCACCTGTAGGGGAAGATTTCGGTGGTGTTGTCCTGATAGCGGACAAGATGGCACCTGTAGGGGATGATTTCGGTGGTGTTGTCCTGATAGCGGACAAGATGGCACCTGTAGGGGATGATTTCGGTGGTGTTGTCCTGATAGTGGACAAGATGGTACCTGTAGGGGATGATTTTGGTGGTGTTGCCCTGATTGCGGACAAGATGGTACCTGTAGGGGATGATTTCGGTGGTGTTGTCCTGATAGCGGACAAGATGGTACCTGTAGGGGATGATTTCGGTGGTGTTGCCCTGATTGCGGACAAGATAGCACCTGTAGGGGATGATTTTGGCGGTGTTGTCCTGATAGCGGACAAGATGGTACCTGTAGGGGATGATTTCGGTGGTGTTGTCCTGATAGCGGACAAGATGGCACCTGTAGGGGATGATTTTGGCGGTGTTGCCCTGATTGCGGACAAGATGGTACCTGTAGGGGATGATTTAGGTGGTGTTGTCCTGATTGCGGACAAGATAGCACCTGTAGGGGATGATTTAGGTGGTGTTGTCCTGATTGCGGACAAGATAGCACCTGTAGGGGAAGATTTAGGTGGTGTTGTCCTGATAGCGGACAAGATAGCACCTGTAGGGGATGATTTAGGTGGTGTTGTCCTGATTGCGGACAAGACAGCACCTGTAGGGGATGATTTAGGTGGTGTTGTCCTGATTGCGGACAAGATGGTACCTGTAGGGGATGATTTTGGCGGTGTTGCCCTGATTGCGGACAAGATAGCACCTGTAGGGATGATTTTGGCGGTGTTGCCCTGATAGCTGACAAGATGGCAGCTGTAGGGGATGATTTCGGTGGTGTTGTCCTGATAGCGGACAAGATGATACCTGTGGGGATGAGTTTGGCGGTGTTGCCCTGATAGCTGACAAGATGGCACCTGTAGGGAAGATTTTGGCGGTGTTGCCCTGATAGCGGACAAGATGGTACCTGTAGGGGATGATTTCGGTGGTGTTGTCCTGATAGCGAACAAAATTGTACCTGTAGGGGATGATTTCGGTGGTGTTGTCCTGATAGCGGACAGGATGGCACCTGTAGGGGATGATTTCGGTGGTGCTGTCCTTATTGCGGGCAAGATGGCACCTGTAGGGGATGATTTTGGTGGTGTTGTCCTTATTGCGGGCAAGATGGCACCTGTAGAGGATGATTTCGGCGGTGTTGCCCTGATAGCGGACAAGATGGTACCTGTAGGGGATGATTTCGGTGGTGTTGTCCTGATAGCGGACAAGATGGCACCTGTGGGGATGATTTCGGTGGTGTTGTCCTTATTGCGGGCAAGATGGCACCTGTAGAGGATGATTTTGGTGGTGTTGTCCTGATAGCGGACAAGATGGCACCTGTAGGGGATGATTTAGGTGGTGTTGTCCTGATAGCGGACAAGATGGTACCTGTAGAGGATGATTTTGGTGGTGTTGTCCTGATAGCGGACAAGATGGCACCTGTAGGGGATGATTTAGGTGGTGTTGTCCTGATAGCGGACAAGATGGTACCTGTAGGGGATGATTTAGGTGATGTTGTCCTGATAGCGGACAAATGGTACCTGTAGAGGATGATTTTGGTGGTGTTGTCCTGATAGCGGACAAGATGGCACCTGTAGGGGATGATTTAGGTGGTGTTGACCTGATAGCGGACAAGATGGTACCTGTAGGGGATGATTTCAGTGGTGTTGTCCTGATAGCGGACAAGATGGCACCTGTAGGGGATGATTTCAGTGGTGTCGTCCTGATAGCGGACAAGATGGTACCTGTGGGGATGATTTCAGTGGTGTCGTCGTGATAGCGGACAAGATGGTACCTGTGGGGATGATTTCAGTGGTGTCGTCCTGATAGCGGACAAGATGGTACCTGTGGGGATGATTTCAGTGGTGTTGTCCTGATAGCGGACAAGATGGTACCTGTAGGGGATGATTTCAGTGGTGTTGCCCTGATAGCGGACAAGATGGTACCTGTAGAGGATGATTTTGGTGGTGTTGTCCTGATAGCGGACAAGATGGCACCTGTAGGGGATGATTTCAGTGGTGTTGTCCTGATAGCGGACAAGATGGCACCTGTAGTGGATGATTTCAGTGGTGTCGTCCTGATAGCGGACAAGCTGGTACCTGTGGGGATGATTTCAGTGGTGTCGTCGTGATAGCGGACAAATTGGTACCTGTGGGGATGATTTCAGTGGTGTCGTCCTGATAGCGGACAAGATGGTACCTGTAGGGAATGATTTCAGTGGTGTCGTCCTGATAGCGGACAAGATGGTACCTGTAGGGGATGATTTCGGTGGTGTTGCCCTGATAGCGGACAAGATGGCACCTGTAGGGGATGATTTAGGTGGTGTTGTCCTGATTGCGGTCAAGATGGTACCTGTAGGGGATGATTTCGGTGGTGTTGCCCTGATAGCGGACAAGATGGTACCTGTAGGGGATGATTTTGGTGGTGTTGCCCTGATTGCGGACAAGATGGTACCTGTGGGGATGATTTTGGTGGTGTTGTCCTGATAGCGGACAAGATGGTACCTGTAGGGGATGATTTCGGTGGTGTTGCCCTGATTGCGGGCAAGATGGCACCTGTAGGGATGATTTTGGTGGTGTTGTCCTGATAGCGGACAAGATGGTACCGGTGGGGATGATTTCGGTGGTGTTGCCCTGATAGCGGACAAGATTGTACCTGTAGGGGATGATTTCGGTGGTGTTGCCCTTATTGCGGGCAAGATGGTTCCTGTAGGGGATGATTTCGGTGGTGTTGTCCTGATAGCGGACAAGATTTAACTGTAGGGGATGATTTCGGTGGTGTTGCCCTTATTGCGGGCAAAATGGCACCTGTAGGGATGATTTTGGTGGTGTTGTCCTGATAGCGGACAAGATTTTACCTGTAGGGGATGATTTCGGTGGTGTTGCCCTTATTGCGGGCAAGATGGTTCCTGTAGGGGATGATTTCGTTGGTGTTGTCCTGATAGCGGACAAGATGGCAACTGTAGGGGATGATTTCGGTGGTGTTGTCCTGATTGCGGACAAGATAGCACCTGTAGGGGATGATTTAGGTGGTGTTGCCCTGATAGCGGACAAGATGGTACCTGTAGGGGATGATTTAGGTGGTGTTGTCCTGATTGCGGACAAGATGGTACCTGTAGGGGATGATTTCGGTGGTGTTGTCCTGATTGCGGACAAGATGGTACCTGTAGGGGATGATTTCGGTGGTGTTGTCCTGATTGCGGACAAGATAGCACCTGTAGGGGATGATTTAAGTGGTGTTGCCCTGATAGCGGACAAGATGGCACCTGTAGGGGAAGATTTCGGTGGTGTTGTCCTGATAGCGGACAAGATGGCACCTGTAGGGGATGATTTCGGTGGTGTTGTCCTGATAGCGGACAAGATGGCACCTGTAGGGGATGATTTCGGTGGTGTTGTCCTGATAGTGGACAAGATGGCACCTGTAGGGGATGATTTTGGTGGTGTTGCCCTGATTGCGGACAAGATGGTACCTGTAGGGGATGATTTCGGTGGTGTTGTCCTGATAGCGGACAAGATGGTACCTGTAGGTGATGATTTCGGTGGTGTTGCCCTGATTGCGGACAAGATAGCACCTGTAGGGGATGATTTTGGCGGTGTTGTCCTGATAGCGGACAAGATGGTACCTGTAGGGGATGATTTCGGTGGTGTTGTCCTGATAGCGGACAAGAGGGCACCTGTAGGGGATGATTTTGGCGGTGTTGCCCTGATTGCGGACAAGATGGTACCTGTAGGGGATGATTTAGGTGGTGTTGTCCTGATTGCGGACAAGATAGCACCTGTAGGGGATGATTTAGGTGGTGTTGTCCTGATTGCGGACAAGATAGCACCTGTAGGGGATGATTTAGGTGGTGTTGTTCTGATAGCGGACAAGATAGCACCTGTAGGGGATGATTTAGGTGGTGTTGTCCTGATTGCGGACAAGACAGCACCTGTAGGGGATGATTTAGGTGGTGTTGTCCTGATTGCGGACAAGATGGTACCTGTAGGGGATGATTTTGGCGGTGTTGCCCTGATTGCGGACAAGATAGCACCTGTAGGGATGATTTTGGCGGTGTTGCCCTGATAGCTGACAAGATGGCACCTGTAGGGGATGATTTCGGTGGTGTTGTCCTGATAGCGGACAAGATGATACCTGTGGGGATGAGTTTGGCGGTGTTGCCCTGATAGCTGACAAGATGGCACCTGTAGGGATGATTTTGGCGGTGTTTCCCTGATAGCGGACAAGATGGTACCTGTAGGGGATGATTTCGGTGGTGTTGTCCTGATAGCGGACAAGATTGTACCTGTAGGGGATGATTTCGGTGGTGTTGTCCTGATAGCGGACAGGATGGCACCTGTAGGGGATGATTTCGGTGGTGTTGTCCTTATTGCGGGCAAGATGGCACCTGTAGGGGATGATTTTGGTGGTGTTGTCCTTATTGCGGGCAAGATGGCACCTGTAGAGGATGATTTCGGCGGTGTTGCCCTGATAGCGGACAAGATGGTACCTGTAGGGGATGATTTCGGTGGTGTTGTCCTGATAGCGGACAAGATGGCACCTGTGGGGATGATTTCGGTGGTGTTGTCCTTATTGCGGGCAAGATGGCACCTGTAGAGGATGATTTTGGTGGTGTTGTCCTGATAGCGGACAAGATGGCACCTGTAGGGGATGATTTAGGTGGTGTTGTCCTGATAGCGGACAAGATGGTACCTGTAGAGGATGATTTTGGTGGTGTTGTCCTGATAGCGGACAAGATGGCACCTGTAGGGGATGATTTAGGTGGTGTTGTCCTGATAGCGGACAAGATGGTACCTGTAGGGGATGATTTAGGTGATGTTGTCCTGATAGCGGACAAGATGGTACCTGTAGAGGATGATTTTGGTGGTGTTGTCCTGATAGCGGACAAGATGGCACCTGTAGGGGATGATTTAGGTGGTGTTGTCCTGATAGCGGACAAGATGGTACCTGTAGGGGATGATTTCAGTGGTTTTGTCCTGATAGCGGACAAGATGGCACCTGTAGGGGATGATTTCAGTGGTGTCGTCCTGATAGCGGACAAGATGGTACCTGTGGGGATGATTTCAGTGGTGTCGTCGTGATAGCGGACAAGATGGTACCTGTGGGGATGATTTCAGTGGTGTCGTCCTGATAGCGGACAAGATGGTACCTGTGGGGATGATTTCAGTGGTGTTGTCCTGATAGCGGACAAGATGGTACCTGTAGGGGATGATTTCAGTGGTGTTGCCCTGATAGCGGACAAGATGGTACCTGTAGAGGATGATTTTGGTGGTGTTGTCCTGATAGCGGACAAGATGGCACCTGTAGGGGATGATTTCAGTGGTGTTGTCCTGATAGCGGACAAGATGGCACCTGTAGGGGATGATTTCAGTGGTGTCGTCCTGATAGCGGACAAGATGGTACCTGTGGGGATGATTTCAGTGGTGTCGTCGTGATATCGGACAAGATGGTACCTGAGGGGATGATTTCAGTGGTGTCGTCCTGATAGCGGACAAGATGGTACCTGTAGGGAATGATTTCAGTGGTGTCGTCCTGATAGCGGACAAGATGGTACCTGTAGGGGATGATTTCGGTGGTGTTGCCCTGATAGCGGACAAGATGGCACCTGTAGGGGATGATTTCAGTGGTGTCGTCCTGATAGCGGACAAGATAGCACCTGTAGGGAATGATTTCAGTGGTGTCGTCCTGATAGCGGACAAGATGGTACCTGTAGGGAATGATTTCAGTGGTGTTGTCCTGATAGCGGACAAGATGGCACCTGTAGGGGATGATTTCGGTGGTGTTGCCCTGATTGCGGACAGGATAGCACCTGTAGGGGATGATTTCAGTGGTGTTGTCCTGATCGCGGACAAGAAGGTACCTGTAGGGAATGATTTCAGTGGTGTTGTCCTGATAGCGGACAAGATGGTACCTGTAGGGGATGATTTCAGTGGTGTTGTCCTGATAGCGGACAAGATGGTACCTGTAGGGGATGATTTCAGTGGTGTTGTCCTGATAGCGGACAAGATGGCACCTGTAGGGAATGATTTCAGTGGTGTCGTCCTGATAGCGGACAAGATGGTACCTGTAGGGAATGATTTCAGTGGTGTTGTCCTGATAGCGGACAAGATGGCACCTGTAGGGGATGATTTCAGTGGTGTCGTCCTGATAGTAAACATTTTAAAGAGAAAGCTGTTTTAATTACTACCAGGGTGATTCGAATTTATTCACAAACCAGCTCTGGCAATAAACAAAGCAGCCATCAGGTCTTGTCATTCTACATTAATTTCATATATAACATTCCTATCTCCTAATAACAAAATTCACGTTTTATTTACAATGAATAATAGCAAACATTTATAGTATTTGTCATTGAGAATCTGCATTTACAACTTTCCTCAACTGCATCAGCCCTGTTCCAGTCTCAGTACATATTGCATTGTTTTCAAAACATTGTCTAATTTCGCCGTTATTCTCGTAGCGTTTTGTGATTTGCACCATTCTTTAATATAGCGTCATGTACTTCTTCTTCCTTTTAACACCTTCCATATGCTCCGCTTAAGCATAAATAAATAGCCACCCCTCTAGTTTTATTACACAACTTTTGCAATAAGAAAAATATTTTATAAAATGTGCAACCAAGACACAGACCTGGTGGCTGGAAAGTGCAAATTTAACCCTTTATAGGATAGCGGTTGATATAAAAATAAGTTGCACTTCCCAGTTATGGCCATTTATTACACCACCTATACAACAGCAACACGCCTATAACGACATACAAGGTAACGTCACTTTTCCACATAGTTTCCAAGAGACTCCAAACATTTCTGCGAATGCACAACCAACTTGTCGATGCCGGATACATAGCGAGTTCCTCCAGCGTTCTGCAACCACACGGAGACAGCGGCCTTCACCTCCTCATTGGTCAGGGGATGTCGACCACCGTTCTGTCTAATGATCGCATTCACACCGTTGACATTGGCACAGGTCCTGGACGTTGCGGGCCTGCCCTCGCGATATTCGTCCGTGATATCCGTGCATCCGGCTTCGAATTGCTGACACCACTTTACGATCCCTTGCCGGGAAATGGCCCGCTTCCCATACACAGCACAATTTCACAATGAATGTTCGTGCAATTCCTCCTTTTGGCCCATCGGAATCGGATTGTGGCACGCACCTCATATTTGGAGTGAACGTCCAGTCGACGCGCCATTGCATTTGGCCGTTATTCACACCATACAAGACGAGACACCACAGCGACCTGCCTAACAGACGTGTGGGCAGTGTCTGTCCCTTTCTCCGCTGTGCCCACGTTTGCGACACATAGCGCGCTGCTGCAGCGCGTTAGTGCAACTAACTTTTTGATCCTCCTTCGTATCTGTCTAGTTTTATGGTATTGGATAAAATTTCAACTTGAAAATATAATCAAAATTATTAAAATTAAACAATTAAATAAAACATTAAGGACACAAAATATTACAATAAAACACACCAAAAAATAAAATAAAATTAAGATAATAAAATTTAAAAGGTATATATGTCTACCCTTTATTTTTCCCGTTTTTCCAACGGGGTCGGGGGTGAGATGCGATGGAAGTCTTTGTGGCGGTTGGTTTTTACGGTCGGATGCCCTTCCTGGCGCCAACCTCATGAGAGGAGTAAATGAGAGATAAAATGAATGATGGTGAATGAAACTGGGCAAGGATGTGGAAGGAAGCAGCCGTGACCTATCAGAAGGTACCGTCCCAGCATTTGCCTGGAGGTGAAAGTGGGAAACCACGGAAAACCATTTCAAGGTAAAATTATAAAATAAAAAAATAAAAATTAATAGATAATGTTAAAAATTTATTTAAAAATAATACTATTGAATATTTAAAATTAAAACAAAAATTAGAGCTGAAATAAAAATTTAAATTATAAAGATTAAAGTAAAAATTAGAAGGAAATAGTCTGACCTATAAAGGGTTAAGGCGTGATCAAAAAGTTTCCGTTAGAGAGCGTTGCTGTTGCGATACCCCGGGTGTTGAATGCTGATCAAAAGCACTCCGAATGTCTGTTTGCCTGCAGCAGCGGATGCGTTTCAATGTTAAAGACAACATGTTCCTGGAGCGCATTGTTGGAGGCAATGAAAGCAAGTGCCCCACCTCTGGGAAAGCGTTAATGACACTGTGGTGACATCCTTCGTCCCCCTCGTCCCAAGAAGTTCAAGTGCCATCCGTCGCCTGGAAAGGCGATACTTACCCTGTTCTTTGATTACCAACGACAATAATTGCTTATTGATTGCAAGGAACCTGGTGTCTCCATCACTGGGGAACGGTACTGCGCTACACTGGAGAAATTGCGGCGTGCAATTAAGGGGGAACGTCTGGGAAAACTGCAACAAGGGTGCTGCTGGTTCATGAAAACGCACGTCCCCATACCGCAAAAGTTGTAACGCAGAAGGTACGCCAACTCTAGTGGGAGACACTCAAGCACCCGCCCTATAGTCACGCCTTCGCTCCCTTAAAGAAGGCCTCGAAAGGTCGACGATTCCTGTCGGACGAGGATGTGCAGCAGGTGGTTACGGAATCTTCACGCAGCAGGACACAGTGTTTTACCACACGGGGTTCTTTAACCATTTACGGGATAGTGGTCTCTATATTAACCACCTGTCATAAGGACAGTTTACGCTTTCAAAGATGCTGATACTTGAATCTTTCAGTCAAATTTCGGAGAGTTTCATGCCGAAGTGCTAGTATTCTAAAAATAAAATAGTATATACGTATCTACTTGACGTAATGTGTTGGATAAAATTTAAAAAATAAATTAAAACTAAAACCATTAACAATTAAAGTGTAAAAATAAAATATAAATATCATAAAAATAAAATCACAATAATAAAAGCAATATAAAAATTAAAAGATTAAACATAACTATAAAAAATTATGAAAGTATTTGTAAAAATTCGAAATTAATTAATTACCGTGATTAAATAAAAAATATCAAAATTTAATCTATAAGAACATAAATTAAATATTAAAAATAAATATATGAACATTAAAATTAGCGAAACAAACAAGATGTTCAGTAGAGAACATATAGCCTACTTTCTCCTAAATGCACGGATATTGTTATAACTCTTTGTCCTTTTCAGGAGTATAATTGAATGTTGGTTGTAGCAGCTTGTTGAAATACAACGTGCTATACGGATATTGAACATGAATATAAGGTGCCCTTTGCTAGTGCTACCTCTGTAAAAAAAAACATTCAATTCGGTTTCACCGTGTTTGAATTGATATGGGGAATCGATTTGCATTCATACATGGCCACTATCTGAAAACTATTCGGCTGATGACCTTGTAGTTCAGTCAAGAGATGCTTCCCACAAAAAGGTATGTTGTTGCAAAATTTGGTAGAGATCAAATGATTAAGTTGGTCGTAATTTGATTTAAGCTTTTAACATTTGGGTGGCCACCATAACGTTTCTGTCAAAATGGCGGCGATGTAAAACATAACAATGAGGTGCCCTTTGCTCGTTGTACCTCCGTACCAAATTTCGTTCGATTCGGTTTCATCGTGTTCGAATTGATGGGGGGGGGACAGACATTCAGAGTACACACACTCTCTCACACACACACACACACACACACACACACACACACACACACACACACACACACACAGAGAGAGAGACAATTTTTGGCCTTGTGTAGATCTCATAAATCTACTTAAATTTTTTGCAAAAATCGAAATTAGGCTAATAATAGCATTTATAATAATAATAATAATAATTATTATTATTAAAATAAGTTAAAATGTAAAAACACATAAAAATAACAATAAAATATATTTGCCCTATAAAGGGTTAACTGGTGCGTCGGTGGGATGAGTGCCTCTGGACCATACGGCCGCCAAACAGAAACGTATTGACCACCCCTTATATATCCAATGCATTATTTACGCAGATAACATTTCGTGTCACACATCACGGAAATTAACGATATTTGTCACAACGTTTGTCTTTGATTTAACAACCTGTTATTATTGTTAAATTATTCTACCGCACTTCGGCACGTAAGCACTTGGAATAATGCATGCATTAACCCAAAACTCTTTTACACACACACATAACGAGGTTCAAAACGTAAAAGCACATCCCAGAGAGGTAATTAAACAGAAACTGTAAGCGATGTAAGTCGAGATACAGTAAGTTATAATATCATTAAGTGCAGCATTTTGGGCATATTTAACATAATATAACATATAAAATGTTATTCTTAAGAAGCAACTGTGTATTGCATGTTAGCGCGGCAACGCAATGCGGACATACGGTAATTATACTACTCCAGAAAGATTTTCAAGCACAAATGACTTCCTGCGGTATATTATGCTCCGCGACTACAATGGTGAGCTGCCAAATCGTAGATCGTAGGTTCGATCCCAGTGTGTTTTGAAACGGTAATTGTGAGTGTGGTTGTACCCCGACTATTTCGTTGTTGTTGTTGTTGATTCCTTATGGGCTGCGTCATCGTGATCACATAGCCCCGTGTATTTGGGTTTGTGTGGAATTTGTGAGATAACGTGTGTTATTGTGATGGCTGTACTAGTATGGGTATTTGTAAACTGGGGATAGGATTGGGAAAGAAGTGGCCGTGGCCTTAAGTTACAGGGGTGTGCAAATTATTAGACTCGACGCCAGTTTCCCAAATAAATTTTCTACTTTTCACGGCTAAATGCACTAAATATGTTTGCAAGGCGCTGAAATTACTTGAAATATTTAAAAAAAAAAGAAGCTTGTAGTTTAACGTGACCGTTAATCTCGCGATCATAAGCCACGGGACCTCCATTTTACGTGGAATCCGAACCACAGGACATGGCATTTCACTTCGAAAACCTCACATGCATTGACCGGGAATCGAACCCGGTCCACCTTGGTGAGAGACATACAGCTTGACCGCTGCGCCACAACGCCCCCCACTTCCAATGTTTAACCAAGAGTCTTAGTTATATTTTCTTTTCAGAAACTCAAAGTAAAATGATTTTTTAGAATTTCCACTAACAGAGGAGCTTTGCTAATGCAAATTACTTCGCTCTACTCTGCGTGTGAATTTAGAGCAGAGAGATTTGGAGTCATTTTACTGATGATTCGCTCTTGAACTATTCAAAGATTCATGAACGATGGATTGAAATTACCTGACTTAGAGGGTACATTCTAAAGCCAATGAAAATATAGAAAACGTGTCATGTTCAGGCATCCCTCGGAATACCCAATTCTGAAAGTTTCCAGATACAATTCATTACGGGAAGAAGTGTAAGTCGATACGGGAGAAAACGTTACTAAGTAGGGTTACAAAAGATGCCAGCAGATGGTCAATGAAATGATTTTGAATGAAAAATTCTGACTGATTTTAATTTCTCTATTTGATTCTAATAATTTGCACACATCTGTAGGCACCATCCTGCCATTTGCCCGCAGTAGAAGTGGGGAAACCACGAAAAAACACTTCCAGGATGGCTGAGATAGGAATCGATTCCGCCTCTTCTCAGCTTTTTACTCACGAGGATGAGTGGACAACGTTCCAGCTCTCAGCAAGAATTACATTTCTTGTCGGAGCCGGGAATCGATCCCGGGCCTCCGTGGTGACAGCCAAGAATGTTAGCCACTACGCAACATCTCCTCAGACAAATGACGCTATATCAACCCCAGGACACCACACACATAACAACAGTCGTCTTAGTAGCACAGGCTATCACAGGATCATAGGAATGAAGCTTGTACAGTAGTTTATCGTGGCGATCATGAGCCACGGGACCTCCTTTTTACGTGGAATCCGAATCACAGGACATGACATTTCACTTCGCAAATCTCACATGCATTGTTGTTGTTGTTTCAGTCTTCAGTCTCTTGACTGGTTTGATGCAGCTCCCCATATCTCCGTGTCCTGAGCTAATCGTTTCATCTCTACATAGCTACCACACCCTACATCCGAGGCAATCTGTTTAACATATTGAAACTTTGGTCTACCCCTACAGTTCTTGTCATCGACCCTTCCTTCCATAACTAAGCTTGCAATTCCTGGGTGTCTTAGTATGTGTCCTACCAGCCTATCTCTTCTCTTCATTAGCAGTCGCCAGAAACATCTCTCCTCTCCCACTTGTCTTAATACATCTTCGTTTGTAACCCTATCTACCCATCTGATCTTCATCATTCTCTCGTAACACCACATTTCAAACGCTTCAATTCCCCTCTCTTCTGCTCCACCAATAGTACAAGTTTCGCTTCCATAAAGTGCCACGCTTCCAGACATAGGCTTTCAAAAATGACTTCCTAATGCCTAAATCTATATTCGGTGTCAACAGATTCCTTTAATTGTAGAAATGCTTTTCTTGCCTGAGCCAACCTACTTTTTATATCCTCTTTGCTTCGTCCATCACTGGTTAACTTGCTTCCTAAGTAACAGAAGTCTCCTACTTCCTTTAGCTTTTCGCCTGCCAATTTGATGTCCATAGAGGTATCTGATTTATTTCGGCTGCATTCCAATAGATTTGTATTACATTTATTAATTTTCACCATGAATTCTTTCCTCATTTTTTACCATTCTAAAAATCATTCAAATCTTCAGGCGTGTCGGCCAAAATGATGATGTCATCAGCAAATCTCAGAGTTGAAATTATTTCTCCTTGAATCTTCACTCCCACTTTAAATTTTTGTCCAATTTCCTTTATTGCTTGTTCAATTTAAAGATTGAAAAGTATGGGTGATAAGTTGCAGCCTTGCCTTACACCTATCTGAATACCAGCTTCTCTCTCATGCATTGATCAGGAACCAAACCGGTCCACCTTGGTGAGAGACAAACCACTACGTCACCACGCCCCCATGACAGAAATGGTTGTAGGGGCTTTGCGACATTGTGGTCATTTAGCCCTGTAAAATTGGGTGTGTGTTGAATTTGTTTGATAACCTGTATTACTTTGATGTCTGTACTAGTATGTGTATTTGTAATTGAGGTAGGATTAGGGCAGGAAGTGGCCGTGGCCTTAGGTTAGTTACCATTCCCAGCATTTGCCTTGAGTAGAAATGGGACACCACGGAAAAATACTTCCAGGATGGCTGAGGTAGGAATCGAACCCGCCTCTTCTCAGTTTTGCCTTACGAGGCTGAGTGTACCCCGTTCCAGCCCTCAGACCAGAATTACATTATTTGGCAGATACGAGAATCGAACCCGGGCCTCCGCGGTGACAGCCAAGATAGCTAGCCACTACCCAACAAGGCGGACGTCACAGGAAGAACATCTGTGTTAATATTTTCTCCCCGAATTCACTTACGTTATCCTTACACACGGTGCAATTCCGCAACCTTCAATACGCGTGCCGAGTTCCCTTGCCCCTTCCTACCATCGCTCCTCGTAGACAGGCTATTGGTAAAGCCCTGCGCGGATATCCGCAATTTTTTTCGCCATGCGGATATAGTTTGCATGGCTCTGCGGATAGCGGATACGCTGCAGATAATGTTTGTTGTAAATTTCAGGATAATGTTTAGAATACAAACCGAACTTGTTTAATAACATTATTAGGACCCGAATGTTTATGATATATAATTTTTCCGTTATGTTTTATTTTTCATGACAAATGTGAGATGATTTAAGCTAATCTCAATCAAATCATGTCAATAAGTATAATTAACACTCCGAACAGGAAAGGGTTGCAATTCTGGTTGTGTAGCATTCATTTTAAACATAGCACATGATATACAAAGCCTAAGGGAACGACTTTATCCTCAAATGTCTAAATATGTTCATTTAGTAAGTTATGCTTTATCTAATTCAAAATACTAGCAGAGCCCGCATAGAGTATCTCGGCAATAACAGTGCAATGTAAAGAACGGCCCGAGCTATTAGTAAGATTACATTTATTTACGAAATGAAACTTCACGAACTTAAAATGTTGATTCCTGCAGGAAGGAAGGATCCAACAGGGCTGTGGAATGATAACTTCACAGAGTACATTTGGTATCCAACCAGCACTTCTTTCACATGTAGTTCTCGAGTGAGGTGTACAGAGTTGCATCTAAGAAGTCAAATCAAATTTCTTCCAAGATAATGCATTTTGTTAAGATTTTATTTGAATTTATCTTTCAAAAATTTCTCTAACCACACAGTTGATTATTTTGTTACTTGGTGGCACAACCAATAGCGAGCTAAACGATCTTAACCATGAAAGGGCTACGTAAAGCTGTCCATGAGTAAAGACGGGTTTTGTCAATAAAGGCAGATTTTATCGAAAGTCTGACCCTGAGATTTATTTATTGTCAATGTGAAAGCCAAACGTATTGGGAACTGCCTTCTTTTAAATTTAAAAGTTATGTTCGTGTCACCTCCGTAGCGTAGCGGTCAGCATGGTTAGCTGCCGCCTTGGAGGTCCTGGGTTCGATTCCCGGCTCTGCCACGAAATTTGAAAAGTGTTATGAGGACTGGAACGGGGTCTACTCAGCCTCGGGTGGCCCAAATGAGTAGAGGGGGTTCGAGATTCCCACCTCAGTCATCCTCGAAGTGGTTTTCCGTGGTTTCCCACTTCGTCTTCGGGCAAATGCCGGGATGGTCCCTACAGTAAAGCCACGGCCGCCTCTTGCCCACTACCTTGCCTAACCATCCCACTCTCCCCATCCCTTCATCAGGCCCCCTGATCGCTTTGCAGGTGAGGCCGCCTGGGCGTAGTGCTGGTCACACACCCCAGTTGTATCCCTGACTCAGAGTCTCAAGCTCCAAGACACCGACCGCCCTCAGTGGTGGTAGAGGTGGGATCTCTCGCTAAGTCCGTGGGAAAAGCCGATCCTGGAGGGTAAAACGATAGCGAAAAAAAGTTATGTTCATATCAGAGGGGGTAAGGGTTATCCTGGGTATGAAAATGATTTCTCTCTTATCAGAATCTATAATAGTTGTCTCTATTATATTAAGTTGTAGCTCGTTAACTATTAGCCTCGTCCCATTGCAGACCCCTTTTGAGGGTAGCATATTTCTTAATTACATAATGATAGCACCTTTCTTAAGTCTAAGTTTATGTGGAGGCATGCCAGTTGGTGTCAGACTGTACAAAAATTCTTCAGGGTATGCCAAGTGATCTTGTGCATGCTCACTCACAATACAGTCTACACTCTCGTAGACTACCTCATCCCCAGGTAAACGCTCAAATACTCGATTGCTCAGTTCAAGCGATGCTTCATTGGCGATCGTAAGAATAGTTCTTCCTTTGAGCTCATGTAGGGTGACAGCAGTCAAATCAAAATCACCATATAGCTGTTCAATTGGATCTTGTACTTGTGGATAGCATGTAGATGGTACTGTAACTTCCGCTCCAGTCTTGCCTTCTCCTATTTCTAAAAGCCATGTTGAAAATTATTTTACAGAATTTAAAGCGCGCCTGTTCTGGGTGAGTTTAATTAAGTACATGGAATTTATTCCAGAGGCTATGCCGCTTCAACTGTCAGAGAACGTGATCCTCTCATTATAACAGGAAGGACTTGGCGAAAATCACCACCCAGTAAGATAACTTTACCACCGAATGCTTCAGTACAGTTGGTCAGATTCAATTGCGCTCAGTGGGTTGTGAAGAACTGATAACTCAAAAATGATGTTTCCAAATGTGTATAGGAAAAATTTTTGTCTGCCAAAATGTCAGGGACATTTGAAGACAGTTTTTGCATATTTTGTTTTGTCAGAAAGCACCCATGGGATTAGGATCAGATTGACTGGTTGTTTTCTATCAATTAATGACTCTAATGAAGGTATCTGTACAGCTGTACGAAATTACTGACTGTCAAGTATTTCAAAGTCCTGTTTAATTTTATTTTATATTGGCTTTACGTCCCTGTTAACTACTGTGGCTTTAAGAGACGCCAGGGTACCGTAATTTTTCCCTGAAGGGGATCTTTAACGAGCCAGTAAATCAACTGAAACGGCTCCCTCCCATTTGCGCACCCTCGAATGCCAACTTGCTGCGCCAGGATTCGGTCCTGTAACCTTGGGCAATGCTGGCGAGAACGTTACCGTTGAGCCACGCAGCCAGCCTAAGGCATATGTGAATAGAACGAATGATTCATCAGTGAAAAATCTTCCCACTAAAAATATCAAGCTCAATACGATATTACACGTGTGTGTTTTTATTTTTACTCGTTTACCCTCCAGGTTGGAGGAACCCACGGACTCAGCGAGGGAACTCACCACTACCGCCAGTGTCCTAGAGCTGAGAACATCGAATCGGAAGGGATACAACTGGTGAGGTGGGATTGGCACCTCGCCCAGGCGGCCTCACCTGCAAAGCGAACAGGGGCCTCATGAGGGAAGGTAAAGGATGGCGAGGATGGATAAGTAAGGAAGAGGGAAGGAGGCGGCCGTGGCCTTGAAGAAGGTACCATCCCGGCATTTGCCCGAAGACGAAGTGGGAAACCACGGAAAACCACTTCGAGGATGGCTGAGGGGGAATCGAACCCCCTCTACTCATTTGGGCCACTCGAGGCTGAGTAGACCCCGTTCCAGTCCTCGTACTGTACCCGAAATACCTACCGTCAGCTTGTTGATATCCCTCGATGGTAGCTGGATTGCAGAACCTGAAAACCCCGACTAAAAACCCCCAGATTCCACTCAACAAGAAACGGGGATAATGGGGCACAAGGATCACCTAACTGAAGGAACGTTAAGAAAAACCATAGCAACAAAAGAAAAATCTAGCTCGATAGAACACAAGGACGAGAGAAAACATAATCTCCAATGCGTGGAATAACACTGAAATGCCTGCAATGGTTTCCTTAACGTGACCTCCTATCGCAGCTATAAAGTACCACTCTAAAAGAATTAAAATAGAATTCTCCAAAATTTATTCACAAAGGCATTATAGCAGAAATTGCTATAACAATATTACAAGAAAAGAAAAGCAACTGCAGCTTCAACCGGAAGCTCAAATCACAGTGACCTGAATACAACTTCTAGTCATTACTAGACACACTGTATTCTCCATAAAAAAAATGTTGAACACTCTTTAAGATAATACACTACTATGGCACAAGCAATGCCTCAAAAGCATTATTGAAAATTAATTCCGCATTTGGGTAGGTCATTACTAATCCTACAGCTAGCAATATCATTTATGTACAACATCTACATTGAAATATATATATATATATATTGAATGGCACACTCCAAGTGTGTTTTTTTTTTCTTTTCATTTCGCAAGCCTCAGTTTAACATTCTTCCATTAGAATAAGATCATTAGTTTCCTTTAACTAATTCGAAAATGTTTAAATTGGTCCTTTCCAACCAGGTGGCAAAGCTTAATAGAGGTAATCTATCACTTTAATAATTATTGCACTCACCAAAATAACTGATCAGGATAACTGTAAAACCCTCGTCAGCATGGTGATTAAATCCAGAATATTAAGATTGACATCATTTAATACATGTTTTAATCTTTTACTTTGTAGTTTGCATGCTTCTAAGCAACAACAAAATGCTTGTAGTAAAACGCTGAAAATAAGTCAACTTATATTTGACTACTCGATCACAATTATCATGGGTTAAATTCCATGAAATATCTTAATGTTAATTTCATTCTTTTAATGCCTTCATGCGTCTTTACTGTTATACATATGTACTCCCCTGAGTACTCGATTCAAAATTAATTTGTTATAATCATACATATTTTAACGTAACTGGATCACCCTCATTGGTGAATGACGAATTTCATTCTCAGCCGATTATTGTTGTTACTACATCGTTGCTTGAATTTATACATAGTTTACATTAGTTTTCAATGATGTTGATTGGATTTTCTCAATAAAAATATCCTTTTAGAATTAATACCTATGCTATGAGAGATTGCAATAGCATCGACTTTCCTTAATCAGAATGTATTTATACATTTATTAAATTTGGGATATACGCTGGTTAAAAAAGTTAATGATATTTCAGAGATATATTATAGTCAAATGACTACAATTAAAAACAATGATAAATTCCATCGATCATGGATCTCAACTGTGCCTTCACGCGAGAGACTAACTTGAATCCAAAAAGCAAGTTAAATAAAAATGAAGAGAATGTTTATCGAGCCAACGTTCGGTACACCCCTGCACGGATGAATTCGAGAAACAAAGTAATGTCTCTACACCACCGGACATGGTAATCATAACAATTAGCACAATTGTCTGGATAGAAAACATTACCAGCCTCTGTCCTTCAACAACACAAAGAATGGTTCCTAAAAAAGCGAGAGATCGAACTCCCCTCTCTCTCTCTCTCTCTCTCTCTATATATATATATATATATATATATATATATATATATATATAAATAAAACTTCAAGAAACTCATAACTTGCTATCAAAATCAGTCTTCTATTCATAGACCAATCACTCGGATGTATGATGTTCGAAGATGCAGTAGGAAAATGTAGCCCATCAAACTCTCACGCACAGATTGTATCTTCTCCTCTGCAGTGCGTTCTACAACTTTGGGAATGTAATCTGTTACAGTGTTCCAAGGTATAACAGGTTTTGTGTTGAAATGTGCAGTCATGGGCACGTCGGCGATGCTCTCATGGAAGGTCGAGTTCATGAACTCTTCTATTAGTGGCACAAACTTCACCCAGCTGGCGTGATCTTCTGGGCAGTACAAACGAGCATATTTTGAAATATTTCCCATAATTCTTTCCGATACGTTCGACTCCGGGTAACGTATACTGGAAAATACGTGCTTAATACCCAGTCTGTTCATGGCTGTCTCAAAATCTTGAGATGTGAACTTGGTTCCATGATCAGACAAGAGTGTTTCAGATATTCCAACCTTGGGAAACACCCTCTTCTCCAACCGACTAAGAACTTGTGTAGAGGTGGCCTTCTGAATAGGATCAAGGGTAACGTATTTTGAAAATATATCGACTGTGACCAAGAGAAATTGGTTTCCCCTGGCCCCCTTCGGGCACGGGCCGAACAGGTCGCACGCCATCAGCTCTCTCGGCCTTGAAGGAATTATGGCTCGAGGCTCTTCCTTTGACAAAGCTGAGGGATATTTCCCGCGTTGGCACTCAAGGCATGTTTTTATGACGTCTGCGATGGTAGCCCACATTCTGGTCCACGTAAACGTTTCCAATAACGTTCGGAACGTTTTTTCCACGCCGCCGTGGCCCATAATGCTATGAGCAAGCCACGTTAGACTTGTAGTTAACTTAGGAGGAACTATAATTCGGACTTTCGTTTTCTCCTTGTCGATGTACTTACAAAGAGTATCTCCACATATGAGATACCTCACAGAACGCTTTCTAATTTGTTCAAACTCAGGATCGGAGTTATCCATGTACCCTCTCAAAAACCTGTACATTATCCTTGTTGGGGTGTGTCTTGTGACACGGCTATCTTCCTTAGCATTTCTAGGGTTGCCACATGTTCCCTCTCCAACTGAACAGCGTGAATCTCGATATCATTCGAGGGATTTCTTGAGAGGGCATCAGCTAACAAGTTATCTTTTCCAGGCTGGTGCACGATAGTGGCATTGAACTGCTGAAGGTACAATATCCACCTCGTTAACCTGTCACTGGAAAGATCGGACTTAAGCATAAACTGAAGCGCACTGTGGTCTGTCACGATAACCACTTGATATCCTATCAGAATCTTCTTCCATTTTTGCAGAGCAGAAATGAAAGCTAGAGCCTCCAATTCCGTAGTGAAGTAATTCATTTCATGCTCTTTCAACTTCCTACTATGAAAATCCAGGTAGTGCTTCTTTCCTTTGTTATCCTTCTGATAAAGTACTGCACTTATTCCTACCCTGGATGCATCTGATTCGATGAAAAATACCCTATCAAACTCTGGGTATTCTAACTTTACACAATTCTTTAGCATGTTCTTAGCTGCTTCAAACGCTCGGTTGGTTTCGTCTGTCCATTTCCACCTGTTATTTTTCTTTAAAACCTCGTACAGTGGTGCCATGGTTACCGAGTAACCTGGATAATGACTGCTAAGGAACTGGCACATACCTAGGAACTCTCTGAGATGTTTAATTTTATTAGGCCTTGGAAATTGTGCAATAGCTTCAATTTTCTTGGTATTGGGGTGCTAACCGTCCTGGTCTATAGTGTGCCCCAAGAAGTTAATGCACTCTTTCATAAATCTGCATTTATCAAAGTTTAATTTGATGTTTACTTGACGCAGATTATCAAATAACATTCTTAAATGGTTCAGGTGTTCCTTGACATCCGCCGATGACAAAATGATGTCGTCTATGTAGCAAATAACATGTTCTTTAACATTTTCTGTTAATTTGCTATCCAAAGCACGTATGAGAGCTGGACCACTGTTAATCTTACCAAATGGTATTCTACAGAACATATATGTGGTTTGATCAAAAAGAAATGCGGTAAATTGTTGACTGTCTTCCTGAAGTTCTACCTGGTAAAATGAGGCCGTTAAATCCAGAACACTGAAACAAGACTTTCCTTTAAATTTCTTCAGTAGTTCCCTGATTTTCGGTGGTTGATCTGTTTCTAAAAGAATTCTTGTATTAATTTTTCTTGCATCCAAACAAAGACGAAGCTGCCCATTGGTCTTCTTAACGACTGTGATCGGATTCAAGAATGAGGATGCCTGCTTTCTTATTATACCGTCTTTTTCCATTTTCTTTATAATGACTCTCACCTCTTCATAATATTTCTGCGGGATGGGATATAGTTTCGCCTGATATGGAGATTGATCGGTAAGGCGAATTTGATATTTAAAATCTTTAATCATTCCGGGCTTATCATCGAAAATATCCTGATATTCCTCTATTAGGTTAAGAAATTCCTGTTCCACTTCCTCAAATCCCTCAGCTTTGAGTGCGTAATGCTCCCTCTCTTGCTCGATTTCATTGATGAGGTGTTCTAGGATTTCCTGTCTAGGGAGTTCCTTTTCTTCAATTGCTACCTTTTCTGTAGCGTCTTCCTGAAACTTGATCAATCTATTGTCCATATCTATTATTGCCCTTGCTTTAGTGATGAAGTCTATCCCTATAATTAGATCGAAGTTAATATTCTTCACCACGATGAATATATTCTCATATATCTTCCCATTAATTTCAAACGTCATCAAGATTTGTATTTTACACTTCATAGATTTATCCTTAAATATCCCTTTGACTTTCATAGGAGAAGCAGGTAAAATTACAAATGAATCCTCCTTCTTGAGCCTCTCAAAACAGTCCTCACTTATAATGGAGATCATCGCTCCAGTGTCAACTAGGGCTCTACATGACTGTTCCCCTATTTGAACCTGAATCACAGGTAACTCAATGGGTCTTCCCTTTGTTCCAGTCTCTTCTTCAAACAGAAGAACTTCGTCTGAGACGTTAAATGTTTCATGAATCGTGATTTTTAATGGAGGTGTTAAAATCTGAGTCTTTACTTGCGTTTGGAAATCGGAGTTTTTTTTCTTCGTCAGGGTTTCTTTCTCTACTCCCCTGACGACTTGTACCAGGCCTGTTCTCGATTTCCTGATTTTTATTTCTCTCTCTCGAATCTCGTCGTCTGTTTTCTTTAGACTGTTCTTGCTCCCCTCTGAGCCTTTTATCACGATTACGTCCGTATTCCTCATTCCTATAATTTTTATACCTCCCATATCCTCGATATTGTCTGTCATTGGAATTATATGGGCTTCCTCTATCTCTATTCCTTTCATAGTTTCCATTATTTCTACGATAGAAATTGCGTTCTTCATATCTACGCTGCCAAGGCTGTTCCCTGTATTCAGCGTACCTGTTGTCTTGCCGATTGTTTCTCTGGTAGTAATTGTTGTTACGACTATTTCCTGTTCGATTATAATTCCTCTCTTCGGGCCTGACTTTGTCAGTCTGTTGTGTCCTATCCATGACTATTGTGTTAACATTTCTAGGTTCATTTCTGTTATTCCTGGCCACCGTAGGTGTCGTAAGAGCACTTACATGGTCAAGCCTTCTTAACAACTCATCCATGGTTGCCAAATCGGATACGCCAGATGATATTACATTCTTTCGGACTTCTACCGGTAGTTGTCGAGATATGGCTTCTATTAACTGAGCTTGGGTTAATGGTGGTTGTTAAAATCTGAGTTCTGAGAGCTGTGTTGCAAAGTACTCAGAATAGCTCGTTGGACCAGTACTTGAGTACTTTCGAGAGTACATTTCTGAACGCACGTTGCTTTGTATTTCTATGCTCCAGAATCGATTTATGAATGCTTCCGCGAACTCGTCAAAATTGTCGAATGTATAGCGGAATGCATGATACCACTGAAGTGGTGCGTCTGATAAGAAACGCTCTACCACTCTCAGTTCTCTCTCTTTCGGAACATATGTCTCTATAAAATAATCCCTCACACTCCTGATAAATTCAATGGGAGTATTCCCGTCAAGGTTATTAAAGCGTCTCGGCTTGTCTTCATAATTCCTTTAAATGGTGACATGTGATGTCCCATTTGGTGTCTTATGTGTGTACGCCCCTGTACTTGCACTTGCTATCGGTGAAATATACTGTTTTATCCCTTGGTTGGGGATGGGAAAAACACGGTAGTGTAGATGTGCTAATTTTGAGGACTGCTTCCGAATGAGGGTAGTTTCCCGTGACTGGGAGAGACTACCAGTGTAGTGTGTTGGTGTGAGTGCTTAATCTATTGGGGGCGTTCCGGCAGGATGCAATTACCTGCCAGGGGATGAATGTCTAAGTGCAGGCTGCTAATCTAGCCTGCCAATTAAGTAGAGTGAGCAATTCAGCAAATGTGCAGAGTCAGTGACTCGGCGCTCTGCAGTCGAGTCGCGTGCTCGAGTACAATAGAACCTGACAATGCGATTACTGGCCTCTACGGTCAGGGGAAATTATGACTAAGGTCAGGTTGGGTATAAGGATGTAAAGATGGAGTGTAATTAGGGATAAACGTGTATGCTTACTGACCATGTATTTATTGGCCAGTAAATGTGATGTGATGTCCCTCGTGGGGAGTTTAAACAAGTATAAAATGTGGTACAATTTGTAAGGAGTACAGTAGTTCAGGGTAGGTGTTTTACAAAGATAAAGGACTCTGAGCACAACTAGACCTCACCTGGTGAAGAACTGGAACTCGTCGGGTAGGGCCGCTGGCGAAGAACAGCACAGAACAGAACAGATGATGAGGTTCCTCCGGGCCTAGGCTTTAAGGCCTTCCCCCACTGCCTGGCCAGCATTTCCTCATAGCTGTCGCTCCATTTCCCGTGTTTATGTTATATTTCGTAAGCGTGGCCGTCAGCAGTATATCGGGCCCGCTTGTGTCTGGGGAACTGCATGAGGCTTATGGTCTGCCTATGCGGGTAGTTTTGGTAAAAGATGGCGGGGTGGGTCTCAGGGAGTACTGCCCCCGGGCTGTACAAGTCCCCTTCGTCGTTTGTTCGCGTCCTCGCGAACGGAAAATAGAGTGGGCGTGTCGTTTGTAATGATGTTTCCTCGTTTTCTTCTTGTCCCTCTTCTTCTTCTTCTTCTTCTTCTTCTTCAGTGTCGGTGTCGTGTAGGTGTATCGATGTCGTGTTATCCTGGTGATGATGTGAGTTTAGCGTGTGCTCAGAGGGGGTGGGTTATGGGTATATACATAGTTCATTGTTCATTTAAAATTTAAAATTAATCGTTATAAAAGTTGACATTGAAAAAATAAAAATACAGAAAAATACATGCTCTTGATGTTAACGAAAAGAGGAAGAAAAAACATAGATATATGTGTATTGGTGCTATGCAGGCAGGAAAAAAACCATGGTTGGACGGGTGGTTGTGTCGTCCGACGCTGTGTGGGAAAAAAATTGCTCCCTGCACGTACTGTCCCCGATAATCCGGATAGTAGGCTGTCAGAAATCCGCCCCCTCAATCGGATTGCCAATAATCGATTGCACCGGCACAGCTACATCAATGAAAATAGCACTGACAGATACCACCGAGATTAGAACACAGTAGTTAACATGAAATTATTGTGGAACACACCAAAATATACGGGGGTTCATACTTACCTTTTACTTACTTATTCAATTTAATCTCGGGTCTGGGTTTTCAACTGGATCACTTAATAGTATGCCCTCACAATAACCTCCACCACGATATTTAAAATGAACCAAGTCGAAAACCAGAAAATTTAAACTGCACAATAATTTATTTCACATAAAGAAAAAAAAAAATATTGTAACAAAATTTAACAACAAAATAGTTATGGCTGTCTGAAGCCATTGTCAATGCAACCATGTCCTCCTGTAGGACTGTATACATCACATACAAAAATTCAGCTTTCTCTAGCTCAAAAGAACGTAATAATAACAATGCACATTGGAATGGATAAGGGAGCTGGGACGAGACATATAGCATTTGTTTCCTTGTTCATGAACTTCATAATTTAGTTCATTGACACACATTTATTAATAACCGCAAGGCCGCTAAGTAATTGACCTTGACCTCCACCATTCAGTTATCTGGCCACCTGCAATACACCCTAAGCAGTGTTGCATGCTTGCTTCGTCAAATGGACGCAGCTGCCTAACCAGTGTCACCATATGCTGGCCAACGCAGAGTCTAGCTCTCATTCAAAACAATTTAAATGCTCACATCTCAACTCAAATATTATCACGCAAAATTTATACAAGTTCCGTTCACATTGCAATGGATTACTCTGTTAATCTCAAATATTATTTAAATGTTTATTCCAATTATCCAACTAGCGTTGTTTAAATGTTAATAGCAAAACGCATAATGTTATACCATAGTATTCAATAATTATTTATAACATTAAGATTGTTCATAACTTAATCAAACGACAATTGAAAAATTATTACACGCCTCTATTAATCCCGTTTGTTTCAAATTATTATTATAGATATTTACATAGTTATTTACGTTATTCATATTTTATTTATATTTGAAATACATTAACCACACGTTTATCCGGTTGATATTTTCTTAAATCGTGGTAATATAATCGACCGATGAAGGTTACTTATATTAAAATTTTAGGTTCAGGTTTAATAAGATTTAATAATTATAATTTGTGACGGTAACCTCCATTCAAAATCAATAATTCAATCAATTTATCACTCTTGTTAATTTTAACAGTAACTTCACATGAATAATTTTCAATGGACCTGAACAATACAACTCAGCGGAAACATACCTCGCACAAACGCACAAAATTGGCCCATAATTTATCATGTATCTCATTATATATGGCATCAAAATCTTCCACAATACACACAAAAACCTCCACTTATAAATTCATCATCATCATCAATATTATTGTGGGAACCTCCTTCACTTATTAAAGGGCATTATTCATCAG
Organism: Meconema thalassinum; assembly: GCA_946902985.2. Lineage (NCBI taxonomy): Eukaryota > Metazoa > Arthropoda > Insecta > Orthoptera > Tettigoniidae > Meconema > Meconema thalassinum. The sequence goes on along the minus strand of OX336389.2, from coordinate 78,700,850 downwards.
CGACTTTTACACGTCCACTGAACTAACGATTATACATCCATAGTTCCTCTTTAAAAATTCTTATATTCATCAATTGTATCGAAAACTGTTATTATATTTAACCTTCATGGGTTTCATTCATGAAGCGATATGAAGTAAAAATTTGCCAGTCACAAATAAATTTAATAGCAAATACGATTAGACACGCCTCCCTGGTCTATCAAAATGAATTAATCTCATCATAATTATCGCAGTATAAAAATACTATATTCAAACAAAATTCATTTAACTGCAGAAATAGTCGAATAGAACGCAAATAGACCAGAAAATGCAGACATTATTGTTTCAATCTAGAATTGAGAAAATCTCCTATCAAATGTTCATTACTATAGTGTACTGAATAAATCGTATTCAAAGTTCATATTTCATAAAATTGTCTATAATGCAATGGTATTTCAGAATTGACTAAAAATGTCTGTGTTTCAATCATGTTCATAAAAACGACTAGTATTTCCAAGATCGTCGATAAAGTAGTAGATTTTAACGCTCTAAAATCTTTTAATCATTCTTCTTTCTTGAGGATGACAGAAAATTGGTCAAAGTAATTTACTGGAAAGAATTACTTTAATAAAACGACACGCTGTCTGAATTCAAACTTGCCATAGAAAATCGTTAACTTTACAGTCAAATCGTGACTACAAGAAAAATTCAAATTCTCGAAAGAATATTTAACTTCAATATAAACTGATCCAAAATGTTTAAATATGCAAATGACATAATAATGTCTCAATAAATCGAAGAAAATGGCATAAAGCTGCAAAGTGTACAGAGTACAGAAACATCTAGCAAAAGAATATGGGGCAATCAAATATATGACAGAAAATATGGGAAAGATAGTTGCTCAGATCTCACTAAAATGGCTCAAATAAATCAAGAAACGTTCACGGCTACCTTATCTGTTGGATTGAAGTTCTAGAAGAAAATTTCAAAGAAGACTGCTGCTGGTTCCAATTCACCACAGGATAGATGTGCACCGACCTCGAACCTGGAACCTGCGCCCTCGGAGAATAGAACAGCTTCCTCCTCCGGAAATCGCACTGCTCCGTGTAGACGATAGACATCCTTCTGGCAAAACTCTTCTTTGTGTGATGGGAAAAACCCTAGCCCCTCTTGAAAGTTCCCTGAAGTTCTTGTAGAAATCAGCCATGAAGTTCATTGCAAATATTTCCGCAGAAATGTTCATAATTGTGGAGTATGAATTTATTTCCACTGCCATTTGATGTAATTCAGCGATGGATTACGATGCATGAGTGTAGCTGAATGTTCACTACATGCTCGTCTTTGTAGAATGACGATTATCGAAGCTCCATGTTGCTACTTCACACTACTGATGTATGTCCAAATTGCATTAAAGTTTTAGTCTTCCATCTCCACTTCCATTATAATGTTAGTCGAAAGTACTGCCAGATTGTATAGTTCCATTGTAGAATGTAGCGTTGTATCACCAAATGTAATCTTCAGTATCACGGTTGCAATACACGTGTCTGCCGTAGCGTAGAATGTGGTATTAAACGTGCTTCTCAGGATTCGAGAAAAACACTTTTCTCTGCAGTCTTTAAATGCGAATATCTTCTGAAGTATTATAATGAAAATGTTCAACTTTCGCACACGCCTCAATATTGTAATGCACTATTGAATTAGTATAAATGCAGTAGCTAATTCTTGATAGATAAACTTGTAGAATCGTTTATGTGTGCGCTCCAACTTCGCCTAGTTTTAGTAACAGTGAAATTGCACTGCTGGATACCCAATACTGTTCGATGCGGTGGGCTCTGCCACGCTTGCTTATGACGATATGCTTGTTCTATCAGAACACGAAGTCAGACTAACAAGTCAGAATAAAACCACGAAGTGAGAAGCTCCTCTCTGCTGTGCAAGGCCTTTTATCAACTTTGAAGGGGCGTATCCATGCCTACCATAGCTTCTTCTTCCATCATAACTCGAAGTTCCAACTATGGCTATTCTTGACGGATTTTCAGATTTCAAAAACATATAATTAATTTCTTCAAAATTCCAAATCAATGCCATAACTGAAAATAGTTTTCCACAATTCTGCATGCCAAAAGTTATTAAATATGGTAGTTTCAGTAATCTCCGTCTCCCTTCAAGCTATCATTCATTGGTTCGAGCCTCTCCTCCAATAGCGTAACTTCTCCCTCAGCACGTTTACTTGCTTCCCTGCGACTGCGTCGTAAATCTAAGATCCTTCTCGAACAAAATCGTGACGTCAGCAAGAATCTAAGCTCAGCCAGCCTACTTGCTCGAGCGTTGCGTCATCCACGCCGACGTCATGAATATACACGTCACAACTATGACGGCCATAACTTTATTCACATATGCCAATACAGCCACCGTGGTCTCAGTATAATTCAATTTACGGGGGCAGTACCTTGTGTATATAAAGTATAAAAGATGGAAGAAAATAGAAAAACAGGTGTCCCAGGGTATAAGTTAAAGGTATATCAGAATGGTTCATTGTTGTTGGGATGAAACGGGACACCTTTACAAGTTTTATCGTTAGTAGAATAGAAAGGAAAGAGACATAAGTGTGTATAAACGTGTTTGGTATCTATGTGTGGCAATTGTAAATTCATGTTCACATTTTATGATGGTGCATATTAATGCTAACAATATTAATGGTAAGAGTAACAATAGTGACAATAATCATAGTTCTAATAATAAACCTTATCATTTACGAGCTCGGTACCTTTCTCTGTTGCTTTCATCTGGCCTTTCTCATACTTTCTCCTACTATCCGCCGATTCGTACGTGCCTTTCAACCTTCATTTCTTTCACCTGTGCCTGCGGTTTAGTGGTTAAACCGTTCAACCGTTATACCCTCGTGAGTTTCTCCCCGTGGGTAGGAAAAATTCACCTTGATGGCTAGGACAGACGCTCACAAGGCTGCGTCTCTCCTGGCTATCGTTTTCCGCTCATCATTTAAGCGTTCTTTGTGTGTGATTGCGTCAGCATCGCTCGGTGCCCCACGGTCACTTGACGTTGCTGACTGCGGCGCCGTCGCCTTAAGGGCGCGACTGAAATAGTTTGGGAGCAGTGTATTTGTGTGTGGCATAATTAGTGTAGGGTATGTGTGTTTGGGGGCTGTATTTACAAGGGGTGAATACATATATGTCTGCCTTCTCTGGAAAATGAAAATGTATTAGTGCTGTTTCATGCGCCGTCGTGCGCACCCGTGTTAGCTCGCTGTCAATCTGAAAAAGTGGATTATATGACATTTATAAAAATACCCTTTACCTCTGGCATTGTTCATAGACCTTAATACATGGCACCACTAAATCTAACTTAGTCTAGGGTGGCCGTATACTATGATGCTACTAATTTCTACCCTCTTGTGCACCTGTGTAATTGTATGTCTCCTCAGTGTGTACTCATTGTGTGAAGTGTGTATGTGACGTCACATTTACCTTATGTCATGAACCTGGTTGTCTCTGCTCCCACGATGCTGCAGTGGTGGAGCTCTTTGCTGAAAGAAAAGGCATGTAAATTAAGCACATGTGGCCAATACATTATGTGCACATATCGCGCAGCGCAGTTTTGAGGGTCGGCTTGGATAATGCCACCGCCCTTGAGACCTCTTCGGACGTCTCGTGTATTATCGGGGTCGGTCAGCTCCAGTGGCTGTACCGTATACCTCGCTGATGGGTCGGACGGCTTCAGTGTCTCCGCCCTGTTATGTTTACTTATCACCACTTTATTGATTTATCGGACTTATCCTGCCAACGTCTAGCCGCCAGGTGCCGAACGCTCTGTATCGCGTTCGCGTCGCATACGCGTGGTTTCGATATGTGTTGTCGGTCTTACCCTGGTAACGGTTTTAGTTGCCAGGTGCCGAACGCTCTATCTTAATTTAAAAAAAGTGTTTAACCTAAGCTATATTCATTAATAATTTAAAAAATATATATTTTGTATTTACAAGCCGAACGGGACCTTAACCTAATGCCGGAATATGTTGTAGCAACTGTTTTACAACAGTGCTTATTAAATTTGCTTAATTTTAAGTTTCCTTTTAAATGAACTATATCTTATATACTAGAATTTTGATCGGAGGCTCGTCCCGGTCGGTTTCCCTTCCGGGGGGCACTTGTGACCTCCTGCCGGGACCGGAACCCAGCAGGGGCCCGTAGTCCCCTCCTCTTAAACTAACTGTCGACTTCCCCCTCTTAGTAATTAATATAGGCCTGTCCACTTGCGTTGCTTAGAAGCAAACGCCTCGCGCGGATATCCTTTCCATTGATCTTGTACATGCCTGTGTTGGCATTATTCGCCATTTATCATTCATTTATGTTTATCATTGGGTTTGCCCACAAAACCCCTGTGAGGGCTCGCCGCATTCCTCATTTACATCTCTGGCCGCCCGCTGCGTTGCCATTTAAGCTCTGGAGACTCGCTGTCATCCATTTATGTGGGCACGGGACATCGTTCGGGAAAAATCATCCGATAAAATAATATCATCCGGGAATTTAGCGTCCGGGAATCCTCTTCGCCCCATATCCCGATGAGGTCTTGCGTGGCCAGGGGTTGTCCCGCTGGACCCTTGGCGCACTATCTTCACTTCCTCGAAATGGAAGACTTGCTCCCCGCCATAGGAGCTCTACTTAGGTTACAACTAGCTAAGAGTCTAGTCCTAATGTGGTCGTCTCTAGGTTCGTCTCCTGAGTCTAGTGTGGAGCTGGCTAATTCTCCTACTAGCCGTCAAAAGTCTCCCCTGCAGGTCTGGCTTCAATGACTGTGGCGCATAATGGGTATAACCTTCTCCGACACGGGGGCAGGCTAGGCACTCCCGAGATCTTGACGTTTGCCCGCGCCAAGCCATCGTTGCTTCGACCTTTCGTTATTCTGTCTTTAGTCTGGGTCAGGATCTGTTGGCGTCTGGCCCCGTCCCTGCCCTTTCGTGGAGGTTCTGCTCCCTCCGTTTACCTGCTCATCACCATCTAGTGTGGTGTCAGATTCCTTTTTAAAAATAAATGTGCTTTGCAAATATGTTTGTATGTACCATGTGATTACGTAAAAATTTTGTAGTGTTCTGGGGTTGTAGAATCTTCGAAATGCAGTGGCTACTTTAGGCTTGTCATTGCCGTGTCGGCTTTCCAGCGTTGATGCCTTGGTATTTTCCTAGAGGTGTTAGTAGGTTTGTAGGGCGTTGGGTCCCTTGTTATTAGGATCCGGGGGTGTTATTTGCTGAGTGGTGTTAAACCGTGGTAGGAGGGGTCATGCATCATTGGACTCCATGTTTATGGTGGCCGGGAGCCGCTGATGCTGTTAGGAGGTATTTACTGTGAGTGGATGGGGTGGGTTTTTCCCAGGTGTGCAAAATTTAAAAATGCATTGTGGGTGTCATAATAATACAATCCCTGGTGTGTGGATAGGATATTTCATGCATTGGGATGGATGTGAGGCGTGTCCGCTCTCACTTGAGGATAAGGTCTGTGCTGGGATACAATAAGTTTATGTCCCTTGCATGCGGGAATATTTAATAAAATAATTGTTAGTATAAGTGTGGCCTCATCTCTCTACACAGAGATGTGCATTGCCGCTTGATATCAGTATCCGACTCACCCCTAATACTCAGGTGTAGGCGATTGGGGCCAAGGTGTAGCATACCTTAATTTGTTAGAAGCATGAAGTCTATCAACCTCGATGTATATTTTGGAATGCAGTGTAGCTGTTTTATGTGTCTGTATGTCTGTGTTGGATAGTGTTGTAGGTGACAGGGTATGTAGGAAGAAGGGTGCTGGGATGGTATCCCGTAGTTGGTACCATGGCCATCCTGATGGCACTATCCATCTCTACTCCTGTCGTGGTGTGTCATCCTCTCTTAGTCACTATGTGTTCTCTACCCGCTCCTTGGGATGTACGCTGGCTAACTTGAGATGCCATAAAGCATCTACTCTCTCCTAAAATACCAGTCTATGGAGTGCCCGTGGGTCTGCGATACCTATGTTGTGTGAGAATGTTTGTGTCTGTGGGCACCGCCCTCGGGCTGCTCTTAGGATGTTTAAATGCAGTGATGCTGTGACGTCACGGCCTAACCTGGTCTCCTGTTCATAATGTGAAGGTAGCTTGTGATTGTAGGTATAAATTGTCATGGCCTGATCGCCTATAATGATTTTTAGAGATAAAAAACCCAAGAAAAGAAGCTATTAGGGGGGGGGGGGGTTTGTTCCGTCATGGAATCTGACTGTATCCGCCCCTGATTGTTGGGCGCGTGTGGGAAGGACGTGGCCGTGGCTGTAATTAGCGTGCCTGTACGTGTGTGAGGTCGCTTACCGCTGCCGTCTGCTGACGCGTGGGATGTTATCGGAGAAGGCTTTATCTCGTGTCGCGTGGCTAATTGTCGGGTGCCGCGTGCTGAGTGTTATCACCCTTGTAGACATGTTCCTAGTGTCGGTGATGGTAGGCGTATTGTAGCCTGTATTCCCGAGATTAATCCGGCCCACAGTATTTGTGCATTATTGGAAGCGGTGCCTATTGTAATGGCGCTCCCATTTCCTGTATCAACATCCGTGTCACTTTATGTCGTTATTATTATTGTTTTTGTGCCAGTGTCATCATGTCTGCAAGTCATTGTCAAGTCTTGTTATGGCAGGAATGCCTACCGGCAACAGTGTGTTGCAACGTGCTGGAATTCGCTTATTTGCAACGCAGTGTTTTTTTTTGTGTATTTGTTTTGTATCCTTGTATACAGAAAGTCTTTAATGTTATGTATGAAGGCTAACGAAACGTGACTTCCGCCACTGTCTGTATGTTGACATGTGTTTTCATTCTTGTAAGGCCAACGTGCTACCTTGTCATCTTTTTCCCGCTTACAAGCTTGTTTGGGAATTTGATTTCGCGATCCGTTCCCCATTGTGTCTTGCTCTATCTTTTCATGGCTGGGGTAGTCCAAATTGCCATGAATTTTGGCCGTAGAAATGTGGTGTTACCTGTTTTGCGTGGGCGCCTGTCTGTGCCCACGGCGTCCCCCGTATTCAGGTGTCGGGTGCTATGGTTCGAAAAAAAAGTGTCTTGTGGTCTCCGTAGAGGCCTGGCGTTCCCGGCACGTTCCCTATTGGCAGTCCCGGGGTCGCTAATGCCCTAAGTAGGCTTATTATAGCGAGCACCTTAGAACGAACCTCCGCCTCTGTATGTATGTCCCGTGTTTGTTGTCTGTATGAATTTTGGTCGACCCTGGATTTAATTTGTGAGCGTAATATGGGTTTGACTTCTCTAGTGAATGATTGTGTGTATTGCTGCCCGAGTGAGATTGTTCCTAGCCTGTCTGGTGCTTGCGAAGGTCGCATGCTCATTTATGTCTTATCGCTGACTGGCGATAGTGTCAAGTTTCAATTGTGTAGGAAGTAGTTGCTATTTAGTCTAGCGGTCTGCTTACCACATGTGTTGAGACAATGTGCGTGGGTTTGCTGACACGCTCTTCTATTGTCTGCATATACAGTGTGCCTTTGGTTCCTCGTCATGTAAAAAACCCTACCTCTAATCATATATGTTGTGTCCCCAAATTTTATGTTATTGTAGACCTGGTGCGAATATGTTCGTCGGTGGTAGTTAGATCTGTGAGAGTAGGTGATGTATTTATGCCCGTGTGTCTCCGGGCTTCTAGTCGCGTGTTTGGTGACTAGGTGTCGGAGGCGGTTTTATTATTTTATGCATATTAATCCCTGTTAGCGTGACTGTCCCTTATTGCTGTATCCATCAATTGGATGGCTATCTGACCTTGCGTTCCTGGTATCCAGAAGGTCGCGGGTTCGAGACCGTCTTTGTTCAGGATAATCATTCCTGTTGCCTTTTGGGCCTGTGTCTCTGGAACGGCTTTGTCAGTGTTATTGACTCTTTTTATGGTATTTACGCTTAGTTTGAGCGCTGTTATAGGGGACTAAAAAAAATTTCTGCCATGGGCAGTGTAAGAAATAACGTACACTTATGGACAAAATATATATATGCATGTAAATTGTACAGTTTTGTGCATGAGTTTTTGTGTGTTTACCCTCTACAGGGGTGGAACCTGTCTTTTGTGTTAATTGTGTGTACGCGCTCCCGTGAAGGTCTTGGGAACGTTTCGGCATTTTATGTGGAAAATTCTGTGTGTTTTGTTCTAGGAATATTTATCCATGGCTTGTGCGGTCAGTGAATTTCACTATAGTGCGCGCTTCCTCGCCCGTCGGGGTGAATTACTGCGCCCTGTTATGAGGGCATAGGCCTCAGGTTGCCATTGAGGTGTTTCTTTACTATCTTTCAGGGCTGTTTTAAGTAAAGCAGGCCTAAGCCTACGTTCCCCGTAGTGCCTGTTAATAGGCGTAGGTATGCTGGCGCCTGAAGGGCTGTGTTGGCTCCGCGCAATTCTATTAGTGTCTGTATGTGTGTATGCCCTCCTGTCTGCCTGGCCGCGTGGGGTGGGCGGTAAAATTTCCCTTAAACCCCGTGTACTTTGTTTCGGAGGCAGGATAGTGCGTGTAGGCGTGTGTGTTACATGCTGATGAACTGGAAGTAATCCCCCTGTATGTCTTTGCACTGGGGGTGCAGATGTTGGTGTCCGCCTCCATTCTGGCGAAATCGCCCTCTGAACTGGCGGTAAGGATCGTGTAATTGTCTTTGAGTGCTTGAGCAACGTATTGGAGGGTAGTCTGACCGATTTCTGGCCTATGGCCACGGTAGACTCCTTCCCTTGTGTGGCGGTACGTGTTGAGAGGGACATCTTCGCGAATTGCTGAGTTAGCGTATCTACGCCTATGTCCTCTCTTGGCTGGGCTGGTGGCCCTGCCGCGAACTCAAAAATGGCCTTGGTGGCTTGGAGTTCCCGATATTCTTCCCAAATTTGGGCGTACTGCCTATTGAGGCATATGGCCTGTTCGGCAACTTTGGCACCGCTGGTTCCTATCCGTTTGTGTTCTTTGATGAGTGTCTCCCATTGCTGGAACATGATTTCGTGTCTTCAGTGTAGTTTCCAGTGTGCTTTAGTAATTTGTGTACGGAGGGTGGGGATTTTCGCTCGAATCTTTCGATTCTTAGCGCTGCGGAGTGGCCGGACAAGTGCCCTTATAATTCTCATATACTGGGCGTGCAGGAGCTGCTGATACCTTCTGAGGTAGTCCTGCCTTGTCTCAAAGACCTTGTGCCAGGCAATTAATTCCTGGTATTCCCCAAAGCTCCTCAGCACAGCTAGACGGTATAGAGGGGCCATCCTGAATCAAGTGTATGTATAAAAAGAAATGTGTGCGGCTTCTAATGTATTTGATTTCTGATTCTTTTCAGGGGGGATGGTTGGGTTGACAAAAATTTCCCTTGTGTTGCTAGAGTGAAGGGAAAAAAATATTGCTTTCTCCCAGAAAAAAAAATCAACTTTTGCTTGGCTGCCCCCGGGCTGTACAATACGATTGCGTTACAGTGGGATTATGTGCTGCATTAGACTGGGGACTACTCTCTGCTATTGGAGCTGGTTGTGGAAAATTGACCTCCCTGTCCTGCGTTCTAACGTTCGTCCGTTCAATCGTAGCTAGAAAATCCGCATTCCAATGCGCCCTCAACTGTTCCCGTAAACTATCTACATTTATACTGCCTTCCAAAGTTATACGTTCGAGTTGATTACGAATCTCATTTATTTCAGAGGTCTTTTTCTCTCTGACTTCATTTACTTCTAATTTGGCATGATCGATTTTAACTTCTACCGACTTAATCCTTTCTTCAATACTAGTCTGACTATTAGTTTGAGAATTCTGAAACACATTCAATCTTTTAATTACGTCTTCCCGTACATCAGATATCTCCTTACTTGCTCTAAATTCTCCCTCTACAACTTTTCAATTAACTTCCAACTTAAAATCTTTGAAGTAGTCATCGTTAATCTTAACCATTTCTTGTCTAAGAATAGTTACATTATCTGATATTATACCTTTTATGTCAATGTCAAAATCATCCTTTATAAGTTGGTTATGATCTTTAACTTGCGTTTGTAAAAGACACAATTCATCCCTTAACTGCTCTAAAGTAGATTGGGTATGGATGGTTCCATTAGACACTTGTAATTGGAGGGCATCTAAGTTTGCTTTAGCGTCCCTTTGATGGTCGGACAATTCTAATCTAATTTCCGTTTGGAAGTCCCTATGATTTTGTTCTGCTTCATTTAATTGGACTTGTAGCAGTTTCTGATTAGATTCAACAATGTCTACTTTAGCTTGTATGTTAATCTGGGTCGTCTGCATATCACCTTGAGTCGCCTGCGTATTACTTTGAGTTGACTCAATCCTAACCATTTTAGAATCTAATTTATCTACAGTGGATTGAATTTTAGTGACTTTAGATTCAAGACTATCCTGGCTTGATTGAATTTAAGTGACATTAGATTCAAGACTATCCTGGCTTGATTGAATTTTAGTGACATTAGATTCAAGACTATCCTGGCTTGATTGAATTTTACTGACATTAGATTCAAGACTATCCTGGCTTGGTTGAATTTTAGTGACATTAGATTCAAGACTATCCTGGCTTGATTGAGTTTTAGTGACATTAGATTCAAGACTATCCTGGCTTGATTGAATTTTATCAATGGTGGACTGCATTTTAGTGGTCTCTATTTGAATATTGTCAATGGTGGATTGTATTTTTCTAGTAATAGACTCTTGTTTAAGTTGCCCTGTTTGGACAGTGTCTAAATCCACTCTAATTAAATGAACATCGGAATGTGTTTGCTTAACATCTGATTGTACATCATCTATTGTAGTTTCTACATCTTTAACTTTAGCCAGTACTTGTTTGGAACTGTCTTGTAAGTTCTTTAAAGTACCCTGCATACCACAAATTTCATTACGTAGGCTTTCAGTGACTACGTCCTGAATTACCCCTCTACTCCGGGCTTCCGATGCTTCGTGTATTGAGCCTAGCTTATTTTGAAGCATCCTATACAATGATTTAAGGTCTGTGACCTCCTCTTCACTTTTATCAGACATAGTATATAGTAATATAATTCACACAAGTAAACACAAACACATGAACACTACTTAAACCTAAGCAAAGCATGAACGTCTCAATGAAAATATACTGCCATAATTGAAGCTTTCTTAGTGTATAGCATTAATCCTTACAGCTATACTAAATTTAATTAATGTTAAAACCTACACAAATGTGGAATTCCCTACAGTAAAATGTGTGATACCTTATATCTGCGATGTTTCCTCAAATATTCTAATCTGACAAGTATTTAAATGAATGAAACATCCTATTATTACGATGAGGTGAGAAATCCCCATCAGCCGGATTCAACTAAGTCAAGCTATTTGAATGCAGCTCAAATTTAAATTGCATCAAATGCCTCCATTCGATTGAACACGTCAGTAAAGATTCCGAAACATGTCTTTCACTGCTCATGCTCGAATCGTCAATCTATTGCAAATTAGTGTAGCACCACTTTAAAAAAAGCAAAATCTAATAATGGTTGCGTTTCTACATGCCTGTCATGCAGATTGAGTAATCTCATAAACGCTTTGTTCACAAGTGAATTCCAACATTTCGTGCTAAAAATGTCGGTATAATATTACATTCTGACATTCATTCAACGAATTCGCAATGATCGCTGTAATGGCGTCAGAGTTGGCTAGCACAAGACACCTCCCACGTGTTCGAAGACAAGATTCCAAATGTACATGAAATGGCGTCTTATGGCTGGCCTCGAACCTGGTATTCCAGTTTTCTCGAATTACCATTCATCGCGGACCTGAATTACTGAATTACTACAGGGTATTTCAGTTAATTCGAGCCCCGAATCGTTGGTGCGCCAAATCTCTACGTACCCGAAATACCTACCGTCAGCTTGTTGATATCCCTCGATGGTAGCTGGATTGCAGAACCTCAAAACCCCGACTAAAAACCGCCAGATTCCACTCAACAAGAGACGGGGACAATGGGGCACAAGGATCACCTAACTGAGGGAACGTTAAGAGAAACCATAGCAACAAAAGAAAAATCTAGCTCGATAGTACACAAGGACGAGAAAAAACATAATCTCCAATGCGTGGAATAACACTGAAATGCCTGCAATTGTTTCCTTAACGTGACCTCCTATCGCAGACATAAAGTACCACACTAACAGAATTAAAATAGAATTCTCCAAAATTTATTCACAAAGGCATTATAGCAGAAATTGCTATAACAATATTACAAGAAAAGAAAAGCAACTGCAGCTTCAACCGGAAGCTCAAATCACAGTGACCTGAATACAACTTCTAGTCATTACTAGACACACTGTATTCTCCATAAAAAAAATTGAACAATCTTTAATATAATACCCTACTATGGCACAAGCAATGCCTCAAAAGCATTATTGAAAATTAATTCCGCATTTGGGTAGGTCATTACTAATCCTACAACTAGCAATATCATTTATGTACAAAATCTACATTGATATATATATATATATATATATATATATATATATATTGAATGGCACACTCCAAGTGTGTTTTTTTTCTTTTCATTTCGCAAGCCTCAGTTTAACATTCTTCCATTAGAATTAGATCATTAGTTTCCTTTAACTAATTCGAAAATGTTTAAATTGGTCCTTTCCAACCAGGTGACAAAGCTTAATAGAGGTAATCTATCACTTTAATAATTATTGCACTCACCAAAATAACTGATCAGGATAACTGTAAAACCCTCGTCAGCATGGTGATTAAATCCAGAATATTAAGGTTGACATCATTTGATACATGTTTTAATCTTTTACTTTGTAGTTTGCATGCTTCTAAGCAACAACAAAATGCTTGTAGTAAAACGCTGAAAATAAGTAAACTTATATTTGACTACTCTATCACAATTATCATGGGTTAAATTCCATGAAATATCTTAATGTTAATTTCATTCTTTTAATGCCTTCATGCGTCTTTACTGTTATACATATGTACTCCCCTGAGTAATCGATTCAAAATTAATTTGTTATAATCATACATATTTTAACGTAACTGGATCACCCTCTTTGGAGAATGAAGAATTTCATTCTCAGCCGATTATTGTTGTTACTACATCGTTGCTTGAATTTATACATAGTTTACATTAGTTTTCAATGATGTTGATTGGATTTTCTCAATAACAAAATATCCTTTTAGAATTAATACCTATGCTATGAGAGATTGCAATAGCATCGACTTTCCTTAATCAGAATATATTTATACATTTATTAAATTTGGGATATGCGCTGGTTAAAAAAGTGAATGATGTTTCAGAGATATATTATAGTCAAATGACTACAATTAAAAACAATGATAAATTCCATCGACCATGGATCTCAACTGTGCCTTCACGCGGGAGACTAACGTGAATCTAAAAAGCAAGTTAAATAAAAATGAAGAGAAAGTTTATCGAGCCAACGTTCGGTACACCCCTACACGGATGAATTCGAGAAACAAAGTAATGTCTCTACACCACCGGACATGGTAATCATAACAATTAGCACAATTGTCTGGTTAGAAATCATTACCAGCCTCTGTCCTTCAACAACACAAAGAATGGTTCCTAACAAAAGCGAGAGATCGAACTCCTCTATATATATATAAAAAATAAAACTTCAAAAACTCATAACTTGCTATCAAAATCAGTCTTCTATTCATAAACCAATCACTCGGATGTATAATGTTCGAAGATGCAGTAGGAAAATGTAGCCCAACAGAAACACAGTCTAACGATGCGAAGAATGTCACAAATTGACATAATAAAGAGCTCACCACGTTGATAAACTACACTGAATCACAAAATGCCTATCGATGTCCTCTTCACTACCCTAAGAAAGCTTCATGAAATATTACTGAATTCATGATGAAATCTACTTAAACATACTTAAATACAAGCTGACAATGGGTTGCACTTCTTATGGAAGTCTAAAACCTGTCGATTATGAAATCAGTCATGATTAAAACGTCATGCCTAAATTCCACAGTCCGACATACTACTCAAAAATCAATATGCTAAAAATTATGGCGTAAATTACCATTGAAATATCTACACTTAGCTACGAGAGACGAAGTTGTGTAAGCTGTACCTTGTTGATAGATGAATTTCCAAGAGCGAGCATTGATACGCCATGCATATCACACCTTTTCCATATGTAGCTGTAACTAGCACTCCCCAGGTCGTCGGGAATCGAACCAGGGAACACCTTCTCCAATCCGCACGTTCTTCCCGGTTCAGAAGGCTATTACCCATCCTGGGTAAATAGTCAGGAATCGCTACTTCACGTCTCCAACATCTTCCAGTACACAGTTCGTTTCTCAGTAGTATCGCGTTATTCATATCGGGCCGAAATATTAATGAACGAAAGACGAATGACTGCCCATGCGAATAGCATTCAGGATTAATAATGAGGTAGACACAAGTGGTCACACAATCAGAATCAGTCATCACTGGGGCCATGGCGATAGTTCATTGAAATGTTCGATACAATGCCGGTCTAGTAGCGTTCATGCTGCTGCGTTTTTAGCCTGCCATTATAGAAGAAAAGTACAGCACTAAAATTATTCCTCTTGACATCTTGATTAAGAATATGTCTGTTCGCGATGAGGAATAGTGTTTAGAGTTCAATAACATTGCTGTGCACTCGATGTCAATGCAATGGAAACAGAGACTGCTTTTCAAAACGAAAGTTCACTGTGGTGACTGGCAGCTTGCTGTATTGAGATTAAAGTTTCTAATACTGCTTACCCTTGTAGCGGTATAGATTGCATCTCGTGAAAACGAACCGAGTCCTTCGACACTGGCTCTGTATGCACTTTAAAGTGTTTGATATATACATCGCGTCACATCGCAATAACGAAACGCGTTCTCAGGTTTCAAAAAGAGATATGTTCTCAAGCGCTCCGTACAGTTATCTGGTCACAGCTGCCTGTGTGTCCATCCACCTCGCTTAAAGCTACCCCCACTCAGACGTGACAGTAATCGAACTGATCTCTCATTGGTGGATATAAAACATAATTTATAATATCTCCGACAGATACTAAACATGTATAGATAACAAAATACACATTATGCTCTGTTCCAGGGTCTCGTATAATGTTGCAAATCTTGCATGTTATTCTCTTTTCTTCTTATTGCTGATAAATGTAATCCTGGTGACCGATCAATAAACTGGGTCAATGGTCGCCATGTTGTAATCATCTCCGCTTGACTTCGTGCGTGCACGTCGGTACTCGGAAAATACCGTAATCGAGCAGCTGGACCGTGCTTCGGTTTGCAACTTGTGGATCGCGCCGGTCTACAACATATACTTCAAACTTCAGTCTATAACGACTCAGTAGAGCTTCTTCAAGAAAGTAATTCTATCAAAACCTTAGGCATCTATTGGAGTCCTCAAAAGGATTTTTTCTTTTTCAAAATTAATCTCAGTGACATCAAACCGCAAACTAAGCGGCAAATTTTGTCTGAGATTGCAAAGATATTTGATCCTCTCCAATTTTTGGCGCCAATTATTGTCACAGCAAAGCTTTTCATACAGGATCTTTGGTCCTTGAAAACTGGTTGGGATGAACCAGTTCCTTCGGAGTTGCAAAAAAATTGGATTTCTTATAGAAATAGTTTGGAAGATCTCTCCAATGTCATTATCCCGCGAGTGATTATTCCCTTTCCCTCTTGTGGAGGATATGAACTTCACATCTTTGCCGATAGCTCATTGAAGGCTTATGGGTGTTGTGCATATATTGTTTGCCGCAATTTTGACCAGTCATATTTCTTTTCCAATTTAATTTGCGCTAAGTCAAAGGTAGCCCCTCTTAAATCCTTATCCTTGCCACGACTGGAACTTTGTGCTGCTCTTCTGGCGGTTGAATTATCGGTCAAAATCCGCCAATCTTTGAAAATCCGATTTAGCAAAACTTACTTTTGGAGTGACTCAGCCATCACGTTGGCATGGATTGCCAAACCTTCCTCGCATTGGCAGGTGTTTGTAGCTAATAGAGTGTCCAAAATTCAACAATTGTCTAACTTTGAACAATGGCATCATGTATCTGGCAAGGAGAATCCTGCAGATGTCATTTCTCGGGGATGTTCCCCTCTTATGTTGGCTAACCTGACATTATACTGGCACGGTCCCCCTTGGCTTCTGCAAGAACCTTCCGCTTGGCCAAATTTTCCTCTTCCGGAGTTATCAGACTTGCCGGATGCTGGTAAGATTACTGGATCTTCTTTTCTCGTTTCTGACTCTCCCCTTCTCTTGCAGCGATATTCCTCTTTCCATAAATTGGTGAGGGTTATGGCTTATCTCCTTCGATGGAAATATTTTGTGGTAGAGCAACCCCTTTTTCCTAAGCCATATTTAACCCTTTCTGAATTAGGTTTAGCCACTACAAAAATCTTATGGCTTACTCAACAAGAAATATTCTCTGAAGAATGTCAGGTGTTGTCCCAAGGTCAATCCCTTAAGAAATCGAGTAGGCTTTCATCACTCGCCCCTTTTTTGGACACTGATGGTTTACTAAGAGTTGGAGGACGTTTATCTTTGGCTGATCTTTCCGAGGATAAAAAACACCCAATTATTCTTCCTTCAAAGCATCATGTCACTTCTCTAATCATTCGTCAGTATCATTACCAGCATCTTCATGCTGGTACTCGTACATTACTTTCTGTCATTCGTGAAAGGTATTGGCCCATAAACGGAGTCCATGAAGTTACCTCTGTTATCCGGAAGTGTATTCCATGTTTTAAATCCAACCCTAAAATTACCACTCAGCTCATGGGTGATCTTCCCAACTTTAGATCTGCGCCTGCTAGACCCTTTGCCTTCACGGGAGTGGATTATTCCGGGCCTTTTGTTTACAGAAAAAATTCTCCTGAGGCCAAAAAATGTATTTTTGGAAAACTCTATATTTCGCTGTTTGTATGTATGGTCACCGGAGCAGTTCACTTAGAACTAGTTACCAACGCCTCTACTGCTTATTTTTTGGCAGCTTTTGCCAGATTTTCTGCTCGCCGAGGACTTCCTTCAGAAGTATTTTCCGACAATGCTAAAAATTTTATCGGAGCTTCTGAGCAAATTAAGAGAGCTCTTACTCAAAATGCAGCGCTGGAAAGGATTACTGATTATGCTCACCAGAGAAATTTCAAGTGGCACTTCATCCCCCCTTATGCACCCCATCAAGGTGGACGGTGGGAGTCTTGTGTGAAACTCACCAAGAAGCACCTTAGACGTGTTTGTGGCCACACCCCCCTTTCTCATGAAGAGTTTAATTCTTTAATTATTTTTATTGAGGGCATAATTAATTCTCGTCCTTTATCACCCTTATCTAATGACCCTTCAGATCTTCTACCATTAACGCCGGGCCATTTTCTTATCGGTGGTCCATTGACTGCCTCCCCACCTTTGTTATATTCTAATTCTCAATCTTCTTTAGCCATTTCTTGGCGCAAAATTGAAAGTTTGCGCAACAATTTTTGGCGTCGCTGGAGGTTGGAATACCTCGGTTTGCTTCAGCAGCGTGGCAAATGGCTTTTTTCCTGCTCTAACCTTCAGGTGGGGGACTTGGTGCTTTTGGAAGACCCTAGTCCTCCTCTTGTTTGGAATTTGGGTAGGGTTGTTGAGTGCTTTCCTGGCAGAGATGGTAGGGTTCGCGTGGTAAAACTGCAGACTTCTGCTGGTCATTTTCTTAGGCCAATCACCATGATTGCTCCTTTACCACGCGAGGCCTAACTTCTGCGCTTTCTTACTGCAATTTTTTCTCGCCCCTCCCAGCATGTTCGCTTTGCGAATGTTTTTTGTTGGCTATGTTTCCCTTACGGTGTGAAACACACGTTCAATTTTTCTGCCCCATTATTTTTATTTCGTGAATTGCAGTCTGAACGCGGTGTTCTGATTTGTTTAATATTGGTGTTTCAATTTAATTGCTTTTCTGTAATATTCATGTCTACTCACCTGTTTTCTGTAGTGTCTTTCTAGACGTACTATACCGTCACATTTTCTCACGAGCACTGAGCTCTCTCCAGCGGTGACGCTCGCATTGTGCATGGGGCTGCGCTGTGATTGGCTGCTCTCTCGCCACACCTTCATGCTAGAAGGTTCCGCGCGCTGACGTCACTACCGCTATATAGCCTGAGGTCTCCCGGCCTACAGTGCCTACTCTTGTCCACTCTTCTCAACGGATCACATCTGCTCATCAACATCCCTGCTGGGGTTACTGCCCTCTCGGGGTACCTCTGGCTGCCGGAGTCTCTTCTCCGCCGGCATAATCTCTCTGCTGGACTTGGCGGCCTGGCCGGGCAGTCTAAATTCATCAGCCTGCACTTCAACCAAAAATCTTCAACATGGATCTACTCTGCAAATCGTAATTCTGAGAACATCATTTCACCAGCCGCAGGAGGTATTACCAAGAGCCTCTCTATGCTGGTCGCTATCTTTGGGAGAACCTATCATCATCTACTCTAGTTCCGAACCCGGAACCCTGGAACATGCCAGACTGACCTCGCACCGCCAGAGCGGGCGCACTAAATTGCCGCCAGCTACTGAGGACCTCCGACTGCCGGCCTGATACTTCTTGTATCGTACCTTAGAAGAGGTGGTACCCTTTCACGTCCTTTATTCTGCCCGGATTCTTTCCGTCAGAAGAGTATTTCATTTTAATCCACTTTGGAATGAATTTAAATTATTATGCTTCTTTTTTAGTAATTTTATATTTAATACTTTAAAGTTAGTCACTGCTCTATTTACGTTTCCTGGAGAAACAAGTACCTTTTAATTGTTATTAATTTTTTATTGTCAGTTTTTAAAGTAATTTCTTTGAAGCTATCATTCCTGGCGACATATTCGCTTTATATTTAATAAATATCATTCAAATCTAAATCTTAACTTTTTGGTCTTTTCCCGCTCTGTCCTTCATTATCACCTTTTGTGCCCGAAACTTCATTCTGTCTAAATCCCCTAGGATGTACCACATCCACTTGGTACACCCCTTTCCACTATACATCATAACAATATGAGTATAATGGTACAGTACCACTTTTCAAATTTCGTGGCAGAGCCGGGAATCGAACCCAGGACCTCCGGGGCGGCAGCTAACCATGCTGACTGCTACGCTACGGAGGCGACACACGTGTAATTTGCGTTTGAAAATATCTGTAGGTTAGTCAAACTGCTGTCATAAAATGACGATCAAATGACTGTGTTAATGTCAATATACAGTACATGTATTTCATTCATTTTACTGCCCCTTTCGGATCAACATCCTTCCCCCTTCCTTGTATTATGCTACAATAAGTACCGGTACGCGAAGGACATAACATCTGTATTTCTTTGCGTTTTCGAAGTCGAATTGTGCTCTACTTCAATAGTTCGTTCCAGTAGTTGTCTATTAGAGCCGCTAGATGGTAGCACTATGCTCTGTCACCGCTGCAAAGCGCGCGCCAATCCTGTTTTATGGAAGAAATACTGTAATTCCAGCAAACTCCTGAATAACTCACTTACAAAATGTAAAACGTTAATAATAATCCTTGATAAAACAATATTTCAGTGGTAAAAAAAGATACAGGCCGAGAGGTGGGAACGATCCTGTGCTATTGCTTTCCGGAGGCAGTTACCTCATCCACTGCGCTATCGCTGCACATATCTGTTAAAGTTGACGCACCAAATCACTATCTAAATAACTCGCTGTGTGGAGGAAATAGTCCCTTCATTTCAGTTGCACATTCGTATATGTTCATACTGTTACTGTATTTTATTGTCAGGACATGGTTAATGTCCGTCTTCAAATACACGGAAGCCTTATGCATGGGCGCGTACTGTTATTAAATAAATAAAATTTTAATGAGTAGTGGTTCGGCCATGCGGCCATGTTTGAATGCAAACAGTCACAGGTTCATGAGCGCAAGGAAAATATTCAATCTTGTTAAATAAAATATTTCCGTTCACTTTTCAAGAAATGCAAGATTTTTCCTGTACTATTGAGGGAATTTGGAAGATTTTGGTACAACCACAACTTCTAACTCCCTCTGGTTTAGGAGCTTGAGTTTTGTGAAACATACACCTTAGCGTATTAAATATACGAAGGTGGATCAAAACGTTAGTTGCACTAACGCGCTGCAGCAGCGCGCTGTGTGTCGTAAACGTGGACACAGCGGAGAAAGGGACAGACACTGCCCACACGTCTGTTAGGCAGGTCGCTGTGGTGTCTTGACTTGTATGGTGTGAATAGCGGCCAAATGCAATGGCGCGTCGACTGGACGTTCACTCCAAATATGAGGTGCGTGTGACAATCCGATTCCTATGGGCCAAAAGGACGAATTGCACGGACATTCATCGTGAAATTAGTGCTGTGTATGGGGAGCGGGCCATTTCCCGGCAAGGGATCGTAAAGTGGTGTCAGCAATTCGAAGCTGGACGCACAGATATCACGGACGAATATCGCGAGGGCAGGCCCGCAACGTCCAGGACCCGTGCAAATGTCAACAGTGTGAATGCGATCATTAGGCTAGACAGAACCGGCGCATTTAACTTACTTGTTAGAGAAATCGTGACGTGGCTGAACATGTCGAATGGCAGTGTGTTCTCCATTGTTCACGAGGACCTTGGATATCGTAAGATGTGGGAGGTCTGGCAACATCCGCCCTACAGTCCCGACCTAGTACCATGTGACTTTCATCTGTTCGGTAAGCTCAAAACGGAGCTCGGTGGTCGACGTTTCCAGACCGATGAGGATGTGAAGGCCGCTGTCTTCGTGTGGTTGCAGAACGCTGGAGGAACTTTCTATGCATCCGACATCGACTTGTTGGTTGTGCGTTCGCAGAAATGTTTGGAGTCACTTGGAAACAATGTGGAAAAGTGACGTTACATCGTTTGTCGCTATAGGCGTGTTGCTGTTGTATAGGTGGTGAAATAAATGGCCATAACTGGGAAGTGCAACTTATTTTTTGATCTGCCCTCGTATATAGATTATTGTAATGCCAGTAGATTCGGATAACAAACGTGCTGATGCGGGACGGATGCGGATAACGTTTTGTTTATCCGAGCAGGGCTCAAGCTATTGGTTGCGCCAAGTCTCGCTTGGGTATTTAAATGTGGACCATTTCGCCCTCTCGAGAGATGGCCTACAGATGTTTTCCTTTTGATCTCACTAACATCATGACATTGATCAGTCGTTTGGTAGAAAGGGAATGTGTGACCTACAGGGTGGCCACAAAGTCCCGTTACCACCCCTCTTATAACCAATAGAAACCCCTAAACCTAGTTAAGTAAGTTGTACACCATATCTAAGAAAGGTTTTCTTAGGAATATACGGCATTAATTAATTCATGTTATTGGTTTTACGTCCCTTTTTAACTACACTGGCTTTTAGAGACGCCGGGGTGCCGGAATTACGAGACCCATCCATCGCCCTGGAAGAACTGCGACAATGTCGACAATGCAGAAGCACAAGAAGAAAGACTTAGACTTGTGCCCATATCGGCCTACGCCCATCCAGGAATTATCGGATGGAGGCATGTGAGGCACTTCTTCAGATGTTCGACACAATACCAAAACGAGGCAAAGTGCTCTTTTCCGATGGTTCTCCTGTGCTGTCTGCTCCACTTACCTGGCCACCACGAAGCCCAGACCTTACCACGTGTGATAATGCGCTATGGAGTTCATAAAGGGTATCGTTTCACAAAACGGATACAATACCACGGATGAACTGAAAGATGATGTGTGACAAGCTTTCACTAAAGTCACACCAGCAATGCTCCGAGGAATGTCGCACAGAACTTGGCGCCGTATTATCCTTTGCCATGAAAATGATGGTGCACAGACTGATGGTTTGGACTCTTAATGCCGTATATTCCCAAGAAAACCTCTCTTAGAAATGGTGTACAACTTATTTAACTAGGTTTAGGGGTTTCTATTGGTTATAAGAGGGGGGGGGGGGGGTTGTAACGGGACTTTGTGGCCACCCTGTACTGTAGGCTACCGCCATATGGATAACTACGAGATCCCAAACATACCAAAGCAGATGTACAGTGAGTTCCTCTGATAACTCATCCGGCCAGCGCATCAAGCTTATCTGCCTCGCGTTGACTGATCACTTCCTGTTACACAGCGCGCACTTCCCAGTTCTGGTCCGTGCTTATAACGTGTATTAAGTTAGTGTTGATCTGTCTCTCCAACTGTTCTCGAGTTGTGAAGTGTTACTTGGGGTATAATTCTCATTATGCCTCCACGTGTGTACACGGTAGAGGAAAGGGTATTTATGTACGATAATTATGTGAAAACAGAGTCTTGCAGGGAAGTCGTTAGACGTTTCATAACACATTTTCCAGGTGTACGCTCTCCACATAGAGATACCGTGCAGAATCTTGTAAACAAATTGAGAGGAACTGGTTCTTTACTCGATAAGAAGCGAAGTGTTAAAAAACGTGTGCTTAATGAGGAAAAAGTAAATAAAATCTCAGAAAGATTAGAACATCTCCTGTCATAAGGTACGACCTTAGTTTATTAATTCTTCCTTTCTTCATTTTAATTGTTATCTCATGTCATGCACGTATAAAGTGAGCCAAGTGCTGTTCTGTTCTTATTGCTATGCATGACGAGCGGGGAGTGCTGAGTCAACCAAGCTCGGTGCGCTGGCTGGACGAGTCATGAGAGGAACTCACTGTATAATGTTATTGTTTTACGTCCCATTTAACTACAGCGGCTTTTAGAGACGCCGGGGTGCCAGAATTTTGCCCCAGAAGGGATCTTTAACGTGCCAGTAAATCTACTGACACGGCTCCCTCGCATTTGCGCACACTCAAAGACCAACTGACTGCGCCAGGATTCAATCCTGCAACTAAGGGCACAGTAGGCGAGAACGTTAGTGCTGAGCCACGCAGGCAGTCACAATGCAGATGAGCTTCTAGTACGAGAATCTCTTCGGTGGTGATAAGTAGGGCCTATAAAAAAATGAAATATGCACTTTAAAAATGCAGTTATGACCTAATACTCTCCAAAGAATACCCTATACAATTTATAAAATACCCTTAAAATTGCAAACATTTTACTCTGATATATAAATTCAAAATTACGTAGAATAAAATAGTACATTTTAGTAAAGATAAAGTATATATAATGAAGTTACGGAAAGTTGAAGTACTAAGGAAAGTAAATAACTTATTAAGAAATGAAATTTAAAACCGAAAATTTTCCTCCTGAAAAGTTGAAACCGGCCGTGCTGAGGCGCAAGGCCACGGGTCCTGGTTGCTTCGGACTCAGTAGACAAATGGGTTCGAACCCTACCGTCAGTGTGTCCTGAAAATGGTTTTCCGTAGTTCCTATTTTCAATTCCAGGCTATTACCGGGACGGTACCTTCTAATAAGCCACGGCCATATCCTTTCATCTCCATGCCCAGTTTGATTAGTAACCTACTTTTAATTGAATTCATGTCTCATTGGCACCTCTCAAGAGGTACCTATGACCCCATAAAACAGGTATACTGAGGAGAAGACAGAGGCTATAGTGCAATTCACTCCATAAGAGTTAGAAGACTGTCAACCACAAGATCCAGGTTCGATTGCCGGCTCTGCTAAGAAATGGCATTTTGGTATGAAGATTGGACGGGATAACTATGCCTCGTAAAGAAAACTTACCAAGAGGTATTTTCAGTTCCCAATTTAAATTTCCCGTAGTTTGCCATTTTTACTCCAGGAAAGTACAGCCTCCGTGGCTTAGGCGGCAGCACGCCGGCCACTCATCGCTGGGTCCGTGGCTCAAATCCCGGTCACTCCATGTTCGATTTATGCTGGAGAAAGCGGAGGCAGACCGGTTTTTCTACGGGTACTCCGGTTTCCACTGTCACAATTTCATTCCAGCAACACTCTCCACTATCATTTCATTTCATCTGTCATTCATTTAAGCATTGCCCCAGGGGAGTGCGACAGGTTTCTGCAGCCAGCACAGTTCATATCCTTGCTGCTAGATGGGGCTTCATTCATTCCATTCCCTGACCAGGTCGGTCGACTGGAAGCAGACTGTGCATTTCATTTCACTCCAGGAAAGTAGCGAGGTGGTTCCGAACTCAAAGCTGCCTACTTCCCAATTCTATGCACACTACTACACACATCGCAATAATACAGGTTATAAGGCACTCTCTCTCTTTCTATGTATATATATATATATATATATATATATATAGTTCATATACCAGGTGAACCGACAGTGGTAGCTACGCTCACTAAAGTGCAGCGTTAGGCCTTGGCCCAAGCTCTCGAGAGAAGTGGGTTTGAGCCCCACCATCGGCCACCCTTGAAATGGTTTTCCATGATTTCCCATTTTTAACTGCAGGAAAATGCTAGGACGGTACCTTCTGACAGGCCACGGCCACTTCCTTCCACATCCTTGACCAGTTTCATTCATATTCATTCATTTCATCTCTCATTATTTCCTCTCATGAGGTTGGCGTCAGGAAGAGCCGTAAATACAGTAAAACCCGCTATATTAGAATTTCATCGTATCTCATCCCCGACCCCGTTTAAATACAGGAGTGATAAGGGGTAGCTACATACCAGGTGAATTAGCTGCCCCTTATAATATTGTTTTATGCAGCCCGAATAGCGTTGTTATCAGGAAGGCCGCTATTTCTCTGCTTGCATCCCGTATGGCAAGGCAAAGGTAGAGCCATGTAAACAGTGTGACAATCAGTTTGCTCTGATCTTATGTGTAACAACATAACCTCTTATTACTCTCCAGTGCCTTCGCTCTTATGAACGAACCAAGAACAGCAACAAGTGCCCTTGAAGCGTGTGACAAAAGCTTTTTCCCTAACTTTTATACTGTGCCCATTTGGATATTGGCACAAGTGAACCCTTGACAATTTATATAAAAATATGTTAAAGTTTGATAGAAACAGTAAGAAACCAAGGGGGAGAATTCGTTGTGAAATAAGTTTCAGAAGCACAGCAAGACATGCAGGTGGCTTATTGAATACTAGCGGATATATAAAGTCCCATTATTTTTGACATTTTAAGTGAAAAAGGTCGTTAGAGAGGCCATTAACGAAACAAGAAAATGCATAGCTGAAGGGTCGTAATTAACACTCAACATTCCATGAGGCAGCGATCCAGCAAGAAGTTATTACCAGTCAAGTGCGACATTTACGAGGGATCTATTTTGCTAAGGACGTACTTGAGAAGAGGCCCCGAAAAGCATTAAGTCAGCAGAAAGTCGAATATATAAATGAGGGACTCCTCATCATAAAACTTGACAAAATAAATTCACCATGTTAACAAGATTTGAAGTTAAGACAGGAGTAGTAACAACATAAATCGGAAAGTTGGTAGACATGTAAAATAGGCACTCAAGAAAATGCTTAGCAAAGACGACGTCATTGGAATTCTGAGCGGAGTGCTACGAAGGGATACTGAGGTAATCAGGTCGGCCCCGCAGAGTGAATAACAACTATTTTGATTAATTAAAAATTAACGTATGAACGAATTCCGTTCCACCAACAGGCAATCTTAAAGTTATTATATATTACATCTGGAAATAAATTATATACCCGAGTGGAGCTAGGATTCAAAAGTTGAACACCTGAAATTGTCAGAAACTAATTTCTGCGCCAAATCGAAAAAATAAGGGCTTGAGGGAGCCAAAGTCACGCAGTTCACGCAGTTCACACAGTTCACAGAGTTCACCCAGTTCTCAGTCGATCGAAGCCTCGGGGAGGCACGTTAGCACGTCAGTTTCACTCAGTCTTCAAGAAGCCTCAGGGAGGCAAGTTACGCTATAAGTTGCGCTACACGTTACTAAGTCAGTTAGGCGCTACGCTATCAATGTACAAGGAGTTCGGAGAGAACACAGTTCGAGTTAGAACCCAGTGTAGGTCTTATCATTCAGCAAAGCTTGAATAAGCAGTAAAATTACACTTCAGTTGAGGCGCTCTGCACTAATAACTAGACGGAGTTGCACCATTTAACGATCCAGAGTTAGAAACTATGAACGATCAGGGAAGTCTATAAACATTAACATTGAAGGACTGCAAAGGAAAGAACAGTAGAGGTCAAAACAATTAGGAATTCATAGAGCAAAACGAGTTGCGTTACACCAAATTCAGGGTGTTTCAGAGAACATTAACATCCCAAAGGAACACTAATTTGAAACTGCATAGTGAGAAAAATTGCGAAAGTGCGAAGTCAAAGAAGAGAATACTAATTCGAGAAATATAGCAGCTAGAAACAGAAATAGGAGTGTATGGACTTCGAATTGGTAGCCAAGCTATAGAATCACGAAAGTTGCGATAGATAGAGCTAGGAAAAAGAGCGGCGGCGAAGATTACGAACATTTTCGCCTAAGAACTAATAGGCCAAATCAGTAAAGCCACGAGCAGCAAAGATACTAGAAAGACTGTACCGAATAAAGACTGAACAGAAGTAGGAGATTCCGAGAAGGCGAAGTCACAAGTTCAATGCGGATTAGGGAGCGCATCAGGATCATCAGCGCCGTGATGTCGCATCGCAAAACGTTGAAATATGGTTCGTGTGTCATGTAAATATTAAATAAGTATTTTTAAGTGTAAAAAGTGTTAAAAAGTGTAAGAATAATGTATCAAAAAGTGAATAAGTGTAAAATCGAAGACGAGAGAATGAAAATGGTCTATTGTTGTGTAAAAATGTGGTGTATTCTTTGGAATACACGGTAAGATAGAGTAAGCTTTTTCTTCCCTTTGCTATAGTTCATTCCTTCCTTTTTCTCAAACACCAACAGTGATCATCTAATTTCTCCTTGCTGTTTATGGTTCTCATGTTACTTGTGAGTCTGTTCTAGATATATATCTTCCATGACCCACCTAGCGTCATCTAGCAGCGAATCTCTGAAGTTCCTCAATTCTTCCCTGTACAAGAGGACTTCCTGATCAATCTGGCCACCAGATCTCGTCGCCATCGCCAGCTATCATCTCCGTGATCAAGAGAACTTCGTCTACTTTTTCACCCACCAGGCTGCGCTAGTGTCACCTACTATCAACTCTTTGAAGACCATTTCATCAAGAAAAAATTTATTTTTGTTAAGTTGTCTATTCTTATATGTATTCCTTTTGTCTCCTACCCCCACTCTTTTCCCTTCCCTGGTCCCTCCGTGCTTCGCTGAGCGTGTCTCACTTGTACGTTGACAGTCGACTCAGTCAGTTGAAGCTCAACTAGAGCTCGCCTCCTCAACTCAAGAGGCAATCTTTTAATTCTACGCCATGTTGGAATTCTAATCTCAACCTTCGCCATGAAGCCAAGCTAAGTACTACTTCTACGTTCTTCAACTAATTTTAATGGATTTTAAATAGCTACATGCTTTTAATGATCATTTTATAGGCAGTGTGAGATTACTATATTTGGGGCAATAATCATCCTTCGCGGGATTTTCTATGTTGGGCTTTTGTTTGTCTAAGCCAATCTTAATAGTGAACCCGAGGGGGTCATGCTGACTGATATCGAACGTGGATCTCAGAGACTGTGATCTCAGAATAAAGGTTCCACCAGGGAACGAACCCGAGATCAGTTGAGGGAGTTTCGTTGTGAAAACCCCTAGAGGAAAGTATATATTTAATCACTGGTGTGATTTCAGTTGATAATGACATTATTTATTAAAATAATGCAGGGAAAATGAGCGGAATACAGCATTATTGAACTACCTGGAGTAGGCTATGCTGGACTTAGAACGCAGAAGTAGAGAGTTTGACAATTACTAATAGCCCTAGAATTGTGGGAGGAGACTCTTGGAGCCCTGTCAATCTCGCTGACCTAGTTAAGTCGTCTGGAAGAGGTCGGGGGGTTGAATAATGACCCAGTTCTTCCCCGTTTGAGAATAGCACTAAGAAGAGAGGGGGAGAGATCCCAAGGAAAATCATTGATTACTCGTGATTGGAGTAACGCAATGACATGAGAGTTGCACACAGGTGAATCTTTAGCCAGGAGGCTAATTTTAGAGCCTTTAATCTGCGAAATTGAGGCAGATTTAATGGAGTGCGTAAGGACACAGGACTATGGATGTTCGCGGCTGGGTTTGACGATGTCGCCAGGGATTCCCACTGAAACCGCGTCCCCACGCCATGGAAAAGGCAATTAATATTAATTAATTGGCCGATCGATCCTTCAGCACGCGGATAGTTCTGGGATCAGTGAAGAAAAAGGAACCCAATGAGCATTGTTTCGAGACCAGAATCATGCTGGGAGAGGAGTTGTTACAGCGCGGGAATTCTAGCTCTACTTTTTGTGTGAAACCAATATAAGGGAGTCGACCCTTGGCAGAAGTCAGTAGTTGGAACAGACTCGAGCGCGGAACGTATGTTGCTCCGGTTCAGTAGAGGACGCTCACACAAAGGACTTGAACATTTAGTGTTAATCATTATATATCCGCGCAGTGTAATGCACCAAGTGAGAAGATAATAATGCATAGTCAGGAAGTAATAAGAAGTACGGTAATCAACGAACTTTATTGTGTGAAATGCGTATTACCGAAGTCAAGGAAGGAGGCCCGGACTTCAACTTGGTAAGCCGTGCAGTAAAACTTTTAGAAGGCTTTATTAAGGACAGTCGTGCTGCATGTGTAGTCAGCAGTACGAACAATGGTTTGTGTTCACATAGGAAGTACCGTGTGATATAAGTTGCAGAGCTATTGAATGTAATAATCTGTGTGAAAACTATGTACAATGTTAAGCGCAGTGTATAATATATTGACTGGTTATACATGTCTTAGTACGCGGAATGCGCTGGGAGAAACTTTATGAAGCATTTGGTAATGTCTTAAGAATACCAAATAGTAACGCTCCGGACGGAAGTAAGCATATTATGCAAAGCAGGAAGTTTACCGTAGGATTATTGATAGACTGTTGGTGATTCCGGAGGCAGATGAACCAGACTTTCAATCAGGAGTTGGTAGGAGCATGGAGGATGCCGTCAAATACCTGCAATTCTGATATTTTGCCAGGGAATTTCAACCAATGAAAAGTGTAAAAAGTGACGTGTGTTATGTATAAATCATATGTGAAAAATCTTTTAAATTAATGGTGTAATAAGTGTCATAAAGTGTCATGTGTTTTGGAAGCAATAGATTCTTAATAGAAATGAAAAGTGCCGTGTGGTTGGTGAAAGAAATGTATTATAAAACGTGTATAGGCAAGATGCAAATGTCGCACTAACTCTGCAAATGGCAGGCGACCCGGAAGGATATAGGTGGTTGGAGCCACCATGATGAGCCTAGATATGTGAGTACCCCACAAATTATGATGATATAGAAGTATAGCCCACTGCATGTAATGTGATTTCAGAGTTATAAAGATGCCAGTAAGAATCAGTATTGGGAGTTAGACCCTCCAGGTTTAATCATTATTGTGTTGATGTTAGTAGATTTGAGACGTCGTTATACGTCAGTGAGTGGATTAATCGTTACCACTATTAATAAAATGGCAAATCAGTTATGTAAACGTAACGTAACAAACACGGTTGTTCGATTTTTGAGATGGTTAAGTTGTGTCGGATTTTGGTGATTTATGTCAGTAAGAATAATAATAATAATAATAATAAATAATAAAGGTATGAATGAATACATCAGAAAAAATGTTGTAAGCGAGAAATATTTACGCTAATTGGAAGACTTATCGATCTAAACAGTAAGATTACATTAAGGGATGAAAAAATAATTTAATATCAGAATATATTGTATTAATGGGAATATAATTATGCAAGGAAATGGAAGAGATTTCTAGTGAATTGAATTTGCAGCTTGTGTAAAAGCTTATAGAGTAATTGATAGATTTCTCTTAATAATTAACGGACGAAGATCATAACATTAGGTCATGGAACCAGGTAATCTATTCGACGTATGAAATCTCGTATAGCCGTGGGCATACGGAGATATGTGCTATGCCAGAGTGTAATTAGTGTTTGGACCCTAACTCTGATGATGGATATGGAATGTTCCGGGTTCGAATCCTGTGATAGGTGAGAGGAGAACGATGGACACCTCTGCACTCTATCTGATCGCCCGAGAACTTATTATTGAGTGATTCGGCTCTTGTGAAGCGAATCTTATGAACGGCAGTATAGGACTGACCGCAGCATTTATTAAGATACCGGTTATCCAGATAGACCAATGTTTTTATGAATCTCGTGCCTTCATGTTGAAATGGACCTATTTGGTGCCAGTTATTATTATATCCTCAGGGTGGGAATAAATGTTAAGCACACCCAGTATCTATTTGCATACCATTCAGTGTAAATCCATTGGGATATGTGTGTCATTGTGACCACGGTAATGTCTCTAAAAATCGTATTACTGCTTGGGGATATAAGCCATGTGGCAGGAAGAGAGGGTCGAGGTACTGTTGGGACCTCACTCCACCCCATTGTATACAGGCCGCTCGGAAGAGGGACTGAGCGGTCAAGCGAACCGTGAAAGTTTAAGGTTTAATAAAGGGCAGATTTTAGACCCTGTTTGTTACATGAAAGGAAACATTGTTATATTGAGTAATGAAGTCATGTGGTTTAAGAACACATTGGTAATTATAGATCACCCTGATGGTTCATGATTTTAGCAATCTAACGAATGGTTGGAAGTTGCATTTGTTACTGTCACTGACACCTTTTTCAAAAGTTGGTTACTTGACGCCACAGGCTACGCTCGCAAGGGTAGCTTAATAATACCATCCGACACAGCGATAACTAAAGTTTTGAAGATGAAATCACAACGGCATGTAGTGGAGCTATAAATAGAGGAAGTGTAGGGGTAGCTTTACATAATTATGGGGTTGCACGTAGATTGTTGTGCATCACCTGGATAGGCTAATGCATGTAAAGCATTTGGTGGGAAGGGAAAGATCAAACACACACGGTACACATAATTGTCAAAGTAAGACGAGGTTTAAAGTAATTTTGTGAAATTAAAGAAGTCATATTAGATGACAGAAGAATCAAAGTACAGTTTTGTTTATGAAGTTGTATGTGCATCAGCGCACTAGAGTGAATTGTAAAGTTAATATAAGGGTAAAGGTTTGAGTAATGATATGAGTTTATCATGATAATATTATGTTAATATTAGTGGATTGTGGAAGTAATTTTTGTTTGATTTTGTTTTATGTTTGTGGGGATTGTTTTATTTGTTTGAAGCCATGATTTTATTACTGAATTAAAGTCTTAGAATAGAGTTGTGCCTTATCATTTTAGAGTTGATACCTTTTAGTCTCAAATCCAAAATATCCAACTGCTCAATGGGGGAACGGTACACGCCTGAGACCTGACGCTACCTGGAGGCGGAAGCATATTTTCCATCGAGATTACTCACATGGGTACAATAGGAAGCAGCATTTATTATGCTTATTAAATGAGAGATCTTCTCACAACGTGGGATACCATTGAATTACCCACTGTCTATAAAATACTTAGCTCGTTCCACCGCTGGAATAACTTTTGCCCTATTCTTCAGTCAGGATTGCTCTGGAACCTTTCAGAATCTGCACTCTATCAACCAGTTATACCATCATGTATTTTCCACTCGCATGTGGGAATACCTTTTCTAACTAAGGAATCTTCCTTATGAATTACTGATCAATAGCTAAATTTCTTCCTCCGTTGAGATTTTCTTTGGCGCATTTAACTGTAATCTACAACTTTCTCAAGCAATAGACTCTCGCCTATCTAGTGTAACTAGTTATTTTCCATAATTGCAATAACTTTCTTTGCCATAAACTTTTGTGCTACTACAGTGAAATTTTCATCTATTTCAACAGACTATAGTGAAAAACAGTGTTTGTTCAATATTTCATCCGCGTCGCGTTCGTCCGATTATTATAAATACGGCAAAGAACACTTATCCTCAATCCAATTTGATCTTTCCCAAACCTCTTACTAACAAACCATAATAATAAAATTGTTATTTTAGGTCTTTTTCAATGAGGTGTTACTCTCAATAAGTGCCCTCCCTCTCTTGATTTATTTAAAACGAATTAATGTCTGCATAACTACGTGTCTGGTACACGTCTCAAATTATCTTGTTTCTCCCTTCTAATTAGGGAATACAATTCTTTCATATCATAAGTGAGTTATTTCTAGGTTTCACGAAAGGGGAAACTTGCCCCATTTGTCTCGTGATTCCTACTTAAACATAGGAGGTCTAGAAACTTCCTTTCGATTTTTCTCTTCAGGTTTCACAATAAGTGACCTGCCCTATTTGTATAATCTAACCAAGTAATTCAGCATTAATATAAGAAGTTATATAAACTTCTATTTTATTCTTCCTGCTTTTTGTTGATGTTACTTTCGAAGTTGTTACTCTTTCTAAGATATTTACTTAGAAATTCCTTAAAGTACACACCTTGTACTTGATTTATTGTCTAACTTTAATCACTTTAATTATCTTTAAATTTTTCCTTTTATCTTCGCCATTTCAAAGTCTTGCGAAGATTTTAAAACATATAAAGGGTTGAAACCAAAAGAATTGTTAATTGCCTGGCGCAAGCTTTAAATGTTTTCGGAGGTCTGCGACCCGAAATGGTTAACAAAATTGAAATTATATATTTGTTAAACTCATTACACTCTTTTGCATTGTTAAATAAATTTAAGAGTTCTTTTAGTATTTATCATTTCTCTAACATAACGGTTACGCAAGATCCTGTCTTCCTTGACTCTTCCCACTTAATGCAAATAAATCTATTAATAGGGTTTTCACCACTTGTTGCATTTGAGCAAGAACTCTTAGTTGGTAACTTGGTAAAGTCTCTCTTAGCTTTAATAGCTAATTCTAACTGGCCAGTAAGGCAAGCATAGCTCGCTACGCCAGCTTCCTGCTTGTGGAGATTCTCTCCAACACTTATGGTTGGTTTTTCAAAATATAAGTGTTTCTCATTGTCTAAACTTTTAGTCGGCTCCTTGCTGGGTAAAAGCTTAGCCATTTCTGAATGCAACTATTGGTACACTTACCAAAATTATTCCCAAAGGTATAATTGTTTTATCCCTATCCTTCTTGGAAGCATTTGGTCGCTCTTTAGCAACTCTACGATTTCTAAACCAAAAAATATCGAAACCGATTCAAACTATTGGCATTCTTCAAATTACTTGTTCAAAAACAAATTCCTTTGAACAGATATACTATAAATCTGTTACTCTTTGTCTTGCCAGACCATCACCCTTCCCCATAGTAGGCATATGTATGCTTGAGAGGGAATACGCTAAAGCCACTCTCGTACAAACCGCCCAAGTTCCAGCTGCGTTTCCCGTTAGCTTTGCCCAGGTCCCTACTCACTTTAGGTATCGGAGAGCGGATTTGCAGTGGCAGTCGCCTTTGAGTATATTTAAAGTTAAACTTATAACTTTTGTAGGACTCTCCTCCTAATTCTCCATCCTTTTCTCCAGTCCGAAACCCATTTCCTTTTCTTTATCATCTTCCCTTGGGAGTTAGGTTATTCCCAAGCTAATAATCTACCCAAAATTTGGTCCCAGAAACCCGGGAGAGTCCATTCATGATATTTTCTATTTTATTTCAAGGGTTATTTGACAATATTTTGCAAATCATTAATATCTCCTTTGAATCTTTCAGCTATAACTACATCGTGCAAAGCCTGTGAAGTGGAAAGAGGCCGCTCCTGTCTCCTTTGGTGTGTCCCTTTCTTTCATATTATTTGCTGCTGCCAGCCTGACAGCATTTCCAAGTTTCCACAGTTTCGTAAGTTATAATTTTAATTTACCTACTTTGTCATGGCTCCTACTGAAAAGGATAAGGATGAAAAACTTACTTCTAAACGAGTATCCTATAAAGGGAAAATTACCCGATTCAGAAAATACATGAAAGAGCTAGATCCCTCAGAAGCTCAATTAGATTTGTTAAAACATCGTGTAAGGGATTTTGAACGTTCATATGAAAATTATTGTAACATCCAAACTGAAATAGAAACTTGTATGATCAATCAAACCGAAGATCGATTCGAAGTAGAAAACCAATATTACGAAGGTATAGGTTCTGCTTTCAAAATAATACGCCAACTCGAAGAAGAACAGAAAAAGGACGGTTCTGTTCATGGTTCCCATCACGAACAACAAACCTCTTTTCGCGATGGTACCCACAAGCCCAAACCAATTCTACCTAAGATTGATTTACCCCACTTCTCTGGAGACGAATCTACTTGGGATTCTTTCTATGATTTATTTTGCTCTCTTATTCATGACAATGAAGATATTCAAGTCATCTACGAGTTTCATTATATGAGATCTATCCTCCGAGGTCAAGCTCTGCAGTTAGTTGAAGCACTTCCCTTAAGTGCCGAAAACTACCCCATTGCCTTTAACTTATTGAAAGAAAGATACGGAAATTTACGGTTACGCATTCAACGCCATATGAAGGCTCTATATAACTTGCCTGCGTCACAGCACAATGACGTCACTTGTTTGCGTACTCTCATTGATACTACACAACTTCACGTTAAAGCTCTGTCCCAATTAGATCAACCCACTGAACACTGGGACACTTTCCTAATACATTTAGTGGTTTCTAAAGTTGATGTTGCTACCCTCAAAGCTTGGGAGATTGAACTTTCTAGAGAAGACGATTACTCTTACGAGCATTTAGTCACTTTCATAAATGCTAGATGCCAACTCTTAACCGCTTTAGCTAATCAAAGTGAACCCTCATCCACGAGTTCTAAATTTGAATTAATGTCTCTTAAACCTAAAAGCGAACGCTTAGCGTCTAGTACTCAAAAACCTGGGTCCAGCTCACCTAAACTCTAGTCAAACACTACTGGTTACCCAAATAGGTCTAGCGAACGCCGTATTGCTAGTTCTCTCGTTTTAAACACTCAATGCGAACCCCGCAAGAGTTTAAATGAACCTTTAAAGTGCATACTTTGTAAAGATTCCCACGCCCTATATCTATGTAAATCCTTTAAAGAACTGTCAGTCGACGACAGAAGAAAATTAGTTTCCCAGAATAAACATTGCTTCAACTGCCTAGCACCCACGCATTCTGCTTGAAATTGCAAATCCACAAGACTTTTCTTCCATTGTGAAAAAGCTCATCACACTTTACTACATCGTCATGATCAGGCAAGGTCATCGACAGCATCTACTTCTCAGAAAAGTGACAATGCCAACAGTTCCAATGCTTCATCGCACATTCAAAATGCCAAGTCCATACGTAGTGCCCAAGTACTATTGTTTACTGTCCAAATCGAAGTTCAGGATAACTTTGGCAACTGGGTCCATGCACGCGGTCTTCTTGATTCAGCGGCAACTCATGATTTTGTGTCTAATTCATTGATTAGAAAACTAGGCCTACCTGTAAACCCCACTTCTATTAACGTATCGGGCATTAACAGCTCAAAATCGCAAGCTTTACAGTTCTCAAAGCTAACCATAAGAGACAATTGTCACAGAAACAACTTTCTCAAACTGAATTGTCTCATTCTCAATAGCATAGGAGAAGATACTCCAAGTCACTCTGTGGATATTTCAGCGTTAAACATTCCCTCGCATTTAAGGCTAGCCGATCCTTTGTTCAACGTACAAAACCCCATTGACATACCCTTTAGTGCCAATATTTTCTGGAATTGCCTTCGTAAACAGGTTCGCAAGTTATCATCAAACGTGGTCGACAGAGACACTAATTTTGGATGGATCGTCACCGGTCAACTTCCCCATTATTCTCCCCAACCCGCATCGCAATGTTACTTCGCCAATACTGACCTGGAACAGTTCTGGAGGCTCGAAAGCGTTGATTCTCCTAACGTGACCTCTTCAGAAAATGAATTCTGTGAGCAACCTTTCCTGAACACCACCACACGCTCTTCTGATGGTCGGTTCATTGTTCAAATGCCAAGATTACATAATCCCCCTAAACTTATTAACTCTCAACCCAAAGCTCGAAAAGCTCTCTTTGCTATCGAGAGCAAATTCAAAAAAGAACCTCTCGTTAAACAGCAGTACACCGACTTCATGGATGAGTATGAAAGCTTAGATCATATGGAAGTTGTTAACAAATCTGATGACGAATTGCACCCCCCAATTGAAACGGTTTTCTTAAATCATCATACCGTGTGGAAAAACCCTCTTGTAAAGGATAAAATTCGAGTTGTTTTCAATGGTTCATCACCTGACGTTAATGGCAACAGCCACGGTCGACTCTAGAAAGGTCGGAAGGTTCAACCTGACAACACTGTAGCTACGGCTATTGTCAGTCATACTTCGTCACGAGCGCCTGAAATGAAACAGCTGTTTGCTAGCAAGAGAGGCGACAAAAACTACGGAATTAATATTGGGCAAACATAATGTACTTGTTTAGCAAAACATCTGTTGATTTTATTTACACACCATTGTTACAATCAAAAATAAATGAATAACGTGCATATGATCGTGAAAGGTTATTATAAGAGCCAAGCAGCTGATATTAGGCATGAGTGACATGGAAATAATTTACCAACATAAAAGTGGTTAGCAAAATAAAGAAAATTATTTTGGTTTCTTTTCGTATTTTACTACTCTGAAGTATGGTAATAAAACAATTGGCGGTGTTATAATAATAATAATAATATGGAGTAAGTAGATGCAATTGAGGGTTATGTGATGCAGAAATGTAGGCTATCTCCCATAACATCTTCACACTGTAGGCCTATAATAAACCCTCGATTCCGCCGCACATGTATGTGGATAATTTACTCCCATTATTGATATAGTCTGTTGCTGCTGGTATTCCATAACTGTATCAGATTACTTCTGTTTCCTTCCTAAAGTGCTGCAACTTTCTCTTCCCATAACCAAGTTTGCTGACATCAACAGCATCATTCCTTGCCTGTGAATAATTGTTTAGTAATACAGTGGCAATAACTGAAAGTATTTTTTCACTTAATTGACTAATTTATGCAATCTACGAACCATTTCGAAGGTTCCCTAATCCAGGCCTGTCGCAGATTTTCGTCACTTGGGAACCTAAACACTGGTGTGTAGCCTCACTTACTTGGTTAATTTGCATTACAGTAGGGAATACAACATGTATCTGGCATTGTTACGGTGCCGAAACATTCCAGGAAAATCAAAGTTTAAAACATGAAGTACGATATGTGATAATTCCATGTGCCGTAGGCATTTAAAAATACCATATTTGCCAGATACAATGCACACTCGTCAGTGTGTTCTCGATTAGGGATTACAGTATAAAAACTCATCTGGAAGGGTAGTATAAACGCTACTATAAAGCGTATAAACGTAAAAAGCGTAAGCAACAAAATATAGGAGATATCCCTATGAGATAAACAAGAACACCTGCCAGACTGAACGTCCCCTCGTGTTCCCGCCTGACAAGGGTATGACTGATGAACATGTTGCCAAGTCTCAGCCTTCCGACCTGTCTAGAGTCGACCGTGCAACAGCCTTAACGATACTCTTTACTCTGGTCCTGCTATTTAGTCAGATCTATCTGCTATACTCTTAAACTTTCGATTATTTCCCATAGCTGTTATAGCGGATATAAAACAGATGTACCCTCAAGTCTTAATTCAGCCTGAACAACGAGATCTCAAAAGAATCTTGTGGCGCGACGAAATCAGTAAGCCCATTAAGGTATTTCGTTTAAAAACGGTTACTTATGGCTTAAAACCTTCCGCTTTCCTTGCTATCCGATCCCTACACTTGTTAGCCTCTCACGATGGTCATTTATTTGATTCTAAAGCTTCTGAAGCACTAACTACGTCATTCTATGTTGACGATTATTTGCAGTCCTTCCCCACTCTGGAGGAAGCTTCTTTCGTGTCCTTAGAACTTAAGGCATTGCTAAAGAATGGAGGTTTTCCACTTCATAAGTGGAATTCCAACTCCCATGAGTCTCTCTCCCAGTTTCCTATTGAAGACGTAGATCCCTCCTCTGTCGAAATTTGTGGAAACTCCTTATCCATAAAAACCCTTGGAGTCCATTGGTGCACTAGCACTGACACTCTTATCTATAAAGTTTCGCTCGCAGAAGAGCTCCCTAACACAAAAATACAAATTCTCTCTGAAATTGCAAAAATTTTTGATCCGCTTCAATTCCTTGCCCCAGTTATCGTTATAGCCAAACTTTTCATGCAAGAGCTATGGTCACTCAAATGTGAATGGGACGACACTGTTCCCCTTTCTTTTCTTAACAGATGGCTCTCTTTTCGCAGCAATTTGCTTGATCTTTCCCTTATTGAAATTCCCAGGAATTTAATTAACGCTCATTCTAAAACATCTTTTTTCCTTCATGTGTTCGCGGACAGTTCCGAAAAAGCTTACGGTTGCTGTGCATATTTGGTTTATCGCGGTTCATTAAATGGATCCTCAGTTTCCAACCTTGTTTGTGCCAAATCGAAGGTGGCTCCTCTCAAAATTATCTCTTTGCCTAGGCTTGAATTGTGTGCTGCACTCATGGCTGCAGAACTTGTTAAGAAATTACGGGAAGTATTAAAAGTCGAATTCTCGCAAATCTATCTTTGGAGCGATTCCATGATCACCCTTTCTTGGATCGCCAAAAACCCCTCTCATTGGCAAACTTTTGTTTGGGTTTCCAAAATTCAAATTCTTTCTTCGGGATGTCAATGGAGGCATGTGCCCAGCGCTGACAACCCTGCCGATATTATTTCTCGTGGATGTTAACCCTCTCAATTGGCAGCTTCCCAGTTGTACTGGCATGGGTTTTAGACAATGGTCCCCACACTAAATTTGATGTAATTCCATAATATTTGACCATAGTAGTCAAGGAATAAGTTTGTTAAGAAAGTAATCGATTTCTGTCTCAGAAGATGTATTAAGCAATACGGGTAAACGAATAATTGACATTGTAAGTAATCTAAGTAATGAAGGAAAGTGATAGCACATGATACATCATTAATGAATCCCATTAGAGCATGAGAAACAAGCTGGAAGGAAGTGGCTTCGAGTCATGGCATGTTAAGAATTGTTGATTTATTGTGTAAAATGTTTAAACCTAAGGCTTAACTGGAAGAAATAGTACTCTTTGAAAGCAACTGAAAATAAAGTAAACAATGAAATCAAGATAAAATAAGACCCTGAAGGGACTGTAATGATACGGTAAATGTCCGTAAGCCTTAGTGTATTTTCCATAAATGATAGGCATGCTCTTTGCCTAAATGAGTAGAAATTAAATATTGTAAGAAAGATTTTTTCTATTGTACCCAATGGGACGAAAGGCTGACTGGCATCGAATCTGGGTCTCTGAGGAGGAAGAATCATGTCTATGATTTTCCCGAGAACAGGACCATTGATTTTTGAGGGGGAACAGCCACAGTGAACCCGAGGGACAAGGCTATAGTAATTTACTGGGGTAATAAAAGCTCAAATCCATATCTGGAACGGGAATTATAGGCAGTGCTAAGACAGAATATTGTATGAACTGGGAGCCAGGATACAAAAATCTAGCAAAGATCCAGAAAATCGAAGTGACTTGACAGGTGACATATTGCGTTGGAAAGTGGGTGGAGCAGACAGACTCCAGTGGACTATTTCCAAAGCGTCACAGGGGGAGCAAGACAGTTACTAATGACCATAAAAATCCCCGAAGGACAAGGGAAAGAAGATGGAAGGGGGTAGTTGGTAGAGAAATTAATTAATTGCTGGCAAACGAAGCATTCTAATGGGATGAGACTTACACCCAGATGCTTATAATCAAAGAAAGCTAATTTAAGGATGTGGAAACACCTACATTAAAGCCTATATAAGATTGAAGGAAATTTCACACAGCAAGCGCGAAAGAGCAGTGGTCAGCCAAGGAGCAAGAGGGGATTCACTGAAGATAGCGTCAGGAAGCCATGGAGAAAAACAATTAATATTAATTAATTGAGCGAAGGAATCACCTGCACGCAAGTAGATCTGAACCTCCGTGAAAATATGATCAGGAATCACGCGTTACCTTGTCGGTAAACGCGGTGTGTGAGAAAAGAGTCGTTCCTGGTGTGAACAGGGCTACATTTTGCCAGAATCCCTTATATGGACGGAGGAGTTGGGAAGCGTCAGTTCTTCTTTGCCTCAACTTGTGAGGGGACACGCTGTCCGTTGACATGAGATAAGTGCGCGGAGTACGCAAGTCATTAAAGTCAGTATCGATGATGATAATAATGATGATAATTGTTGTTTTAAGGGGCCTAACATCTAGGGTATCGGCCCAGTCAGTATCGAACACATAGACAATGAAAGGTGCATTATACAGCCTAACTAAAGTAGTTCTACATTAGAATTATGAGCAGTCTACAACAGGCATATAATCAGTTATTATACGCGAACGTCATGCAGTACAGCGTAGGAAAATCGCATTATGTTGTGATAGACAATGGACTTATCCGCAGGGATAATAATGATCTTTAGAGTATCATAGAGTAAACTGGTAAAAGTATACAATAGATCATGGGAACCAAAAAGGAATCACAGGTATTTGTGATAAAATGCTTGAGGAGCACACACTAGAAGGGAGAAGATAGGAACACAGTAGAAGACGGGAGATGTACACACCTACTCGAGATAGATTTTCGTTGGAAACAAGCGGATGTCAGGATATTGCAGCATCGCAGATCTGAAATCACGCATTAGCGAAAAGCCCAATAAGGCATCGTGTGTAAAAATCGAGTGTATAAAATTGGTGTTGAAGTTTGATAATATAATATGTTTTAAATTGTGTGATAAAGAAAATGTGGTATATTTTAAAGTGTGAAATGTATTTGTTACGAGCTGTAATCAACATGTTCGAACCACATCAAGTGTTATTTGTGAAAAGTATGTAGATGTGCTAGGAAACGTCATTATGGTGGGCAACATGTTGAACTATTGGATTAATCCAGCCCGCAAGAAAATGTGAGTACCATCCAAAAGTGTTACTATGATTTTATAGCTCAGCATACAACATATCATTCCATGAAACACTATAAGAATTTGCAATAATTATTGTACGAGTTCACACACCTCGTATTTCAGTAAATACATTGAATTGAGAAATAAACTTACGTCAAATAATGCGTAAGATGATAGTCAATATAACTGTAACGTTAATTGATGATAATAATAATAATAATAATAATAATAATAATCCGAGGTCAAAGTCGAAAATAAACGTAACATCGGCATGTTGATGCCTTAGAAACGTGCAAATTGTGTCATGTCCGTTAAAAGAATACAGGGTTATTGTATATGGAAGGGTGAGAGATGTTTTAGATAGTGTAAAGAGAGTTTTCAGTGTAATTGAGATGCTAAAATATGATAATTGCTATATTGCTAAGCTTGAAAGCCAATACTAATGCAGATAATGTAATTGTCAATAAAATGATACCTTTTATAAGAGCTAATGTAGAGTCTTGGTATAATAATTAAATTCAGGGAGGATATGAGTGGCTTATGAATTGGGTCATCTAACGGGAATGGTATTGTAGCCGCAATAAGCGTGCGAATTTAACCTGGAATCCAGTGATTTACGTAAATAATAGCAGGGATAATCCAAATAGCTCGCGCGTTGGAGAATCTAGTGGGCCAATCTATGAATCTACAATGTATTTGTACAGCCTAAGAGCGTACATATGGATAGCGATAGCGTTGGGGGCAGGTAGGGCACTTGTAACCCACTGTCTGCATCTTCATGGCTACCAGGGAATAACTGTGCTATCCTGTGTAAGCTAATTAAATAATTGATCTGCCCGTGGTGGTGAGATAATTCTTCGTGGAGGAAT
Source organism: Meconema thalassinum (assembly GCA_946902985.2). Taxonomy (NCBI): domain Eukaryota; kingdom Metazoa; phylum Arthropoda; class Insecta; order Orthoptera; family Tettigoniidae; genus Meconema; species Meconema thalassinum. The sequence goes on along the minus strand of OX336389.2, from coordinate 78,659,180 downwards.
CATGGTGATTTCCTACCATATTCGTACCCGTATAGCAAGATAACAAAGGAAACTCGACTGGCACTCATCTAAGAGCCACGGATTTCATCCTTAAGACGGCAAAGCTAATGGAAACCTATCCCTTGCTAAGAATATTAATTGAGAGCCATATTGAGCCAATTAAATACCCTAAATGTAGGTGTTAAATATTTAGATTGATTCCGTTCATAATGACACATCCAAATCATTGCCCCCTGCAGAGTGAGAAAGAGGCAAACGTCAAGGCTTTGTTTACGAGTTTAAAAGTCGGTCAGGAGTACCAGACGTGCAGTGGAGAAAGACATAGCCATGTTGAAAAGGGCGGGGCCTAGCGAACCTATTGTACTCGCAAGAGGGGAGCTGGTGGACCGCCGCCCTTTAAAGTTAGGTACTGGAACACTGAAATCTCTAATCTCATCTCTTGAAATATTTGAAAAATGGTTGATATTATTGTATTAAATGAATTACATGCATCATATCCATGTGGATATGTGGTTGGATCATAAAAATCGGATATTTGGCCAAGTTAGTGTCTGGTGACATTTTAACTGCGCCAAATAATGAGATATACTTGTAAGGAGTAATTACCCAGTTAATGCTAATTTACTCCGACGGGTAGCGGTAATGCACGGAATGGCACATTTGTAACGGTAGTAACGACTTGATAAGACCCAAAAGAGTGTTGTATTTTGATGCTAAGTCATTAATTATGTGTATTTTGGAGGGAGAGGTTACTCATAAATGCGTTGAAACCTATGTGGAAGAAAACGATTGTTCACACAAACAACGCAAGATTATGCAAAGAAAATGCAATGAGATTAATATTGTTGAAACATAAGTAAAGATAAATCTTCCGATTCAGAACGGACGGTATTTGGATCCGTAATGATTGCATTTAATGATTATTCAGTGATAACTTGTGTTTGTAGTAATTTGTTGTGTTGTTTTCTTTTCCGTGTGGTCTCCTCAGAGACCTAGTGCATGTCTTTCTATTCGACGCCCGTGGGCGACCTGCGCGTCGGGATGAGAGATGGAATTGATTAAGGTGAATGGAATTGGAGAAGGATGTGGAAGGAAGCGGCCGTGGCCTGTCAGAAGGTACCGTCCCAGCATTTGCCTGGTGTTGAAAATGGGGAAACCACGGAAAACCATTTCAAGGACGGCCGACGGTGGGGCTCGAACCCACGCGTCTACCGAGTCAGCAGAGAGCTTGGCCCCATGACCTAACACTGCGCTTTAGCCAGCGTAGCCACTACTGTCGGTGTTGTGTTGTGATATGCTAATTAAGGTTAATTAAGTAATGTGAAAGACACTATGAACATTCGTCGATGTCAAAAGTATAAATTTTAAGAAGTGTAGAATATATTTGGGTGCGGAAGAGCACCAATCATAATATAGACTCACAAGTGATGTTGCAACATGCCTGAGGATCTCAGTGCATTTAAGTGGATCTGATCTTTGTATTAGTGAAACAGAGCTGCGGAGTGCAGATGAAACAGATTAGGGTTTGTTTTATTAGTCGGAATCATCATCTGTGCACTCCAGATATTTTATTTGTGTTGTGGGAGTGTAAATGCAATTGTAATTTTTGTGTTTGTGTTGTGTTTTGCCATGATTTTAGTATCATTAAAAAAACTCAGTATTTAGGAATCTGTTATGTTTCCATATAGAGTAGTTACCTGATAGACTCAAATGCTAAGCATGTGATCGTACAGTGCGTTGAACGCCCCATACCTCGAAAGATCGTGAGCCAGCTGGGATACGAACACATGCTCCAAATAATGACGTAAGGGTACATGGGGAGATGTTATCGTACAAAGATGTAGTTACAGGTACTACTAAAGTCGGCCAAGATATTAAATGGTAGAAGCAAGTATATCAGCAAAGTTAGAACAAATTAAGAAAGGCCGCGTCCCATATTTGATAAGCCTACACGTTCTAATAAATGTTGATAATCCCCATTGAGACATTCTTAAATGTAAACTGTCTATAAATTATCATGTCTCCTGTGTACGTGGGACATGCACCCTCTATAAATTATCATGGCGCCCGAAAGAACGAGTGGCTTATGGGATTCAGAAAACCCCATAATAATAGTAGGGTTCTCATGGGGGAAAACCATAATAGTTAATCTTTTTCCTCAAACTGTGTTTGAGTGATTGTGAGTCTGTCTGAGTATACTCAGACATTAGACATTGATGTCAGACGAATAAATGTACAAATGGGTACGTACGTCTAAACCCATTTCATAGGTGTATTCACAACACAGTGCTAGAATAAATATTGTTGTTTGTGTGACATCGGAATTCTTTCCCGATATATTGCACCAATATGTACAGCACAGGCCCACATATATCTCAAATACAAAAATACAGGTTGGCCAGTACCGGGGGGATACTGAAGTGTATCGCAGAGCTGAGGGAGCATTTTGATGCTACTCATGCTGAAAGCAGGGAAAATGCTAAGGCATTTCAAGATGATATAAGCCAAAGGTTGGCTACAATAAACACTCAGTTGGAAAATAACCAAACTGAAATGAGTCAGAAGTTGGCTACAGTAAACACTCAGTTGGAAAATAACCATATCGAAATGAACGATAGCCTAAGGGCTAATCAAAATGAAATATATCAGAGATATCTGTAAGGAAGATATGAACTTAAAGTTGGCTGAGGTCAATTTAAGATTAGAAAATAATCAATTAGAGGTCAATAAAAAAATTGATGATATTAAAGAATCTATTAAACTAAAGGTAACTGAAAGCGTTATTGGCGTGGTTTCAGAAATGCCGGCAGCTAATGACAATGTTTTGAATCCAGATAGGTAACGCTTGAAAGTAATTTGCAAGCGTGCAGAGATTCACAGCGCGAGATTAACGATAGATTAATCGTTATGTCTGTAGAACTCAAAGATATTCAGAATCAAAACGAAGCGAACACTAAGCGGCAAGAGAAAAAAAATCAATACGTTTACTCAGACCGTTGATCAAAGGCTAGAAGAAAGTGAAGCCAAATGGGATAAGTGAATGGCAGGCTATGCAAGAGCAGTAGATGAATAATTAAGGAAGCAGGATCAGAATATCCTTGATCAAAGCAAGGAGATAAATGAGATACAAACTACTGTAAAGAAAACAAGGGAATAGTAATAATCATGAAGACGCAGGTTGGTAAAGTCCGGAAAGAGTTAGAGCAAACTCAGAACGACTTGGCAGTCATTCATAAACGGCAAAATGAGGACCAGGGAGAAATTAGAAAGATAAGAAATGAAATCTCCAGTATGCACGGTCACATCCAAAAGGAAGTCACAGGCTTAAGGGAAGAGTTAGAAGTCAGGGAAGGAATGAAGACAGAAGCCAATGACAAAACGCTTGCCGAGGTGAAAGAAGGTTTAGCTGGGGAAATTGCCCACATGAAGGAGAGAATTAAAGGTGATAAGCAGAAAATCTTTTCTATGGCAGAAGAGAATCGTGATCGCCTAGGGAGGATAGAACAAGAGGTATTGGCTCGTTTGGAGGGAGCGGAAGCCAGACACAGCCAGATGGAAATCAGGATGGTCACACAGGAAGAGTCCATGTTGCGAAATCCTAGATCTAGTGAAGGTTGTGTGGATGAAAATAGAAGGAATAGATGGGCAGATTTAGAAACGCAGCCCACTCCAAGGAATACAGCCATGCTAAGCGACAGCCCGTATATCACACCTGGTATACCGATTACTACGTCCACGCCGCATGAAAATGCTGTACAAAATCAAATAGTTACTGTTATAAGGGCTAATGATGAGAAACCGAGAAAAATCTCTGGGAGTAACTCAAATATGACACCCAAGTATCGGCTCAAAGAGGTTTCCGAATATTTAAATGACACAAAGGTACCGCCAGAGCGAAGATTAAGAGATATTGAAAAACTTACTGAAGGCGAATGTGCACTATGGTTCAGAATCTTTCGCTACACGTTCGACACGTTAGAGGAGTTTCGCCAGGCATTTTTAAAGAGATACTGGGACCCCAGTATACAGCAAAATCTAAGGTTGGATCTGTACTCCAGACGTTATATTACAAATAACCCTACGAACTATGCTGAATTTTTCATAGCACAATTATGTCGTTTTCGAGAGCTAGATGAAGCGCTCCGAGAGGCAGCTCTGTGCATAGCTATAGCCAAACAGCTACCATACGAAGTCCAAAGACTATTAATTTCTGCAAATGTCAAAACAGCAACTGAGATGGAGGAGGTCCTCAGACAACTTGATCTTACCACAACTCAGCAGATGAGGCAGAGTTGGAACACGGAACAAGTCCACATGACTAGTCCACAAATCGAACCGACTAGGATGCAGAGTAAGAACAAATCTACAAGCACAGAAACTGGAAGTTCTGACTGGCAACAAGAAGAAACGGGAAACCGGAATTGGCAGCCAGCCTACAGAGGTAATTCGAACCGTGGTATGAGAGGGAGAAAACCTTGGAACCAGCACGACACAAGGGGACGACAGACAGACAACAGAAGAAGTTATGGCCGAGACGGGAGTAACCACACTGGAGACCCCAAGAACAAAGTCGCGGGTTCGATGAAGAAGCGCAGGAAAGGTACCACGCCTCACTAAGATATATGGAGGAGCGTGGAGACGAAAATAAGAAGTCACAAGTTCATTGGGATGAAGCTCTCAAAAATAGAAAGTCACCCGATATCTATAAAAACTATGATGGAGCGAAAGGTCTGGAACTTCAGCAACATGAAGACAGACAGAGGAACTCTGGAAGAAACGGAGCTATAGAAAAAAACGTCAAAATTAAATGACCATAAAGGAGACCGAAATACGGGTTGGAATACAGTAAATGTGGTTAACTGGATTGCCAAACCTGAGGAACTCATTGAGGACCAAGATGAAGGCCCGGTCATCGTAAAAAGGGAACTACCCATTATTATTGTAAACACCGCAGGCATGAATATAAGGAGTCTTCTTGACACTGGCTCGACTGTATGCTTAATAACACAGGCACTATATAATGAAATTGAAAGAAAGACACACGTCCTAAAAATACCTATTTCAAGCTTTAAAAAAAAGGGTGCAATACCAGATAGAGTAATGATATGCAAATACCAAGTATCCTTAGATTTACAGATAGGGAACTCTATATTCTCACAGAGTTTTCTACTGGTGAATACGCTACCATTTAACCTTATTATGGGGGCTGATTTCATAAGAGAATACAAGGTTATAATAGATCTCTCACAAGACATTTTTATGTTTCATGTGATTGATAAAACTGATAATTTAGAGATCTCATTGAAAAGCAGTGAAGCGAGACCAGACGAATACGTATGGCATAAATAAGGAGATATGACTGGGGAGGCAGTGTTGACCACAGAAGCCATCGAGGGAGAGTTGGAAACATTGGCCGCAGACATTGAAAAGGATCTCGAACCAGAATTCGGAACATGTCTTGAAGAAAAATTAGAGGAAGCTAAAATTGGTCCAGAACATAAGCAGGTGTTAAGGAAACTGTTATCTGAACAAGGAGGAGTCTTCGATTCGAGACCTGGCCGAATCAAGAACTTCCAATATGCGTTCCAAGTGAGCGACTGGACACCATTCAGACAGAAGCCTTACCCAGTTGCCGAGAAGCATTATTTAAAAGTCAAATAAGCTATACAGGAGATGCTGGAGGCAGGCGTCATTGTAAAGACAGCCACACTATATGTCAGTCCACTGGTAATAGTACCTAAACCAGACGGAAGTGCCAGGATATGCCTAGACCTGAGAAACTTGAATTCTAGAGTCATACCTGCATTTGACCAAGTGCCACCCATTAAGGAAATTCTCAGGCGATTCAAAGAAAAAACTGTATTCACAGCCTTGATATTACAGCGAGATTTCACCACATTGAGCTGGAGGAGAAAACAAGCTTACTAACCGGATTTTTATTCGATCAGCACACGTACTCATTTCTCCGTTTACCATTTGGGCTAAAAACAGCTGGTTCAGCGTTGATACGAGCGCATGACCGAAACCTGTCTGAAGAAGTCAAAGCAACAACCTTAAGTTACGTAGACGACATCCTGCTAACATCAGAAACAGTGGATGAACATATCAGAGATCTTCACAAGTTATTAGATGACCTGAGTCAGGCTAACTTCAAGGTTAATCTAAAGAAATCTAACTTTTGCCAGAGAGAAGTTACATTTCTAGGCCACGTAATTGATGCACAAGGAGTAAGACCGAACCCTGGAACATTGGAGGTCATTAGAAATTTCCCCAGACCAACGAAGGTGAAGAACGTCAGGAAGTTCTCAGGCGGGATTGGATTCTTTTCGAACCATTGCCCGAAATATACTGAGACCCTAGCACCACTCCAAGATTTATTGAAGAAAGGTGGAAGGTGGCGGTGGAATGAGAAATGTGAAGAAGCCTTCGTGAGGTCGAAACAGATGCTTTTAGAATATGTGAAATTCGGATATCCAGACTATGCCCAGAAATTTATTATCCAAACTGACGCATCGCTTATAGGCATTGGGGCAATGCTTTATCAGGAAAATGTTGACAGGCCGGAGGAGAAAATTGTTATTGCTTTTATAAGCAGGAGATTGAAATCCCATGAGAGAAATTATACGGTTACGGAGATTGAACTTCTCGCAATACTATATGCTCTCCAGTTTTGGCGAAAAATCATATATGGATTTCGGGTCGTGTTGAGAACAGCCCATAAAGCCCTAACATTTCTGTTAAAGACAGACTTGTCGAGTCAGAGATTAACGAGATGGTCCTTATACATACAGCAATTTCAAGTGGAAATCGAGTATTGCCCGGGGAAGGACAATGACATACCTGACTTGCTAAGCAGATATCCGACAGCTAATGAAGAGGGAGCTCTAGCTATCGAGATAGAAGATAGAGACCAGAAGACTTTGGACGACTTGAGAAACAACACCGTCATTCAACGTGAGGATCCATGGATACGGATGATGATTGATTACTTCGAGGGAAAGTTTGTCAGAGGAACCTCGATGTATATAGAGGCCGAGGCACTGTCAACAGAGTATCTATGGTTTAACCAGATGCTACACAAATGGAGTGATGTAGATCATACTCGGCCAAGAATTGTTATTCCTGAAGCGTTGCAAATAAGATTAGTGTGGTTAGCACACAGAGCTTGTGGACATCCAGGTGTAGATAAGTCTGTCGCCCTGTTAAAAGAAGCATTTATTTGGCCTAAATTGAGAGAAACAGTCAGGAACACAATCAGGACTTGTGATATGTGTCAGCGAGTAAAGACTAACTCGTTTTTAATGAGGCAGAAACCCATACCGCTTCTGCCAGAGATGCCATGACAGCTTATGGCACTGGACAACTTCGCCCTTTTGCCGAGAGCTAGAAGGGGAAATAAAGCACATCTTAGTGGCATTAGACGTGTTTTCTAAAATGGTAGTCCTATGTCCCATTCAGAAAACCAGTACGCAGCAGGTACTTAAAAGACTGAAGGAAAGAGTCATTTCTATACTAGGCAAGCCAGAAAATCTACTGTCCGACCATGGAAGCTGTTTCACCAGTGTAGAATTCCGCAGGGAGTTGGAAAATCTGGGAAAAATACAGATATTGTCCACAGTTCGACACCCAGAAGCCAACAGCGCAGATCGCGTCATGAGAGAATCACAGAAATATATGAAAATATACTGCTCCGCAGAAAACTGGAAGTGGCTAGATATGCTGGACATCATCGAGCATTGTATTAACAATACAGTGCATGAGGCAACAGGAGAAGTACCCGTTAGCCTACACCTTGATAGAAGACCGGAGAGGCCATGGAACAACGTCATTCAGACACCTGTAGATGCACAGCCAGTACGCGAATTGAGGATCCGGAGGACATTCGAGTATCTCAAGAAGCAAGCGGAAAGATGGCAGCGGAGAAACAGAGGAAAACGCTACCATAGACCTCTACTCGTAGGCGAATATGTTTTGGTGAAAAAAAAAACAGCCAGTTCAGACCCAGAGAGCAGGAAATACAAGAAATTCAATCCAAATTCCCACGGCCCCTATGTTAATATAAGAGACCTGCAAAATAACGCCTACAGATTTAAACATAAGGAGACAGGAAAGGAAGTAGTGATAACCGCAGCCAATCTCAAACTTTATTTTCCACCCGAGGAGTTTGAAGCTGCAGAAGAAGAAGCTACACCCACCCAAGTGTACGGGGAGCAATTATGTATGCAAGCAGAGAGTCTATTGAAAGACCCACACCAGTCAGAAGAGAGGCAAGACAGTCAGCTCGCCGACACTGAGGAAGAGGGGAGTGAATGCAGCTGTCAACTTAGGGAGTTTTACGAGCAGCTGGTGGAAGCGGCAGGCGAACTACAAGCTATGAATGAAGTCTTGAGGAAAGAGAATGCCATTATCCGAGGCAGACAGCAGACCCAAGGGCTAGGGGAACCAATCAACTCACCGCACGGGATCACTGACCGCTTAAAGTAAACATTGTGGGTTTTGAAACAATTCAATTGTCAAATGAATTTTTCAAACTTTGCTGGGGAAACTTGTACCCAAAGGGACGAAGGCTGACTGGCATCGAACCTGGGTCTCTGAGGAGGAAGAATCATGTCTATGATTTTCCCAAGAACTGAACCATTGATTCCTGAGGAGGAACAGACACACTGAACCCGAGGGACAATGATATAGTAATTTACTGAGGTAATAAAAGCTCAATTCCATATCTGGAAAGGGAATTATAGGCAGTGCTAAGACAGAATATTGTATGAACTGGGAGCCAGGATACAAAAATCTAGCAAAGATCCAGAAAATCGAAGCGACTTGACAGGTGACATATTGCGTTGGAAAGTGGGTGAAGCAGACAGACTCCAGTGGACTATTTCCAAAGCGTCACATGGGGAGCAAGACCGTTACTAATGACCATAAAAATCCCCGAAAAACAAGGGAAAGAAGATGGAAGGGGGTAGTTGGTAGAGAAATTAATTAATTGCTGGCAAACGAAGCATTCTAATGGGATGAGACTTACACCCAGATGCTTATAATCAAAGAAAGCTAATTTAAGGATGTGGAAACACCTAAATTAAAGCCTATATAAGATTGAAGGAAACTTCACACAGCTAGCGAGGAAGAGCAGTGTTAAGCCAAGGAGCAAGAGGGGATTCACTGAAGATAGCGTCAGGAAGCCATGGAGAAAAACAATTAATATTAATTAATTGAGCGAAGGAATCACCTGCACGCCAGTAGATCTGAACTTCCTTGAAAATACGATCAGGAATCACGCGTTACCTTGTCAGTAAACGCGATGTGTGATACAAGAGTCGCTCCTGGTGTGAACAGGACTACATTTTGCCAGAATCCCTTATATGGACGGAGGAGCTGGGGAGAGTCAGTTCTTCTTTGACTCAACTTGTGAGGGGACATGCTGTCCGTTGACATGAGATAAGTGCGCAGAGTACGCAAGTCATTAAAGTCAGTATCGATGATGATAATAATGATGATAATTGTTGTTTTAAGGGGCCTAACATCTAGGGTATCGGCCCAGTCAGTATCGGACAGATAGACAATGAAAGGTGCATTATACAGCCTAATTAAAAGTAGTTCTACATTAGAATTAAGAACAGTCTACATCAGGCATATAATCAGTTATTATACGCGAACGTCATGCAGTACAGCGTAGGAAAATCGCATTATGTTGTGATAAACAATGGACTTACCCACAGGGATAATAATGATCTTTAGAGTATCATAGAGTAAACTGGTAAAAGTATACAATAGATCATGGGAACCAAAAAGGAATCACAGGTATTTGTGATAGAATGCATGAAGAGCACACACTAGAAGGGAGAAGATAGGAACACAGTAGAAGACGGGAGATGTACACACCTACTCGAGATAGATTTTCGTTGGAAACAAGCGGATGTCAGGATATTGCAGCATCGCAGATCTGAAATCACGCAGTAGCGAAAAGCCCAATAAGGCATCGTGTGTAAAAATCGAGTGTATAAAATTGGTGTTGAAGTTTGATAATATAATATGTTTTAAATTGTGTGATAAAGAAAATGTGGTATACTTTGAAGTGTGAATTGTATATGTTACGACCTGTAATCAACATGTTCAAACCGTATCAAGTGTTATTTGTGAAAAGTATGAAGATGTGCTAGGAAACGTCATAATGGTGGGCAACGTGTTGTACTATTGGATTAATCCAGCTCGCAAGAAAATGTGAGTACCATCCAAAAGTGTTACTATGATTTTATAGCTCAGCATACAACATATCATTCCATGAAACACTATAAGAATTTGCAATAACTATTCTACGAGTTCACACTCCTCGTATTTCAGTAAATACATTGAATTGAGAATGATAAACTTAAGAAAAATAATGCGTAAGATGATAGTCAATATAACTGTAACGTTCAGTGATGATAATAATAATAATAATAATCCGAGGTCAAAGTCGAAAATAAACGTAAAATCGGCATGTTGATGCCTTAGAAACGTGCAAATTTAGTCATGTCCGATAAAATAATACAGGGTTATTGTATATGGAAGAGTGAGAGATATACTAGAGAGTGTAAAGAGAATTTTCAGTGTAATTGAGATGCTAAAATATGATAATTGCTATATTGTGAACCCATCTGGATTGGTTCCAGCGTCGAATCCATATTTTATATGCTAGAAAAGAGAGGAAATTATGCAGTCTTTAGAATGATATTTGAAAGATTTTAAGGGTTAATAAGAAGCTGGGTTGTTACAATGTGATGCAAGAGCAGGTGACCACTAGTCACGCGGGCATGAGATCACGCCTGACGCATCGATAAGAAGCTAGCGCATGATTATTAATAGAGCTGGTAGCTTTCCACTGCGAGTGAGTGAGAAGGAGTTTCGGAAAAAGGTCTTACTCAGCTATAAAATGGCAGCATCGCAATGACGCAAGAAGAGAAATAATTAAAATTAAGCCATTTGCAAGCATTTAATTAATGAAATGAACCCATCACTGTTGATCATCCTGGAAAGGAGATTTTTGTGTGTGGAAAAAGTTTATAATAATTGTACAGGAAAGAAGTGCATAAGCGGCATTACGTCGATAGTTATTCAACAAGCCCAAAGTTGGGAGGGAGGGAAAAATAAACCATACTACCCACGCATTTGAGGAGCCAAATTATTTAATATCTTGGAATTGTGTGATCGATTTTCGTGATCAAAGGAACCCTTTTACGTTTAAAACGAGAGCTTTCAGGAGACATATTTTTCAAAATTATACGACAATAATTTTAGAAGTTAGTCTTGGAGAAGAAGCAGATCTGATCTTTTCGTGGCAGATTTCAATATAAACCCTGGACGCGCCAGGAAATTAATCCAGTCTTCAACGTCCTGGAGGGGCGTGTTGCTGTTTTAACCAACAACAATGCAGTCTACAGTGAACTCCTAGTGCAGGAGTGCTGAATCACAACAATTCAGTCTACCATAGGTGCCTGGGAGGCACGGTGCTTTTTCAACCAACAACAATTCAGTCTTAGTGAGCGCATAGGGGCTGCACGCTGGATCAATCATCGTTAAATGCAGTATTCAGTACTCACTAGACCGTGATAGGTCGTGTTACTCTGTATCGCAGACGAGAACCCCATATGGGAGTAGTCGTATAATATCGTCAATAGTATCGCCGTGCGAAGACACATCAGAATCCTTGTTATAGGAAATAATATCATCAAGCTTCGGACTTTATAAATTTCACCAGTACAGTCAAAGTTTTATACTGTGGACTTAAGAAATTGCCGGCGATAAATAATTTCAGTTAAAGAACCGACGCTTCATAGGATTTCGAAGTACCCAAGGACAGTGAAATATACATTTCTATCTACGTTAAATAACCAGATAAGGCTAGAACGTGATAGTAACGCCTAGTGTTCCTGAACTGAGGTGACTAGAGCGGAGTACGATAGAATTTAGGAATCGAGGTTCCAGGCTTTGTCTAGGTGTAGACGAATGAACAGTCAGACATTGGGGATTACACCAATAAGTCAAGAATCACAGTAACAGAAATTAAAATCCACGTGTGGATTATTGGACAAGGAAATTACTAGGTCGCCGTTATACAAGTTCGAGCGATCATTAAAGTAAAACATCAGTGACAGACTTCTATTAGACGATTAAGTTAGCGTCTAGCATATACGATATCGTGCAGTAAAATTAATCAGCCGATAGTCAACCCAGAATAAGAGGATCAACCGTTCCAGTGAGGGTAGTTCGATCGAGACTTTCAATCATCTCATCAGATTAGGAAGCCGACGTACATAAAGTGCAACCCTTGGAAACGGGAAAGAATAAGGAAATCACGCGTGTTAAGGCAAATAATTAATGCCAGAGTGATAAAATTTTATGTAATTCAAGTATAGTGAAAATTTTGAGTGTAATATATTTTTAGTGAAATTGAATTTGTGTTTAAGTGAAAATGAATCCATAAATGGTATTCTTTAGATTAAAAGTGATCAGTACATATGTTTTATGTGATGTTAGGAAAGTGTTATCAAGTGTAGATATGACCATGAATATGGCTTAAGAAGCAATTGGTGGGTGAATTGTTCCATTGATGAAGAACTCGGTCTCTGACCGTAAAATCATGTGAGTACTAATTTCATTATTATGCGTTTTGGGAAGATTTGCGTATAATCCTCAGGAGTGGAAGTAGGGATGTTTGAAAACATGTGAAATATAGGTTGCGCGATCTGAACGATTAATTTGATTGAAATATAAATATGTGAAATATCAATGAATCCCTTGTGGAAAATATTCAGTGGAATATCAGCATAATGGTAAATAATATAACTATGGTAAAGCAAGCGCGAATTATAATAATACTAATAATAATAATTAAATAAATTATTTATGTGATGAATTTTATATTGAGTAAGTGGGAGCTGCGAGAGCCCCTTAGATGAATTGTTATATGTTGTGTATCAATATGTTCTTAATGGTATAAATGATTATTGTTGATGGAGGCTAAGGCTGAATATATTATTTTTGAGACGAAGATCAAATTTTGATTTGAATTTATTTCGTTCTTTCAAAGGCAACTTGGCTATTTTATGTATGAGCGCCATGTCGCGCAATTGAAATAATTTGTCACGCTAGGAACGCGTTGAAATGCTCGGTAAAAGTAATTGTGAGGGACAGTTAGTTGCGGTAATGAGTTATGTTGAATTGTGATACTATGCAATACTGAAAAGGGTGCAATTTATGTTGTATTATGAGCGCTTGTTGCGTGCTATGCCTTCCTTAAGTCGCTAATGTTGTAAGTCCTCAAAGTTGGGATAAGGTTCCCGAGGCAGTTTTAAAGGATTGAACTCCGAGTCGTCCGTGTTGAAGCCCCTTAATATTTGTTGTTTTATTGGATTTTCTTACCCGCTAATGAGGACACTTAAAATTATACTTTACCGAAGCTAAAAGAATAGGTCTGTAGAACCTAATATCGTCTTGTTGTTAATTTGTATTATGAGCCATGTCATTCAAAGGAACGCATTTGAAGCAGCTGGTTGTAAAGCTGTCTAGCCAGTCCCTTGAGGAAGCGAGACTGTAGGTTCTCCTCCCTCCATAGCCATAGTTGAGACAGACCCTTACACACTCCCTTATAGAGATAGGTCAGGAACGAGCTGTCTGATTCATGGTACACGGAAGTGTTTAAGATTGTTTTAACGACTCAGTATTTGAACTGAGGTCCTTTTACATTCATTATTATCGCTTGCAGAGTTCAGATCGTTGCTTCCTTAATATATTATTGTCTTTGAAGACAATATAATAAAATCCCTAACGTTATTATTAAATGATTCAGTGTTTCACGAGTAATTATGAAAATATTAAGATTTTGGGAGTAATCTTAAGTCGACTTGGCCAGTAGTTTTCTATAACTCGGGGATACGCAAGTTTTTCCAATCACGGTAGTGAGTTGGTAGCTTGAGAAGAGAGATGGTAACAGATGAACATTGTGGGCGCCCAAAATTAATTAATGAGTAGCCAGATTATGATATTATGATTAAAGCCAGATATACTCATGTAAAAATTAAATGGTGTGTGTTTTATTGTTAACACAATGCATGTAAACTTTACCGGGCCATTTGGAGCTCGTTTTTAAAGAATTAGGATTGATGCCATCTGGGAGTGAAACTCAGTTGGAGTTTTTGTTTGGTTTCTGGATAACCAGTAATTCTTATTTGTGATTATTTAATTTGAATTCCTTGTTCATCTTTGGACAAGTGTGAAGTGTAGTGTCAGTATTTTTATTGTTTATTTTTGTAGCGCCATATTTTGGATAATTAAATGTTTTGATAGTAGGATTTTGATTTTGTTTATTTTTGGAAGTGTATCCCATGCTTAATCCAAAGTGTGTAAGTCACAGAGTGGGAGAACATACCATGAACCCCCATAATCCCGATTGAACATTGCTGGCAAACTGTGACTTGCATATTGCATTGTTGAAATGGGCACATGGGGGAATAGAAGTAATGTGCTTGGATTAATGCTTTTAGGAACACTAAAGACGGTCATATCACGTAAAGGTAAAATAGTGATAGAATTAGCTACAAAGTATAAATCTAACTGACCACATTGGGACCCTGGAAACTCACACCGAGCAGCCCTAGATAACCCCCCTAACAACTTCTTTGGCGCCCAGTACGTAGGGATGAGTTTTCCGAGGGAAAACCTGAGTTTTACTTGAAAAATCAAAATTTTCGTTTTTTGAAAAATATGGTTTTCTAAATTTTTGAATTTTAAGAGAATCATTTCCATAATGGTGTTGATATTGTCATGAGTATTATACCATACGGGTACGTTTTAGTAAACACCCGTACTGAGGTTGAATTTTGGAAATTGGGAAACAAGAGTTCGAAGTACCATCTCTCACGCATGAACCAATGATGGGACAGAGTAGCCCACTGTATTCTCTAAAGATAGTAAAATGTCATTGAGTGAGGAGATGCAGAGGCTTTTCGACGCCATTAAGGCGGACAATAATGAAAATTTGGAGGCCATTAAGGCAGAGAGTAAAAATAGATTTGAATCTGTAGACAGTAAATTGAACCTCCAACAAGACGAAAAATGGTACCCAACCAAGAAAAATGTAGAAATTTCCTTAGTAAGCATGCGTGCATCTAGAGGCATAGTTGCACGAACAGAAGGTAACATATCTTTAGAAAACAGGGTAAAGGTTGAGCCTATGGAGCTCCAAATTGAGTGTGAAACATGTAAACCGATTCAAAGGGAGTGCGTGCATAGTAAAGTCAATAATGAGGATAATAATGAGGATGATTCAAAGTCTCATTATTAACGCGAGTTCAAGTAGGATCGGAAAGCGAAAGCGAAAAGAATGATAGTTGCAGCATTCCACGTCAGGAAAAGGTAAAAATGGCTACTTTAGAGGAGGCACAGGAATTCATCGCGTTAATAGAAGAAATACTTAAGAAACCTAGGGAAATGATAGAGGAACTTTGGAAATTTCAAATGGAATTAGGGTTTCAGAATAAGCGTCTGGAAATCAGAGCATTAATGAGGGTGATTCAGAAAGAAATTGACGTTATACAGGAAGTCAGGGAGAAAATAGTTCAGAAACTATTTGAAATATCTAGCCAAGAGTTAGAAGAGGCATACGCGAAAATCCCTAGTATTAAAAAGTCAGTGAGAAAAATGGAGAGGAAATTTGTGAAACGCATGGTTGAAGAAGGGAAAGTAGAATTAGCTCCTTGGGGACAGATAAGAACGTTAATTGAGGAAGTAAGTGAAATAAGGAAGCAATTATGGAAAATATGGACGAACTGGGAACATATTAAGTGTAAGATCGATTACCAAGAGCACGACAGGAGGAAATACATTCAGGAACAGATGGATTATACAATAGAAGAACATGATAAGATGCATCAGTTCAGAATGAGTATGTATAAAGGAAAAGATATAATAACTATTCAGGAGTTAGCCAAATTGAGAAAGGTTAAAATCCTTCAATATTGTTACGCGCCACCCCCCTAGTGGCACTTTTGTTAACTGGATTACGGTGGGTACAAAGCACAACACAGGTTGTTCCTTTAAATGAAATAATTAACTTTATTGTGGCCAGAAAGATACACTACTCATCAGCAAATGCAAACAATTAGAACCTTACTCCAGTTTCCTCAAGTCTCTTCCTTGAGCGCTCTTGGCCCTTTCACTTGTCAACAAAACACAGAAGTTAAACTGTCCTAATGAGTACGGTGGCCTTGACAGAAACTACCTGCTCCTCTTCCTCATGTACACCAACCACAGTTACTTACGAATATCCGCTACCCGCTGTTTCGCTGTCCACAAGCTGGGGAAACAATGTCACTGGATTTCGTGACGGCACTTCGCCACCACACTTCTGTCGCACTCGCTCACAAACACACACCCACAGGAAACTCGGTCCCCTCACTGTTGAAGCCGCTTATATAGCAGGCTGGTGACTCAATGAATTCGAGAATCATCCAGGGCACACGGCTTCTCGACATATCCTTCACTGGTTCAGTCATGAATATTCTGGATCATCCCTTTGTCCCAGTAGCCCTGTTGCATAAGGCACACGCAATACATGAGGCAGGGCACAGCCCAGCCCTGGGGCAGTTGTGACTCATGCGGCGAGCGATGACACAAACTCACAGCCGTAACACCACCCCCTTCCTAAAAAGGCTGATCGTCCCGATCAATCATTGGTCCGTCTGTGTCCCTCCGTAGGCTGCCAGGCGATCTCGATGCACGATCTTCATCTTCGCCGTCGGACTCCGCTGGATCCTGTAGACGACATCTTTGATCCGTTTCACGACTTGGTACGGGCCCTCCCAGGACTTCTGCAGTTTGGGTGACAGGCCTTTCTTCCGTAATGGGTTGAAGAGCCAGACCAGGTCGTCCTCGTGGAATCCGCCGGCTTCCGTCTGCTGGTCGTATCGGGTCTTCATTCGGTCGGTCTCGATCCGCAGTTTCCTCCTCGCGAACGCGTGCACGTCCTCCAGTTGGTCGACCAGTTCTTGACAATACTGGCTTACCGGGATCGGATCATTCCCAGGTCGGCCGAAGGCAAGATCGACAGGTAGACGGAGTTCCCTCCCAAACATGGCCCGGGCTGGTGTGTACCTGGTGTCTTCATGCACGGTGGCGCGGTAGGCCAGGAGAAATAGTGGAAGATGTTAGTCCCAATCCCTCTGGTGCTCGCTGACGACTATTCGGAGATGGTTCTCGATGGTGCGATTGAATCGCTCTACCATCCCGTCGGACTGAGGGTGTAGCGGCGTTGTCCTTGTCTTCCGGATTCCCAGCAGCTGGCATAGGTTCTGGAACACCTGCGACTCGAAGTTCCTCCCTTGGTCGGAGTGCAGCTCCAGGGGTACTCCGTACCGGCTGACGATTTCCTTCGCCAGGGTTTCTGCAATCGTCGCGGCTTCTTGGTTAGGGAGCGCATACGCCTCCGGCCATTTGGTAAAGTAGTCGCTGACGACTAATATGTAGCGGTTCCCTGCCTCGCTTAACGGGAATGGCCCAGCAACATCGATGGCCACTCTCTCCTTGGGGCCGCCCACGTTGTAGGTCTTCAGTGGACCCCGTCGTCTTCGTCCTGGGCCCTTGCTGGCTGCGCAATCGTGGCACCTCGCGCAGTGGTTCTCCACGTCTGTTCGGCATCCGACCCAGTAGAACCGCTCTCTCAGCTTCTCCAGGGTCTTCTTTATCCCTAGGTGTCCACCAGATGATTCTCCATGATCTTCCTTCAGGACTTCCTCCGTCATAGCCTTTGGAACGACGACTTGTTCCTGAGATGTCTTCCCGTCGGTGCTCTCCCAGGTACGGCAGATGAGGCCATCCCTTACAATCAGCGAGTCCCACTGTGCCCAGTAGGACTTAAACTTTGGGCTGCAGTCACTCACAATGTTCCACCCGGGTCTGGGGACACAGGCCCTCTTCCATTCGGCTATCAGACCCAGGTCATCATCTTCTGCTTGTGCCCGCGTGAAAGATTCGCGGCTCCAGCTCCCTTGAAGTTCCACGGTAGTCCTTCGGCACTGTATCCCGGTGTTCTCCTCCCTTCGGGCACAGAAGGTGCAGTCTTCGGGGCACGGTCTTCGTGACAGGGCGTCGGCGTTAGAATGCAGTTGGCCTTTCCTGTGCTGAATCTCAAAGTTGTACTGTTGAAGCCTCTCTAACCACCGCGCGAGTTGACCCTTGGGCTGCTTGAAGTTCAGGAGCCACCGCAGGGATGCATGGTCGGTCCTGATGAGAAATTCTTGCCCGTACAGGTACTTGTGGAAGTGTTCAATGGTCTTCACGATGACGAGCAGCTCCTTCCTGGTGACGCAGTAGTTCCTTTCTGGCTTTGACAGGGCCTTGCTGAAGTAGGCCACTACTCTTTCCTCGCCGTCCACTACTTGCGACAGGATTCCCCCCATGCCAAAGTCGCTGGCATCGGTATCGACGATGAACCTTGTTCCAGGTCTGGGGTAGGCCAGAATAGGCGCGGTGCACAGAGCCTGCTTGAGTTGTTCGAAGGCACTGTGGCATTCTGCTGTCCACGTGAAGAGTTGGTCATTCTCAGTCAGTCGATGTTAAGGTTTGGCGATGTCGGCGAATCCTCTCACGAAGCGACGGTAATAAGTGCAGAGTCCCAGGAAGCTTCGTAGTTGGGACTTGTCCTTCGGAACTGGCCACTCCCTCACAGCTGCGGTCTTCTCTGGGTCGGTGCGCACCCCTTCCTCGGAGACGATATGCCCAAGGTACTGGACCCGCTTCTGGAAGAGCTGACACTTCTTGGGGCTCAACTTCAGCCGAGCAGCCCGTAGCTTCAACAAGATCTCCTTCAGGTTGCTGTAGTGCTCTTCGAAGCTTCTCCCCAGAACGATGACGTCGTCTAGGTAGACCAGGCAGGTCTTACAGTGTAGTCCCCTCAGAATGGACTCCATTAGCCTTTCGAAGGTCGCAGGGGCGTTGCACAGACCGAATGGCATGACGGTGAACTGCCAGAGCCCGCTGGCCAGAGAGAACACAGTTTTCTCGCGGTCCTTAGGGTGGACCTCCACCTGCCAGTAGCCACTCTTCAAATCCAAGGTGGAGAACCATCTCGACTCAGATATGGTGACCAGGGTGTCGTCGATCCGGGGTAGAGGGTAGCTGTCCTTCTTCGTGACGTCATTCACCCGCCTGTAATCCACGTAGAACCTGGAAGAACCGTCCTTCTTCTTCACTAGCACGACCGGAGAACTCCAAGGACTATGTGATGGCTCGATCACCCCTTGCTCCTTCATCTCTTCTACCATCCGGTCGACTTCGGCTTGCTTGGCGAGCGGGACACGTCGGAATGGGGCCCTAATCGGTGCGCTGTCCCCAACGTCGATTCTGTGCTGAACCAAGCTTGTCCTTCAGAAGTCTTTGCTCCCCACGGAGAAGACGTCCTGGAATTCGCGTAGCAGGTCCCGAAGTTGGCGTGATTGTTCCTCGTCTAAATGGTCCTGGGATCCTTGGTACAGCTTCTGTAGTTCTTCTGGCAGTGTGCGTCTTCTTCGGTTGTCCGTCTGCAGGTGTCCGTCCGTCGTATCTGTGATGCGGGCAATCCAGGTAACGGGCTCGCAGACTCCTAGGTTGGTGTCCCGGTGAACCGTAATGTCGTAGTCGTTCAGGTTGGACAGGCGGACGTACGGCCGAGACGTCGTGTTGATGAGAGTCTTGGCAACTAGCAATCCTTTTGTCTGAATGTCCTCATATTTTGGCTCGACGACAGCCGCCACTCCCTCAGCACTTCCGTCGACAATTACGGCAGCGCTGACCTCCGTCCTGGCGGGAACGATGACGTCTTTTCTCAGCCTTACTCGTCGTGCGGTGATGGGCTCGTGCGCAGGTTGCAAAGCAAGTTCCTCACCTCCGAAGTGCAGAGTGTTGGTACTCAGATCCAAGATGATGTTGTTCTGGTCCAGGAAGTCCAGTCCGATGATCATTTCATTTGATACGTCAGCCACAAGCACTGGATGCTTTATCGCCCGTCGACCAATGACGAACTCCAGTGATGCTTCGCCATGTACCGGTGCGGTCTCTCCGGTCGCGGTTATTAGCTGGAGGTTCCTTTGTGTGGGTTGCACTCTCCACTTCGGGATCACCGTGGGACTGACGATGGTCCTCGATGCTCCCGTGTCGATTAGCATGGGCCAGCTCTCTCCGTTGACGACTCCGTCGACCATCAGGCTGCTATTGTCCCTCCGTAACTTCGTCACACGAACCTGGACTGACGGGGCTTGACGACTGTCACAAGCCAACCTCTGCACCCTCAAGGCTGGCTGATACTTGCGTTCCTGGGCTGCGCGGTTTCCCTACGACTGACTGTCCCGAAGGAAATCTTGGCGGCGGCGATCACCGCAGTCCTTGCTCAGGTGGCCTCTCTTACGGCAGGTCCAACAGGTCGGTAGTCCTCTTCTGGGCCGCCTCTCCGGATGTTCTTCGGCTACGTTTTTGTTGGTGGTACTGCAACTCTTGAAGAACCGGCCTAGCGCCTCCATCATTTCATCGGCCAGGAGCTTGGTCTTGTCGTCTTTGGCTGGTTCGTCGACGTCCAGCTGACGCACCCGCGCGCGCATTCTAGATACCTCCTTTGCCGTCTCGAACTCAAGTGCGTGGCTCAGCGCATCTGCCAGGGTCTTATTGCGCGCGAGTCGCAGCGCCTGTTGAGTGTCCGAGTCCCGTAGCCCGTCAGTGAAGGCCTGCGTCGCAATCTGTTCCAGAAAGTCGGCCGGCGCTGTTGGATAGGCGAGCCTTACGAGGCGTGCGATGTCCATCTCGAACTCCTGCAGGGTTTCCGCGTTCTTCTTTACCCGGGTCCGGAGCTGCATCTGGTAGGCCTGCTGAAGATGGCTATCTCCATATCGGGACTCCATATGGGCGATCAGTGAAGCGTAGTCCTGGGATCCAGTCGGGATGGCCTGAAGGACGTTAAGGGCGTCACCTCTCAGCGCTACAATGAGAGCTGTAGCCTTTTCTGTGTTGTTCCAGTTATTTATGGAACAGGCCGCCTCGAACTGACGTAAGTAGGTGCTCCACGGGACCTTTCCGTCGAAGGTTGGGGGCGTCACTCTGCTATGTCCCGTTCCTGATATTCCCGGTGTAACGGCGGGCGGGCGTTGGCGCAGCTCGGCAACTTCCTCTCGTAGAGCGTTGAATTTCTCTTCCATCCCCGTCAGTGGGCGTTGGCGCAGCTCGGCAACTTCCTTTTGTAAGGCGTTGAATTTCTCCTCCACCCCATCAGCGGGCGTTGGCACAGCTCGGCAACTTCCACTTGTAAGGCGTTGAATTTCTCCTCCACCCCCATCAGCGGTCGTTGGCACAGCTCGGCAACTTCCACTTGCAAGGCGTTTAATTTCTCCTCCACCCCCATCAGCGGGCGTTGGCGCAGCTCGGCAACTTCCACTTGTAAGGCGTCGAACTTCTTTTCCACTGCTGCGACTTCCTCACGTAGGCCCTGTTCTAATTTCCTTTGGCTCTTCTCCAATTTCGTCAGCAGACACTCTTCCAGATTTTTCTGGCCATCCAGAAATTTGGCGGTTAGGTCATCTGCTAACTTATTCTGGCCGTCCTTCAGGTCCTCTGCTAGCTTATTCTGACCGTCTTCTAATTTGGAAGTTAGGTCACCGGCTAAACTTTTCTGGCTGTCTTCCATCTTCTTCAGGTCCTCCGCTAACTTATTTTGACCGTCTTCCATCTTCTTCTGGCCGTCTTCTAATTTGGCAGTTAGGTCCTTGGTTAAATTCTTCTGGCCGTCCTCCATCTTCTTCTGGCCGTCCTCCATCTTCTTCAGGTCCTCCGCTAACTTATTTTGACCGACCTCCATCTTCTTCTGGCCGTCTTCCATCTTCTTCAGGTCATCCTTCAGGTCCTTGGCTAATTTCTTCTGGCCGTCTTCCATCTTCTTCTGGCCGTCTTCCATCTTGGTTTCCATGCCATTTAACTTTTCTAGCAATGCTGCCAATTGCGCCTCCATTTTAGTTGTTCGTCTTGTAAAGGGCATGCACTCACAGGAAAATTAGAGAAAATGACCTGCTCGGGTTTTGAAACCAGGATTGCCAGGTGTTGTGCTTGTGCTTGAGTTCGTAATCCCACTTCTGACACCAGTTGTTACGTGCCACCCCCATAGTGGCACTTTTGTTAACTGGATTATGGTGGGTACAAAGCACAACACAGGTTGTTCCTTTAAATGAAATAATTAACTTTATTCTGGCCAGAAAGATACACTACTCATCAGCAAATGCAAACAATTAGAACCTTACTCCAGTTTCCTCAAGTCTCTTCCTTGAGCGCTCTTGGTCCTTTCACTTGTCAACAAACCACAGAAGTTAAATCGTCTTAATGAGTACGGTGGCCTTGACAGAAACTACCTGCTCCTCTTCCTCATGTACACCAACCACAGTTACTTACGAATATCCGCTACCCGCTGTTTCGCTGTCCACAAGCTGGGGAAACAATGTCACTGGATTTCGTAACTCGCACGGCACTTCGTCACCACACTTCTGTCGCACTCGCTCACAAACACACACCCACAGGAAACTCGGTCCCCTCACTGTTGAAGCCGCTTATATAGCAGGCTGGTGACTCAATGAATTCTAGAATCGTCCAGGGCACACGGCTTCTCGACATTTCCTTCACTGGTTCAGTCACGAATATTCTGGATCATCCCTTTGTCCCAGTAGCCCTGTTGCATAAGGCACACGCAATACATGAGGCAGGGCACAGCCCAGCCCTGGGGCAGTTGTGACTCATGCGGCGAGCGATGACACAAACTCACAGCCGTAACAATATGAAGAAATCCTGGAGGTCGCTAGGAAAAATATATGGAATTTACACAAGTACAGGACCTTGAGTGGAAAGAGATTGTTGAAAAACTTGGAATCCCTGGTAAAGAAAAGGAAATAACGGTGCAAGATCCCGAAATTTGTCATAAAGAAGAAGAAATAAAAAGGGAAGCAGAAATCGTTGTGGCTCATGTGGAAATGGAGAAAATTATGGAGCCACAGGAAGAAAAAGTCATAGAGATTCAGGAGGAAATGGAAATCCCAGGTCAAAAAGAATGCCAAAATGAAAAGGAGTCACATATAAAAGAGGACCATTCGTACGCACTATTTAAGCAGGAAGATAAGTCAGAAGAAATACTTGAAATAGAAGATCAAAAGGGAAAAATGAATTAAGAGACAACAAGGGTGAGTTCCAAAATGAGATTCTACAAGAAGTTGAGGAAATTCCTGAGGAAAATTACCAGTCCGGAAAGGACAGGATGGAAATAGATATACCAGAGGAAGATATTGAAAACAAGGAGCAGGAAGAGAATGGTCAAATTCAGAATATGAAATGGGAATGGGAAGAACAACTGAAGGCACGAATGGTGGAAATCATAATGAAATATCAGAAAGATAAACAGAAGATGGTAGAGCAAAGAAAAATGGAAACAGACTCAAATGGGAGTAAAGAAAATCTTATAGAAAAGGATGAAACCATTGGGGACAGTGAAGAAAATAGAGGAGATGTCTTTGAGAGAGATGGTAAAATAGGAAGAAAACCGCTAATTGTAGCAGGTTTACAGGATGATTGAAACGATGAGAGGGTTTGCAATAGCGCAAATTCCCATGGAGAAAGACAACTCGCAGGCGTTTTACAGTTGGAAGCTTAGAAGAAAGAAATGAAAAAAGGGAGATAGAAGGAGAACACGTTTATGGACAAGGATGAAAGGAAGAAGGATTTGTTTCATAAAACAAAAGAGATATAGGGTGTGGAAAAGAAGAAATAAAACTTATCGTCTAGGGATAAGAAGACAAGAGAATAGAGGATACGAAAAAATCCTATGGGAAAAAGATAGAGTCAAGGAGAGCCAGAAGGATGCTAAGATCATAGAAAAGATAGAGCACTATAGAAGAGCCATAGAAAGATGTGAAGGAGATGAAGAAAGAATGATGCATTGTTTAAAACAACTATATAATTTACCAATCGCCGTTCAGCATCTGGAGAGAACAGGAATTGGCAAGAGTGTCAATGGAATGAGAAGACGAGAAGGTATAGTGGGAGATGCATCCCGAGCGTTGGTAAATCTTTGGAAGGAAATGGTAATGGAAGACCAAAGTGAAGAGGAAGAATTTGAACGTGAAAAAGAAGAGAGAGATTCTATGGAAATGGAAGGCAATGAAAGTGAAGAGAAAGAAGAAGAAGAAGAAGAAGAAATAGAATCTATGGAAAGGGAAGACAATGAAAGCGAGGAGGAAGACGAAGAACAAGAAATGGTGGGATACGAAAGTATGGAATTAACGAACACCATCATTTATTACCAAAAAGCCATCGAAAGGTGTATGGTTAATTAAAACGTCTTATTGTATTGTCTAAACATACTAAGAAACTTACCCATAACAGTCCGACAATTAACTGAGACAAAAGTCGTTGAGACAGTGGAGAGTATTCGCGAACGAGGAGGAGATGTGAACATTCGAGCTCAGGAGTTACTGATCAAAAGGGAGAATGAAATGATAGAAGATTTGAGGGCAGGAGGAGAAGACGTTTTGGAAATTGGAAACATGATTGAGGAAAGTAATGAGGAATACCCAGATGAGGAAGAAGAACAGGGAGGAATAGTAACAGTCGGAGATGTAAGATGGAGACACAAAAGGTAGAATGGGTTATCCTTGAAATAAATGCTAACTGGTTAGGCCATATGCACCCTGTTATAGCATGATATGGTGAAATATTGGAGAAGAATTGTAAATATAGAATAGGAAGTATGATGGAATAAAACAGAGAAGGATACGGGTAGGGATAGACCACACCCGTAACGAAAGATGAAGTTCTCTAGGCTTTTAGTCCAGAAAACAGAAAAGGAATAACGGGGTAGGGCAAGATCGCACCCGTGGAGCCTTAAAGTGATGTAAATAGGTTAGTAGTTGGAAGAGAAGAAAGGAGACAGACAGGCAGAACGCCAGTCCCAGGAAATAAAGAAAGAGAAAAAGGAACCCGTCTGACACAGGTCTGGAGTGCTCGCCAGACTGTGCGGAGGCAGAGAAATACTCGAACGAGACAAGAGATTTATGGCCTTAAGTGTAGACGTCCGCTTAAAGGGAATGAATAGAGGGAACCCAGTTGAGACTATAACAAGCCAGAGAAAGGAAGTGCTTGTAAAAGGAAGACCAGAAGGTACTGCGAGATGTTATGATAGCTTCGACACTGAAAGAATGAAATTTTCTATGACAATATTTAAATAAATTTCCTCAAATTTCGAAAATTTATTTATCTGAGAGGGGAAGATTTGAACCCATCTGGATTGGTTCCAGCGTCGAATCCATATTTTATATGCAAGAAAAGAGAGGAAATAATGCAGTCTTTAGAATGATTTTTGAAAGATTTTAATGGTTAATAAGAAGCTGGGTTGTTACAATGTGATGCAAGAGCGGGTGACCACTACCCTCGCGGGCATGAGATCACGCCTGACGCATCGATAAGAAGCTAGCGCTTGATTATTAAGAGAGCTGGTACCTTTCCACTGTGAGTGAGTGAGAAGGAGATCCGGAAAAAGGTCTTACTCAGCTATAAAATGGCAGCATCGCAATGACGCAAGAAGAGAAATAATTAAAATTAAGCCATTTGCAAGGATTTAATTACTGAAATGAACCCATCACTGTTGATCATCCTGGAAAGGAGATTTTTGTGTGTGAAAAAAGTTTATAATAATTGCACAGGAAAGAAGTGCATATGCGGCATTACGTCGATAGTTATTCCCCGAGCCCAAAGTTGGGAGAGAGGGAAAAGTAAACCACACTACCCACGCATCTGAGGAGCCAAATTATTTAATATCTTGGAATTGTGTGATCGATTTTCGTGATCAAAGGAACCCTTTTACGTTTGAAACGAGAGCTTTCAGGAGACATATTTTTCAAAATTATACGACAATTATTTTAGAAGTTAGTGTTGGAGAAGAAGCAGATCTGATCTTTTTGTGGCAGATTTCAATATAAAACCTGGACGCGCCAGGAAATTAATCCAGTTTTCAACGTCCTGAGGGGCGTGTTGCTGTTTCAACCAACAACAATGCAGTCTACAGTGAACTCCTAGTGCAGGAGTGCTGCATCACAACAATTCAGTCTACCATAGGTGCCTGGGAGGCACGGTGCTGTTTCAACGAACAACAATTCAGTCTTAGTGAGCGCATAGGCGCTGCACGCTGGATCAATCATCGTTAAATGCAGTATTCAGTACTCACTAGACCGTGATAGGTCGTGTTACTCTGTATCGCAGACGAGCACCCCATATGGGAGTAGCCGTATAGTATCGTCAATAGTATCGCCGTGCGAAGACACATCAGAATCCTTGTTATAGGAAATAATATCATCAAGCTTCGGACTTTATAAATTTCACCAGTACAGTCAAAGTTTTATACTGTGGACTTACGAAATTACCGGCGATAAATAGTTTCAGTTAAAGAACTTACGCATCATAGGCTTTCGAAGTACCCAAGGACAGTGAAATATACAATTCTATCTACGTTAAATAACCAGATAAGGCTAGAATGTGATAGTAACGCCTAGTGTTCCTGAAGTGAGGGGACTAGAGCGGAGTACGATAGAATTTAGGAATCGAGGTTCCAGACTTTGTCTAGGTGTAGACAAATGAACAGTCAGACATTGGGGATTACTCCAATAAGTCAAGAATCACAGTAACAGAAATTAAAATCCACGTGTGGATTATGGGACAAGGAAATTACTAGGTCGCCGTTATACAAGTTCGAGCGATCATAAAAGTAAAACATCAGTGACAGACTTCTATTATACGAACAAGTTAGCGTCTAGCATATACGATATCGTGCAGTAAAATTAATCAGCCGATAGTCAACCCAGAATAAGAGGATCAACCGTTCCAGTGAGGGTAGTTCGATCGAGACTTTCAATCATCTCATCAGATTAGGAAGCCGACGTACATAAAGTGCAACCCATGGAAACGGGAAAGAATAAGGAAATCACGTGTGTTAAGGCAAATAATTAATGCCAGAGTGATAAAATTTTATGTAATTCAAGTTTAGTGAAAATTTTGAGTGTAATATATTTTTAGTGAAATTGTATTCGTGTTTAAGTGAAAATGAATCCAAAAATGGTATTCTTTAGATTAAAAGTGATCAGTGTATATGTTTTATGTGATGTTAGGAAAGTGTTATCAAGTGTAGATATGACCATGAATATGGCTTAAGAAGCAATTGGTGGGTGAAATGTTCCATCGATGGAGAACTCGGTCTCTGACAGTAAAATCATGTGAGTACTAATTTCATTATTATGTGTTTTGGGAAGATTTGCGTATAATCCTCAGGAGTGGAAGTAGGGATGTTTGAAAACATGTGAAATATAGGTTGCGCGATCTGAACGATTAATTTGATTGAAATATAAATATGTGAAATATCAATGAATCCCTTGTGGAAAATATTCAGTGGAATATCAGCATAATGGTAAATAATATAACTATGGTAAAGCAAGCGCGATAATAATAATAATAATAATAATAATAATAATAAAATTAATTATTTATGTGATGAATTTTATATTGAGTAAGTGGGAGCTGCGAGAGCCCCTTAGATGAATTGTTATATGTTGTGAATCAATATGTTCTTAATGGTATAAATGATTATTGTTGATGGAGGCTAAGGCTGAATATATTATTTTTGAGACGAAGATCAAATTTTGATTTGAATTTATTTCGTTCTTTCAAAGGCAACTTGGCTATTATATGTACGAGCGCCATGTCGCGCAATTGAAATAATTTGTCACGCTAGGAACGCGTTGAAATGCTCGGTAAAAATAATTGTGAGGAACAGTTAGTTGCGGTAATGAGTTATGTTGAATTGTGACACTATGCAATACTGAAAAGGGTGCAATTTATGTTGTATTATGAGCGCTTGTTGCGTGCTATGCCTTCCTTAAGTCGCTAATGTTGTAAGTCCTCAAAGTTGGGATATGGTTCCCGAGGCAGTTTTAAAGGATTGAACTCCGAGTCGTCCGTGTTGGAGCCCTTTAATATTTGTTGTTTTATTGGATTTTCTTACCCGCTAATGAGGACACTTAAAATTATACTTTACCGAAGCTAAAAGAATAGGTCTGTAGAACCTAATATTATCTTGTTGTTTATTTGTATTATGAGCCTTGTCATTCAAAGGAACGCATTTGAAGCAGCTGGTTGTAAAGCTGTCTAGCCAGTCCCTTGAGGAAGCGAGACTGTAGGTTCTCAGCCCTCCATAGCCATAAACCAGCCAAGTAGTTGAGACAGACCCTTACACGCCCTCTTATAGAGATAGGTCAGGAACGGGCTGTCTGATTCACGGTACACGGAAGTGTTTAAGATTGTTTTAACGACCCAGTATTTGAACTGAGGTCCTTTTACATTCATTATTATCGCTTGCAGAGTTCAGATCGTTGCTTCCTTAAGATATAATTGTCTTTGAAGACAATATAATAAAATCCCTAACGTTATTATTAAATGATTCAGTGATTCACGAGTTATTATGAAAATATTAAGATTTTGGGAGTAATCATAAGTCGACTTGGTCAGTAGTTTTCTATAACTCGGGGATACGCAAGTTTTTCCAATCACGGTAGTGAGTTGGTAGCTTGAGAAGAGAGATGGTAACAGATGAACATTGTGGGAGCCCAAAATTAATTAATGAGTAGCCAGATTATGATATTATGATTAAAGCCAGATATACTCATGTAAAAATTAAATGGTGTGTGTTTTATTGTTAACACAATGCATGTAAATTTTACCGAGCCATTTGGAGCTCGATTTTAAAGAATTAGGATTGATGCCATCCGGGAGTGAAATTCAGTTGGAGTTTTTGTGTGGTTTCTGGATAACCAGTAATTCTTATTTGTGATTATTTAATTTGAATTCCTTGTTCATCTTTGGACAAGTGTGAAGTGTAGTGTCAGTATTTTTATTGTTTATTTTTGTAGCGCCATATTTTGGATAATTAAATGTTTTGATAGTAGGATTTTGATTTTGTTTATTTTTGGAAGTGTATCCCATGCTTAATCCAAAGTGTGTAAGTCACAGAGTGGGAGAACATACCATGAACCCCGATACTCCCGATTGAGCATTGCTGGCAAACTGTGACTTGCATATTTCATTGTTGAAATGGGCACAATTGCTAAGCTTAAAAGCCAATAATAATGCAGATAATGTAATTGCCAATAAAATTATACCTTTTATAAGAGCTAATGTATAATAATTGGTATAATAATTAAATTCAGGGAGGATATGAGTGCATTATGAATTGGGTCATCTAACGGGAATGTTATTGTAGCCGCAATAAGCGTGCGAATGTAACCTAGAATCCAGTGATTTACGTAAATAATAGCAGGGATAATCCAAGTAGCTCGTGCGTTGGTGAATCTAGTGGGCCAATCTACGAATCTACAATGTATTTGTACAGCCTAAGAGCGTACATATGGATAGCGATAGCGTTGGGGGCAGGTAGGGCACTTGTAACCCACTGTCTGCATCTACATGGCTACCAGGGAATAACTGTGCTACCCTGTGTAAGCTAATTAAATAATTGATCTGCCCGTGGTGGTGAGACAATTCTTCGTGGAGGAATCATGGTGATTTCCTACCATATTCGTACCCGTACAGCGAGATAACAACGGAAACTCGACTGGCCCTCATCTAAGAGCCACAGATTGCATCCTTAAGACGGCAAAGCTAATGGAAACCCATCCCTTGCTAAGTATATTAATTTAGAGCCATATTGTGCCAATTAAATACCCTAAATGCAGGTGTTAAATATTTAGATTGATTCCGTTCATAATGACACATCCAAATCATTGCCCCCTGCAGAGTGAGAAAGAGGCAAACGTCAAGGCTTTGTTTTCAAGTTTAAAAGTCGGTCAGGAGTACCAGACGTGCAGTGGAGAAAGAAGTAGCCATGTTGAAAAGGGCGGGGCTTAGAGAACCTATTGTACTCGCAACAGGGGAGCTGATGGACCGCTGGTCCTTTAACGTTAAGTACTGGAACACTGAAATATCTTCTCATCTCTTGAAATATTTGAAAATTGTTTGATATTATTGTATTAAATGAATTACATGCATCATATCCGTGCGGATATGTTGTTGTATCGTAAAAATCGGATAATATTTGGCCAAGTTAATATCTGGTGATATTTTAACTGCGCCAAATAATGAGATATACTTGTAAGGAGTAATTACCCAGTTAATGTTAATTTACTCAGACGGGTAACGGTAATACACGGAATGGCACATTTGTAACGGTAGTAACGACTTGATAAGACCCAAAAGAGTTTTGTGTGGTGATGCTGTCATTAATTATGTGTATTTTGGAGGGAGAGGTTACTCATAAATGCGTTGAAACCTATGGGGAAGAAAACGATTGTTCACACAAACAACGCAAGATTATGCAAAGAAAATGTAATGAGATTAATATTGTTGAAAAATAAGTAAAGATAAATGTTCCGATTCAGAACGGACAGTATTTGGATCTGTAATGATGGCGTTTATTGATTATTGAGTGATAACTTGTGTTTGTAGTAATTTGTTGTGTTGTGATATGCTAATTAAGGTTAATTAAGTGATGTGAAAGACAATATGAACATTCGTCGATGTCAAAAGTATAAATTTTAGGAAGTGTAGGATATATTTGGGTGCGGAAGAGCTCCAATCATAATAAAGACTCACAAGAGATGTTGCAGCATGCCTGAGGATCTCAGTGCATTTAAGTGGATCTCATCTTTCTATTAGTGAAACAGAGCTGCGGAGTGCAGATGAAACAGATTAGGGTTTGTTTTATTAGTCGGAATCATCATATGTGCACTCCAGATATTTTATTTGTGTTGTGGGAGTGTAAATGTAATTATAATTTTGGTGTTTGTGTTGTGTTTTGCCATGATTTTAGTATCATTAAACTCAGTATTTAGGAATCTGTTGTGTTTCCATATAGAGTAGTTACCTGATGGACTCAAATCCTGAGCATCCTATCGTACAGTGGTTTGAACGCCCCATACCTCGAAAGACCGTGAGCCAGTTGGGATACGAACACATGCTCCATATAATGACGCCAGGGTACAGTATTCACACTTAAGAATAGATATCAGCTCAGTTGAGCTAAGCAAGATAACTCTAGAATATAGATTTAAATGATTTTTGAGAATTTATGGATATTGATTTTTGTTATTTTGGGATTTATTCCAAAATATTGATGTTTTATGTGTAATTGTACTTTTCCTGGGAATGTTTAGTAAATAAATTCATATTAATTGTAATATGTTTAGTTGTCAATGTAGTCTTGTAGATCCTAGAGTGCTTCCATATCTGAATGTGAGATCATGTTGTGGGCTGAACGGTACATTCCCCGAAACCGAAAGTAGCCTAGCCAGGTGATGATCAAGCATTCTCCAATTGAAATGGGTACAATAGCCTTATCAAACTATTGGCAAATTTGCCTCTCTCTGTAGCTATTCGTTCTGCCGAACGGAGTTTGAGTTGGTTGAAAACATACTTCTGAAAACAGACTCAATGGTCTAGTATTGTCATCTATTCACAGAGACATACATCTCACTGACGATGAAGTTATGAACCGATTTGGCAATGCTTCAAGAAACCTTGACGTTATATTATAGTGTGAGTTGTAAATCAAAACAGTAACATTAATTCTTTCTATGTAAATTCCAATCACGAGAGCAAGATGATTGTATTAATAAAAAGTATCATAAAATGTCCTTAGTTGTGTTGGCATTAACCAAACATAAAACATCACAACAAATTGGTCGAAAAAGTGATGCCAGATAGCCTCAAAACTCATCATTTTGCACCAAATTATACCATGCCCCTAACTCCCAGTTGGGCACCCGCCGAAATAAAACATTATATACGCCCCTGCCGTATGGTACTAAGGCACTACAGGCATATCTTGCAAGCGATACTGTACACTATTGTTTTCCCCTTGATGTGACTACAGACTAAAACGAGGGGAGATATATTAGTGTTCGCTATGCTTGCGGTGCATTAGAACCATACGGAATGCAAGAAGAGAAATATCGACCTTCCTGACAACATCCCCCAGGGGCTCACAATTACTGGAACGTGGGTTGGCGACCACGGGGCTCCGGCTGATTTCGGCATTACTTCCACTTACTTGTGCCGAGCTCCTCTCTGTCATCTTTCCTATCGTCCTCCCTTGGTAAACTCTTGTTCTTTTCCGACCCCAA
This sequence comes from Meconema thalassinum, assembly GCA_946902985.2. Lineage (NCBI taxonomy): Eukaryota > Metazoa > Arthropoda > Insecta > Orthoptera > Tettigoniidae > Meconema > Meconema thalassinum. The sequence goes on along the minus strand of OX336389.2, from coordinate 78,626,931 downwards.
CGGTATTGGGGTTTCCGAGGCCTAGGGAGTCTTTCACTTTCCCACCTTAATTGGCCCTTGTCTCATCTTTTCTGATCCCTCATTCTTCGATGGGTCAGACCTCTTGTTTACTTTTAATTGTATCTCCTGCCTTCTGCTCTAGGCCCTCAAGGAGGCAGGGTGTGTGTAGCCCCCATCACTTATGGTGCGCCCTGGATTGTGCTGCACCCTCAAGGGCTCACCGCTGGTGAGTTGAGGTGGTGGCGACCCCGAGGGCTTCCTAAGCTGGGTCCGGTTTTTCTCCTTCTTCCACTGCCTTTGGGGCGGTCCCTCTCCTCTTTACCTTTACTATTTGCCTTTCCTGGCTTTCATTTCTTCCAAGTCCCTTAATTCTCATTCTTCAAGGGTTGGGGGCATTCCCTTTCCTCCTGTGTTTTGTTTCTCTTATTCTTATTTTTGTTTTCCTTGTAGTTAGTTTTAGTTGTAAGTAAGTAGTTATGATGATGATAATTGTTGTTTTAAGGGGCCTAACATTTAGGTTAGCGGCCCCTAATGGGTAGGTTGATCGTGAAGATGATAATGAAAGGTAAACTACAGTATAACTAAAACTAACTACTAACTTATATACTAGAAAAAGAAATGGAAAACAAAAGGAGAATATGGCAAATAAAGGACAGGAAGAAAAGAAATGCCCTCAACCCTCGAAGAATGCGGATTGAGGGACTTTGAAGGAAGGAGAGCCATGAAAGGCAGATAGGAAAGTAAAAGAGGAGAGGGTCCGCCCCAGAGGTAAGGGATAAAAGGGGGAAAACCGGACCCATCTCAGGAATCCCTTTGGGTCGCCAACTCCCGAACTCACCAGCCGTGAGCCCCTGAGGGTGCGCCAGAGGTGGTGGGGCTACATACACCCTGTCTCCATGAGGGCCTTGAGCAGAAGGCAGGAGATAACATGAAAGAAAAAGAAAGCTGACCCCTCGCAGAAGGAGAGTATCAGAAAAGATGAGACAAGGGCCAATTAAGGCGGGAAAGGAAGAGACTCCCTAGGCCTCGGATACCCTAATACCGTCAGGGTCGGAAGAGAACAAGAGATGACCAAGAGAGGTCGACAGGAAAGAAGACGGAGAGGAGCCCGGCACAAGTAAGTGGAAGCAATGCCGGACTCAGCTGGGGCCCCGTGGTCGCCAAACCACGTCACACTAGATGTGGTATACAGTATTATACACACAAGAGTACAAGGGGCTGATGTATATAGCTATACTACAAGCATACGATTGGCTTCGCTCTATATTCACGTTGTGACGTGAGGACCTGGCATTAAGAAATGAGATTTGTTGCACGCCTGCTGTTCGCACATTAAGAATAGATCAATTGCCCTTGAAATTTAAAATTATAATCGTGACAACCTTATTTAAAAATTCTCTCTGTGGTGCATATGCGCAGCTGAAAGGTGCTTTGTTATCAGTATGAGGGCTCGATGACGTCAGCTGGAAAATCAGTGAATGGTATTAAAATGTATTTCGTTTTAATAAAATGAATTTCATACATGCTATATTAACACCGAGAAATAATTTAAAGCCGTTCACTGATTACAACATGCAATATCTCCAGAGTAAAGAAGAACTGTACATAGATCAGTATAATACTCCACTTGTAGAAAAATTAAGCCATTATCCTAATGTAACGAGAATATCTAGTATCCCGTTATAAAATGATTGTAACGAGAATGTATAGTATCCTGTTATAAAATGATTGTAGCTAGAATATCCAGTATCCTGTTATAAAATGATTGTTGCGAGAATATCTAGTATCCTCTTGCAAAATGATTGTTGCGAGAATATCAAGTATCCTGTTATAAAATGATTGTAGCTAGAATATCCAGTATCCTGTTATAAAATGATTGTTGCGAGAATATCTACTATCCTCTTGCAAAATGATTGTAGCGAGAATATCTAGTATCCTGTTATAAAATGATTGTTGCGAGAATATCTAGTATCCTCTTGCAAAATGATTGTAGCGAGAATATCTAGTATCCTGTTATAAAATCATTGTAGCGAGAATATCTAGTATCATGTTAAAATATGATTGTAGCGAGAATAGCTAGTATCCTGTTATTAAATGGTTGCTGCGAGAATAGCTAGTATCCTGTTATAAAATGGTTGCTGCGAGAATAGCTAGTATCCTGGTATAAAATGGTTGCTGCGAGAATAGCTAGTATCCTGTTATAAAATGGTTGCTGCGAGAATAGCTAGTATCCTGTTATAAAATGGTTGCTGCGAGAATAGCTAGTATCCCGTTATAAGATGGTTGCAGCGAGAATAGCTAGTATCCTGTTATAAAATGATTGTTGCGAGAATATCTAGTATCCCGTTATAAGATGGTTGCAGCGAGAATAGCTAGTATCCTGTTATAAAAGGATTGTTGCGAGAATATCTAGTATCATGTTATAAAATGATTGTTGCGAGAATATCTAGTATCCCGTTATAAGATGGTTGCAGCGAGAATAGCTAGTATCCTGTTATAAAATCATTGTAGCGAGAATATCTAGTATCATGTTAAAATATGATTGTAGCGAGAATAGCTAGTATCCTGTTATTAAATGATTGCTGCGAGAATAGCTAGTATCCTGGTATAAAATGGTTGCAGCGAGAATAGCTAGTATCCTGTTATAAAATGATTGTTGCGAGAATATCTAGTATCCCGTTATAAGATGGTTGCAGCGAGAATAGCTAGTATCCTGTTATAGAAGGATTGTTGCGAGAATATCTAGTATCCTCTTGCAAAATGATTGTAGCGAGAATATCTAGTATCTTGTTATAAAATCATTGTAGCAAGAATATCTAGTATCATGTTAAAATATGATTGTAGCGAGAATAGCTAGTATCCTGTTATTAAATGGTTGCAGCGAGAATAGCTAGTATCCTGTTATAAAATGGTTGCAGCGAGAATAGCTAGTATACTGTTATAAAATGGTTGCTGCGAGAATAGTTAGTATCCTGGTATAAAATGGTTGCTGCGAGAATAGCTAGTATCCTGGTATAAAATGGTTGCAGCGAGAATAGCTAGTATCCTGGTATAAAATGGTTGCAGCGAGAATAGCTAGTATCCTGGTATAAAATGGTTGCAGCGAGAATAGCTAGTATCCTGGTATAAAATGGTTGCAGCGAGAATAGCTAGTATCCTGGTATAAAATGGTTGCTGCGATAATAGCTAGTAGCCTGGTATAAAATGGTTGCTGCGAGAATAGCTAGTATCCTGGTATAAAATGGTTGCAGCGAGAATGGCTAGTATCCTGGTATAAAATGGTTGCAGCGAGAATAGCTAGTAAGATATCCTGTTATAAAATGGGTGAAGCGAGAATAGCTAGTAAGATATCTTGTGAAAAATGTTTGTAGCAAGAATTCGCTAGTATCCAGATATATAATACTGTAGTTGTAGCGAGAGGGGCTACTTCTTTATTACAATACGCGCCAAGAACTCTCGTGGTTGCCACGAGCCAATGGAAAGAGATAGAATTTAGCACCCCAGGCGGTTAATTACTTTTAAAACAAGGAGGTGGAGGAGTGCGTCAGGCGTCGGAAGCCGGCACAGTTCATATCCTCGCCGCTAGATGGGGGCTTCATTCATTCCATTCCTGACCCGGTCGGAGACTGGAAGCAGGCTGTGGATTTTCATTCAATTAAGAAAAGATTAACTTGCCGAAATAGATCCAAATTTTCTCCGTATTTGTGGTTATTTTGAAAATGTTACAACTTGAATCTACGAGGAGATATTCCAAGCTAAATTGCGTAAATATGCGTTCTTCTTTTTTCCTCATTCAATAAGAATAATTCCCAAGTATCTTTGGCGCATCAGGTCTCTTCAACTGTTAAATATTGACTGACGCCATAAAATTATTATCAACATATGGGATGCAAAATACACCTTGTAATTATGTGAAAAAGCATTAATTGTCAAGACGATTGGCCTGGATAAAGATTATTGATGAGTAGTACCGTATGCCCGAGGTTGTCAATATTGTATTTGTCCCACAATTAACGCATATTATGGTGGGCACAACATTAATATTGCTATACAAGTCGTGATCTAAATAGGGGACGGTAGGTGAGTTAGAGACAGTGGAGGGGAAAATGTCCATTACCACAGCATTTCCACAATTATTATGCATCATCACAAAAGGTATTTCGGCTACTTTAAGTAGCTTTGTCGAAGGTTCACCACTCCTGAACTCTCCGGTTCACATCTAGTGGTACGTGGGTTGGCGACCACGGAACCCCAGCTGAGTCCATCATTGCTTCCTTTTATTTGTCCCGGGCTCCTTACTGTCACCTTTCTTTCGGCCTCCCTTGGCCAACTCTTTTTCTCTTCCGATCCCGATGGTATAAGGGTATTCGAGGACTAGGGAGTCTTTCACTTTCCCGCCTTCATTGGCCCATCTCTCATCTTTCCTGACCCCTCGTTCTTCGAGGGGTCAGACCTGTTGATTTCTTTTCCTGATATCTCCTGCCTTCTGCTCAAGGCCCTAAAGGAGGCAGGGTCTGTGTAGTCCCACAACTTCTGGTGCACCCTGGATTGTGCTACACCCTCAAGAGCTCACGGTTGCTGAGCTCGGGATTTGGCAATCCCGAGGGGTTCCTGAGCTGGGTCAAGTTTAACCCCCTTTTTCCATTGCTTTTCCTATCTGACTTTCTTGGCTCTACTTTCTTCCAAATCATTTAATTCTCATTCTTCGAGGGTTGAGGTCATTTCCTATCCTCCTTCATAGGAGGGTTATGGCTGCTTGAGTTTTAGTTCTCGCAGTGAAGAGGCGCAGGTGCGCTTCATATAAAGGGAGGTAGCGCGCAGTTCGCTACTCCTGTGGGGGTCCGGGCGGGGACACCAAGAAACCGCTGATGAGCCAGCTTCGTGTCCTAGGCGAAACCCCACACAAGACACGGCTCAAACTTAGAAGAATTGCTGAGTTTTAATTCACTGGCCGTGAAAACCAATATACCGGGGTTCAAATTGTTTAGGACGTTCAGTAAATAAATATTTTTGTTAACAATGATGATGATTCATTTTAGGGACTTGGGACATTTGTTTATCAGCCCCGTGTAGTTGGGTGAGTGTTGGATTTGTTTGATAAACTGTGTTTCTGTGATGACAGTAGTAGTATGTGCAGCTGTAGTTACTAGGATCGTGAATGAGGTCGGTGCCCCGGGACTCCAAGTACGATACAATCCCGACATGTGCGTGGAAAGCGCGTGGAAGAATCCTGGAAAATCCAAACTCAGGATAGCCACTGTCGGTGCTGAGTTCGGACTTCCAATCAACGGACATGCTGCGATCGGGGTGCACGATTAAACGCGCTGGGCTACACCGCGGGGGTTGGAAAGAAAGCAGCCGTTCTCTTATGAAGGTACACCCCAAATTTGGCCTCGTGGGATGCCACGGGAAATCATCGTGGCTCCCGATGGTGGGAAGGAAGGAAGCTTGTAGTTTTATACGACCGTATATCTCGCGATCATGAGCTACTGTACCTCCTTTTTATGCGGAATTCGAACCACAAGACATGGCATTTTACGTCGAAAATCTCACATGCATTGACAGGGAATCGCACCCGGTCTACCTTGGTGAGAGTCTAACGGCTTCACCTCTGCGCCACCGCGCCCCTTGTCAATGGTGGGACTCGATGCTAAGCATACAGCTACGAAATGCTTTTAATGCAATGTTGACTTTGACAGGTTTTCTAGCACCAGTAGCGTTTCGAAAATCTACATGCATGTTTTAAATTTTATAGTATATTTATTACACTCGTCATTACTTGCATATAATCCGGTATCCCTTGTCAAGGGATGTGGCACGATAGACGCAATCTTTGCTGGGCGCCAGTTGATGGAGAAATTCCGCGAGAATAGGAGGCCACTACATCTTGCTTTCCTTGACCTCGAGGAGGCATTTGATCGAGTACCACACCAAATGATTTGGTACGCTCTCCGAGATCATCAAGTTCCAGAAATGTATATAAACTGGGTAAAACTGCTGTACAACAACACCAAAAGCCACGTACGATGCCCTGCAGGACTGACTGACAGCTTCCCTGTGACAGTTGGGGTTCATCAAGGCTCAGCTCTGTCTTCCCTGCTCTTTGTTATCGTCATGAATTCCATAACGCGAGACCTGCAGAAGTGTGTCCCATGGACATTGCTATACGCTGATGATGTGATGCTTGCGGCAGACTCCAGGAAGAATCTTGGAACCCAAGTGCGGACATGGTATGATCGTCTGCAAGGATTTGGTCTTCGTTTGAACATCCACAAGACTGAATACCTCGAAACGATTCCATCCCCTGGAACTATAGGTATTAATGGAGCTCCTCTTACCAAGGTAAATACATTCCGATACCTAGGCTCACGATTGAATGGCGACACCTCTGTGAATGAAGATGTTCGAGCACGAATCAATGCTACTTGGATGCGATTCAGAGATGTCACCGGTGTTCTTCGTGATAAGAAGATTCCTATCCGCCTAAAATCAAAGATATACCGCACAATGGTGAGACCAGTTGCATTGGGAGATATGGAACTGCGCCCATAATCAGGGGTATTTCCAGATCCTTTTAATTAGACCGATTGAACTGTGCCCATAGTCAAGTCGGCTGTTAGCCCAAGGTCGGTTTAAGGGGAAGTGACGGATTGTCTCCCACCACTAGCTTCTGCACTGCTGAGAATTAGAGGTAGTCCCCCGTCCCGATAAGCAGCTGTACTACGGGCCTCCGGGGGTGGCAGCTAATCACACTAACCACTACACCACAGAGGCAAATAGTAATAATAATGATAACAATAATAATAATAAATAATAATAATGAAAATCCACAGCCTTTTTCCAGTCAGTGGACCGGGTCAGGGTTGGAATTAATGAAGCCACCATCTAGCGGCGAGGATAGGCATTGTGCCGGCTTCCAAAGCCTGCCGCACTCCTCTGGGACAATGACTAATGAATGACAGATGAAATGAAATGATATTGGAGTGTGTTGCTGGAATGAAAGATGACAGGGAAAACCGGAGTACCCGGAGAAAAACCTGTCCCGCCTCCGCTTTGCCCAGCACAAATCTCACATGGAGTGACAAGGATTTGAAGCACGGAACCCAGCGGTGAGAGGCCGGCGCGCTGCTGCCTAAGCTACGGAGCCCACAATAATAATAATAATAATAATAGTAATAATAATAATACAACTCTCTCTAATCCACCATAAATAACTACCCCTCTAGTTTTGTTATACAATAAAAAAATATAATAATATTCTAAATGGTAAGATTACCTCAAACTAGATTATTAAACATTTGCAATAAGAAAACTATTTTTAAAATATGGTTAGGTGGTCGAAAACATCCCAATGTACCAGTTAATGATAATATTGCTAAAACAAAAATTAAATATTAGTCTGTTTTGAAAACTGCACCTGTTTTATGTATCCCATAATCTCTTGTCCGCAATCTGGACAGGGTATATTTAGTTGTTCGCAATCTGGACGGTTTTTGACTTGTTCGCAATCAAGACACAACCGATTTGAAATGAGTCACTTCAAGTTCACACCACTCGACACAACATAATTCGGTAGAGGGGTGGAGGGAGGGAACCTACCTGACCGCTCTCAATGGGCGCAGTTCCACTGCCACTTTTCAAAAATTGATGCTAATGACCAGGGTCATTCGTGAATCTTGGGCGCAGTTCCATACAACCCGTTGCATTATATAGTACCGAGTTTTGGCCAGCACCTAGAAGTGCTGAGCACTCACTTCATGTCATGCAAATGCGGATGCTGCGAAGATCTTTAGACATTTCTTTGCTCGACCGTATCCCCAACACAACGATTCGACGTACAGCTGGCGTGGCTCCAATCAATGAGAAAATGCAGGAATGGAGACTCCGTTGGTATGGGCACGTTGTCCGTGCACCACAAAGTTCAGTCATCGGTTCGGCCTACCATCTAACATTCGACGGCCAGAGACAGCGTGGGAGACCAAAATTGCGGTGGCTGGACACTATTAACGCAGATTTACGATCAAGAAACTTGAAATCGCGCGAAGCATTAGATCGCAAGAAATGGCGAGCATTGATCCAAAAAGCGGACCCCGTTCCTTCGGGATGACGCTAAGAAGAAGAAGAAGAAGATCCGGTAATAGGGCCTAGTAAGCTGTATCAACACTATCACCACATGTAGATAATAATTTTGATAATAATAAAATAAAAAAGCTTTGGTCGTTGAGTGCTATCATTCTTGAAGATTCGATCTAGGTTCAGTCTAAAGTAAATGAAGGTGATGAAACACGACAGCCTTATGTCGATGCATTTAATGGCGAGTATAAGAAAATAACCATGTGAAATTAAAATTCCGTCAACAACTCGACATCCTCGAAAAAGATAAAAGTAGTGAGTGTGTTTAAAAAAGTATCGTTATTATTATTGTTATGGAATTCATTTCACCACGTAAGTGGGACAAATCAACATATCATGGGCTTGTTTGTAAGACGGTATGACAACTTCTTTTAGGGTGGCACATTGGGAAACTAGCGAACTACTATTATTATTATCGTTTGCACAAACTTAGACCATAACGCTTCCTTTCAATAATTTAGCACATCCTTAGAATTTCAATTTCCTAATGAAGGCTATGCACTATACCGTAGACCAGTAAGGTATTAATAGGCCACAAGAATGACTGAAACCTAAACAGATCTACCACCCCTAGGCATGAGGCCACTCCCAGGTTGTTCATAGGCTCGGTTTGTGTAGGCCTATTCATTGCTATGGACAGAGGTGACTCACCTTCAGACTTCAGACCCTCGTCTACATGCCATAGCGTTGGAGGGGTGACCGGAGGACAGAGATCAGCTGTGCTGCTGAAGAGAAAGATGTCTATCCCCTTTTCCATGATATTGACCGACGATTTTTTTTGATGTGTAACATCTTTCCGCTCGGTTGCTGGATAGCTTTGTGGGAGTGATTTTGAAAATTGGGGACGGAAGTGGATCGGAACGATCGAGCTGGAAGTGGTGGATCAAACGGAAGTATGCACTGCCCGCTCGATCGATCAAACGGAAGTGTACTAGCTGGCAGTGGTGGAAAACGGAAGTATGCACTGCCCGCTCGATCGATCGAACGGAAGTGTACTAGCTGGCAGTGGTGGACAACGGAAGTATGCACTACCCGCTCGATCGATCAAACGGAAGTGTACTAGCTGGAAGTGGTGGATCAAACGGAAGTATGCACTGCCCGCTCGATCGATCAAACGGAAATGTACTAGCTGGCAGTGGTGGACAACGGACGTACGCACTGCCTGCTCGATCGATCGAATGAAAGTGTGCCCTAGCTGGCAGTGATGGATCGAACGGAAGTATAAGACGCACTGCCAACTCGATCGATCGATCCAGCTGGCCCTAGTAAGAGAAACAATCAGCGCGCGGTGTCGAAAATTGATACCATGACGCACTCTCGGCCATGTGGAATGTATATGACATACTGAACGGAAAACGCTCATGCGAACTCTGGTGTCAAGTGATTTAAACAAATGACATGGTACATGTTCGAAGTCTTCGTATCAGTATTTAAATGGTAAAATGCCGTAATATCAAACATTGTAAGTAGTCGGCATTGCATTGGCATAAGGGATTTTAAACTCAATGTCACTCAGGTACATTATCGAAACAAGCAAAATATAAATGAAACTTCATTCCGTAATGCAGTATTATTGGAACGTGGAAATAAGTCACCATCTTGTGCACAATATTTGCGTAGTCGAAATAGCCGTGGGGTTATTGCGTATGACTGTGAATCTATAGATCTTGAGTTCGAATCCTGGGCGGGGTAGATATTTTTGCTACCAGATTATCATTTTAAACGATATTTATCATATCAATATGACTCATTTTAACAGAATCCATATAAAATTACGTGTTGGTCTGTGAATCAAGAGGACCTGTTTATAAAGAATTTAAGGTTATGAGCGGTGTCGCGTCTATTAATCTAGTTGATCCATATCGTATTCTTTATTTAGGCTAGTGCTGGTGGAAGCTACAAATCATCTAAGAAAATGAGTTCCGTATTATCATATATATTATTTCAGTAGTATAGATCCCTCCTGCGGCGCTCACAAGCGACCGATCGTGAAAATGAGCATTCAAATGAAAGAGAATAGACATTAGCAGTGACGAATTGCACTCTAATTACATAAATATCAATAATTTCTTTAAAAATTGACTTTTAAAAATATGTACGAAGTGTGCGATTTGCAGATACTGTTGATGTATGAAAATACGCTCCATAATTGCTGTCCACTTCACATTTTGGTCGCTGTGACGCCCGTTTCATGTCATTTTAACATTATGAGGTCTTTCCTTTATCATTTTGCATAGATTTCAGAAACAGTAAATCAAAGGAATGTGTACTCAAATCGTATACCGGTAATGTCATTAATATCGAATAACCGGTGAGTGTTACAGCACACTCAGTACACAAATGACATTATGAGTGACAAATTGCATTCTAATTTCTTAAATATAAATTTTTGTAAGAAGTGTTCGATTCGGAAAACCTTGGGGAAAGTGTGATTTATGAACATGCGAAATTTCTCGCACGGGTCCGCTAATAAACTACAATATCTGCAAAACACTCCCTTTTACAACAGATTAATATTTGTGCCAATAATTCTTTCGTTCTTAGTCGTTCACCCTCCAGGTTGGTGGAACCCACGGACTCAGCGAGGGAACTCACCACTACCGCCTCTACGGGCAGTGTCCTAGAGCTGGGAACATCTAATCGGAGTGGATACAACTGGTGAGGTGTGATTGGCACCTCGCCCAGGCGGCCTCACCTGCAAAGCGAACAGGGGCCTTATGAGGGAAGGTAATGGATGGTCAGGATGGATAGGCAAGGAAGAGGGAAGGAGGCGGCCGTGGCCTTGAAGAAGGTACCATCCCGGCATTTGCCCGAAGACGAAGTGGGAAACCACGGAAAACCACTTCGAGGATGGCTAAGGTGGGAATCGAACCCCCCCTCTACTCAGTTGGAACACCCGAGGCTGAGTAGACCCCGTTCCAGTCCTCATACTGTGCCCAACTCTAGGAATGGGTATTCCAAGATTCAGACACCTAGATATCAAGGGAAAGGCTACAGCCGCTTTTGAAAGTTGAGATATTTGAATATCGCGCTACATTGCTTCTCGAAGCAATTGGAAAGAATATACCGATACTTGCATGTCAAGTGACGTAGCGAGTAATAGCAGAGGTCGAGGCTATTTATTGATTAAATAGTTAACCATGGAGTAGAGACTTGAGACTGGGATCAGATTACTGGCACGGCCAAATGAAAGAGAATGCAATTAGTATCAAGTAAATCGGATCAGGGATACTGAGGATTTCTAGATTTCAGCGTGATGATGCGTGACCCTGACAGTTTTGAATAAAAGCCGGCTGGCCGAAGCATCGATAGCTCATTCCAACACAAGCACTTGCCGAGCAAGTTGCTGCTACGCTGAGCCAAGGCACATGGTTGCCGGATCTACGCAGAAGTAATTTTCAAAGTCGTGATAGTCATAAAAAGTGCTGCGCTACGAAGTGGAACTTAGTAAGTTTCCGGCGAGGAGAATCACTGAGGTGATTGAATTTTTTTTCTACAGACATTAGTGGAAATATTTATGTTTCTACATGCACATATGCTAGACTTTGTCTAGAATTAGTACTTTGTCACAGTCCAGTAATAACCTAATACTTGGATGTTTAAATCCATTTCAGTCAGTTTTCATATTTGTAACTAGTTAACCACTTCGATCTATCAGTACACTGACGACTAGTCTATAACGGTGGTGTTCATTAGTCTACGCAAGGGAAACTACAGGTTGCTTAGCGCATGGTAGATGGTGTTAAACCACGCCCAGGGAACGATCTACAGAACAGCCGTTGATTGGTTAGACTGTCAGTGTTTTTCTTGTACTGATAAGATTACCGTGAGTTATGTTACAACTGACATATCTAAGAAGAGATCACTTAGATCTGACCCTATTTAAACAAACTGTTATGGCTTTGATAGAAGCCCATATTAAAATGGAACAACAGTTAATTCAAACGTCAAGAGATACTACCACTATGTCTGACTAGACGGATTGTGGGTATATAATGGCGGCCGATACAAGGATTATACGTGCTTGTCCGATAGGGCATGTCTATGGATAAATCTGGTACAGACCAGGTTTACTACGCTTCAAGACCATCAAGAAATGTAAGCCACATTTGAATTATATTATGCCTAGCTAATTGGAACAAACTATTTTTATGCAGATGACCAACACATTTATTTTTCTTCGTATTTAAATCTTGCAATGATTTACGCAAGACTTATTAGAGTTATTCTGAGTATTTTCAGCACTCAAAACAGTTTAGGATCGATGACCGAGCATTTCGAGCATTTATTTGAATATTTCATATTTTTGGGAAATCACGGTAATCAGCCGATGTAACTGTAAAAGTTAAATTATTTTTGTTGAGGAATGGATATTTTTTTCCATATTCGAAGGTTCGAACATGTGGATTCTCACATAATGAGATGATAATTAAACATATTTAAACTAATACAAATAATAATAATAATAATCCACTAATAATAATAATAATAATTTTTATATTTTTTCTAAATAATTTTTGGATATTATACTTTATAATAATCATATGTATTGAGAAAGAGCCTATGAAGTAGTTTAATCATTTCTAGTCTGGAACAGGAGATTTTCCGAAGGAGAGTGGTTAGCGCAAGCCCGCATTCAACCAACATGTCAGTTCTGGTTGAACAGTTGATATTTGCTATGAGCAAAGTATATTTTTCAGATAACACGGAGAGGCATGAAACGGGAAGCAATTGATATTTGTATCAAATAGGATATTTTTGTATTTATATAAAATCATGACGTAAATACACTCGAAAGTGAAATAAAGATTTTCATAAGTATGGTAAATTCACGGGTTGAACTGAATGGTAAAATAAAATAAACTTGTAAGTTTATTAATCTTCCAGTGTTGATAACAAGCAGAGGCTTGATTTATTGTATAAATTTTGGGAAGAAAATTTATATGTGTGGAGTAGTTGAAATGCCATTCCCAGGTGCGCATGTTTAAGTCGCAGGAATGAAGAGGTTTTTCGAGCATCAATCAAATAGCAGGTTCGATGGCTCAGGTTTATAGTAGGAGTATTGGAACCACACATTTCGTCGTATGAATAACCCGAAGGTTATTTCTTAGAAACCATCAGTTCTTATTTCAACCATGTTTACGAATTCCATTTAGACTTTGATTTTGCTAGAACCCGGATTTGTCGTGATAGTAGTTTATTCTTCTTCAGAGGAAGACCTTTGCCGTTGTTGTTGTAATATTGTGTTCTTACACAAATAATAGAATGGGCCACTGCCAATTAAAAATAATTTTTAACCACGAATAATTTGAAGGATATTTTCAATCCTAGTGCCATGAACTAAATGAATTTATTATGAAGCTACAATTCTTATTTCCGCATTCTGTCGAAGAATTGCAAGTTGTGAAAATTACTAAAAATGGCCATGAATATAAATATTTTTTATAATAATGATTCCAAGTGGAAAATTGAATAGTTGAATGGTTCAACAATTTAGTGATCAAGTTGATGATTCAGAAATCATGTATTTTGTTAGAAGCTTGAATTTCATAATCGAGTCACTTCTCGAATGTTTAATGTCAGAAGAACAATTAATTGTTGTTGTGCTTCGCACAGTTCTTCGATGCTATGCTCAAGGTCAAATACTTTTCAGATGTTATTAATATGTGTAAATAACTTGTGTTGATTCAGAAATAATAATATTTTTCGACTATATATATTTTTGAAACTGGAAAAATAAGTGAAAGCTAAAAATTCTATGAACATTTATTCTACGAGTGTTAATATTATGTAAATTCAAACAGTGATCTACGATATTTCCAGTAGAGACAATTAAATTTGAACTGGAATTAATCATAAATAATTTTGGAACACAGTCTACAGGACTATTAATCAGACTTGTGTTTCCAAAAAAATAATTGTCAAATGTGTTTGGAAAATTTCTGTATATTGTGTAAATAGGAGTGTGGGTCGCCACACGTGAGTGATGCTGTTTTGAGCATCTTTGCAGTCAATTTTAACTTCAAAATAAACTGAGATAATTTTACTTGATGTGTTACGCCCAATTGAATCTCCTTCTATCCTTATTGTTGCATTGAACCAAAAATCAGTAAAGCATTTTTTTTTCATTTGATGTCGTTTCTGCGATTAGCTTTAACCCATCTGGCGCTCCGGGGTCTTTTGACTCTCGTGAAGACTGATTATTGGTAAAATGCATATGTGGTCGTGCGGACTTCGGTCTAAACGGGCACATAAAATAAGATAGAGAGAGAAATGGCTTCGAACGTGGGTCTCGAGTTAGACATGGTCAATCGCATGCCGATTTAAATTGTGATAATTTTTATAGAAATATTTTGGGAGTTGAGAGATGTCTGGTTTGGATGAATAAATTAGTAGGAAACCCAATTAGTGGGGAAAATTAAAAATTTAACTTGGTTAATAATTAGAATGGGTTTGATTATTTTTGTGAATGGCTTAACCATTAGGGCGTCAAGTAAATTCAGTAGTAAACGTTCGATGACTGGACATACGCATTATTAGAATCCAGGTGGAGGATATTTGAGAACTTGCATATTTTTCTTGTGATATTGTGGTAAATGTAATTCGTAAAAGTAGAGAATTTTGTTTTTCCATCACGTCAACATTAGGACAAATCTCATTTTATTAGAGTGTTCCAATTAGCTATTCATATTTCTTGTTCTAGTTATAAGCTTGTGTTTGCCAATATTGTATACCCCTAAGTTTTGAATAATAATTGAAAATTATGGAAGAAATGATGAGAATGATGAGGAGTTTGGAGGAGAGTTCAAAAGAAGCTGGACTGCGTGTAGCAGCCATTATGAAAGAAAATACTGAGGCTTTGGAAAGGAAACTTAAAGAAAATTCTGATTCTTTAGAAAATAAACTTAAAGAAAGTTTAAACGATAAACTTAAAGAAAAGTCTGATTCTTTAGAAAATAAACTTAAAGAAAATTCTGATTCTTTAGAAAATAAACTTAAAGAAAATTCTGATTCTTTGGAAAATAAACTTAAAGAAAATTCTGATTCTTTAAAAGGTAACTTGAAAGAAAATTTAAATAGTAAATTTAATTCTATGGAGAGTAAATTTAAAGAGAATTCTGAAATTTTGAAAATGACACTTGAGAGTAAAATGAATAAATTATGCGAAAAACCACATGAGCTCGAAACTTCATTAGCTACTAACGCAAGTTTAAAGGACGATAAATTTCGCGATGCCGATCTTCGATCTCAAAGCTTAGCTGATAGGATAGAACATGGTCTTAGGAAAGTTGGTGAAGACATGATCAACCTAGAAGTCAGAGTGAAGAAGGAGAGTAATGAGATGGGAATTCTAGTTGTTCAACGGTTGACAGAACAATTCGAAGAACTTGTAATGGGAGAAATAAGAGAAGGTGTGATTAATGAATTGCAAACTGAAATTAAAACCACAGTTGTCAATTAAATTAAAGACACACTCAAGCTGGAGAACCAAGAAGGAATCAAGGAGATTAGGGAATCTTTGTCATCCCATATTCAAGTAATTTCCAAAGATATCCAAGCAACTCAGAAGGAAATATCAGATATGACAGGGTCATTGAAAAGTCATGAGGCTGTTATGAACCAGATATCCATTGATGTTATGGAGAATTGTAAAGAAACTGAAGCAATTAAGAAAATGGCAGAAGAAAACCAGAAGGAACTTGAGGCTATGAAAACTCAAATCAAGGACGAGAAACAGTCTGATCATATGTTGAAAATGCCAAATGTAAGGGGAAAAGAACAGATACAGATAAATCTAGGAGCAGCTAGAGAAACGGATAGTCAAAGACAGGACGAGGTCAGGACAGTATTTCAATCCAACCCCATAACTGTATTTCAGAATGTAGAAGATAAGCCTTCTAAATTTTCAGGGCGAGATTCTGTGACACCCGTGGAATTTTTGAGAGAAGCAGGTGATTACCTGAAAGATTCCAAGATCCCTAAAGAAAGACAGATCCGAGTGATAGGGAAGTTTTTGGAAGGTCCTGCACTTCTTTGGTTTAGAGCTTTTAGATCCACTCTAACCACTTTTGAGGAGTTTTCTCGTGGGCTATTGAAAAAGTTTTGGTCCCCGGAAACCCAACAGCAAGTCAGAGCAGAGTTATATTCGAAGAGATTCTCGACGTCACAACCTACTCGATACTCTACGTACTTTTCTGGGCAGCTTTCTAAACTTCAACATTTAGATCCGCCGATGCCATATAACGAATTGATTACTGCATTGATACGTCAGTTTCCAGCAGACGTCCAAAGGACTTTGATCGCTGCTGATATCTATAATATGGAGCAATTTGACGAAGTATTACAGAAGCTGGATCATACGAACGCTCAATTCTTCCATCAGAAGGGAGGAAAGAATAACAACTCTGTGTACGCTGTTATGGCTGATAATTATTCTCAAACACCTCGAGAGATTCGAGAGGGGCGAGAAGAGAAAACGCCGAGGGAAGATTCCAATAAGATAGGATGGAACCAGTACAGTAACAGATACAGTTACAAGCCTTATGCGAGACCAGATGGTGGAAATCGATATAATACTCGATGGAGAAGGCCACGGGATAATCAAGGAAGGTACCAGGAAAGAAGATACTATGGTAGAAATAACTACAATAACAGAGGGTATGTGGATACTCGTCAGTCCAATGAAGAGTTCAACAAGGAGACGAGGAAAAACTTGGAAGCAAGACACCAAGATAACTTGAAATTTTTGGAGCAGAGGCCCAATGAACCAGGTCCATCGGGAACACAACAATCCCGGGGGAATGGTAACGAAAAAACTTCGAATTCACAGTAGAAGATAGAATTTTGAACACTTTCACTTCCAGAATTATTAAATGGCAAGCAGAGGATGATGACTTAATTCAACATAATGACGAACGGAAAGAAATGGGTACAAGAATTAGAATGCCAATCATATCATGCGAAGTATTCGGTATGACTGTCGATACTTTGATTGATACTGGGGCTATGCTTTGTCTTGTGAGTGAGAAGCTTTATATTCTGTGGAAGCTCAAAGAGAATTTAGAGGAAATTCCAGTATCAGGAATTAAGATCCAAGGAATAATACCCAACAAAATATCTCTGTGAAAAACACAATTATACTTATGTATTACGATTGGAGGACATGTGTTTGTAGTAATGAAGGACATGGCTTTTGACATGATATTGGGAGCATATTTCATTCAGAAATATCAAGCAGTGATAGACATGAAGACAGAGACGATCAGATTCAAGAATACCGAAGAGATTAACTTCGAGGGAAAAAAGAGGAAGACATCGAGGGAGATGCTCAATGGTCTCTGATTTTTCATGAAGCTGAAGGAAGAGAAGTCTACACTGAGGAGGAGTCTCCAGAGCTAGGGAAAATTTTGGAGGAGTATCACGATATTTTTGATATTAAACCTGGTGAAATTGAAGATTTTGAACATTGTGGAAGTAAACAACAATGGAAGCTATGAAGTCGCTAATACACGAACTGGTAACATCGTGGGAACTTATAATGCATCGAATTTGAAGATTTATTATTCAAGAACCAGATAATTTAATGTGTAGATAGGAAAAATAAAAATTTTTCAATTTTTATTTTTTGCTGGGTGTGGGGTGGATGTGCCCAACTCTAGGAATGGGTATTCCAAGATTCAGACACCTAGATATCAAGGGAAAGGCTACAGCCGCTTTTGAAAGTTGCGATATTTGAATATCGCGCTACATTGCTTCTCGAAGCAATTGGAAAGAATATACCGATACTTGCATGTCAAGTGACGTAGCGAGTAATAGCAGAGGTCGAGGCTATTTATTGATTAAATAGTTAACCATGGAGTAGAGACTTGAGACTGGGATCAGATTACTGGCACGGCCAAATGAAAGAGAATGCAATTAGTATCAAGTAAATCGGATCAGGGATACCAGAGATATGAGGATTTCTAGATTTCAGCGTGATGACGCGTGAACTGACAGTTTTGAATAAAAGCCGGCTGGCCGAAGCATCGATAGCTCATTCCAACACAAGCACTTGCCGAGCAAGTTGCTGCTACGCTGAGCCAAGGCACATGGTTGCCGGATCTACGCAGAAGTAATTTTCAAAGTTGTGATAGTCATAAAAAGTGCTGCGCTACGAAGTGGAACTTAGTAAGTTTCCGGCGAGGAGAATCACTGAGGTGATTGATTT
The DNA here is from genome assembly GCA_946902985.2 of Meconema thalassinum. Classification (NCBI taxonomy): domain Eukaryota; kingdom Metazoa; phylum Arthropoda; class Insecta; order Orthoptera; family Tettigoniidae; genus Meconema; species Meconema thalassinum. The sequence continues at coordinate 78,608,591 of OX336389.2, read as the reverse complement.
TTTTTCTACAGACATTAGTGGAAATATTTATGTTTCTACATGGACATATGCTAGACTTTGTCTAAAATTAGTACTTTGTCACAGTCCAGTAATAACCTAATACTTGGATGTTTAAATCCATTTCAGTCAGTTTTCATATTTGTAACTAGTTAACCACTTCGATCTATCAGTACACTGAAGACTAGTCTATAACGGTGGTGTTCATTAGTCTACGCAAGGGAAACTACAGGTTGCTTAGCGCATGGTAGATGGTGTTAAACCATGCCCAGGGAACGATCTTCAGAACAGCCGTTGATTGGTTAGACTGTCAGTGTTTTTCTTGTACTGATAAGATCACCGTGAGTTATGTTACAACTGACATATCTAAGAAGAGATCACTTAGATCTGACCCTATTTAAACAAACTGTTATGGCTTTGATAGAAGCCCATATTAAAATGGAACAACAGTTAATTCAAACGTCAAGAGATACTACGACTATGTCTGACTAGACGGATTGTGGGTATATAATGGCGGCCGATACAAGGATTATACGTGCTTGTCCGATAGGGCATGTCTATGGATAAATCTGGTACAGACCAGGTTTACTACGCTTCAAGACCATCAAGAAATGTAAGCCACATTTGAATTATATTATGCCTAGCTAATTGGAACAAACTATTTTTATGCAGATGACCAACACATTTATTTTTCTTCGTATTTAAATCTTGCAATGATTTACGCAAGACTTATTAGAGTTATTCTGAGTATTTTCAGCACTCAGAACTGTTTAGGATCGATGACCGAGCATTTCGAGCATTTATTTGAATATTTCATATTTTTGGGAAATCACGGTAATCAGCCGATGTAACTGTAAAAATTAAATTATTTTTGTTGAGGAATGGATATTTTTTTCCATATTCGAAGGTTCGAACATGTGGATTCTCACATAATGAGATGATAATTAAACATATTTAAACTAATACAAATAATAATAATAATAATCCACTAATAATAATAATAATAATTTTTATATTTTTTCTAAATAATTTTTGGATATTATACTTTATAATAATCATATGTATTGAGAAAGAGCCTATGAAGTAGTTTAATCATTTCTAGTCTGGAACAGGAGATTTTCCGAAGGAGAGTGGTTAGCGCAAGCCCGCATTCAACCAACATGTCAGTTCTGGTTGAACAGTTGATATTTGCTATGAGCAAAGTATATTTTTCAGATAACACGGAGAGGCATGAAACGGGAAGCAATTGATATTTGTATCAAATAGGATATTTTTGTATTTATATAAAATCATGACGTAAATACACTCGAAAGTGAAATAAAGATTTTCATAAGTATGGTAAATTCACGGGTTGAACTGAATGGTAAAATAAAATAAACGTGTAAGTTTATTAATCTTCCAGTGTTGATAACAAGCAGAGGCTTGATTTATTGTATAAATTTTGGGAAGAAAATTTATATGTGTGGAGTAGTTGAAATGCCATTCCCAGGTGCGCATGTTTAAGTCGCAGGAATGAAGAGGTTTTTTCGAGCATCAATCAAATAGCAGGTTCGATGGCTCAGGTTTATAGTAGGAGTATTGGAACCACACATTTCGTCGTATGAATAACCCGAAGGTTATTTCTCAGAAACCATCAGTTCTTATTTCAACCTTGTTTACGAATTCCATTTAGACTTTGACTTTGCTAGAACCCGGATTTGTCATGATAGTAGTTTATTCTTCTTCAGAGGAAGACCTTTGCCGTTGTTGTTGTAATATTGTGTTCTTACACAAATAATAGAATGGGCCACTGCCAATTAAAAATAATTTTTTAACCACGAATAATTTGAAGGATATTTTCAATCCTAGTGCCATGAACTAAATGAATTTATTATGAAGCTACAATTCTTATTTCTGCATTCTGTCGAAGAATTTCAAGTTGTGAAAATTACTAAAAATGGCCATGAATATAAATATTTTTTATAATAATGATTCCAAGTGGAAAATTGAATAGTTGAATGGTTCAACAATTTAGTGATCAAGTTGATGATTCAGAAATCATGTATTTTGTTAGAAGCTTGAATTTCATAATCGAGTCACTTCTCGAATGTTTAATGTCAGAAGAACAATTAATTGTTGTTGTGCTTCGCACAGTTCTTCGATGCTATGCTCAAGGTCAAATACTTTTCAGATGTTATTAATATGTGTAAATAACTTGTGTTGATTCAGAAATAATAATATTTTTCGACTATATATATTTTTGAAACTGGAAAAATAAGTGAAAGTTAAAAATTCTATGAACATTTATTCTACGAGTGTTAATATTATGTAAATTCAAACAGTGATCTACGATATTTCCAGTAGAGACAATTAAATTTGAACTGGAATTAATCATAAATAATTTTGGAACACAGTCTACAGGACTATTAATCAGACTTGTGTTTCCAAAAAAATAATTGTCAAATGTGTTTGGAAAATTTCTGTATATTGTGTAAATAGGAGTGTGGGTCGCCACACGTGAGTGATGCTGTTTTGAGCATCTTTGCAGTCAATTTTCACTTCAAAATAAACTGAGATAATTTTACTTGATGTGTTACGCCCAATTGAATCTCCTTCTATCCTTATTGTTGCATTGAACCAAACATCAGTAAAGCATTTTTTCATTTGATGTCGTTTTTGCGATTAACTTTAACCTATCTGGCGCTCCGGGATATTTTGACTCTCGTGCTGACTGATTATTGGTAAAATGCATATGTGGTCGTGCGGACTTCGGTCTAAACGAGCACAATACCACTTTTCAAATTTCGTGGCAGAGCCGGGAATCGAACCCAGGATCTCCGGGGCGGCAGCTAACCATGCTGACCGCTACGCTAAGGAGGCGACTGTGCCAATAATACTATAAAATACCGGTGTATCAACAATTTCACGTGAGGTTTCTTCTATGTCAGATGTTACACATATGCGACTACTGTAAGGCTCGTAATTTTTTAAATTTAATTCCACCTACACTAATCAAGATACCACCAAATTTCATGAAAATATTTGCTTAGAATACCATCTTCTATCGCCAGTGTAACGGACTTCACGTAGGTCTATATGAATAACACGCTGTATAATTGAAATATTATTAATGCTTACTGGTTTTTAGCCTGTTTTCATTTATGAAAAAATAGCCTTATGAAGTCACCTATTGCCGGTGTGTGTGTATGTGTTTGTGCGTATGTGTGTGTGTCCCCTCATAGAATTTGAACGGCTGGAGCGATTTCAATGAAACTCGGTCTGGTCATACAGTAGTAGGCTACTGTTTCGTCTAACCCCAACCATGCCCTTCAAATTGTACAGTATTACGTATCACCAATCCAACATGGCGGTTGTGCGAAATATTTCACCGGCATTCTATAACTCCGAAACAATTACTTTTATCACCCTCACATTTTTACGGTGATAGGGGGCACTACTAGAAGTTCACTTATGTGACTTTCAGAAACCTGTTAACTACACTACGAACATGGCGGCCAAGCGAATTTGAAACATTTAAATAGACTTTTCTTGCGATTTAACCATCCAAGCGCAATGAAACTTGGTACCGTCAATGCTTAGACAAATTTTAATCCACTGGCATCTAATTTATTCCAATTGTTTTCATAACCAAAGGATAGCATCTGTGCGAAATTTATAAATCTCGTTTTTATTTCTTGTGTCCGAATCATGTGATTGAACTTTTAATAATTCACCTACGCAATAATCTTCATGTAATAGTACATAACTCTATGGCCTACATATATAAAAATCCAACATGGTGACTATCCGAAATATTTAGAAGGCTCTCAATATCTATGAATCTATTACAGCAATCAACCTGAAATTTTGTAAGTTGATTGAGGCAATTAACGTAAGTAGGATATATGAAAATAGGCTGTATAGTTCTTCACGGAACTACTAGTTTATGTTCTTGTTATTGATTTCTTCATGAACGTTTTGCGGAAAATAAAATGTCGCAATATCAGTTTGTGCAAATTTAGGAGGATTATATATTAATTTTACTAAGCCTCCGTGGCTTAGGCGGCAGCATGCCGGCCTCTCACCGCTGAGTCCGTGGTTCAAATCCCGGTCACTCCATGTGAGATCTGTGCTGGACAGAACGGAGGCAGACAGGTTTTTCTCCGGGTACTCCGGTTTTCCCTGTCAAAATTTCATTCCAGCAACACTCTCCACTATCATTTCATTTCATCTGTCATTCATTTAATCATTGCCCCAGAGGAGTGCGTCAGGCCTCGGCAGCCGGCACAGTTCATATCCTCGCCGCTAGATGGGGGCTTCATTTATTCCATTCCTGACCCGGTCGGAGACTGGAAGCAGGCTGTGGATTTTCATTTCATATATTAATTTTACTGAATTTGGTTATAGCGGAACGGGGGTGCGGGGGGAAGCCTTCAGTCCCAGGGCACGTCACCGCTTTTCACCGCCCTGTTTGGGAATGAATATTCTATTTGTGAGTGAATGCTTTGTCAAAGTGGGGCTGACTGACTCCTCCCGCGAAAAAACGTTGTCTGCAGGCAGCCGATACCTCCACCGTCTGTAGTAGGCTATGGAGAGTAGGCTGTCTCTCAGACATCGTTCCTTGGCGGCAGCTGCCCGTTAGCAGGCCCCACTTTGAGGGAACACTCACTCCTCCGCAATTTCACCTGATCTTTAAGCTTATACCACTAAAACAACCAGACACATACGACAGATAGTAATAGAATGCTACTATACGGACGAAGCATTCCCTTATGATTCATTTTAACTGGTTAACGTGATAAAGAGAATGTTTTTACGTCAAATAAAAGAGTAGTCCTTTAACAGTTCAGAAGTGTGTGGAGGCATTTTGATATTATAGAGTTCCGGCTCATTTTGCTCGTCGATATCGCAGACAGACGGCGTACTAGGGCTTCCCGAGCCAGCAGGCAGCGACAAGCTACGGACACAGCCGAAGCTAGCCAATACAATGGACGACTATTGAGCATTAAAACTAATATCGTGAACATCATCGTAAATAATTAATTAGTACATTAGAATGTATCTTATAATTTGTCCTCCTTCATTACAAACAAGGTTATAGATACTGTATTGCAATAACTTCCCGATAGGCTGCGGGTGTGTTCAGCGACTAGCACGCGCCCATTGTATACCTCTATAAACTACTACGCTTTGTGCACGGCCGACTGAATACGAGCTGCGCTCTATACCGGCCTTGACATTCCCAGTCAGAACCCATGTATAACATGTAATTGGAAAGTTTCTACTCGTTGCCGGTAGAGCGCACTCCCTTCCCATTATAGGCGCGATAAGGAATCAACTGTACAGTACGTATATTAAATGTGTAATCTCAAGAACCACTGGATAGATTTTGATGCTGCTTTCACCATTCTGTAAAGGTGATCTCGAGGAAGATTTGTGTAGAAAATAATTTATTTATGACCAAAGGGAGCCAAGCAGTAACGATTTCAGTAAAAAGATCGAAAAAATAGCCTGGCGTCCGTGCGCTTTTTAAGCTTACGCTGGGCGAACCGTTAAAAATATCATTATATTATGAGTGTAAGAATTGTTCAGAGTGAGAAATTCTACAAAAAAGTCCGTGAGAGCATATCTCTATCTTCGATACATCGCCCACTATAAGTGTTTTTAGTTTGGACGGGAGGGGAACAAGTAGCAGCTAATCATGTGTTGTGTGTTGTGCTAAGAGATCTTTCGACAAATTATCAGATACCGTGTGCCTTCTTTTTCACGAAGCCGCTGTCAGGACGGGACTTACTGGACGTTATTCTCGAGGTTGAACAATGCGGTTTCATAATTATAATAACTGTCTCTGATAATCACAAAACTAACACTACAATGATGAGGCATTTAGAGGGAGGGAATTTGCAACCAATGGTCAATCACCCATACGACGAGTCTAGGAATGTATTCCCTAGTTTTGATCATTGTCACATTCTAAAAAAAACACATTAGAACGCAGTTTCTGTAACGAGAGATGACTGATGGTACTGGAATAATTTCAGGGAAATACTTGTCATTACTATACACAATGCAAAAGGGTGAGATCGTCAAACCGGTCAGACACCTCACTAAAAAACACATCGAACCCACTAAATTTGAAAAAATGAATGTTCGGCGTGCCAAGGAAGTGTTCTAGTCAGAAGTTATTGGTGCCATTAGTACACTGAAAGAAAATATAGGCATGCACCCGGAAGCGTACACATTCATGGACGCAGAAGCAACCATTAAAAAAAAAAACGTTAATAAATGCTTCGCTATGCATGACGTAAGCATCACATATCATCATATTCAGTCTAGAAATCCAGATAAAGGGCATTTTTTCTCATTAAATGTCAGTCGCCTAAACTGGCTAGAGGAATATTTTCTTTCTTACCTTGGAACTTTGAAAGCTGCTAGTAACGCTGCTAGAAAGGACTTCCTGAGTTCTGAGACTTACGAAGCTACCTATACAATTAATCACGGATTCAGCTGTCCAGTGCATAAGGTATCTTCTAAAAATGGGTAGAGGAAAGTCGCCAAATATGGGGAGGTTTTCTTTATAGGGCTCACATTAGACATAAGAAGGAACGGAATAATTTTGGTTTTCTCACCAATGTAAACCTCAGGCGATATACTATGTATATTACAAATATGGGCACGTTTGATGTTGTAATATCCTCTGATATTATTGTTAACTTTAAAAGTGCACTTTCCCCGTATTAGGCAACCGGGTTTCGTAATATGGGGAGGTGAGAAACCTCACGGTTTTTATTTATAATAGGTACACTGAATAGTATACCCTTCTAATTAAAGCATTAATTCTGACATATTTTTTTTCGTGTGGCCTCCTGAGAGGCCGATTGCAGGTCTTTCTAGTCGACGCCCGTGGGCGACCTGCGCGTCAGGATGAGAGATGGAATGGATGAAGATGAATGAAACTGGGCAAGGATGTGGAAGGAAGCGGCCGTGGCCTGTTAGAAGGTACCGTCCCAGCATTTGCCTGGTGTTGAAAAATGGGAAACCACGGAAAATCATTTCAAGGGCGGCCGACGGTGGGGCTCGAACACACGCGTCTACCGAGTCAGCAGAGATCTTGGCCCCATGGCCTAACGCTGCGCTTTAGCCTGCGTAGCCACTACTGTCGGTAATTCTGACAATGTAATGAAATCACGAACACAAATAGTACAAAAATACAAAAATGAATATTTTAAGTAAATAACAGTCCTAGTTTCCTGTTGCCGAACTTCCAAACCGTTCAGCAGAAAAATGCATAAACTTTAATGAAAACCGAGTGATTCTGATCGAATTCAACTGTAACGAGGTGCAAGGTATGTCTAATTTCTCTTAGATTTATTAGCACGCTATTTTATTTTGTGATATAATTTGCATTCTGATATTGTGGGAATTATAATGATAATATAATAGTGTCACTAGCAATCCGCCCCGGCTTCGCCCGGGAACAGTTATGAATGTGCAAGGAATTCCTGTCAGACGTAATTTAAGAATGGCGAGGAGCAAGGAGTCCAAACTAAAAACACTTATAGTGGGCGATGTATCGAAGATAGAGATATGCTCACGCGGACTTTTTTGTACAATTTTTCATGCTGAACAATTCTTACACTCATAGTATATTGATATTTTTAACGGTTTGTCCAGCGTAAGCTTAAAAAGCGCACGGACGTCAAGTTCTTTCTTCGACCTATTCACTGAAATCTAAAATCGTTACTGCTTGGCTCCCTTTGATCGTAAATAAATTATTTTCTACAGAAATCTTCCTCGATATTACCTGTACAGAATGGTGAAAGCCGCATCAAAATCCATCCAGTGGTTCTCGAGATTACCCGTGATATCCAAGAATCGGGGGCTTCGTTTTACACTAAGTAGGAGGGGTGTGGTGGCGCAGCGGTCAAGCTGTATGCCTCTCACCAAGGCGGACCGGGTTCGGTTCCCGGTCACTGCATGTGAGATTTTCGATGTGAAATGCCATGTCCTGTGGTTCGGATTCCACGTAAAACGGAGGTCCCGTGGCTTATGATCGCGAGATTAACGGTCACGTTAAACTACAAGCTTCCTTTTTTACACTAAGTAGAGATAAGTCTTGGTCGTGCAATGCTTGGTGAACAGCGCTGTGTGAGCAGTTGAGTAACTAACAAGATTTCATGAAAAAGGTCTCATTGTCTAGGCCGGTATGAGCGCATTCAGTCGGCCGTGCTTTGTGACACTACACATGCGTACTGCAATTTTCTTCCAGGATCGGCTGCCGCCTGTTTTAAATGAGATTTCAACCCGCAGTAGGCTTGTATTATTATTATTATTATTATTAATAATAATAATAATGATAATTCATTCATTCAATTTCGCTAATCGGCCAACTAGGGGCCACGATAAGCCTCATTTTACATTCTGGCATTTGTTCATTTTTCGCTTGATGCACTTTGTCTTTATTAGCTCACTGTGTTTAGCACGACGTTCTTCTGTCCATTTCGCACCAGTTGTCCGTTTTTCGTCCCGGAAATTCCCAAACGTCTTGATGGCTGCTCTATAAAGATTTCGGTCTTGTGCATCATCTGCTCGTATCCCCATTTCTTTCAGATCTTTATGGACGTTAACATACCACGGCATTGTAGTTTTTGGTTTTGAGTCGAATATACTGAATATACGTTTCGTCCATCGGGAGTCGATCATCCGTCGTATATGACCGTAGAAGCAAACTCTGCGTTTTCGCATTGTGTCTGTGATCTTCTCTATCCTCGAGTATATTTCTTGCCTGGATTTTCTGATGTAGATGCCATTTTTGTAGTCTGGGCCAAGTATGCTGTGCAGGATCTTTCTTTTTTTTTCTCTCTAACTTCGCGAGCAAACATTTCTCGGATAGGATGAGGCATTCAGATGCATATAGCGGTACTGGTTTGATGACAGTGTTGCAGTGACGAATTTTTGTGTTCATAGAAAAACACTTTTTGTTATATATGTTGCGGGTGGTTAGGAAAGCGACTTCAATTTTCTTGATTTTTGCTTCTATGGCTTCCTTGTCAAGGCCATTTTGCTGGATCCATTCCCCAAGATATTTAAATTTATTAACACGGTTTATCATTCCATATTTAGTGTTTAGTTGTGCTGTATCATCCTTGATGTTCGACATTATTTCTGTCTTTTGAAAGGAAATTTGTAATCCTGTTTGTTCTGCTACTTCCTTCAATATATTGACCTGTTCTGTTGCACTTTCGAAATCTTCTGTCATCAAGGCTATATCATCAGCAAATGCTAAGCAATCTATTTCCACTCCGTTTTTCTTTGTCCCGATTCTTAAAGGTTTCTAAAGGCCTCCTTTTTTAACTTCTGTCGCTAATTCTGTATTACCTTTTCAAGCACGCAGTTGAACAACAGAGGTGACAGGCTATCTCCCGGTCGAACGCCTGTCTTGATTTCAAAGGGTTCAGAGAAACATCCTTGGAATTTGACTTTGGATGTGGTATTAATTAGGGTTGCTCTTATTATCGCCAGCAGTTTCTCATTGACTCCCATTTCTGCAAGTATGTTAATCAACACAGCACGGTCGATGCAGTCGTACGCTTTCCTGAAGTCTACAAATGTCGATACATACGTTCGACCTGTCAACACATTGTACCTAATTATGGTTTTTAGGTTAATGATTTGTTCTGCAGTCTATCGGCCTTTCCTTAAACCCCCTTGGTATTCCCCGAGTTTGTGTTCAACTTGCTGTTCCAGTCTTTCAAGGATGGAAAGTGACAGGATCTTGTTAGCTATTGACTGAAGAGAAATACCACGGTAGTTGTTCACATCTCTTATATTTCCTTCCTTGTGTAAAGGATGGATCAAAGCTAACTTCCAGTCCTCTGGGAGTTGTTCTGTCTCCCATATATCTACAATGGTTTGGTGTATGATGTCAATTGCTTCTTCTGGGGCATGTTTCCACAGTTCTGCAATCATGGAGTCTTCACCAGAAGCCTTGTTATTTTTCAACCCCTTTATGTGGCGTTTGATTTCATTGCGATTTGGTGGAGAAGATGGCAAATTGTGGTTCATTTGTTTGTTTGTTTGTTTTGATGGGGTTGGGTGGCTTTTCACAATTTAGGAGGTCGTTAAAATACCCGGCTAAAATTTCGCAGTTTTCTTCGTAGGCTGTTGCTAGAGTTCCATATATTCTTAGAAAACAAAGGGAAGGTGCCTTGTATTCTTGTATCATCTTTTTAAAATCCCTGTAGTATTCACGGGTCTCATTTCTGTGAAAATTTTGTTCAATTTTGTCCATTTGTTCTTTTTCATACTTGCGTTTCTCGCTGCGTATTATTTTTGCTGTTTGTGCTCGTTGGTCTATACATATGTCCCAATCTTCTTCCTCTTTGGAGGTGTAGTAATTTTTCCAAGCATTTAGACGATCTTCTAAGGTCTTCTCGCAGTTATTGTTCCACCATGTGCGTTTCTTCCTCTTCTTGATTTCAGCTACTTCTTTTGCAGCGTGTATCATCTGCTTTCTCGTGCTGTTGAAGTCTTATTCCACAGGTTGGGCAAGTACTTTGAATTCATTCTTCCTATCTCTGAGCATGTTTGTGTCGAAGCGGATTATGGTAAGTTTGTGTTTCTTTTTGTTTAGTGGAAAGGACCGGAACTTTAGTACCGATACATAGTGATCTGAGACTATGTTCATTCCCTTTTTTACTGTAACATTCATGATTTCCGGACTAGATCTTCGAGATATAGCAACATGGTCTATTTGGAACTCTCCTAATGTTTTGTTCAGGCATCTCCATGTAGTGTGTTTACTAGGTAGGTGACGAAAGTGTGGCGACATCAGCTGCAGGTTATGGTTATTACATAGTTCAATGAGGCGTTCTACATTCTTGTTAGTTTTATTGTGCGCTGGATAGAGCCCAACGACATTCCTGTATTTTCATTCACGTCCTACCTGTGCATTGAAATCACCCACTAGGATCTTGTCGTGGTGTTTCGGGATTTTTGCCAATCTAGCATCCAAGAGGTTCCAAAATCTATCAGTGTCTTCCAACTCTTTTTTGCTTTGTTCATTAGTTTGAGCATGTATATTGACTAGCGTATATGTTTTGTTTGCACAGCGCAGAGATAGAAGGCATAACCTATCGTTAACAGCTTCAAAATTCGAGACTAATCTAAGGATTCTGCTGTTGACAGCAAAGGCTGTACCGAAGATAGGGGTGTTCTTCATAACCCTCTTACGAGATTCGCTCTTGAAGAACCTATACCCATCAGACTCAAACGTATCTTCGTCAGTGAAGCGAGTTTCTTGCAAGGCCATTATTGCGATTTTATTTTCGTGAAGGCCATTGGTCAGATGTTTCATCTATCCAGTTTGTATTAGAGAGTTTATGTTGAACGTCGCCAAAAAACACTTAGATTTGGGTTTCAGCTTTCGTGACCGTTCAGGATTTCCAACACGCTCCGACTCGTCTTTAGCATGACGTTGCATCCCCCCCAGAGTCCGAATGGGATGCATGCGTCGCTCGTGGCTGACGGTGGATTTCTTCGAAAAGTTGCCACCTGGGGTATTAATCTCCTGTCTTTGTTTTACCATCATGCCTAAGAAGCTTTAGTTTAGCTTGGAGCAAATTGCTCATTATGAATGCCTTGGAGGGCCTCAGGATGTTATCCGGCTGCGGGCAGGCATTTCCTCCTAACCCGTATAGTTATGGTTTTCCCGCTGATACTTGGGTGGCTGATTGCATTGGTTTCCCACTGGGCGATGGGGTCGCCACATCCCTACGCCTAATAATCTATATATTTAAAACAGTAAGCTGATTTTTGTTACGGCAAGATTGACAGAACGGCTGAACCGATTGACTTCGTAATGCACTCTGACGAAAGCCCTTGGCCTGTATTTTTGCAGAGTGTCTTTAAAATAAACAAATATGTAACCATATATTTTTAAATTTATAAACAAAACTGCAAAATTATTGGCTCAAGCGCATGCGCAGAATCACTGGGTTAATGACAGACATGGCGGATGTCCACCGCGTTTGAATGTAATAGTTATTATTATAAGAAATATATGGGAGGGGAATATTAATTATGATGTTTCCACGATATATAGCACAAAGGAATTATAATAGACGGGAAATGTAGAAGAACTTACACTGACTGTTGAGTGTGTATAATTGTTTACATGACATAATATTGCATAATATATTTAGTGTTTCGGTGGCTCAGTGAAGTTCCGGACTTGAAATTTATGCATCGTGAAATGGAGACGGTTCGATTCCCATCTCCGACAGTTTTTTTTAATTTCCGTAATCTTATTTCTTGCAATTGGTATTACGTAGCCAAATCATACTTAACTTTTAAAATTCCCCTAATGTAACGAATTCTCCTTCATAAAGAAAAATTTGTAGTTCCCGCGCTTGCGCACAATGGCTCTATTTATACGAGCGAAATGGTGCATCCCACCGCTTCTTACTGAGATCTTTGTTTATGAGAATTAACAAGGGTCCGGAATATTGTTTGTGATGTTTCCACAATATACATTGAAATAGAATTATAAAATAAGGGAGGTATTGAAGAACTTAAACAGTCAGTTGAGTGTGTACGTTTGTTTAAGTAACGTAATAATGCTCGCAATTTTTATTGTCCAGGTAGCTCAGGGCCAGCGTTCTGAATCTGAGAATTTCATTATGCATTATCTAGAGGGTTCGAATCCCGCCTTCAACATGAATTTTTATTTCCCAATTATTCTTTCTTGCTGTTGGTGTCGCATTGTCTAAACATATTCTACTTTTATTATTCCCGTTAAGTAAGGAATTCCCATCGATTTACGTTGCCATATACTTTTAAATTATTAAATTAAAATGGCCGTAATCGCTTCCGCCATGAGAGAATTGGCGAACATAATTCATTTGATGGACTCTGACATCGTGGTTACTCAGCCCCGTCTACTTTGGTGTGTGTGTGTAAAATGTTCTCTGATAACCTGTGTTATTGTGATGGCTATATTGATGTGTGCATTTGTAATTGAGGTGGGGAATGGGGAGTTGACGACCGAGACTTTAAGTTAGGAACTATCCCGGTATTTGCCTGGAGTGGAAATGGGAAACCACGGAAAACCACATCCAAGATTACCGAGATGGGAATCGAACCTTGCTATTCTTAATTTTGCCACAAGAGTGCGCTCCGTTCCAGCCCTCAGACCAGAATTAAATTTCTTGGCAGAGCAGGGATTTAACCCGTAATTCGGGGTGATAGCTCAGAATGTGGTCTTAAGAGTGGGCTTCCTTGCGTTAATATGATTTTTGACATGCACTGAACATATAATTCTGAAATTCCCTCCATTACGGTGGCTGGCGAAGTGAGTCTATGCTCATTCCAGTAGTCGACGAAATGATTCTATGCTCCCTTACATAATTTACTGTCATGGAAATGCAAAGGATTGTACCTACAACAGGTGATGGAAATTGATTATTTAGAGCAGTTTCGTGCTGTTTATTTCAAAACGAAGAACTTTATCCTGAGCTGCGTTTGCAAGCAAATTGCAAAAATTGTTGCAAGCAGGGATAATTATAAGGATTTTATTTTTGGCGATCAGTCTCATCGCATTCTCATCAGCAACCAACTTGAGAATGAAAGTCTCTGAACTTCATTGTATCAGTGAATATTTTTGTTTATTCATTATTTGTTTAGAGTACATAACAATGAATCTAACCATGCCGTGGATTTTTTTCAATAGAAGTATTATTTGCCATTTAATATTTGGCGGCTGCGTTGATGCAGGCAACTATAGTGTTATTGAATATGACGTTAATTTGGGGAGAAATGCTGCTATAAATAAACCCATTTGATGAAAAAGAACATTAGCCGCAATAAAATGGGAAATCAGAGAAAATACGAAGCCACTTTTAAAATTCAATATAAATATGCCATTTCAGAAGCAATTCCAGAGTATATGCTATACAGTGTAGGGTCCTTAACGAACAAATGTAAACATTGTTCTGCACTGTATTTCTCTTGCGAGAAATCTACGCTTGGTTACTTTGATCTTTGCTGTTGAAATGGTAAAATTGATCTGACTAAATATAAAATATTCGACAGGCTGCAACAATTTTTCACTGGAGATGATATCTCAAGGAATTTCGGAGATAATAATCGGCAGTACAACAATGCCATGAACTTCGTTTCCTTTGGTACCGGTACCAATGTTACTATGCCACATGCATACGGTTCATATTGTTTTAAAATGCATGGATTTGCACATCATCGCATTTCTTCATTATATTCCAAAATTATAAGCGACGGTTCTTGCGACCAGTTGTATATATTAGATTCTCCAGAAGTTAATCGAGTCAGATCTGCAAATCAAGTGAATTCTTGCAAAACCCCTACATTTAACATTCAAAATCCAGCTGACGATATTCGATTAGCTCGGCCCATAGTTTGGAATGGAGCCCCAATGGCAAACATTCATTCATTAATGTGTGTGAATCTACTTCTAAGAGATACGTAACGACATTATTCCTTTTTGTGGGAAAGTTATTCTTCATGGAGACTTCAGGTCTGTCGCACACTTCTCGCCAAACAGTTATTCATATTAAATACTCTTCTCTCTGGCCCTTCTCCAAAATACGCCACTTACATAAAAACACGCGATTGAAACAAGGTGAAATGGAATTTTCTGATTATATGCTACATGTTAACAGCGACAACTTCTCTATGGTTGGTGATAATCAAGTGTTACTGAATTACCAGCCAAACTTGCAACGCATGAGGATACCGTGCCTGAAACATTTACTTCTGCGAAGGATATAATAAATTTCTCGAAAGATCGCATTCTTACACGAATGGTTGATTCCTTAGTTTAGGGGCTGCGAAATTGCGGTCATGTAGCCCCGTGTACTTTGGGTGTATGCGTAGAATCTGTCTGATAACCGGTGTTAATAATGTGATGGCTGTATTAGTGTGTGTTATCTGCGATTCAGGTAAGGACTGAAGATCTAATTTTCAAGTACAGTAGTTCCTACTTTTGCTACCAAATGCTACCGTCCACGACACCTAGCTGCGGACTTGGCCACTAGATGCCATCGCAGCCAGCGCCTGGCGACGAACTTTGGAACTAATATTGCGTTATCAAATAATCTAACCTACACATTTTGGCTTCACACAAATGTACTGTAGTTAGTGGAAGATTCTTTTTCGTGTCATAAATCTAAGGCATAGGACCGCCGGATTTACTTCCCCTCCTGAGGAAGGCATACTGAGGGATTCTTACACCAAAAAAATGAACAATGTAATGAAATCAACTTATATGTCATTGACTTCTATCCAGTAGCTTAGTTCAAAAAATACACGAGCATTAACAGATTACATACTGAAGATGAAAGATTGCACTCTCGACATTGCAACATACTGCTGGCCATGACTGAAAACGTGATGAGGAAAATTGAGACCTATACGTTTATTTCAGTTTCCTGCGTAGTTCTTGAATTTCTTGGAATTAAATTATATGCCTCCACATAGTCCAAATGCTTGACTCATAGTTATGCTCCTTAAGAAATCTGAACGTTTCCCAAGGGCTTCTAAATGCAACCGTATTGCTTGGATTTGGAAATAATAAGTGCACTTAAAATTAGGCAGAGAGACCTAATCCTTCGACTTGATTTAACACCATCCGAAAAAACACTACCATTTTCTTTTAAGAAGCAACATTTTCCAATTCGCTTGGCATATTTTATCACAATCAATACTCAAGGCGAAACTCTGGAACGTATAGGTCTCAATATTTACCTCATCACGTTTTCAGTCATGGCCAGCAGTATGTTGCAACGTCGAGAGTGCAATCTTTTGACGCCTTTAAAGTTTCAACAGTGCCTAAAAGTAATCGTACAAAGAATTCCTCAGTAAATAATTTCCCATTGGCCGTCATGTTTTGACGGGTTTCAACTAGTAATAATATTAATATTGTTATTATTATTCATAAAAATAATAATCTGTTGTAAATACGCCTATTGTTACAAACGGCGGGAAACGATCACCAACGGCATTATCCTGTAGGTTAGTTTATTGTTGTATTAAGGGGCGAAACAGTGGGGTCATCTTCCCCATCGTGTAACTTGGTATCCTACTGTTTCATTTGATTGGTGGGAAGATTTAAAATCTTTTCAACTGTTGAGCGTTTGTTAAAAATGGTAGACTTTCCACAATTTGCAAAAATTATGAAAAAGTCGACTTATGAGATATTTCTGAGCAGATGTGTGTGTGGCCTCCTATCTGTCTGCCTTGTGTGCGTGTGGATGCACGCCTCCGTATCAACCCTTAAACGGCTGCAGTTATCGAATTCAAATTTGGTATGAGTGAGGATCAATACAAGGACATCTCAAATACTGACAAATCACAATTGAAATTTGATCTCTAAGATGAATATCTAAGAGAGTATGCATTTGAACTGTTCCAAATTTGGCAGATATATAGACCGTAATATTTTGGATTTATTTATGAGCCTATACATGACAGTGTTGCCAACATGATTCTACGGATGCTAATAGGTTCTATGATTTACCTTATGTAACTTCCATACTAACAAATTCCATCTTCACAAATTATGATACGACTAAATTTCAGGAAGATATTTGCTTAGAATACCACCTTCTATCGCCAGTGTAACGGACTTCACGTAGGTTTATAATAACACGCTGTATAATTGAAATATTATTATTGCTTGCTGATTTTTAGCCTATTTCAATTTATGAAAAAAAATAGGCTTATGAGATCACCTATTGTCCGTGTGTGTGTGTGTGTGTGCGTGCGTGTTTGTACGTATGTGTTTGTGTGTCCCCCTAATAAAATCTAAACGGCTGGAGCGATTTCAATGAAACTCGGTATGGTCATACAGTAGTACTGTTTTGTCTGACCTTCAAATTTTATTACGTATCACCAATCCAACATGGCAGTTGTGCAAAATATTTCACCGACATTCTCTAACTCAGGAACAATTACTTATATCATCCTCACATTTTTACGGTGATAAAGGGCACTACTAGAAGTTCATTTATGTGACTTTCAGAAACCTGTTATTACCCTTTCACTAATTGATTGTCGGCGGTCGAGATGGGAACTATTCTCTGTTTACTTGTGTCACACATCACTCTGCTTAATTGACAGGTACAGTTGCGCGAGTAGGATATGACCCAGCTACAGTTTCTGTCCGTGGTGACATAACGCTTATCTGCGCTTCTAAGACAGGTAGCGCGCGCAATGCTGCTTGACTTATGTGCAACTTGCACTGTGTCCTCCTTACCCCGCGGGGCTCCTGCTACAATAATCAACAAACGGTGGCGCAGCCAGGCTCTGCGGCAATCAAATGTTAAACGGGTAATAACTACACAACGAACATGGCGGCCAAGCGAATTTAAAACATTTAAATAGACTTTTCTTGCGATTTAACCATCCGAACGCAGTGAAACATGGTACAGCAAATGTGTATACAGTGATATCTACTTTAGTTCAATAGTTTACATAACCCCAAGATAGCGGCTCTGCAAAATTTCAAAATTAAGTTTCCATTTCTGGTGTCCTAATCATGCGGTCGAAGTCAACGTTTCAATAATGAACCTACGTAATAATCGTCATCTAATAGTACATAACTCTATGGCCTTCATATATAAAAATCCGACATGGCAACCATCAGAAATATTTAGACGGTTCTCAATATCTACTAATCCATGACAGCAAACAAACTGTAATTATGTATGATGATAAGGGCTATGAACATAAGTTCACCTATGGGACTTTCAATAACCTGGTGAGCACAAATTTAACATGGCGGCGACGCGAAGTTTGAATATTTAAGTGGACGTTTCTTGCGATTTAACCATCCGATCGCAATGAAACTTGGTACCGTAAATGCTTATACGAATTTTAATCCACTGGCATCTAATTTATTTCAATTGCTTTCATAACCACAAGATAGCAACTGTGCGATTTTTTATTTTTTATCGAGTTTACCGTCCAGGATGGTGGCTCCCACGGACTCAGCGAGGGAACTCATCCCTACAGCAATTTTTCAGGCAGTATTCTAGAGCTGGGATCATCTAATCGGAGTGGATACAACTGGTGAGATGGGATTAGCACCTCGCCCAGGCGGCCTCACCTCCAAGCGAACAGGGGCCTCATGAGGGAAGGGAATTGAAGGTTAGGATGGATAGGCAAGGACGAGGCAAGGAGGTGGCCGTGGTCTTACAGGAGGTACCATCACGGCATTTGCCCGAAGACTAAGTGGGAAAACACAGAAAACCACTTCGAGGATAGCAGAGGTGGGCATCGAACCCCCTCTACTCATTTGGGCCACCCGAGGCTGAGTAGACCCCGTTCCAGTCCTCATACCACTTTTTCAAATTTCGTGTCAGAGCCGGGATCGAACCCAGGACCTACGGGGCGGCAGCTAACCATGCTGAACGCTACGCACCGCAGGTGACGCGACATTTTTAAATCTCGTTTTTATTTCTTGTGTCCTAATCATGTGATTGAACTTTTAATAATACACCTGCGCAATAATCTTCATGTAATAGTACATAACTCTATGGCCTACATATATAAAAATCCAACATGGTGACTATCCGAAATATTTAGAAGGCTCTCAATATCTATGAATCTATCACAGCAATCAAACTGAAATTTTGTATGTTGATAGAGGCAAATAACATAAGTTGGATACATGAAAATAGGTTGTATAGTTCTTCACGGAACTACTTGTTTATATTCTTGTTATTGATTTCTTCATGAACGTCATGCAGAAAAGAAAATGTCGCAATATCAGTTTGCTCAAATTTAGGAGGATTATGAATTAATTTTACTGAATTCGTATATAGAGGAACAGGGTTGGGGGTTGAAGCCTCCAGTCCCAGGGCACGTCAGCGCTTTACACGGCCCTGTTTGGGGATGAATATTCTATTTTTGAGTGAATGCTTTGTCAAAGTGGGGCTGACTGACTCCTCCCGCGAAAAAACGTTGCCTGCAGGCAGCCGATACCTCCTCAGTCTGTAGTAGGCTATGGAGAATAAGCTGTCTCTCAGGCAACGCTCTTTGGCGGCAGCCGCCGGTTAGCAGGCCCCGCTTTGAGGGAACACTCACTCCTCTGCAATTCCACCTGATCTTTAACCTTATACCACTAAAACAACCCGACACATATGACAGATAGTAATAGAAAGCACTTCCAATGATTCGGAAAAGGTTAGGGCGTACCCTGCAGGCGACGCACAGTTCCTTTGGTACTGGGGGAACTGTGAGAAATGGGCGACCAGTAACCGAAATGAAAGTGGGAATCATGAATGTCATGACCCTGACAGGCAAGGTGGAGGAGGTGGTAGACTTCATGGAGAGGGAGAAGTTTGGAATGATGGGGCTGAGTGAAGTGAAATGGAAAGGTAAAGGAAGGAAGAAATTGAGGAAAGGATATACATTATACTGGAGTGGTGGCCAAGAGGCAAAAAATGGCGTGGGACTGATAACCTCGAAACAACTGGAGGAGTATGTTGAAGTGGTAGAGTGTGTGAGTGACAGAATAATGAAAATTAGAATGAAGATGAAGAATGACGTGATGGACTTCATACAAGTGTATGCACCACAGACTGGAAACAGAGAAGAAGATATTGAAGTATTCCTGGAGGATGTAGAAAGAGTAATCTCAGATGTAGAAGTGGTGATCATGGGAGACATGAATGCACAAGTCGGAAATGAGAGACAAGGAAAGGAAGAAGTCGTTGGACCATATGGATACGGGAAAAAGAACCGGGAAGGAGATGAACTTGTAAACTTTTGTGAAAGGAATGGACTGATAGTGGGTAATTCATGGTTTCGGAAGAAAAACAGCAGGAAAATTACGAGATATGGGTGGGGTGATAGAAGAACAAAATCAGTAATTGAATACTTCCTGGTGGAAAGGACAAATCGCAGAAAGCTGATGGATGTGACAGCTTTACCAGGAGAAGCATTTGATGGGGACCATAGAGCTGTGGTGGCAAAATTTAGATGGGGAAAATTGGAAAACCTAAAAGAGATCAGAGAAAGTAAAATAAAAGTATGGAAATTGAAAGACAAAGCTGTACAGGAAGATTTTCAGGGGAGATTGAAGCAACAAATCCCAGTTACTGAAGTGGAAAATGTAGAAGAGGAATGGTCCCACTTTAAAAAGGAATTTGCTGGTGCAGCAGAGAGTGCTTGTGGTAGGACGTCAACAAGAGTGAAAGAGAAGGAGACACCGTGGTGGAATGAGGAAGTGAGAAAAGCAGTGAAAGAAAAGAAGTCTGCATGGAAAGAATGGAACCGAGATCAAACAGAAGAAAGAAAAAGGATCACGACAGCAAACGGAGGTGTAAGAAAGTGGTAGGAGAAGAAAAGAAGAAAAGTTGGGAAGAATTTACACGAACAATGGAAACAGATGTAAGTGGCAGTAAAAGGATGCTGTATGGGCTTCTAAGAAGTAAGAGGAAAGAAAGAGTTAATACAAAGCTGGTGAAAAAGGAAGATGGAGAGTTGTTAACACACCCAGAGGAGATAAAGGGACGATGGAAGGAGTATTTCGATAAGCTATTGAATGTGAGCAATTGTACTGGTGAGATCGAAGTGACACAGCCTGACGACTCTATAACAGAAGATGATATAACAATGCTGGAGGTGGAATCAGCAGTACAGAAAATGAAGATGGGAAAAGCAACAGGGGTGGATGAAATCAGTGTAGAAATGATAAAGGCTGCTGGACCTGTTGGTATGCAATGGCTGTATCGACTGCTAAAGTGTGTGTGGAAACGGAAATGTGTACCAGAAGACTGGGAGAAAGGGCTAATAATACCAGTGTTTAAGAAAGGGGACAAGAAAGTGTGTGATAACTATAGAGGGATCACCCTCATATCACAGATAGTAAAAATACTGGAAAGGATATTAGAAAGAAGAATGAGAAGAAAGGTGGAAGGAGAGTTGCAAGAGGAACAGTATGGCTTCAGGAGTGGAAGATCCACAGTGGACCCAATCTTTAGCTTGAGGCAGGTGATGGAAAAGAACTGGGAATATGGAGAGGATTTGATCATGACTTTCATAGATCTAGAAAAGGCATATGATAGTGTCCCCATAGAGAAGGTATGGGAAACCATGGTTAAGAAGAGACTGGGAAGAGAAATGTTGGAAATGGTGCAGCAATGTACAACAACTGTGTTAGCAGGGTACTGACCCCAGTTGGAAGGACAGATTGGTTTAGGAACAAGACTGGACTAAGACAGGGGAGTGTGCTGTCACCTCTTTTATTCATAATGGTAATGGATGAAATTGTGAAGGAAACAAAGGAAGCATATGGACATAAAGAAATGAAGCTACTATTATTTGCAGACGATATTGTGGTCTGGGGAAGGAACACCAAAGAAGTGCAAAAACAACTAGATGCACTGAACGAAAATATTCAGAAGTATGGCCTGAAAATCAGTATAGAGAAAAGCAAGACCATGGTGATGACAAGAGGGGAAAGACAAGGAAAGGGCACTGTGAAAATTGGAAGTCAGAGTTTGGAAATAGTGGACACGTTCAAATACCTAGGAAGTGAATTGATGCAAACTGGTAGGTTGGACATGGAGATTGGCAGGAGGGTACAGCAGAGCAATGCATTCTATCAAAGTGTAAGAAAACTCGTTTGGGATAAGGAAGTACCAAGGAAAAGCAAGGAGGTAATGTATAAAATGTACTATGTACCCATATTAACTTATGCAGCTGAGGCTTGGACCCTGACGAGCAGGCAAGAGAGTAGAATCCAAGCCAGTGAAATGAAATCCCTAAGAAGTATGATAGGTAAGACAAGGAAAGACAGAGTGAGGAATGAAGATGTTAGGAAGGAAGTGGGGATGGGAAAACTAAATGAGAGAATTGAGAAGAATAAACTAAGGTGGTTTGGATATGTAAAGAGGATGGAGGAATATAGAATACCAAGACAGATGCTGGAGGCCAAGTGCAAGGGTAAGAGAGCAAGGGGAAGACCTAGAACAAGGTGGATCGATTCAGTGAAGAACAGCGTGAGAAAAAGAAATCTGGACTGGGACAAATTCGTGGAAGAAGAATTGTGGAAGGAAAGAGGAAAGTGGAGAAGTGCCATAAATACCCCGACCCGGCAGGAGCTGGATAAGGGGAAATGATGATGATGATGATGATGATGATGATGAGTAATAGAAAGCTACAATACGGTCGAAGCGTTCCTTTATGATTCATTTTAACTGGTTCACGTGGTAAAGAATTTTTTTACGTCAAATTAAGGAATAGTCCTTTAACAGTTCAGAAATGTGTGGAGGCATTTTGATATTATAGAGCTCTGGCTCATTTCGTTCGTCGATATCGCAGACATTAAATCCAGACGGCGTACTAGGGCTTCCCGAGCCAGCAGGCAGTGACAAGCTATGGACGACTCTTGAGCATTAAAACTAATATCGTGAACATCATCGTAAATAATTATTTAGTACATTATAGCGTACTGTCGATATAAATCTTATAATTTGTCTCCTTCATTACAAACAAGGTTATAGATACTGTATTGCAATAACTTCCCGATAGGTTGCGGGTGTGTTCAGCGACAAGCGCGCGCCCATTGTATACCTCTATCAACTACTACGCTTTGTGACACCACGCATGCGTACTGCAAGTTACTTCCAGGGAACGGCTGCCGCCTGTTTTAAATGAGATTGCAACCCGCAGTAGGCTTTTATTATCATTATTATTATTAATAATAATAATAATAATAATATTGTTATTATTATTATTCATAAAAATAATAATCTGTTGTAAGTAGGCTACGCCTATTGTTACAAACGGCGGGAAACGATCTCCAACGGCATTATCCTGTATGTTAGTTAATTATTGTTGTCTTAGGGGGCGAATCAGTGGGGTCATCTTCGCCATCGTGTAACTTGGTATCCTACTGTTTCATTTGATTGGTGGGAAGATTTAAAATCTTTCCAACTGTTGAGCGTGTGTTAAAAATGATAGACTTTCCACAATAAAAATTATGAAAAAGTCGACTTATGAGATCTTTCCGAGCAGATGTGTGTGTGGCCTCCTATCTGTCTGCCTTGTCTGCTTGTGGATCCACGCCTCCGTATCAACCCCTAAACGGCTGCAGTTATCGAATTCAAATTTGGTATGAGTGAGGATCAATACCAGGACATCTCAAGGCCATGTACGTGCTACCAACTACTGAAAAATGACAATTGAAATTTGATCTCTAAGATGAATATCTAAGAGAGTATGCATGAGAACTGTTCCAAAATTGGAAGATATATAGACCGTAATATTTTGGATTTATTTATGAGCCTATACATGACAGTGTTGCCAACATGATTCTACGGTTGCTAATAGGTTCAATGTTTTACCATATTTAACTTCCATACTAACAAATTCCACCTTCACTAATTAAGATACGACTAAATTTCAGGAAGATATTTGCTTAGAATACCATCTTCTATCGCCAGTGTAACGGACTTCACGTAGGTTTATATGAATAACAAGCTGTATAATTGAAATATTATTATTGCTTGCTGATTTTAGCCTATTTTCATTTATGAAAAAATAGGCTTATGAGATCACCTATTGTCCGTGTGTGTGTATGTGTGTGTGCGTGTTTGTACGTATGTGTTTGTGTGTCCCCCTAATAAAATCTAAAGGGCTGGAGCGATTTCAATGAAACTCGGTATGATCATACAGTAGTAGCCTACTGTTTTGTCTGACCTTCAAATGGTATTATGTATCACCAATCCAACATGGCGGTTGTGCGAAATATTTCACCGATATTCTATAAATCTGAAATAATTACTTATATCACCCTCACATTTTGAACGATGATAAAGGGCACTACTAGAAGTTCATTTATGTGACTTTCAGGAACTTGTTAACTATACAACGAACATGGCGGCCAAGCTAATTTGAAACATTTAAATAGACTTTTCTGGTGATTTAACCATCCGAACGCAGTGAAATATGGTACAGCAAATGTTTAAACTCATTGTAATGCAGTGATATCTACTTTAGTTCAATAGTTTACATAACCCCAAGATAGCGGCTCTGCAATATTCCAAAATTAAGTTTCCATTTCTGGTGTCCTAATCATGCGGTCGAAGTCAACGTTTCAATAATGAACCTACGTAATAATCGTCACGTAATAGTACATAACTCTATGACCAACATATATAAAAATCTGACATGGCAACCATCAGAAATATTTAGACGGTTCTCAATAATTACTAATCTATGTCAGCAATCAAACTGAAATGATGTATGATGATAAGGGCTATGAACACAAGTTCACCTATGGGACTTTCAATAACCAGGTGAGCACAAATTTAACATGGCGGTGACGCGAAATTTGAATACTTAATTGGACGTTTCTTGCGATTTAACCATCCGAACGCAATGAAACTTGGTACCGTAAATGCTTATACAAATTTTAATCCACTGGCATCTAATTTATTTCAATTGCTTTCATAACCACAAGATAGCAACTGTGCGAATTTTTTTATTTTTAAATCGAGTTTACCGTCCAGGTTGGTGGCTCCCACAGACTCAGCGAGGGAACTCACCCACACCGCAATTACTCAGGCAGTGTCCTAGAACTGGGATCATCTAATCGGAGTGGATACAACTGGTGAGATGGGATTAGCACCTCGCCCAGGCGGCCTGACCTCCAAGCGAACAGGGGCCTCATGAGGGATGGGAATGGAAGGTTAGGATGGATAGGCAAGGAAGAGGGAAGGAGGCGGCCGTGGTCTTACAGGAGGTACCATTCACGGAATACCACTTTGAAGGTGGTTGAGGTGGGCATCAAACCCCCTCTACTCATTTGGACCACCCGAGGCTGAGTTGACCCCATTCCAGTCCTCATACCACTTTTTCAAATTTCGTGGCAGAGCCGGGAATCGAACCCAGGACCTACGGGGCGGCAGCTAACCATGCTGAACGCTACGCTCTGGAGGCGCCGCGAAATTTTTAAATCTCGTTTTTATTTCTTGTGTCCTAACCATGTGATTGAAATTTTAATAATACACCTACGCAATACTCTTCATGTAATAGTACATAACTCTATGGCCTACATATATAACATTCCAACATGGTGACTATCCGAAATATTTAGAAGGCTCTCAATATCTATGAATCTATCACAGCAATCAAACTGAAATTTTGTATGTTGATAGAGGCAAATAACATAAGTTGGATACATGAAAATAGGCTGTATAGTTCTTCACGGAACTACTTGTTTATATCCTTGTTATTGATTTCTTCATGAACGTTATGCGGAAAAGAAAATGTCGCAATATCAGTTTGCTCAAATTTAGGAGGATTATAAATTAATTTTACTGAATTCGTATATAGAGGAACGGGGTTGGGGGTGGATGCCTCCAGTCCCAGGGCACGTCAGCGCTTTACAAGGCCCTGTTTGGGGATGAATAATCTATTTTTGAGTGAATGCTTTGTCAAAGTGGGGCTGACTGACTCCTCCCGCGAAGAAACGTTGACTGCAGGCAGCCGATACCTCCTCAGTCTGTAGTAGGCTATGGAGAATAAGCTGTCTCTCAGGCAACGCTCCTTGGCGGCAGCCGCCGGTTAGCAGACCCCACTTTAAGGGAACACTCACTCCGCCGCAACGCTACCTGATCTTTAAGCTTATACCGCTAAAACAACCCGACACATATGAGAGATAGTAATAGAAAGTTACAATACGGTCAAAGCATTCCCTTATGATTCATTTTAACTGGTTCACGTGTTAAAGAATTTTTTTTACGCCAAATTAAGGAATAGTCCTTTAACAGTTCAGAAATGTGTGGAGGCATTTTGATATTATAGAGCTCCGGCTCATTTCGCTCGTCGATATCGCAGACAGACGGCGTACTAGGGCTTCCCGAGACAGCAGGCAGTGACAAGCTACGGACACAGCCGAAGCTAGCCAATACAATGAACGACTCTTGAACATTAGAACTAATATCGTGAACATCATCGTAAATAATTATTTTGTACATTATAATGTACTGTCGATATAAATCTTATAATTTGTCTCCTTCATTACAAACAAGGTTATATATACCGTATTGCAATAACTTCCCGATAGGCTGCGGGTGCGTTCAGCGACTATCGCGCGCCCATTGTATACCTCTATAAACTACTACGCTTTGTGACACCACGCATGCGTACTGCAAGTTACTTCCAGGGATCGGCTGCCGCCTGTTTTAAATGACATTGCAACCCGCAGTAGGCTTGTATTAATAATGAAATGAAAATCCACAGCCTGCTTCCAGTCTCCGACCGGGTCAGGAATGGAATGAATGAAGCCCCCATCTAGCGGCGAGGATATGAACTGTACCGGCTGCCGAGGCCTGACGCACTCCTCTGGGGCAATGATTAAATGAATGATAGTTGAAATGAAATGATAGTGGAGAGTGTTGCTGGAATGAAATTTTGACAGGGAAAACCGGAGTACCCGGAGAAAAACCTGTCGGCCTCCGTTTTGTCCAGCACAGATCTCACATGGAGTGACCGGGATTTGAACCACGGACCCAGCGGTGAGAGGCCGGCGTGCTGCCGCCTAAGCCACGGAGGCTGCTTGTATTATTATTAATAATAATAATAATAATAATAATAATAATAATAATAATAATAATAATAAATTGACATTATTATTCATAAAAATAATAATCTGTTGTAAATACGCCTATTGTTACAAATGGCGGGAAACGATCACCAACGGCATTATCCTGTAGGCTAGTTGTTATTGTTGTATTAAGGGGCGAAACAGTGGGGTCATCTTCCCCATCGTGTAACTTGGTATCCTACTGTTTCATTTGATTGGTGGGAAGGTTTAAAATCATTCAAACTGTTGAGCGTGTGTTAAAAATGATAGACTTTCCACAATTTGCAAAAATGATAAAAAGTAGACTTATGAGATCTTTACGAGCAGATGTGTGTGTGGCCTCCTATCTGTCTGCCTTGTCTGCGTGTGGATCCACGCCTCCGTATCAACCCCTAAACTGCTCCAGTTATCGAATTCAAATTTGGTATGAGTGAGGATCAATACAAGGACATCTCAAGGCCATGTAAGTGCTACCAACTGCTGAAAAATCACAATTGAAATTTGATCTCTAAGATGAATATCTAAGAGAGTATGCAAGAGAACTGTTCCAAAATTGGAAGATATATAGACCGTAATATTTTGGATTTATTTATGTGCCTATACATGACAGTGTTGCCAACATGATTCTACGGATGCTAATAGGTTCAATGATTTACCTTATGTAACTTCCATACTAACAAATTCCATCTTCACAAATTAAGATACGACTAAATTTCAGGAAGATATTTGCTTAGAATACCATCTTCTATTAGCAGTGTAACGGACTTCACATAGGTTTATATGAATAACACGCTGTATAATTGAAATATTATTATTGCTTGCTGATTTTTAGCCTATTTTCATTTATCAAAAAAATAGGCTTATGAGATCACCTATTGTCCGTGTGTGTGTGTGTGTGTGTGTGTGTGCGTGCGTGCGTGTTTGTACGTATGGGTTTGTGTTTCCCGCTAACAAAATCTAAACGGCTGGAGCGATTTCAATGAAACTTGGTGTTTTGTCTGACCTTCAAATGTTATTAAGTATCACCAATCCAACATGGCGTTTGTGCGAAATATTCCACCGACATTCTATAACTCTGAAACAATTACTTACATCACCCTCACATTTTTACGATGATAAGGGCACTACTAGAAGTTCATTTAAGAGACTTTCAAAAAGCTGTTAAGTACACAACAAACATATGGCCAAGCGAATTTGAAACCTTTAAATATACTTTTCTTGCGATTGAACCATGCGAACGCAGTGAAACATGGTACAGCAAATGTGTATACACATTGTAATGCACTGATATCTACTGTAGTTCACTTGTTTACATAACCTCAAGGTAGCGTCGGTGCACAATTTTAAAATTAAGTTTTCATTTCTGGTGTCCTAATCATGCGATCGAAGTCAACGTTTCAATAATGAACCTACGCAATAATCGTCATCTAATAGTACATAACTCTATGGCCTACAGAAATAAAAATCCAACATGGCGACCAACCAAAATATTTATACTGTTCTCAGTATCTACTGATCTATGACAGCAATCATACCGAAATTTTGTATTTTGATAAAGGCTATGAACAAAAGTTCGCCTATAGAAATTTCAATAACCTGGTGAGCACAAATCTAACATGGCGGCGACGCGAAAAGTGAATATTTAAATGGGCGTTTCTTGCGATTTAACCATCCGAGCGCAATGAAACTTGGTACCCTAAATGCTTATACAAATTTAATCCACTGCCATGAAATTTGAAAAGTGGTATGAGGACTGGTACGGGGTCAAATCAGCCTCGGGTGGTCCAAATGAGTAGAGGAGGTTTGCTTCCCACCTCAGCCATCCTCGAAGTGGTTTTCCGTGGTTTCCCACTTCGTCTCCGAGCAAATGCCGGGATGGTACTGTACCATTAATGTATGGCCTCCGCGCCACAAGCTGACGACTTTCAATTGGTACTTTGTGTGGAATCATATGGCGAGCGACCATTGCATCTCAGATGTAGGTCAGCCGAGAGTAGCCGATGTCCCGCGAGCATATACGAAGGCCGCGACCTGAAATGAAGAAGATATGATATTATTGGTCAACAGTATTCATGACGTCACTACACCTGAGAAAAGATTGTAATGTTTTATAGCAAATTAGAGCGATTTACGCACTGAAATAGGTATTAAACAGCTTGCCAGAATGCTAGAAATTTATTGCAAGTGTTTATGACAATATAAGGAGTTGAAAAAGAGAAAGAAATATATATACGGTATATATGACAGTCCTAGCGACCAAACTCGAACTAGGATACCTCAGAGTGGGGGTAGGAAGTTTCTTTCATGCGGAGCGACCCACCACTACACAAGACAGAACGCAATGTGATTTCGTATCGGAAATTTAAAACACAAGAGTGTGCGTTGTAAGTTGAGCCGTGTCGTGATACCGTGAAGTTCACGGACTTTGTCAAAATACCTTA
The DNA here is from genome assembly GCA_946902985.2 of Meconema thalassinum. Taxonomy (NCBI): domain Eukaryota; kingdom Metazoa; phylum Arthropoda; class Insecta; order Orthoptera; family Tettigoniidae; genus Meconema; species Meconema thalassinum. Next base: position 78,579,539 of record OX336389.2, on the reverse strand, counting down.
CTGTGTGTTACAACATGTACCACTATGTGTTATGTTAATTTCAGTGTCGTGTTCGGCATTCAAGCTTTCGAGCGAGTACTATCGCAATTGTCATGCTAGTGCGCATTGATACTGTTTCACCGTTGTGAACACAAGGCCGAGTGACGCCATTAGGAACAGTTTGCGTTAATCGCGATTCTACTCAATTCACACTGGGTATTGAAACCATAGACAGTTTGTGAATTACAGTGAAACCTCTATTAAGAGACCAGTGACGGTCCCATGGAAAACTGGTCTTTCAGGGGGGTGGTCTCTTAATAGGGGTAGGCATTAAAAATAATTTTATACTGCATGGTTAATAAAGCACAGTTGGAACACATACTTGATTACAATTTATCTGCATTGGTTCACATTAATTACAATTAGTTATTTTCTGAGCTCTGTCATTTAAAAAATTCACGAATTGATCTCTGTTTCAGATTAGCGCATCATTTGTTTTTAACAATTTCACTTTCTAGAATATCTGAGTGAGTTTGAAAGTCCATTAATTAGTTCTGGGTTCGAACAATCTTCTAGGAGAGCCGTTTTTTGTTTTTTTAAATTCGCTATATAACCCTTTTTAATGACATTGTATGCTGATGCAGTTCTGTTCCAACGGTGTCTTCCTGATTGCGACCATTCCGGATTGCGTTCACCTCATTAGCAGTCCAGATTGCGGTCACTTTCATTTTAGGGAAGAGCTATAAACATTCCAACGTCCAGATTGCGGTCACTTTTCTTGGGAGACCGGTCCGGTTGTAACTCCGGTGGGGATTTCCTCACATTTCACTTCCACCCCTCTTGCCACATGTCATATGTCAGTTCTCCTTGGTCTCTTAAGCTGCAACCACAGTGTTCTATATTTTTCTGTTTACTAACCGTGTTGTGTATCGTTATGGAGTTTATTGAAACGGAGAAGGGTAAGCAGTGTGTGTTACTGAATGGTTATAGTTACAGACCGTACAGAACGAGTAAACGTGGTGTTAAAACATGGCTTTGTTTGTAGGAGAAATCCAAAAAATGCAAGGGGAGATTATTGACCGAAGGTGTGTATTAACGGAACTTACTATTCTTAAGACTGAAAATGTTATAATCATTGCTTTACGAAGTGCTGTCAGATTGGGAGGGGACTTGGTTTTCTAAGCGAAGATTTATGGGGTTTGCTCAGCTGAACACTGAACTGTATTCTTTGGTTAGGTAGTGAAATATCAGTTTCCCCTTGTTATCCATAAAACTTACGGAAGGTATGAGTCAGTCGGGAAGAACCAAGAACCAAGGACCGGTCTCCCAAGAAAAGTGACCGCAATCTGGACGCTGGAATGTTTATAGTTCTTCCCTAAAATGAAAGTGACCGCAATGTGGACGCTGGAATGTTTATAGTTCCTGCCTACAATGAAAGTGACCGCAATCTGGACTGCTAATGAGGTGAACGCAATCCGGAATGGTCGCGATCAGGACACAACCGTGCCAACAGGACCATTGTTTACATCTTCACCTTCATCACCATCTCCAATGGGAAGGCAGACGAGAAGTGGTCTTTATAAAGAGGTCAGACTGAGAAAATGCCTGGTCTTTGGTCGGGAAGAGTGGTCCTTAAATAGAGGTAACAAATACATTGACCTTATGAGGTTTTAAATCGGTTCCAAGAAAAATCGGCCTTTAAGAGGGGTGGTCTTTTAGAGAGGTTTCACTGTATACACTGCATGTGTATTGGAACTATACCTTTTCTCAAGCGTCATGTTAACCATGCAGACGTCAGGGGGAAAGTATTAACAGTATAAACTCATGATAGCCATGCAGGGCTAAGCTACTGACATAAGCACTACTTTCAAGGCATAGCAGAGACTCTCAAAAGTAACCAGATTTAACATGTGTTTCAAGAACACGTTGTTCACGTCCCAGACGAAGCAACATTTTGAGAATATGTTTTACATATCTCCAATCGAGATGGGCATAACACATGGCAGCAAACGAATGTCTCTCAGCTGCTATGTGCTGTTATTTTCTTTCGGGAAACGCGAGTGCGTGAATTCTGATCGCGACTTTTTTTTCGTGGCATGAGCGACCGCGAGGCTGGAGTTTGGGAGCTTGTTGGAGGAAGGAGTTCTGAGTTCGGGACCCGGACTGCTCATGGTTGGAAATTATGTCTTGGTGGAGTATGGAGTGGATTACCATGGCATATTAATATCCTTTTTAAACATCGCTACAGGGGCCGATAACCTCGATGTTAGGCCCCTTAAAACAACAATTATCATCATCATCATAAACATCGCTACGAAACCCGGCAGAAGGTAGAAGAAATACAGTATATGTAGTAGTGGCTTAGGCTGTTTGCCAAATGATGAACACTCTGCACTCGCACTCCACACTCTCATGTACACTTGCACTCGATCACTCTGTCCACACTCGAAGTGTAAACACTCGGTAATTTGGTACGTATCTGCACTCACTCTCCCTGGGCGCGTCGCGCGAAGTATGATGGCTGGCGGCACTAACATTGACCGTCTCATGCTTACATTCGTTGCAATCTGATATCGCGAATAAGAAGGGGTATATCGTGTATTTGGCTCTGGCAACTTATGTATGTGATAAAAGTAAGCTAATGAGTAGCCGTGGGATGTAAAGGCTTCCATGTCTGATGAAGGATAATATAATTTGTAGCATTTCTACCCTGATAGGCCTACCTACTGCTGCAGTGTATTGCTTAAGAATATGTTGTGTATTTACTTGAGTTAACATGAACAACCTAAAAAATGTTGTGTAGCCTATTTACTTGAGATAACACCTACATTCTAGTCACTATGCCCAGAGCATTCCAATCTGGAACATTCTAATCTGGAACCTTCCATATACTATGGATATATGCACCCACAGACTGTAGACGTCAGTTCCGCGCATATTCTTTAGTTCCGCGCTAGTTCCGCCCAAGTTAGTTCACCTTGTGTACCGTTGTGTATCTACTAGTGTTTAACAAACCATTGTTTTATATTAACAAGTGTATGTTACTTATCTTGTATCTCCCACGATATAATAGTGGTGTCAGAAGTGGGATAAGATAAATAACGTTGTGAAACCGAGTGACTTTCTAACCTCAACGCAAGTGTTGCACCTAACTAAGTTCTTCGCAAGTGCGTGTTGGATATACTGTTCTCCACACATCTCCACCATGCCGGACTTAACCTCTGATCAACTCCAGCAATTCTCGGCAATGATCGCCAACGCTATCCGACAGACAATAGGGTCAACAACGCCATCAGAGCCTCGACTGCCAAAGTTCACAATGCAACCGTATCGCGCTACCGACGGAACGACTGTAGCCGACTATTTCAGTCGCTTTACCTGGGCGCTCAACCTCAGCAAGGTACCCGCGGATCAGCATGCAAACTTTGCACGTGTATACATGGGATCTGAACTCAATGATGCCCTTAAGATCCTGGTGAGTCCTAATGATCCGGAAACGCTGTCATACAACGAGATTCAATCTAAGCTGACAGGCCACTTCGACGCCACACGCAACAAGTTTGCTGAGAGCATCAAATTTCGGAGTGTAATGCAGAAGCAAGGAGAAACCATCGCTAGCTTCACCTTAAGACTGCAGCAAGCTGCAACGTTTTGTGAGTATGGCACATTCCTTGATCGCATGTTAATTGAACAAATGCTCGCAGGTTTGGAATCACGAGAAATGTGCGACGAGATTAGTGCAAAACAACAAGAGAACTTCACCGCAGCATATGAAATCGCGCACGCACTCGAAGCTACTCGTATTACCACCGACGAGGTCAAAACAGCTTCCGCTAAGTCTGAATCAACCAATCGGATTGGATACGAGAAGCCTCTGTCCAGGAAGAAGAGCAACCAGCAGCCGCCACGCAGCAAGTCAGCTCATCGAAGTCAAGGGTCTTACAACCTAACCAGACAGCACCAATGGCCACACCAGGCAAACCAGAGTGCATTCCACGACAACCAATCAACATATGCAGGGTGCGGTGAAGCTGACCCTCGTAGTCAGTGTAGGTTCCTGAACGCAGATTGCCTGAAGTGTGGCAAGTAGGTCACATCAGAAAAGTTTGCCGATGGAAATCGAGGAAACATCGAACAACAAACTATGTGACCGAAGAAGAGCTTCCAGCAGAGAACCTCGACGTTGTGGACTACCTCAGTAAAATCGAGGTCATCGGATCGGTCAACGCAGCACCTAAGCCACTGGTTGATGTCAACATAGAGGGAACCACCGTCAAAATGGAACTCGACACCAGCGCCCCCTGCTCAACCATGAGCAAAACAAAGCTAAGTATGATCAAACCAGACAAGCAGGCTCTGACCTTGGAACAACATAAGCAGCTCGACAACATTCTATCTCGCTACCAGGATGTGTTCAGCGACATCCCCGGGAAGGTCTCAGGCCCCCCAGCGAAGATGCACCTGAAGGATGGAGCCACACCTGTTTTCGCCCGATTTCGAGACGTACCAGTTGCCCTCCGCGATGCCTACGCCAAGGAAATCGAGAAGAAAATTGCATCTGGCTTCTAAAAATGAGTGGACTACTCTGAGAGGGCATCGACAACACACGTCGTCGCCAAGAAGAACGGCAAACTGAGGATCACAGGCAACTACAAGCCTACTCTCAACCCGCGGATCATCATCGATGAACATCCGATTCCCAAGGTGGAACATTTGTTCTACCGAATGCGCGGCGTCACTCTCTTCTGCCACCTGGATAGCACCGACGCGTACACTCATCTCGAGGTCGACGATGAGTTCAGCCATGCTCTCACGCTTAACACGCCAACTCACGGTCTGATCCACCCAACGCGAGCAGTATATGGAGCAGCTAACATCCCCGCTATCTGGCTGGGGCGAATGGACACAGTCCTGCATGGTCTCCCAAACGTCGTAAATTTTGTCGATAACAGTATAGTTTTTGCTGATAGCTTTGAAAATCTGATGCAGGCCCTCAGCACCACTCTGGAACGGTTTCGGCAACACAACCTCAAGCTCAACAGAGCCAAATGTGTTTTCGCTCAAACATCCCTGGAAGCCCTTGGCCACAAAATCGAGGCGTCAGGCATCCACAAGTCTGATGCACATATTCGAGCTGTATATGATGCACCGAAACCTACTACACCAGAAGAACTCCAACTGTTCCTTGGTAAAGCAACCTACTACAGTTCGTTCATCCCCGATTTGTCCACCAGAGACATGCTGCTCAAGGACCCTCTCGTCTGGACACCAGAAGGCGACAGGGCATACAAAGACATCAAGAACGCCCTAACCTCGCCCCATGTACTCATGCAGTATGACCCAGCGTTACCACTCCTGTTGGCCACGGGCGCCAGCAAGACCGGCCTGGGCGACGTACTGTCACTACGGCTCAGCAACGGGCAAGAACGTCCAATCGCTTACGCCAGTCGAACGATGACAGCAACGGAACAAAGGTACCCTCAGATCGATAAGGAAGCACTGGCCATTGTGTGGGCTGTACAGAAGATTTTTAATTATCTGTATGCTCACCACTTTACTCTCATCACCGATCACAAGCCTATCACACAGATCCTGTACCCCGAGAAGTCTTTACCGGTCCTGTGCATCAGTCGCATGGCCAATTATGCCGACTATCTAGCACACTTCGACTACGACGTCATCTTCAAGACATTAAAAGCCAACGCCAACGTTGACTAATGCTCCCGAGCTCACCTACCAACAACAGTTAACCACATCAGAAACTTCTTTTCTCCACAGGAGGAAGAGGCGGACAGTTTTGATGTTTTTTTGCAGTCCATCAGATCCAACTGCTACCAGTTATGGCAGAAGCAATCGCACGCGAGACCAGGAAAGATCCACATATGGGCAAAATTGTCCAGATCATCGAAGCAGGGCAAGACCTCACCTGCCAGCATTACAAGGCACCAGAAGCGAAGTACACCCTCGCCGCAAACTGTCTGATGTTCGAGCATCGAGTTGTTGTCCCTCCTTCACTGCGAGACGCTATCCTCAGCGACCTGCACATGGCTCACCTGGGGATAGTCAAGATGAAAGGCATGTCACGTTCCTTTGTGTTCTGGCCTGGAATCGACAACGACATTGAGTCTCTCACCAAGGCTTGCGCCGTGTGTGCAGCTCATGCGCATGCGCCACCCAAGTTCCGAGATCACCACTGGGAATACCCGAAGGCACCATGGGAACGGATCCACATTGACTACGTGGGCCCAGTGGCTGACACCATGCTGCTGATTGTTGTCGACGCATACAGCAAGTGGCTCAAGGTCAAACCAATAACATCAACAACACCAGCCGCAACAATTTCCATCATGGATGACCTGTTCATGGCCTACGGCGTGCCAGTCACTGTCGTCTCGGACAACGGTCGACAATTCGTCTCAGACGAGTTCAAGACTTTCCTAAGAAACATTGGTGTGAAATATCACAAGTTGTCAGCGCCATACCATCCCTCGACCAATGGCCAAGCTGAACGTTATGTTCAAACGGTGAAGGACGCCCTCTATGCGATGAAGACAACTAAGGGAACGCTCCGCGCCAACCTGAACGAGTTCCTCCGTCAATTCCGCAAGGCTCCACACTCCACCATTGGCCAATCTCCAGCCCAGCTTTCTTGGGACGAGATCTCCGCACGAGACTCAACTTGACCAGACCTGATGACGTCCACACGAAGGTTACAGAAAAACAACGAGCTGAAATGAGCTCAACATTCCGCACTCTGAAACCTGGACTGAAAGTCTACTTCATGTCTGGCAATATCAAGCTGGACATGTGGCTCCCTGGAACAATTGTGAAACGCACTGGTGACCTTCACTACGAGATCAACTACCAGGGAAAACGATTCAAGCGCCATATTGATCAGATCGGATCGTTTGCTGGCACCAACAAGGCAAAACCAACTTGGACAACGATCAAGAATCAACCAACGATCGAGAGTCAACCAATGATCAAGAACCAGCCATCGAGCAACCAAGCCCGAGACGAGTTCGCTTCACCGAGACACCATCAACAGCCCAAACACCACCAGCCACACCAGCTACACCTGTAGACAGGGCACCACCTATTTCGCAAACCACTGTTATTCCCAGCAGGAGTACTCGCCAGCGCCGACCACCGTTGAGATTCTCTCCTGATTAAGTTTCCTAAATCATCCATTTAAAAGAGGGAGGAAATGTTGTGTATTTACTTGAGTTAACATGAACAATCTAGAAATTGTTGTTTAGCCTATTTACTTGAGATAACACGTACATTCCAATATTTAACATTCGAATCTGGAACCTTCCATATACTATGGATATATGCACCCACAGACTGTAGACGTCAGTTCCGCGCATATTCTTTAGTTCCGCGCTAGTTCCGCTCAAGTTAGTTCACCTTGTGTATCGTTGTGTATCTACTAGCGTTTAATAAACCGTTGTTTTATATTAACAAGTGTAGATTATTTACCATGTATCTCCCACGATATAACAGAATAAATCCTACATTTATACCTTTAGCATTTTACTGCCATTTAGTCCAATGAGATAGTGCTCAATCACTTGTTAGTGGCGTAAAATTTATTACTCACTTAGGCCTAGGCTACTGAATAAACTGAGAGTTAAACTTTCAATCTCTTTCATTGGGGAGCATTCCATGAATCCTGAATCTCATCCTACTCCCATTTCCTTGTGCAGTAGAGGTGTACTGTAATCCCTATCAGAAGATATTGGTAAGGACACAATAACGATCCTGGTACATAATCTAGGAGAACCAGGATCAATTCCCGATTAATGCATGGTCGACATAAAAAGGAGGTCCTGTGGCTCAAAATTGTGAAATTTGATAGTATTGGTTTAACGTTTTCTATAATTGCAACGGTTTGAGATCCCAGGGTGCTAGAATTATCCCCTGGTGGGGTTCTGCAAAATGTCAGTATATAAACAGACACAGGCCTCTTGCATGTAGTAGGCTAGACATGGGGCCTTATACGCTGCACCACATACCTGACCAATCATAACTTTTAATGCCACGTTAAAACTACTAGCTTGAGAATATTTACCTACCGCCATGTTATGGTACAGCTTCCAAAACCAAGAGCATAGGCTATGGTATGCGATAAATGTTTCCCAGCTCGTCAAAAGAAGGTAAATAGGACGTGTGGTATTGACTGCGTTAAGTGTGGTACTATACTACAGAAGCCATGACTTCCGTTGTGCACACAAGTAATGGCAAGAAATGGAAGGACTAGCTGGTCATAAATAACATTTTAAAATTTAAAATTAGTACTTTTATTGTATGTTTGCCTTCTTTCTGCTATTTTTCTAAGATATTTACTGAACCAGTGAACACTGTGCCCACGTTAAGCCTGCTTTATATAGAGAGTATTTTCACATCTAGTGAATAACTTAATTATTAGACATGACAAACATACACTAACAAAGGCAGCTTAGTCACTCTGGTGCGTTGTCCAAGTGCCATGCTAGCTTTCAATTCACCCAAGAAAAAGCAGGTTTTAGAGTCGATTTCAAATCGAGCAGCATGCATTCACATTCTAGCATGGTATATTGCTTTTTTGCTCATTTCAGATTAACTGTATTCTGACTAGTTGACAAATCAGTGCATATGACATGCAGCACTTAGGATGAGAGATGCATTGATACACTGACTCGTATACACACAGGAGTGCCTTTCTGTTATTGTCATTGTCCTAGAAGAACAATGAAAACTATTCTTAGTGTTTTGTTTTTAAAAAATGAGCTCTACAGTAGTATAGCGGGACAGTCATGCTTCATTCTTGGAACATCCTTAATCAAATAATAATAATATTATTGGTTTTACGTTCCCTTAACTACTGCAGTTTTTTAGAGATGCCAGGGTGCCAGAATTTCCACCCAAAATGGTATCTTTAACATGCCAGAAAATCTATGATACGACTCCCTCTCATGTATGCACCAATTGACTGAGCCAGGATTCAATCCTGCAACCTTCGGAACAGCAGGCGAAAACATTACCTCTGCGCCATGCGCCTAAATCAGGCAGCACGTCCTGTTGAATGAAAACAGGCCTAATGTGCATAATTGTGATGTACCACATGGAGTTAAGTCTATAATGTTTCAATTTTTACTGTTTATAAATACTTTCAGGAATAAAAGGTTAGAACACATTTAAATTAATGTAAACTGTACAGATATGATTTTGAAATTAAATTTCATTTCTCTATTTTATTGACTCTTCATATTACACATTTTTGTTTTCTTCTTATGTATATTGCAGCAATTCCATAAGGGAGGTCTCCCATATCTTCAGTCTTGGTGTAGATCATGTCCTGGAGGCAGATGACATCGACAGGGTTGCTGGATGGAGGGGAGAGAATGTAAATGTTGTCAATAATAATGGGGCTTATTATAAGCTTCCTTGACAAATTCCTCACCTGCCAATATAAAGACAGAGATTAGCCAAATTAGGTGCTTTCAAAATTATGCAGTCATAACATAAGGAAAAATTGCTATACATGCACCTCAACAAAAGTTTGAAACACTGGCATAGAGAGTAGTCATACCATATTGTTGCTTCATTGGAGGAGCTTGGACATTGTGGTCATTTAGCCCCGTGTACTTTTGTGTGTAGGCCTATATATAAGAAAAGTCTGAAGGCTGTAGTAGTGTGTGTATTTGTAATTCAGGTGAGGATTGGGAAGGAGGCGGCCATGGCCTTAAGTTAGGAACCATCCCAGCATTTGCATGGAGTCGAATTTGGAAACCACAGAAAACCACTTCCAGGATGTATGAGGAGGGAATCGAACCCACCTCTTCTAACGAGGGAGTTAGCACAAGTTGCGATCGCAATTGCAAAATAGTTGTGGTTTACATGTAAGAGTTTTATATCTACATTGCAAATAAGCGCACAATATTTGCCATGGACAATTACACTGCACCTTACAAGCATGCGCATGTTCAGTCACCGAGTTCAAAAAATGGGTTGTTGGCAGCTATGGGCAAAAATTACGAGTATAAACATTATATTTGGAACAGAGGGTATTCTATTCTATTTTTTATCATAACTACAATAAATGTGGTGACCAAAGCCTAACTGCAGGGGCGTAGTCACCGTATGTACAATTTCTAACGTCACGAGGACAATTATTCCAAAATCTTGTTACCGAAGCGAGGAAAGACTTACTGAAGGCAGCCACTGGACTGTAGCTCGATATGATGACATCAGACCAGAGAGGTTTAAAACACCGCCAGAACATATTTTTGATGTTCAAACGCAGATTGATTTGGAATACTGCTTAATGCTGTTATTCTTGAAGGGAATGTGATAACTTTGATAAGCAACTCTGCTTCCGGCACTTTATGCTCTGTGAACATGTTCATCCTCGTAATGTGAATGTGACTTTTTCATACCTTGTCTCCTCGTTTCATCATCAGGGTGATATTACGTATTTACATTAGCAACCCTGGTCACTACTGAACCTCATATATGTGCTAAAGATCGTAAATATGTGATGTTATTTATTGCTATTTTAAAGACGGCTGCCATGTTTCGACAGCGCTTGCATCTCGTTCAACTGTAATCAAGACTCACTCCAGCGGCACGCACCGACACGGACACATTGTTGCCGACATGTGGGATACAAATCACTGTTGATCAAAAAAAAATTCGGGACGCGTTAGGCTGAAACTCATTGATCTGGCCGCGTTAGGCCGTAACCATTTTCAAGAACCATTGGATTGGACAAAACGAAGGTTAGAATGGTTACGTGCAGGTGCGGCCTGACCGCGCGCAGCTAGCAGGGCATGGTTGACACAAAACCATTGGTCTGTGCGCGTTAGGCTGTCACCATTGTCATAAACCAATGGATTGGACAAAACGAAGGTCAGGCGTAGGTGTGGCTTTGGCCACGCGCAGCTAGCAGGGCACAATTGACACAAAACCATTGGTCTGTGCGCGTAAGGCTGTAACCATTGTCAAAAACCATTGGATTGGAAATAACAAAGGTTAGAAGGTCAGGTGTAGCCTTGGCCGCGCGCAGCTAGCGGAACACGGTCAACACAAAACCATTGGTCTGTGCGCGTTAGGCTGTAGCCTAACCATTGAATTGGACATAACGAAGGTTTGAAGGTCAGGTGTAGGTGTGGCCTTGGCCGCGCGCAGATAACGGGGCACGGTTGTCACAAAACCATTGTTCTGTGCGCGTTAGGCTGTAACCATTGCCAAAAACCATTGGATTGGACAAAACGATGGTTAGAAGGTCAGGTGTAGGTGTGGCCTTGGCCGCGCCTAGCTAGCGGGGCACGGTTGACACAAAACCATTGAACTGAGCGCATTAGGCTGTAACCATTGTCAAAACCACAGTTGTGCGAAAAAATACACATATTTATTACAGTGGCGCGATATAGGCCTACTGCATAGTAATTACAGAGCAGATAACAAAAAACACTCATTTCAACCGTGGAAAAAATAATCATTACAGAGAAGCGAAATATTGCACACACTAGCCTAATTAGAGAGGTGAACTGAGTGCTGGGCACGAATGATGCGCTCTAGAGACTGAACTGGGCGCTTCTTTGTGTTGCATAGTACCGTAAGGGCGAGGTTGGCAGTATTGATTTGATGACAGACCAGCGGATCAGTGGGGGTAACGAAGAGACCCGAATACTCATGACCGCAACCGATGATTGATTTGGACTAATGGTGGCCACAGCTGTAATTTGGTTATATACGTCGTGATCCCATTTGGGATGGTTGGGTGGGTCACAGACGGCGGAGGAGGAGACATCTATTAACACATCGTTCCCTAATTTATTTCTCAATTCATGTATTATAGAGAATGTTATCGCTCGTTCTATCTTCATTCAGCACTACCATAATATTAAGCTACTGAAAAGATCTTACAGCAAGGAAAACAGATGCAGGTGACAAATATGTTTCTCCATCACAAGTAGAATGTGGAGCCAGTTTGTAGAGATTGAAGTAGGCCTACATGGAATTCCTCATTCAACTAGATACAAACACTTATAACAAGACTCGCTCACTCGCAGGAGTAACCAACTGTTATTTTATGGGAGGAATATCGAACTTATCTGCAGGAGTAGGGGCAGATGGCCTCGTTGTTCCGCCCCTTAAAACTACTATAACTTAACTATCTGCAGGAGTGGCAAGCTGGATAAACATACTTTGCATGCTGATGACCACAACATATTGCATCCAATTGCCAGACGTTAAATGCAGCTAGCATAAATACAATAATTAATTGGTACTTGCTATATAAACAAACTAATTGCCTAACCCAGATTATTTATTAATATTATTAATATTATTATTATTATTCAGAAATCACATATTCTTACCTCTTTTGCAATTTTATATGGGTGCTGACTGTTTAAATTTGCCAAATCGCAACCATGAGAAACAAAATCCGTTTTGAAAAAGAAGTTTCAGTTTTTCTTTTCACGTAATACTCCGTCATCGACCCTAGAAAATAAAAAGGAAAACATTATGAGTAAATGTTTGAAAGGCCATGGAATGATTGGTTAACCTCGCAGGTTATGGAACACTTCTAACAAACAAATTGCACCTGGCTGCGTGGCTCAGGGGTAACGTTCTCGCTTGTTGAGCCCAAGGTTGCAGGTTCGAAACCTGGCGCAGTCAGCTGCCATTTGAGGGTGCGCGAATACGAGGGAGCCGTGTCAGTAGATTTACTGGCACGTTAAAGGTCCCCTTCGGGGCAAAATTCCGGCACCCCGGCGTCTCTAAAAGCCAGTGTAGTTAAAAGGGACGTAAAATCAATAACATTATTATATATACAAATTGCATTCAACATTGCGAGTACGGTATGTTAAAAAACAATCACTGCTATTATAAAAGATAAATACTTACAATTAAATATAAGTATCCCTCCTTGTATCGTCTGAAATACACAATTGATCATGTCAAGTGAGAATACCGAAGTTCTGTTAAAATGGCGACATCACAGAGCCGGACCGAGTGAACGAACCGAGTCTGCACCTTCGAAAATGTCGCTATGTACACTCGCACTCTGCTCGTACACTTGCACTCGATCGTATTTGGAACACCACTCGCTGACGTCACTTCCGAGTGAGAGTGAGCAAGAGTGTACACTTTGGCTATTTGGCAAACAGCCTTAGTGGGTATTTGAAAGTAACCATAGTTGCCATTTTTCTTTAGAATTGTAGCATGGTTGGACAGAGGTCTAGGTTCGATACTTTGTCGTATCTGACTGCCTGGTCTACCTGGATTTTGATTTGGGTTAACCAAATGCATCCAACATTGTAGGTTTGGCAACTATATTTGATATTCTAGTAAATTTCTTTTTAAATTCATGCATATTTTCATTGTCGAGAAGACACATCACAGGGGAAGATCTACGTATTTTCGACAGAGCTAGGATCTATTTCGTGCCTATTGCACGTTGATATTGGTGCACTAGATCAATTTGACTTTTTATAGATGGTGAGAGTGTCTTTCCTACCCTCCGGTTTCAGCAACGTTGATGAAATCAATTTTCTGTTTGAAGTAAATAGTTAAATATATTTTAAATGTCATTTGGATATAGAAGTTGTCTAATATTGGATTAGTGGTTAACTATGATTAGTTATTTTTCTGGAAGACTTCATACTACTCTATAGAGCGAGAGATATTACCGATACTGCCTAATGAATCAATAGTTCTTAAACGTACTTCGGTTTGCTAGATTCGTGGTGTAGGAAGTATTGCTAAAACATTCTCGAGTTCGTCTGATTGGGGGAGTCATCATAATTAGTTGAATATGATCAATTTCCACTTAAATCTAGATCATATTTTTCTTGTGACTTCTGATAGTTTGGAGCATTGTATATGCAGTTAATATAAATAATAATTCTACGATAATAGAGAGAGATTTTTGCCATCAACGCTCATTTACAAGCAATTCCTAGTTCAGACTTTTAAAAAGTCTCGAAAAATAAATATTAAGAACGATTATAATTAAATAATGTTAGGCAAAGCTTGAAGCTTAATAGGGTCATTTTCTACTATATTTTCTACTTTTGGCACAAGTGTAATTTACTTCAGTTTTTATTCACGAGGAGTGTGCACTATTTTGTGCAGCACTGAAGTGTAATTAAGATAATTTAGGATCTATTTGGTATAGGGTCACAATTTGGAAGGTGAACTCATCGTCGAGCATATTTTGGAAAATGCTATTATTGTTGTGTATGGATACACTATTTAGTGATATCGGTGTTATTGAATTGTGTTAGTGAAAGCAAATATTTGAGATTGTGTGATATTCCACAACAAGTTTAATTAAGGTCAATCCTAGAATGGAATTTTGGACCAGATGTTTGAGTGTAGCATCTGTGTATTAAGCACTCTGATGAATAAACTGAGTAAAACACTCTGTCATAAATGTAGCTTAATAGTTAGAATTAATCCCAATAAAGTTATTAACAAATGTCAACAAATTCATAGATCAATTATTATTGATATTTTTCTGAATGGATAGACAAATTCATACTTCATTAACTTAACTGTTTGTTAGATTACATCATGATTTAGAAATAGTGCAACCAATCTAATGACAGTAAATCTTAGGATGGAAGGTTGCAACAAGTCTAGTTAAAAGTTGATGAAAGTACACATGAGGTGTAACTCAACGTTCTGTATAATGTGTAAATAATTTATTTTATTGTTGATTAAGAATATTGATGAAACATGATAATTCGATAACCATGAAAATTAGGTCGATTATTCATTAAATCGTTGACGACCAATTTTGATTAAACAGTGTTGTATAGATGTTTGTATATTTGTGTCGAGATAGACACTTGATTTCATGCCACGTTATTTAGGCATTACCAGTCATTTTTGCTACTGGCATTTAGGATTTATACCCTTTTTGAGGGGTAATTATTTACTTTTCAAAAGGATGCACGGATAATTTTTATCCAGATGTCATTCTTTTCGGAATAAATTGATTTTCCCTTTAAAAAATTTCTTGCGTGATGCTTTATAGAGGTAATGGAAGGTTGTATTTAGAAGGCCATCGCTGGGTATTTCAGAGTAGTCCACGCTCCCGAGGTGCTTTATTTGTGGAAATATTTTGTTCTCTGAGCTATTTTCCTATTTTGGCCATGGGCTTTCTTAATGCCATCTTGTTAGCTATAATTGTGTCCTCTTATCCCATTCACATGTTGGTAGGACTTGGGGGTTTTTCTAGCCGGGGATTTTCAGGTTCTACGATCCGGCTGTCTTTGAGGGATACAACAGGTGATGGTAGGTGAATTCGGGCACAGTACTGTACCCGAAATTTCCCACCATCAGCTTTTTGAAATCTCACGAAGATCACTGGATCGTAGAAACTGAAAATCCCTGCTATAAAACCCCCAGATACCACCAACAAGTAACAGGGATAATAGGGCACAGGTTAACCTAACTACGGAAACGTTAAGAGATACCATGGCTAACAAAAAGAAACGGCTCAAGAGAACACGGGATTTACGAAAAGACGTAATTTCAGGGGTTAGGACGACCCTGAAAATCCAGCAATGGCCTTCTTAACGTGACCACATATCACTTCTATTCATCATCACAATCGTAGAATTAAAATGAACTAAAGAAAATTTATTCCGAAAAACTGACATAGTAAGAGGTACTATGTCCTCAGATCGAAATCTGAGAAAAAACGAAGGACACCCTCACAAAATGTTAGGATTAAAACACAAAGAATACAGTCCACAGTCATCACTGGGAAAACTGCATCTTGATAAATTCACAAATATAAGGTGCGTTCAAAAAGTAACGAGCCGGAGGCATAATTGCAGAAACCAGTACCTGTATGTTAGAAGTATTGGCCCTGGCTGTTGAGGCACTTGTCCCACTGTGACACGAGGCGGTGAATGGCTGTCTGATAAAATTCTCTGGGCTGCGATGTGAACCAGCTCCACACTTAGAGCTGGACGTCGGCGTCCGAGGTGAATCGTTGGCCCCGCAGAGCCCTTTTCAGGGGACCAAACATGGCGTAATCACAGGGAGAGAGGTCAGGACTGTATGGAGGGTGGCCGAGAACCTCCCATTTGAATTTCTGCAGGAGTGCCGCGACTGTGTTGGCCGTATGAAGTCGTGCATTGTCGTGGAGCGACCACGGCGGCTGGGGCGTTCACTGTCACTCGGCGGTCCTCGATAATGAGTGCATCAACCAGCTGCAAGTTGTCATCGGTAATGCAGGGGGGTGCCACAGACCGGGCATCATCGGCTAACGACACCCGTCCTTCCCTGAAGCGCTTGTGCCACGTCTTGACCCTTGCAAGGGACACGCAGCGTTCGCCGTACTCTTGTGACATTCGGCGATGAATGTCCGTTCCCCCTACTCCTTCCGCTGTCAGAAACCTCTTTGCTCTTCGGTTGACGCCTCCATGTCACTGTTTGCAATGCGACTGGCAGCGTTGGACGATTGACGCATGCTGCTGCTCGCTTTGTATCGTCACGTGACGTGCACGCGTGCCTTTCACGCTCTGGTCGGAACCACACCTCGTTACATACGCCACGATTAGCCGATGTCGTCACCGGTTTGCGCATTCCAGCATCCGGCTCGTTACATTTTGAACGCACCTTATATTATGGACTAATGGATTCAAATGTCTCATTCAACAATGGTCCAGAAATACTCCTGTTGGATCAAATATCAGAACGTTTCAAGTTTATAGGTAGTTTTTACCTATACACAAATTATTACTCTTAAATAAATTTCTATACAAATTTACAGTTGTATTGTGACAACTCTGTAAGTGTTATATGAGTAGTCTTTATGATTTGTACACCCTCCATGAGTGTAATATACGTTGTCGTTTCAATATAATTCATTATTAAATTGGTGTCTTCCAGGCCCAATAACTTTCGCATTTAGAAGTAGAAAATTCACTTAATATCAACAGCAATCTTCAAATCAATAAGTAGGGAAGACTATTTAACTTTGTAAGCATTGTGGTAATTTTCCAAAATAGGATAGTGAAAATCCTTTAATCAAACCATTAATTATTCATGCGTTGAAATGCATGCTTCCTGATAACACAATATTGCCATTAATTCCGCTACTGTGATGCTTCAATCAGCATAAGTCACACTTGACTACATATAGACTATCCATTCATACATGGATTTTATTAATACCACATAATATGCATTTAATTATATCACACATTAATGGTGCCTCCAATCGACCTTACCCATTTTGTAAATGTACTCCACTGAGCATTTATTACCATAATAAACTTCATTATCAATGTACTTGAAGTTACGTATCACCTACAGAGGTGAACGATGGATCTCATTGCTTATGTACATTTATAGCATCACTTTGCCAATGGAATTGCGTTATTGGTATTATACAGTATCGTTACAATTCATATAAAATGTTGAAAAATGTTGTCACTTATTTATTTAATTCATTATTAGAATTATCAACTATGCTATACGTTAGTTTTATAATAGTCACAAATCTCGCGAAAGATATGCCTTCACATTTATTAATCTGGGATTTTCGTTGATAAAAAATACGAATGTTTTCTCAAAATACTATCAGTCTGTAGACTATGCGTTCAAAATGCGTGAAAATTCCATTAAGAGTGGATTTCAATAAGCTATACAATATATGACAATCATGTGTCAAAATATGGAGTTCAATAAAGGATCAAAATTTATCAAGCTAAATTTAGGAATAATCCTACTCGAATGGATTCCAGAAAATATGTAAAGTTCCTATACCATCGACTAGGACAATCATAACAATTAACACCGAAATAGCCGATTAGAAAACCTCACTAGTTTCTATTGTCCACCAGAAGAAAGAAGTATTTCCTAGCAGAAGCAAAAATCCTAATATCACACAAAATGGGCTTTCAGTGAGCTCAAAACATCCTATAAAGACGTTGCAAATGTTCAAATCACAACTCTCAAGCGAAAAACATTTATAAAGATCACTATAAATGCAGATTGGGCGAAATATGAGAGTGCGAAAATCATGTCATGAATAGACATCAGTTAGTGTTCATAGCACTATCAAAAATTACGAAGAATAAATGAAGTCTTCTCCTATCTCGATCCTCTTCTCTACAATAAAGAAATTCCCATATAAATTACTAGAAGTTAATTTTAAACGTGCAGTAACACACTGAAGAAGGATGCATTTCTTATAGGAATCTAAATCTAGTCGAGAACAGAATCAGACATGAGTAGAACGTCATGCCTTAACTCTATCCATCGACTATGCTAATAAAAAGGAAATATGACAGCAAATTAAACGTTACAATGTCTATGCCTTACTACTAGTAATAGAGCTGGATGTTCTGTACCTTCTCGCCCGTCATAGATGGAATAGAAAGCAATGATATGCCTCCCATATCATTTCACCTTCACACAAGGTAATGGCCTGGATCCCCCTGGTCCGAGAAGATCGGATCCTGGAATCCCGGTCTCGAACCCACTGGTTCCACATGGTCATCTGGATAACGCCAGCTGCTGCTTCCATTCCACGTATATAGTCCATCTCGATGCAGAAAAAGCACTCGTCATCCCGTAGTAATGCGACATTCGCGTCCAACCGAAACGAAAGTTCCATTTCCACACGATCATTACTTGATCTAAAACAGCTGTTATTGTGACACTCGAATTCGCGTTAAACAATGGCAGTATTCGTCCATTAGAAATGTTCATTGTGCCGCTCACATCGTAGTATTCATGTCTATAGTGCTTAACCTGCCATCGTTACAGAATTACAACACTTTGGAACTATTCCTCCCGACATCTTATCATACAATATGTCGTGAAAATAAGAGGAATAAAATATAATGTTCATCAAACAAAGTTGCATAAGAATGTGCTTATATCCGTATAAAATGCACTGTTTCAAAACCAAAGTTCAACTGCGTGAATCATAATGCACTTGAATGTGAATACTGTTCATAATAGAATGCATGCTTGTTGCAGCAAATTCCATAGAATTAGCTTGTATGGATATTACAAGTTTCACACCGCATAGTGTTAGAAATAATCACTGATGCGTGATAAAATGACAGAGTTAATCGCCACTGGACTCTGTATAATATTCTAAGTCTCTGCACACGCTCGAAATGAACTTGCACTACCGATACGTAATATTTAGTGTTTTCATTTAGTAAATACTCAAGGCAAACTGTCTATTTCAGAGACACAATATAATCTGTTCTGCTCTGGCAGTCAACACTTTCGTGAAGGGTGACCTACCCCTCTCTCGCGCTGCGTTGATCATTAATCCATGTCAATGGCGCATGACAAGATGGCTTACATATTCCACAAAATGTATAGATGAAAATATCTCTTCACAAATATCATACAGTTTTGAATCATCTTAAGTAGGTCAGCAGGAGGGTTTCTATTACACTTGAAGTGGCTGTGCCCAACAAACAAACATGGCCGCCGCGCGAAGTTGAAACATTTAAATAGACTTTTCTTGTAAACCCTTGGTCCCATTTTGACAAATGAGGTGTTGTAGGACTTGGGGTGACGCCCCCTTTTCTATGGACGACTTGTTATGTTAAAAAATAGATTTTTTTTGTTTTTGAAAGTATGCGATAGTTTTGAAAACATAATCATGATAGAACGTTGTGCAATGGTTCAAACGAATGGTCTCTATGTCATTTATTTTTATAACAATTTTTTTTATTTTTCCGAGTTTTTTGAAAAAGTCCAATTTTGAAATTCGTATATTTTGGAAACGGTGAAGTTTACAAAAATGTTTGTTTGACGTAAATGAATGGTCCCTACCCCCTCGACCCCCAAAATAAATTTCAAGCCTCTAGGACAAAAACTGTGCAGTAGGTTAGTAATAGGGATCTAAACCCCTAGCGTCAGCAGTTTTTAATGCGAGCTGATATCTCTTGAACTCGTGGTCAGAGTTTGACGAATGAGGTGTCGTTGGACTCGAGCTGACGGTAGCTTTGCTATGGACCACTCATTTCCACCACAAAATAAAACCTACCCCTACTAAGGGGTGAAATTGTAATTTTTTTAGTAAAAGTCGCTTTCCAAATGCGACAGACATGAGGCCCGACACCAGTATGAAATTAAAAGTTGTTCCACATAGAGCGCATGCGTACTGCCGGATGCCGCTATGAATTAACATTTTTGTTTTTGTATTTACGCATGCGCACTTGGGGATTTCGTAAGAGGGCAGGCTTTTTAAATTAATGATTTATGGATGAGGTTTTTTTATTTCTTATTTAACCAAAAGATCGAAAACTAATAGGTCATGTGCTTTTTAATATTTCTAGAACTGAGAAGGCTATGGACTTGTATGAGGGGTCGTTGGATTTGAATGTATTTTTTTATTTTTGTCAAAAGGGCCTAAGTGCACTTTTGTTAATATTTTGAGAACGAATAAGGCTACGGACTTGTATGAGGGGTCGTTGGATTTGGGATGATGCCCCGTTTTTAATGTATTTTTTGATTTTTGTCAAAAGGGCCTAAGTGCACTTTTGTTAATATTTTGTGAACGAATAAGCCTACGGACTTGTATGAGGGGTCGTTGGATTTGGGATGACGCCCCGTTTTTGAATGTAGTTTTGATTTTCGTCAAAAGGGCCTACGTGCACTTTTGTTAATATTTTGTGAACCAATAAGACTAAGGACTTGTAGGAGGGGTCGTTGGATTTGGGATGACGTTCCGTTATTGAATGTAGTTTTGATTTTTGTCAAAAGGGCCTAAGTGCACTTTTGTTAATATTTGGAGAACGATCTTTTGGTTAAATAAGAAATAAAAAAACCTCATCCATAAATCGAACGGGTCGTTGGATTTGGGAAGACGCCCCAAATGTAGCTTCGATTTTTGTCAAAAGAGCCTAAGTGCACATTTGTTAATATTTCGAGAACGAATAAGGCTATGGACTTTTATGAGGGGTCGTTGGATTTGGGATGACGCCCCGTTTTTTAATGTTGTTTTGATTTTTGTCACAAGGGTCTAAGTGCACTTTTGTTAATATTTCGAGAACTAAAAGGCTATGGATTTGTATGAAGGGTTGTTGGATTTGGGATGACGCCCCGTTTTTGAAGTTTTGATTTTTGTCAAAAAGGGCCTAAGTGCACTTTTGTTAATATTTCGAGAACTAAAAAGGCTACGGACTTGTATGAGGGGTCGTTGGATTTGGTATGACGCTCTGTGTTTGAATTTATTTTTGATTTTCGGCAAAAGGGCCTAAGTGCAATTTGTTAATATTTTGAGAACCAATAAGGCTACGGACTTGTATGAGGGGTCGTTGGACTTAGAGTGACATTTCCCTTTTGAATGTATTTTTTAATTTTTGAAAACGCTAACGCTATATTAGGTATATATGTTGAAAAAAAATATTATTTTTCACCTGTTTAAATTTTAATTAAGAGTGGTAGACAGAGAGACGATACCGCTGGGCATGTGTTTGGACAAGCCTGTTGCCGACCATGGTGGCCGTGACCGGAAGAAATTAATCGCTATTTTGGTGGTACGGCGGGGGCGGTTTATGATGGTTGGTTTTCCGATATTTCATATGACGGATGGAGGCTAATATTTCAAAACATGTGAAGCGTGCTAAGATTTTACCCCTAAAGGGGATCTTTAACATGCTAGTAAACTGTAATAAGCGAGACCACTGTCTGGCACAGCAAATGGTTGCAGAATATGAAAACCTACAACATTCGGTCGACCAAGTCATATACATGGACGCAAAGAGCCAAAACGGTAAGGTCATTGCCCTGAGATGTTATAAACCAATTATTGAACTGGGCGAAGTGATGTGTTGTAGGGTAAAAATATGTGGTTAACATGGTCATGTATTGAGGATGGCCGCTTGCTTATTACTGTAAAATGTTTAATAATAATAATAATAATAATACGCACACGTTTTTCATGCTAACATACACAGTCCTGCTTGCAAGACACTGAATACAGCGGCTTGGCGGTATGGTGAGAGCGACTGCTGATAAGACAGAAATGTCTACGTGGGCAGGAAGTACAGTGTCAGGTTACTTAGCTGGTGGCGGCTAGCAGGTCTTGCGTTTAAACAGAGACTGCCATTTTGGTTCCCAGACAGTCGTACTACTGGTGTATAAAAGGCGGACATTTTGGTTCTTCATTAAAAACGTGAAACTAGTATAAGGTACGCGAATCTTATCGCGCTTGAGGAATGTGGGGAGGCGTGGGAACATGTGAGATACAGAGATGAGTTGAAGGTCAAAACGCTGAGAAAATGCAACTCTCTCTGTTGCTAAGCTGACTGATAAGGATTGCGTTAGTGATGCACTTGCCGTTTTAGCAAACAGGCGTATACAGTAGAGCTCTGAACTGAACTTTGGAATAAAATCTTTTGTTTTCGGTAAGTACCTATTAATGATTATTTTAATGATGTCATGATAATGAACACTAAATTTGTAGTTATTGATAAGGTAATTAACGATTTTTATGTATTTATTTGTTTTAGATAACCGGTATACCTGTCATGTCTGAGAGAGAGACCATTGCACTTTTGAGCCCACTAGAAGGAAACAGCAACAACCCAGTACAAGTCAAGGTGAGATATTTTTTTAATAATAACCTGATTGATTTTTGATTTATATTATTATTTTTATGAAATGTATGTATTAATCTGAATTTAGGTATTTATGGCGGTTTAGTTTATTTATTTTTTAGAAAGTTGGAAAAAAGAGTTTTACCGCAGTAGCAGTCGCTGAAAACGTCAGACGCTCTAGAGTGGAAGCATTGCCAGCCAGTGAACTATTGAAAACTCAGGTGAGCCTAACTTAAAAATGCTATCCCATTTTACCACTGTTGAAACCCTTAGACAAAATTCATTACCTGTACATGACTGGGACGATGACTGCTTTCTTGGTTAATGGTTGTGTATTGACAACCGGCCTAAGACCATAATGGTTGTTGACAGGTGAACGTTCAATGCCATGTTGGATTTTTTTAAACAAAAACTTAAATTTAAATTATGGGTTGTTCCCTATGGACTCAACGAATATCCACAGCTTTGAACAATATAATCTGAAAAAATGACATGACATTCATATTTTTGTTTGTTTATATATTGGTTAAAGGGGAATGTAAATGACTGCAGCTTTATAAAAAAAGTAGATGGGTTACTGTTAGTGCAGACATACAGTTTATATTTAAATATTTTTTTGAATCGTGTTTTGATTTTTAATGCTAATTAACGATTAAGTTTTATTTAGAAGTATTGATTGATTAATTGGATATTTTGTTTGTTTTTAGGTGTGTTCATGCGCCATTAACGTAGTGAACAGACAGTGAACAAGCATACATTATGCTTTAAAGTTGCTCTTGTGCAACGTTAATAACTTATAATAAAACGAGTTTTATTATAACACATAGCTCTAGTACCAAATACAACAAGTGAGCAAGTCGGTTTACCACGTGGGTTAAAATTAAAATCAGAAAGCCTGTAGGCTTTTTGTCAGCACATAAACTTGCTGGAGATGGTTTTTATCACTTGAACCGAGAAGATGTTGTGCGTTGTGTGTTTTGTCGTGTTGAACTTTCACACTGGGAAGAAGGGGATGATCCCTTTAGAGACCATTTGCGATGTCTCCTCGTTGTCCTTACATGCTTGGAAAAGAAGTGGGTAACATACCAGTGTATCCATTTTATCGAACCTCAAGGCCATTGGCTACTACTTACTTTGCTCAATCGCAAATAAATAAAAACGGTAGTGTTGATATATGTGGTCCATATGCCATAGACCGTGTTGAATCGGCATGTGCTTTTGAAAAATTGGGAGTTTGCAAGACTAAAGCACTAGCACACCCAGAGTACAGCTCTGTTGAAAAAGGTTTAGAATCTTATGAAAATGTTTGGCCATTAATATTAAAACACCTTACCAAACAGCTGAGTGAAGCTGGATTTTTTATACTGGTGAAGGGATAAAACAATATGTTTTCATTGTGGATTTGCTTTAAAGGATTGGCAGATGACTGATGCCCCTTTTGTGGAGCACGCTCGTTGGTTACCTAACTGTAGATACATGGTGTTGCTTAAAGGTTAGGAATTTGTGAACACTATTTGTGAACAAAACGTTATTGATGAACAAGAGATAAAAGTGCCTTTAGAGTTAGAACACGCGGTACAAATACATGAGGGTGAAAAAAAAAGATGTGTCTGACCAACAAATACAAAAGTGTGACCAACAATTATGTAAAATTTGTTATCAAGAAGAACTAGGTGTTGTATTTTTGCCTTGCGGACACTTGATAGCCTGTGTCAAGTGTGCATTAGCAATTAACACTTGTGCTATATGCAGAAAAGTAGTATCTGCTACAGTTAGGGCATTTGTTGCATAAATACTATAATTTATTAACAATGCATAGTGCAAAATACCTATATGCACAATATTATTACAAGCTGTTGTAGAGTGTAATAGATATGCTTTTGTTTTGTTTATAGACTACTACAATGAATGTTTGGAACACTGTGGGGCAAGCATGTGGCTTAGAAACAATGAAGCTCAGCGAATTGCCAACGCACATTCCAATCCACATTATCAAGATTCGGAAATTGAAAACAGCATATGGTGATCATGTACTTTTTGTATACGAAAATTTCGAGACATTTCTGCCTACACGGTTTAATGATATGTCGGAGAGTGTTTTTGATGAAGTGAATAATGCTATACAACCTGTACACTTAATTTATGAAGGTTTTAAAAACAATAGGTGTATGATCCGTTTTAATTGAATTTAAAAAACAAAAGTCATATAATAATGGAAATATAAGTGATGACAATAGATTGAAAGAAAAAATGTGTATAAAATAATAATGTTTTAGTTTTTAGTATTGTCTTTAAAATATTATGATGAAACCAAAAAAATGTATATAAAGTTTGTAAATAAATGTAAATCATGTTACAATGCTGTTTTATTTTATACAAAGTTAGAATATTTAACATTGCAAAGTATGCATTATTATGACAATAGATGCACACTGAATACAACTCTTTCTCTCTTTACGATAGTCTGTTATATTTTTTAAACACAAGGCTTGTTGTAGATCTTTTTATAGCAATGTCCATCCACTGTTTTTTTGTTTTTGTTTTTTTTGGGAATGGTTTTATAGGCTTAAAAACCTTATTGTCATTACTATTTAGTCTTTTTGATCCTCTTGCAATACTACGTTTTTGCATATCAAGGCAGATGACCTAGCTGTTCCACCGTTAATACAACAACAACAACAACAACAACAACAACACTACCTCTTGCATAGTTTGTGATGTTGATGGCTCTTGAGACGTGGAAGATGAATTATACATAACTTTTAGAACAGGGGTTAAACGTTGCTCAATAAACAATCCACTATTTTGAGTAGCAATACGGTTTTCTTGATTTTTTGTCGACAGCAACTGTGTTTCACGCAGTACACCACATTCATGATCACTGACACTTAAAACCTCACTATTTTTACTTTTTAGGTCACCACGACAATGTTTGGAACGTTGTTTTGAACAACGTCAAATAACAGTTCCATTTTTATTGGTTCGCTTCACAATATATGAATTACCTTTATAGTATGCATAAGGCTTACCATACCTAGTCACTGATACTTCCATGCCAACTGTCAAGCATAGACTAAGCTCTAGTAAAGTCAACTTGGTAATAAGAATAATAGTTAAATGTGAGAGCAAATATGGTAAGCGGTTACGTAGACCCATTACACAATAATTTCAGCACGACGAAGCTCTTGTTCAATTTCTTTGATTTCCCAATCGTGACCGGTATGCCCAGCTTGTTGTAAAGCATGCAAGTGCCGAAGCCGTTGAATTAGCTTACTGGGTTTGTTCCAGTATACAAATTTAACAAATAATTTTTAAGGTGTAAAGAAAGCATTACCATCATCATCATCATCATCATCATCATCATCACGATTACTATATAGTCCTTTTTGATCCTCTTGCAATACCACCTCATTTATAGTCTGTGTTGACTTTGATAGTGTTGAAGGTTTCTTGGACGTTGACAACTGTCCTAACATTACTTTTGAGGACACGATAAGTGCTTTTGAACAAATACTGCACTATCCTTAGTCGCAATGTCGTTTTCTTGAACTTGCTTTTTAGCATGTTGATGATTTTTTGTAAACAGCAACCGTGGTTCGTTTGGAGCACTACATTGATGAACACTCACACTTAAAACCTTCCATTTTTACTTTTCAGATTGCCTCGACATTTTGTTGACCTCTCTTTTGAGCATCGCCCAAATATTATCCCATTTACATTCTGACGATTATAGTTATAAGAGTAGCTTTGCTAGAGTGCACGTTGCCTACCTTTGTTGGTTGTAGTAAGTTCCATAGTAGTAACTGACCTTTCAGTACGATGTTCACACTACAAAGGTTACAATTGTTTTGGTGATGGAGAGACTTACCAAGAGCTGATATATTGGATTATGTGTTGGCTTTTTCGTTGGCTTTTGTGCTGGCTTTTGTATTGGCTTATGTATTGGCTTATGTATTGGCTTTTGTGTTGGCTTATTTGACAAGTTATTTTTGTCAATGTATTTAGTGGATCCTTTTTCTTGGTCTTGGAAAGTATCTGCAAGAGGGGGAATATTTAATGACTTAACCTCAGCTCACCTAACCTAACCTAACCTAACTTCACCTAACCTAACCTAACCTAACTTCACCTAACCTAACCTAACTTCACCTAACCTAACCTAACCTAACTTTATCTAACCTAACCTTAAAACCCTCATATCAAAATTAAATTCTTGGCATAGTTGAGTTGGAACCCAAACCCTAGGGGTAACAACAAAGTATACTGGCCACTACACCGCAAGATTGTCAGAACACAAAATAAAAGTTTCCTCTAGTGTAATTGATTGGTTGAGAACCATAGTTGGGATTTAAACCTAGAACCTTATGACCTAAAATTGGGAGCAAATATGGGAGCAAAAGAGGGAGCAAATGTAGGAGCAAAACGTGGGAGAAAATCTAACCTAACCTAACCTAACTTCACCTAACCTAACCTAACTTTACCTAACCTAACTTCACCTAACTTAACCACGATAACCTATCCTAACCTAACGTTACCCAACCTAACTTTATCTAACCTAACTTAACCTATCCTAACTTTACCTAATCTAACTTCATTTAACATAACCTAACCTAACCTAACTTTATGTAACCTAATCTAACCTAACATAACCTAACCTGAGTGAGTGCTCATATCCATCGTTAGGTACATGGGGTGTCAACCAGATAGGGATCATTTGGCACCATCGGTGTAGTAGCGCGTGCCAGTCGTATGGAGCGCTGTATATCGTCTTGCCAACATATGCATGATACACGTTGTAATTAAATTGCAAACATATCCCTAGATTTAGTCAATAAATATACACATAATTCCTAATTGACATTTCCTTGCAATTATCTTGCTCACAGACGATAATTACGGCACTTATCATTAAATAAACATTATTTCTACTGGGTTGGTGGCACTGACCACGCCATGGCGGCTCTGTTTATGTGTTGTATGTAATAATATTGAACGTATATTAATAAGCTAAATAAGCTAATGTTGTGTTCTATCTCATCTTTCTTACATCAAATCTTCTTCGTGGTAATGAGAAGTGAACAGTTCTTCTTCTGCTACGACAAGTAAGTACGCTTATTTTAAGAATTTAAGTTAAAACGTGTTCCTGTATTGCGTGTGAAAAATATTGTTTTGAATTGATATTTGAAGCAGTGTACAGGTGACTTTCTACTTGACATGTCAATTAACTTTCACTTTTATTTATCCCATAGGTAGGCCTACCAATGCTGTGAACAAATCCTAAATTTCTGTTCTCGAAATAGCAGAGGAATGTGGCAATTACTTTCCTGACAAATGTCCAGGTAAGAAGTCTATGTTTGGGTTGCATCAATCAATTCAAGTGCAATAACTCCTTCTCCAGATGGCAATCTGCAACATTATGTAGATTTTACATGAGGCTAAGAACTCAGGAACTCACTGCTGTTGAGTATGGTATGGAAAATGGCAAAACAAGATAATTTGAGCTAGCCTGTACCATTTTACCCCAATAACTTAAGTTTAAACAGTGTTGCATGCCTTGCTTTTCTTGATGTTATTGATTTCAAAACCTAATGTCCTCCTCTTTTGAACACAGTGACATGAAACAAGTAAACTGCTTGCATTTTTTTCCAGGCAAAACAGTTTAACAAGGAATGCACAAAATGTATACAGTAGGCCTATATTTATTTTAAAAAATTGCATGTTTATAATTGGATTTATAACAAAGTGGAGAAACATGACTAACTGGTGATTCACAATAGCTGTAAGTATGCTCTGTGGAATGCTGAAATTTAGCACAAGTTGGCAAAAGCCATGGACCTATGAATGCCAGTGTACCATTGAATATATTATCGACAAGCATTTTATGCTTACGTGGTTGCTACTTTCCACGTGTACCTGCATGCATCCTTCAGTGTGGCTTTTCAAATTATTACAAATTCTACAGTTCCTGTCAAAAGATGAATCCACCACCCAAATAGACCTACTGTTAAAGCCAGCTACTGGACACAGAGACACCCGTCCAGAAATGTAAACATTACCGATAACATAGGTCGTCCTGCAGGCAATATTAAAAGCGAAGTAACGATACTCTTGCTACAAAAATTGCAGTATCGTGTGGAAATATACCGGTATAACACTTAACATATTTTTTTAACTGTTCATTTGCAAATTTTCTTTGCCTGTGTGACTCTCTCACTGTGCGTGACAAAAACCAGGGGAGCATATATGGCTAACGCGATCCTTCCTAGTAATTATATTAATAGTGAATGAGATGAGAACCTGCCTCTATGAAACTCACAACATCGTTAATACGGATAATACATGATTTTCATACCTTATATTCATAATCTAGGGGACAATACCAATTGAACTTGCTGTCCATTATTACTAGTGCGCTGGAAATTTGTGCTTTTGTTTCTTGCCCATTGAACGATGGCAGCCATGTTCCTCAAGCGCATGAGGTCTCTTCAACTGTTACCTAGGTGCATACATTGACGTCACGTTCGTGTTGCCAACATGTAAGATAGGCCTACAAATTACACCTGTCATGAGGTCGGTCATATGATTGACTAATTCCACTGTGTGTGACAAAAGCGAGTGGTGCATATATGGCCCTACCTAGTAATTATCGGTCCAGGCAAAACCCATTGGTCTAGAAAAGATTAACAAAAAAATAATAAAAAATAGAAAAGATTATGCGTTACAAAAAGGGAAGCCTCCGTGGCTTAGGCGGCAGCACGCTGGCCTCTCACCGCTGGGTCCGTGGTTCAAATCCCGGTCACTCCATGTGAGATCTGTGCTGGACAAAACGGAGGCAGACAGGTTTTTCTCCGGGTACTCAGGTTTTCCCTGTCAACATTTCATTCCATCAACACTCTCCAATATCATTTCATTTCATCTGTCATTCATTTAATCATTGCCCCAGAGGAGTGCGTCAGGCCTCGGCAGCCGGCACAGTTCATATCCTCGCCGCTAGATGGGGGCTTCATTCATTCCATTCCTGACCCGGTCGGAGACTGGAAGCAGGCTGTGGATATTTTTTCATGTGTTACAAAAACCGGGGTTGCATACATGGCTAACGCAGTCCGTGCTATCTAGTAATTATTGATACCATATACGTGGGGTTGGAAATGTGCATAATTCATGCGGATAATGGCTGACACAGATGGAATATATATAAGTTGTGATCTAAAAAGTGAAAGGTGGGTGGGTTATAGACTGCGGAGGATATTAGCCAAAATAACTACCTTCTGTAATGATACAAATTGAATCTGGAAATTACGTACGGTAACTTAGTTTACACCTCCGCTATCTATAACCCACCATACCCTTTATTGGATCACGACTTATATAGTAAAATTCCAGCTGTGTCGACCATTATAGCCTACGTGTGAATTATGGACAAATACATTATTAGAATGCGTATATATTTACCATTTTATTGTGATAATAGTTAACCATATTGGCTGGTGATACATTTTATGAACCGCTGCCTTGTCAATACTATGATGTAATATTTATTAAACGATGTAGGCTACATGTTTTGGCATTACATTGATACCGGTACTGTACCTTCTTCAGCGAGACCAGTATCTATGAACTTATGATATGTGCACTTACAAATGCACATATTGGTTGTAGTATTAAGATATAACTAGAAAACTTTTGTGTGCTTTATTTTTGAGATACTCGTATTCAATTTCACAACGTTCTAATCACTGTACAATGTCCATATTGTACAGCATCCCAGGGGTATGCACCCCTTGGAGACCATCCCCCCAACATCTGGCTAAATCCCCTAAAATGGCAACCCTTGGAAAGCCGGGGCAACATCCATTAATACTGTAAGGACAGCTTGCTACTCCATAAAGCAGCTCAAGCCTTACGTAATCATTACACTCAGCGACATAGTACTAACTGGGCCAATACATTGCTGACAGGAGGGCGTCAGAAGGTATAAGAGGACGTCCTAATGAGGTCAAACTCTCTCTTCATTGTCAGTGCTTCATCGAGACAGCCGGAGGCTACGCTGGTGTCAACCGAGGTGAGTCAGTCAATCGTGTTCAGAGTTCCTATTTATGTAACCTGCAACCCACAACTTGTATCACATTATAAACATAATTTCATTCCCTACAAGGGACTCACACAAAGAATATCACAGACCAATAAAACACTTGGTCCACACTCTACACTAGCATTACTGTTATACGCCTCTTTACATCCCAACGCCCTTCCTTATTCCCGTCACGTAAAGACGTGACAGACGGTAAGCCATTAGCGCTAACTCAGGTATCTTTGTGTTTCTCGAGCCGGCTGCCAGCAAGCAGCGCGTGCCACCCGGCTGATACGAGCAGAGTCGATTACATAACAAGCAGTCAGCTGAGCGACTAGTACAGCGACCCTTTGCAGTGGGTCCCATCCCCTCAAACACTACCACATTATTTATAGGAACGCCCCCTAGTTCCTAGCACACCACAACACACTACACTGGCCAGCTTGCCCTGTCAAGGGGAGCTACCCTTCTTTAGGCACAACCTCATAAATTAGTACAGCAACTCTCCCTTTTAGATCCACCCCCAAATAAGGGATCTAAAACACTGGTGGAGGCGGGGTACTACGCATAGAAAAAAGGGACTCAATCAACGAGCCCTCGTAGTTAAAACGACCCCTTCCGTACCGCAAAAAAGCCAAGCAAATAGTGAGAAAATTTTTCCCCCAGACAAAAAGCACCATTTTTTTTTTGAGTGCTCCAAACTAGCTACACAGGGGAAATTCTTAATAAACCAACCCCCTAACCCCATACAGAATCAAAGAAATATAAGAATACACTGTCAAACACGTACAGACTTTTTTTTAATTCTTATTGTAGGCCCATACACTGCAGTCAGAATGGCACCTCATGCAGAGATTGCAAGCCATAGAGGCAATAGGGGTACGCCAATATTATTAACATTATTGTTCAGATGCCAAGGGCACATACAAGGCCGGCAAACACAAATACGGGCACTCCAAACAAAAATCGGGGCAATACAGGGCAAACAGCCATACACCCCGTCAGAGGGTAGGACAGCGCGATTAAGATGCGCACATACACTCTTGAATCACATACATGAACACCTCAATAGGTTCCATATACAAAGAAACAGAATATACCGACAATTAATCACCACACATGGTCCCGTAATAGATAATGCAACCCTCGAGAGAATGAGGGTGCACTACACAAGTTTACACGCCCAATACAGGGAGCTAATTCGCGTCCAAGCGCTTCTCCAACTAGCGGCCACAAAACAATACAGAGCACAGAAACATTAATACATTAATACAGTAATTTGCAAGCAGGCCATGAGCCTCAATAAGGCAGTACACCCAAATTTGGGACAAATACCGTGAGCTACAAGCCAATAAGGCCATTTTTGAGTTCACGGTAGGGCCATCAGCCCACCCGAGAGAGGACATAAGCGTAGATACGTTGACTCGACAATTTGCGAGGATGTCCCTCTCGCCACGTACTGCCACAGAATGGAAGGAGTTCGCCGTGGCCACAGTCAAGAAGACGGCCAGGTTAGGCTCCAACTTACTACAAAATAAACCTAACACAAACACACGTCCTTCAGCCCCGGATCGGGAGGCGATTTTGCCAAACCGAGGGGCAGAGCCTAGAACAATCCCCTCGGAACAAAAGGACGAGAGGGAATCGAAGCTAGGGCCATTAAATACACATGATATAACAGAGGGACAACGGGACGTAACCACGTCATGGGCAGACGACATAGAGCCCGCCCTACAGTATATAAAGCCTACATACACGTACACAGATAGGCTAACACATTGGCAGGAGTCGGCCGTGGCCACAGGCCGAAAAACGGTCAGACTACACGCCACCACATTGCTAGGCCGGACACAAGCCATTAGGCGACCTTTACCGCCAGTTCAAAGGGCAAATTTGCCAGAACAAAGGCGAACACCGGTATTAGGCCCTCAGGGTGCACGATATACGCACGAACATTTTGACCGGGCATTACCACACAGTACACGGGGATTAGGAAAGGTGTTCTCACCTACCCCACAAAACCACGCAGTCAAATATATCCACACTCCCGTAAAATCTACTAGGGCAGCGTCAAGCACAATTAGGCCCTCGAATACAGGTACATTCAAACCTATAGACACGCGCCACGGTGGGAGTAGGCCAAAGCTTACTTTGCTAGAAATTCCGCCGGAAGGTAGCAAAGGAACACCCCAGTGGATTCCAAAGGCCTATCATCTGATAGCAGGGCAAAACCCTTCACCTTTCTGAGCACTGAAGCTCGAAAGAGGATAACGACTTCCACCAGGGCCACAGAAATAAACTAACATCGCTAACACCAACATTATAGGCCACATAAGTTCTTTCACACGGGGGCGATAAGAGAATGGTCCAAAAAGTAGATAATAAACATAAAATCACATATTTTTCTTTCTTATTTTATGTATATACAGTGCAATATAGCCAAAGTAGAAGGAACAATTCTAAATCCTTCTTGTTTTTTTTTTCGGAACCATGGCATTTTTCTCTCAGGCCATCAATGGTTATTGGGCGAAGTGATTAACGCCATAACGTAAAGTCTCTAATATGCTAAGCCAAGTGGAAGCCAAGCAGGCTTCAGGCCGAAAAAGAGATATTTTGAACACAACTTAAGCATAAAATCACAGCATAAAGCTTAAGTGAGTCTTTCTAAGTAGAAATGACTAAACGTTCTATGTTAGGGTTCCACAGTTTGATAGATTCTCCTGTTGCGGGCGAAAGCCGTAAGTGTGGCAGGAATTAAGAATCTCAAACTAACTTCAAAAATTTGGTGAGGTGTGCTTTAGCCAACTGAAAAGCCCAATTGCACATCGGGACGAGACACTGTCATTTTGGTGAGTTACAATTACTTTGAAGGGCAGGTTTGACTCCCATAGTGCACTGGCTTTGCTCGTGACGTGGATACAGGTATATCAATTACGTCTTGCAATGGCCTTCCTAATGTGTACTAGACAGTGTCGGTAGATTCCCCTGAGACGTAACCAGATTACGGTAGTACTCACGTTACCAAAATGGTAAATATTACACTCAGGTCCCAAGCACCATTTTTTTTTATTTTTTAACATTTTTTATGGTGTTCACGACATAATTTTTAGACATAGGTACACGTAAAGGCGGAAATACTGCCAAAAGGAAAGGAAGTAATCCCACGGGCAGGCGTGAAAAGAGGGCCAAGAAATAGCCCACTGACCGCGCCAGGATACGATCCTAACACTCACCAGAACTGTCCCGGAGACACAACCTTCATGGTGCCGGAAACAATTACTCTGGGTAAAAGGCGGTCTCCAAACCCGCAACCTTCTGAATACCAGGAATATAAGGTTGAGTAGATATCCAGTCCTAGAATAAGGATAATGGGAAAGCTAAGACTAATTGGGACAGTCCCACTAACAGCGGGTCATAAACGAAAAACAATACAATCGCCTCTGGCATCTGGTCACCAAATACGCGACTAGCGGACCAGACACACTCGCGTACAACGCATATGGGATTTCCGAAATGAAATGCCATGGCCTGTGGTTTGGATTCCAAGTAAAACGGAAATCCCCTGGCGCATGAGCTACAAATCAACGGTCATATTAAACCACAAAGTTTTTTTTCTACAGCGAGAGAGGCACTGCTAGCAATCATTATAGGCAGCAATCAGGTTCACACACACACACGTGCAGAAAACTAGGACGTGGGCAGAGCATGAAACAAATGAAAGCACACAACATCGTAATTCAACACCGTCGTATCAGCTGTAACATACTCCTCAATGAGCAAGACTGCTCGACGCAGACAAGCGAGCCAAAGCCTACTGGACAGAAATCAACACATCATTCACGCCCGATTTAGAGACCCTATATCTTCCAAAATTACACTACGTGGGGAAATCAAAAACGTACAAACTCTACACAGGTATGCATGCTTTCATATGCGCATTGCACAGCCACGGAAACGTGCCATATTATAAGCGGCACGGAAATGATTACACCAAGTCTTTACAGACAACCGGATTCGAACCCATGACCACACACCACACGCGTACCAAAAACTAACTATCCAATGGTATTTTTGGTACACGGAACACAAGCAAAACCCACACTGGGAAAGCCCCAAGCCCTGTCACACAACGCAAACATAAAACACAAAGAATGACATGAGGTCACGGGTCTGAGTTCCAGTAAAAATTTAGACACAAAGGAGAACAGATATTCAGGCGTCCAATCATACTGAAATTGGCCCATACAAGTGCATGAACAGGGAATACTACATTTCCTCCCACCAAAAGCCAGACATAAAATTTCGAATTACACCAGGCATAGAGGAATACATTTCACGAACACAGGTAGGAAAATTTCGCAAGACACAGGTCTTAGAGAACAATGGCCACACGACGTCATTACCTAACTAGGGCGAATTGCTACATTAGGCTAGGAATCCAAAACAATGACCACACTTGCATACTTGCAGAATTGCACATACCAATTGCTGACTGCAGACTATTCACACTGCAATACTGCGGTGACGAGACACTATTGCGTATAGCCCGTGACCATGAAATTACACACACATAACAATTATAACGCCATACATTTTTTTTCTCCACACTGCAAAATCATTTGGCAATGGACAAGACGTGACACAGCGAAACTTATCTTGGGCCTATAGGGCACGGTCGCCAGGGCACGTTGGCAAGCCACGGGCGCCTTCTGCCCACAAAGGCGATACATATTAGGACTTAGCCTCATAACAGACCAACCGTCCGCGTGGTGTAGCGGAACGTAGTCACACACACACACACACGCACTCACCAATTAGGAGCGAACATAGGGACTTTGAGGAAACAGGACCTCCCCTTCATAACTTCTTTTCGCGATTCTATTCCCCAAATAAATCATTACAGATGACTAGCACATGACCAGTCGCGTTACGACCACTGGCCACATCTACACTGCAAATGGCCGACCAGATTGGGTCATGCAGCCCTACCATCCCAAGGCGCGGATAGAAAGCCAACATGGACCAAGGGAGGACGACAGGAGAACAGGCTACCAGCGTACCACCTTACTCCCTTCCCATAACCTTCTCAAGCCTGACATAAACAACGCAAACACATCTACACGACCATAAACAGCTACACTACATTACAAAATACACACTGGGGTTGATGGACTTCATGCGTTTAAAGAGCAGGCAAGCTACGCCTTGAGCCCCGTTGCACCGCCTGAGTATTAGGGGTGGCTCAGCAAACATTAAAAGAAGCATAATGCGCCTCTCCAAATGAGAGAGGAGGCCATAGATACATATTAACCATGCTTTAGTACTTAAACACTCCCGCATGAAAGGAACATATGGTATTATGCCCCATCCTACACCTATCCGTACATGAAGGCAGAAACTTCATATCCAGACACATGCATGAGTATCCCATCCAATTACCAGGGATTTTAATATCAAACCTGCATGAAATTTCGTATTTTTGCAATCCCGGGAATTACCTCCCCACTCCACTCACTATAGAAGCGTCCCAGTGCCACCACCGGTTCTAGGCCACCACTAACGTGGAACCCAAAGGTGCGCAAAACCCTTCCTACCATGCTTTAAGCCCACTCAACGAATAACTACCCCCAAATCCTAATAACAGGGTACCTGACATTACAGACCCTACTAACACCTCCATTAAGGTAAAGAAGGCATTATTGCTGGGAAGCTGACATAGCGATGGTAGGCCAGAAGTAGCCTATGTACTTAGAAGATCTACAACCCCGCTACACTGGAAATATTTTACATTTTACATGGAGATTGAACCATTCACACAGGTTACGACACATTTTTTTTCTCTCTCTTACAAAGGAATCTGATACGAACTGATGGTTGACAACGGTGTAAGCCGAAGGTCAGGAGGGACCACATTGGAGCAGAGCTGGGGAAGGCGATGAGGACCCTTACCCCAGTTGGCTCATCAAATCACTGACCTGACCAAATAGACGAACCACGTAAGGTCAAAGCATTCGGGACCTGACACGGGCAAACATCGAGATCTAGGGGTGCATATTAGCCCATCCCCCTTGTCGGAGAACGTTACACCCACTATGTGTCACGGTCATCGAAGCCGAGATCTGCAGGGTGACTTTCTGAGGATGGCGGGAGAAATAGCTCACTCAGCGCCGGCCTCGGGAACTATCCCTAGAGACGACCCCATATTATGACTAGACTGTTAGTTAAATTTACGTCAGTAGGACTTCCATGGCGGGGAGTCAGACTCCTATTCGTCAGGAGTGAAGCAGGATCCAAGGGTTCAGCAGGACCAATCCTAGATCCGACAAGTCCTTACCCCGCGAGGTGAAGGTGAAGACCACGACGGTAATCGATAATGAAGAATGAAATATGAATATATATATATGGAATGTACGCGCTCATTCGGTCCTGCGCCCACGTAAATGGACGACAACGGGTCGCCAGAGTTCTTAAATGAGTAGCATAGCGGGCACTCAAAAGGGTTCAGTGGGCCAACCCAGCAATGCCGACACAGGCGAAGAGGACTCCCCGGACGCTTTCTTCCCGGAGGATATTATGCCATTGGACCACACTGTCCAAGGCCCACATAAATGGCGACGCAGCGGGCAGTCAATGGGCATTAAGAGAGGGGCATTGCGCGCCCCTCACAGGAGCCAAGTGGGCGGCTCACCTACGTCAAATAGGAACAGCACACGGTTATGAACACGAAAGTTACAGCGGGCGAAACGGTTAGCTTAGTGGCACCGTAAGCGCCTGCGCATAGGTTAGTCCTAGTAATAGACGTCGACACCTAGAGTTAAGGGGACGGAATCTAGCGACCCTAGAGACAACCGGTGTTTCTGGGGCTCGTGCGGGTGGTGATCTGGGGATTTAATTGCCCCAGGCGATCGTCCTAGGCCAAATTTAGTTGTAAGATGGTTGCATTTGACACGCAACCTAGGATTAAGCAAATTTATTCACCGCTGGTGCCAGGTATGGCGCAGCACATTTCGGCAATAGATTAAGGCAACCCTTTCGGCTTAGTAATAGTTTTTTTTTTATTATTAGACCATAATTAAGTTAGATAGTATTAAGTAATGCCGGTCGGCACTCGGTGACTATAAATCCGTTACCGAGGTAAGCCCGACAATACTTAGGATAAACTAGATTAAGATAGGAATAATCCAAGTGGAATATATCGGCACCCGGTAACCACAATTCCGCTACCGGGGTAAGACCAACTATATATTATTTACGGCATTACGGCACCGTATAGGGTAAGCCCGGCCTTGCAGCTAAGTAACATTAATCATGTTTTTTTTTCAGTAAAAGACCAGCTTCAACCAGTACTAATATGTTTTTTTTTCTAAACCTCGCCATTTTTTTTTCACAGGCATCGTCACCAGATACAGAAAACTGGTGACAGGAATTTCACTGCCATATAGCAGTGGCATATTATTTACAGCATGCCATGATGTGTACTATTTTTTTTATTTTTTTCAACTTGCACTAATCCCGACACACTCGCAAACACTCACCACATTTTTCTTTTTCAGCTACACACTCTAAAATGAATCTGCACAGCAGGACTGGTGCCTGTGGGGTACCAGGCTTACTGGCAGATCAACTCAATTAAAACACATAAAGCGTCAAAATGTGACGCAGATTACGACAATGAGGGCGCAACCGGTTTGTGGCAGTGACTCTCATTGTCAAGTGTGAAAGCATTCACCCACAGAGGATGCTTCACAGGTTAGGTATTAAGCACACATACAAGCGGTACGACCACTATACCGTACCAAGAAGTGGCCGTACAGAATCAGCCGTGAGACGGCAAGAGTACGTACAGACGGGTAGCGTGCACGCGAGGTACCTCATGAAAACTATAATTATAAGGGATTAGCGCGATTAAGTAGACATAAGGTCATTGTAAATTATAATTTTTCAGGATAAACTGTATACCATTATTCCACTAGACATAAGGTCATTGTAATTTATAAGTTTTTCAGGATAAGCTTTATACAACTATACACTATATATATTTTTGCTTGTTCACCAAAATGCCAATGTCCATCATGTGTATGATTTGTTTTCTTTCATTTTTCCTTCTTCTAACTTCCCCATTTGTCAGGGTGTTCCGTTTTCCCACACAAATAAATACTTTTGAATATTTCCCTTAAATTATACCCTGGAACACCCATTTTTCTATTTTCTTCTACCTTTCTTATTGCAGGGAGCATTTTTTCCCTAAGATGGGGCGGGCGAAGCAATCATCCGTTCGGCCCTGGGTTTTTCCTCCCTGCACAAATATGTGACACGTCACCATCAGAAACCATGTTTTTTTTTTAAACTAGCAATATGCCAGCAAATGCAAGGGCAATTTTTTTTTTTACATATCGAATTTATTTTAATGTTCAATTTTTCCCAAAATGTCAATTTTTTCCCAATGTTAATCAAATCTTTCGCAAATGTCAATTTTTTTGTTTGTTTTTTCACAATGTCAATGTATACATATATATGTAAATCCCATAACCCTCCCCTCTGAACACGGGCTCACCTCACACCCACACTTCGATACGACGCCACCAGGAGATACGAGAGGGTTTTCCAGGACCACTACGTCAACATCCCAACTTCCAGTTCCGTTCCCGTTCGCGAGGACGCGAACAAATGAAGGAAGACTCTTGTACAGCATCCCAGGGGTATGCACCCCTTGGAGACCATCCCCCCAACATCTGGCTAAATCCCCTAAAATGGCAACCCTTGGAAAGCCGGGGCAACATCCATTAATACTGTAAGGACAGCTTGCTACTCCATAAAGCAGCTCAAGCCTTACGTAATCATTACACTCAGCGACATAGTACTAACTGGGCCAATACATTGCTGACAGGAGGGCGTCAGAAGGTATAAGAGGACGTCCTAATGAGGTCAAACTCTCTCTTCATTGTCAGTGCTTCATCGAGACAGCCGGAGGCTACGCTGGTGTCAACCGAGGTGAGTCAGTCAATCGTGTTCAGAGTTCCTATTTATGTAACCTGCAACCCACAACTTGTATCACATTATAAACATAATTTCATTCCCTACAAGGGACTCACACAAAGAATATCACAGACCAATAAAACACTTGGTCCACACTCTACACTAGCATTACTGTTATACGCCTCTTTACATCCCAACGCCCTTCCTTATTCCCGTCACGTAAAGACGTGACAGACGGTAAGCCATTAGCGCTAACTCAGGTATCTTTGTGTTTCTCGAGCCGGCTGCCAGCAAGCAGCGCGTGCCACCCGGCTGATACGAGCAGAGTCGATTACATAACAAGCAGTCAGCTGAGCGACTAGTACAGCGACCCTTTGCAGTGGGTCCCATCCCCTCAAACACTACCACATTATTTATAGGAACGCCCCCTAGTTCCTAGCACACCACAACACACTACACTGGCCAGCTTGCCCTGTCAAGGGGAGCTACCCTTCTTTAGGCACAACCTCATAAATTAGTACAGCAACTCTCCCTTTTAGATCCACCCCCAAATAAGGGATCTAAAACAATATGCTACAACCAAAATGTGCATTTGTAAGTAGTACACATAACATGATATGTTACTAGATAACCTAATGGTCACAACCACGTTATACATAGTAATACAACCAGCAACAGGTGATTCTCAAGATAGAATTAACGTTGGAACAATTTCATTTTTCAACTCCGATGCAGATGAAACCGGCCGGACACGAGAGCATTAATTCGATTAAAACTTTATACAAGGAATCATTCCTAAAACTACACGAAATGATAAACATGTCAAGACTTTGTGCAGAATTTAAATATTTCTTTTGAAGCTATTCGAACAACTACAATGAGAATAGGCCAGCAAATAGTTTAGCAATGGCAGATATTGAACGTAGAAATCCCAATCCCTCTCCCTCTATCATGTTAACGATTTCACCACAGTCCATCGCAACTCCAATGACGGTCTAGATGCAACAACATTTAAGTATTTGCCTCGACCAAATATTACTAACTTAGATAGTGCAGCCTATGCAACCCAAGTTCTTGTCACACACAGTGCGAATAGTCACACATCAATAAATCTTTCTCTAGATCAATGGGTTTGGCCTGGAACAATAATTAATTAATAGGTAGCGTGATAGCCATATATGCAACCCTGAATTTTGTCGCGCAAAGTGGGGATAGTCACGCATCCGTATTAACCAAGTTGTGAGGGTCAAATGAAGGTTCTCGTCTCAATCAGTTTTAATAAACAGAATTTTCTCTTCGAATAACATTCCAAATAATAGGCATAATACAGATGAAGTTCGTACGCTTCACTGAGAAACATGATGTTTTTATGCCTAGATCAGGGGTTCTCAACCTTTTTTAACCATCGTACCCCTTTAAAAAATGTAACATCCTGCGTACTCCCTACTAACCTTTCTTAGGCAGTAATAATGGTTATTAAAAATGTAAAAGGTATTTAGTTAGTATGGTTTAACCTTTGTAATTTTATAAGGAAAGATATTTTAATAAAACAAAATATAGTTGTTTTTCAGTTCCTTTTCCCAATGGGTGATTTTTGCAATCATTGCGTTAGTTTTCATTTCAACATAGAACATATCAGAAACACTATCTTGCATACACTTATTCTAAATGTTCAGTTTTTCAAAAATATCACTTAAATAGGCCAATTTTAAAAGCCAACCAAAGTCATTGAGTACTGATGATTAATTAGAATTGTGCTCGGTAAAGAAAATATGCAATTCTTTGTGGAAGTCAAATACACGCGCCGTAAATAACTCACACAGTAGTCACGGCACGAAGCTCACTGCCCATGTGGATCGAGTAGAAGGATGGCCTGCCGCGTACCCCCTGAAATGTTTCGCATACCCCTAAAGGGTACGCGTACCACAGGTTGAGAACCCCTGGCCTAGATGATGAATATTTGTTGCTAGGTAACCGTATAGGAGGTCTAGATAACAAACTATTATTGGCATGGTAACTAACAGTATGAAATTTATCTCTAATGAATTATAAGTATAAAGTATAAATAAGTAAGTTATAAATCCTACACTAAAAAGTAATTAACCAATTAAATCAAACAATTATAACTCATAAAAACAACAGACTATGAAACGCAGCAAGGTGAGTGTGCACTGGAGGCAACCAAACAAGCGACTGATCGGCGACAAGCACGTGGTCAAATTGGCAGCATTGTATAGTTTCCATGGCAACAAGCTATGTGAGCGATCTAGTCGTCAACTGTTTTTGCCCAGTGGTGCTGAACTGTCAGATTCCAACTCTGGAAAATACACCTATAGGTAGTGAGTTATTGTTGTTTCAAGGGGAGGAACTACAAGGTCATCTGCCCCTTATAGAGAATGTTATCACTCGTTCTACTTTCATTCAGTGCTACTATAATACCACCTTGTGGTGTGGTAGCTGCCACTCCTGAGGTCCTGGGCTAGTTTCCAAGTAATTTAATTCTGGTCTGAGGGTTGGAACGACTCACAATCAGCTTCGTGAGCCAGAAATGAGAAGGGGTAGGTTCGATTCTCACCTCGGCCATCCAAGAAGTGATTTTCCGTGGTTTCCCCACTTCCACTCCAGGCTAGTGCTGGGATTGATCCTAACTTAAGACTATGGCTGCCTCCTTTCCAGTCGTCACCTGAATTACAAAAAGTAGGCTATACTGCTCGGGTCCAAGCTCTGTGAACTTGCGGGGTGAGGGGAAAGAGCAAGGAAGGGTCAGGCGAGAAGAGAAGGGTCTGTCAACAGCCCGCCGTGATATCTGATATTCCTTTCTATTCCAATAATGCTTACATAGGGCCGTTGCTCATACCAGTGTGGTGTTACGAATGAATGAGTGAGTCACCGACCAATGTATTTGGTTCTGTACTATGCACGGACTGAGGAACCTCATCACTCGTCAACACCACTTCTCATAGTCTGCGATTCACATTCCTCTTAGGTTCACGCAGCTTAGACCCGAGCAGTACACACTACTACAGATACTACAATAACACAGATTATCATAAAAATCCTACACACTTCCAAGTACACGGGGCTAAATGAATGGTATCAAAACCCTAAATGAATTAATATCAACAATACTATGATTGTACAATAAGAGATTCTTTTAAAATGTAGTTATAGTAGATGCAACCATACACGAATCAGCAAATTGAAGTTCTCCATTTGAAGCATTACATATTTTATTAAGTTTACTGTTTCAACATACAAACTTGCATGTGTTGTAGGAATTTGCTGTTCATCAGTGTTAGCCATGGCATAAAGGAGGGAAGAGGTTCATTATCCTATGCTATAGCTTACTGTTATTCCTTGGCAAGAAAGAAGAAAGGAACATGCCTCAACACGTACTTTTAGGAGGACCAGATTTGATTACTGTATTTTTCCTAAGTGTGATCTTGACTCTCGCTGTTATTTTTCTTCGTTGACAACTTTTTAAATAAAACATGATGATTTCTAGCAGTATTGAGTGTTATTCTTGTTTTTCATTGAAAGTCCTATTTCTCCTTTCCCCTTCACAGGATGTCATATAATTTACTGTATTAGTGTGCGATGATTTTTTTGATGTACTTACTGTATTTCACCCTGCAAAAATTGGTGAACTGGATATATTTTAAAGGGAATATGAAATTAACTACTGTATAGAAATTTTGTAATATCCAATTATTTTTCTGAAATTTCAGTCTCCTAATGAATTTGGCACTAATTGCACTAACAATTTTAGTG
Organism: Meconema thalassinum; assembly: GCA_946902985.2. NCBI lineage: Eukaryota > Metazoa > Arthropoda > Insecta > Orthoptera > Tettigoniidae > Meconema > Meconema thalassinum. Next base: position 78,536,156 of record OX336389.2, on the reverse strand, counting down.
TGGTCTGGTTACACCACCTGTTTCCTTAGCATTCTCTCTTAACATTTTACTGTTATTCCTAACAGCATCAAGCATTTTAAGATATGAATATTCTCCCTTCCCAGTACTTTTTCTTTGCAGTTTATTCTAATAACTAATTGGTTATGGGCCTAAATGGGCCTACTGTGGCTAATTGGAAGGGACCATTTTTTTAAGGTGAGTAATAATATGCTGCAGGCCTTTTAGTAGCCTAATTCTTGTCACCAATGCAATATGCTCCAATTGCAACTGAAAGAAATGTAAACATGTAAATTATTGATGAGGTCATTTCCTAAAATAGGAGCAGGTGAGCTCGTAGTTCCGCCCCTTAAAACAACAATAACTAGCATGTCCTAAATGCTGTGATTGTTCATTTCAGAGTTCTGGAATTCACAATTTCACACTTTGGTATTATTTAAAAAAAGAAAATCTGTTATTGGTATTTTGAATGTGATTTATTTCTTGTAGATTATATGATTATCTCCACACTTAAAAACGTGCTATAAGTATTGGGAAGATTGTGATTTTCGGAACATTGAAGTGGGCAGAGCATTTAGGACGACAATATTTAGCGGAACGAGGGGAAGGGGTGGGGTAGGCTACCCGCACGGCCGTGCTACACGTCAACTAGTACCGCAGTCAATCACCAGTCAGCGCTGAAGTCTTAGGTGCCAAGAATTAGCATGGCTGTCGGCTATCTCTAGTAGTAGGTAATCTGTGGTTAGGTAGCATGCTAGTAGTTCAGTTGGTGCTCATATCCACCGCTAGGTAGGATGCTAGTAGTTCAGTTAGTGCTTATATCCACTGCTAGGTAGCGGGAACGTACTTTGCGTGTTGCATGTGACTAACTCGTTTGACCGAGTGTAAAATGTGCTTGTGTAAGCTGTGTATATAAATTCAATATACAATTAACCACTAAGTGTTCAGAACTAACATGTATAGCCTTGTGTAGGATATATAGGGGATTCTTAGCAACAAAAAAAATGAATGTCTAACCCACCAGTGTAAAGACTTGTAATATGCAGTAAGCAGCTCTTTGCAGAAAACAACATTAATTCCAAGCTTCTTCTTTCCCTAATCTCTGAAACAGAACACGCCCTCCTTCCCGCTGACCCCACCATTCCTACCTCCCAACCAAACCCCTATGCCTCCTAAGGCCCTCAACCCACGACTACTATCGCGCTTACTTTCGTACTCGTGATCCTGATACCCTCCGCCAACATCGTCGCCACCACCGTCATGCCAAATCCTATATCCGTGCATTTAAACGCAAGTCCTGGAATGATGCATGTACCCGCCTGGCTGACACGCCTGACCCTTCCCAGTTTGGGTCTACCTTTCAACGCCTCACGAAGTCTCGCCCATCTCACCCTACCTACCCCATTCATACCGCTACCTCTGTTCCCTCCACTCCCCTCGATAAGGCTAACCTCTTTGTATCCCACTATTACGTTTTCTCCCCAACCCCGATTCCTCAATTCCTAAGCCCTAATGATGCTCTTATCCATCGTCTCCACGACCTCCAACCTTCCTTCGCTCACTTTGCCAACATTGATTTTTCCCATCCTCTCAATCGTCCTATTTCTCCCGCTGAAATCACTTCCGTTCTTCGCCATCGCAAAAACACTGCTCCAGGAACCGATACCATTACTTACCGCCATCTCCAAGCCGCCCCTCCCCCCATCCTTTTTCATGTTCTTTCCCTTATCTATACCACCAGGCTATACACTGGCTTTTACCCCCCACCCACTGGTGTAAAGCTTCGATTCTCCTTTTCCTGAAACCCCATAAAGCCCCCTCTGACATCAACTCCTACCGCCCCATTAGTCTTCTTCCAGTACTTTCTAAACTATTTGAACTCCTCCTCGCTAAGCGAATCAGCTCCTATCTTGAACCCCTTCATCTACTCCTCGAATATCAAACCGGCTTCCGTGCCCACCGTTGGACCCAAGATCACCTTTTCCATCTTACCGCCTCCTTATCTGCCTTTATGAAACCTCGCCGTACTGCTGCTCTCATATGTCTCGATGCAGAGAAAGCGTTCGATAAGGTTTATCACCCAGTTCTCTCATTCGACTCCGCCATCTCCCTTTTCCCCCATCCCTTATCCGTCTGATTTATAATTTCTTATCCCACCACACCGCCTCTATTCGAATCAACTCCGTTCACTCCTATACCTTCTCCCTTCATGCTGGCGTCCCTCAGGGGTCACCTCTCTCCCCTCTCCCGTATCTTCTATTTACCCATGACATTCCTCACCCGCCTCCCCCACTCCGCCTTTACCAATTTGCTGACGACCTAGCTATTCTCGCTCTTGGTCATACTGCCCCCAAACTCCAAAATCTTCTCCAATCTTACCTTAACACCCTCCAGTCCTGGTTTCTCTCCTCTCATATCACAGTCAATGCTCGGAAAACCCAATTCATTGTTTTTAGATTAAAATTTCGCCTTTGCCCCCCTCGCCATCGGATTCATCTCACCCTAAACTCTCTCCCTCTCCTCGAAACCAATAAACTTATCTAACTCGGTATTACCTTTCAGATTAACCTACAATGGACCCATCATCTCCGCCTCCTCACCAGCCGTGCCTTTCACCGTCTCACAGCCACCCGCTCCCTCACCGGCCATACTTGGGGCCTAAAAGCCCCTCTCATCCTCCGCATATACCTTGTTTTTGTTCGCCCTGTTCTTCTCTATGCTTCTATGTCCTGGCTTACTGTTTCCCCTCCTCTATACTTCTCTCTCCTTAAACTTGACCACCATGCATTACGAATCGCTCATCGCCTTCCCTACGATACCCCATCTGCTGATTTTACCTCTCTCTACACCTTTCCTACGATTCTCACAACTCTACATACCCTCCGCCTCAAGTACCTTACCCGTGCTCGTCTTGCTAACCTACCATTTTTCTCCAAAGCTCTCTCTCTTTCTCCCCTTGCTCAAGACATCCTAAATGCCAACCGCACCCCTGCAAATTCTCATCTTTTCCCTCCACCAATAACCTAGTTTCCTCACCACTGTTCTGCCCTCCACCCCCAGTTGCCTTTATTTCTTAACCATGCCCACTTCATTGTCTATTGGTGTGCTCCCGGGGGTGGGGACAGCCCTGCTTCGTCGCTTCGCTGAAGTCCAGTGAGTGTTCGGCGCATAGCCTGCCAAGAAAACGCTTTCACTTGTCGCATATCTCCGATTATTAAACAATGTACCGACATCTTCGTTACCCAGTGAAATACTGCTTCGAATACACAAGTTCCCCATGTGCGTGTGACTGCCCCCAGTAAACAGCCTTCCCCTTCAGAGTGTGTTCTTTTATCTGTTTTATAATCATACGCTCATGGACAAAGAACTATTATAAAACTCATGAACTTTTACTTAATATGTTTGTACATTGATGTATTATTGTTTATTTTTTGCCCACATGTCTATTTTCTGTTATTGTGCTCTGTATATGTATATCTTTCGATCAATAAATGGGGGTGTTCGTGGGGCCTCGGCCCGGGCGTGGTGTGGTGCTGCGTCTTTTCCTTGGTGGGATCTCCTCTGTTGGTCGGGGTGACCTCTGCGCCAACCACTCTGTTAAAATCATTCTTTCAGGCATGTCCTGACATGCTCCCAGCCCAAATTTACATGTCAATAAATTTTACAATTTCCAATGACCAAAGGGCTGCTAGTCCAGCCGACGGCCCGCCTGCTCCCGCGCTTCGCGCCGAAGCAGGAATAGAAATAACACCTTGAAGATGATGATTCCAAGCTATATGTGTAAAGAGTGTGGAAAGACTTTCCTTCGAGACTATCAAGAAAAGACTGCTGCCAACACCATTCTAAGCCTGCTGATAGGTCCAGTTTATAAATGATTATAACTTCTATACTGTACCCGTTCGTCCTGGGGATGCGATGACCCATCTGCTATAACATCGCATTCCTGGAGTTCCAGGACAGAGCGGAGTTAAATGAACCTCTAGTCAAATAAGGAATGTGTCGGAAATTCAGCTGAGTTCTCGAAAAAGCAGTGGGTATTACGAGACAAAGTATCTCTAGGGTTGTTACGGGCTTAAGTTTAATAAAAAATAATGCAAATATAAATGGGCGCCAACAACTGAATTCCTAGCAAACCACTTCCTTTCCGGATAAGCCTTACTCAAGACAAGGAAAGAAAAAGGAACATCACACCATCATCAGATCACAACTAAGATAAAAACAAATTTATTTTACTTTGATAGTCAGACAAACATTTTAAATATAACTCCTACCTAAGAGTATGGTCGAATGCCAAAGTTAAATTGTCATTGTCCAAAAATCGAACCATCTCCTTTCTATTCCAAAATTAATTTTTATCCACATAACAAGAAAAATTTATAAAGTTCTCTTGGGTTCTCAGGATCACTGTAGCACTATGTCTTTCGTCACTGACATTTGTGAAACCTGAGACCTAATTTCTCTTTAATTTAACATCAATGTGGATTTAATAATGTTATTAATCTGTCTAAACATACACATATAATAATCACACATATTAAATATCACGTAATTTATGGTTTGCATGGCATAATTTGAATGTTGAACATGTTAATCAAATGCTCCTAAACATCGAATAATTAATTTACACTATTTACATTGTCATTAACAATCTCTTATCTGTGAATTACAGAAAATTCATATTCTCATTGGTCATCATTATCGTCATCATCAAAATTAAATATTTCTCACTATTAATTCTCACTTCAAAATTCTACATATTCCTGTCAGAATCATTAATTCATCACCATTACATCATTTAAATTCTCGACTCAAGTTGCAATTCCTTCAAATTATATCTCCATTAAATTTATTTAATTCCATATAAATTCATTAATCATCAGCTCCTTTAATTAATTATAACCCTCTAATTCAGTTATTCATCATCATTACAATCGTCTATTAATTTATTTCAATCAGTTTATTTGTTCAATCTTTAATTCATCCATTTATTTAATTCATCGATTTATTCAAAAATTTAATTTATCAAATTATTTAAATTTCAATCAACTGGTTATTTAGTTTTTCATTATTTCATCTAGTCATTCTGATTTTTATTTCATTAGGTCAGATCGTTAATATGCTTAAATTTCAGATTATTATTTCGTTAATTATTATTTTCAGAAAATCTTGTATTATCAACTTCATTTATTTGTTTAATTTCCTAACAAATTGTTTAATAAGGTTTATAGAACGTTGTCTTACAGTTTTATTACTTCCAAGTTATATCTCGTATTTAATTTATCATGCCAAAAAATATTATTGCCTCCACGACATCACGTTGGATCTAACTATCCACAACGACATTACATTTCTTCAATACTTCAAATATCACATTTGAATACAAGAATTATTCCACAAAACTCCATAAATATTCAGCACATACAGCATGAATCTCAATAATTACGCTAGACTGGGTACGACGACCTCATGTCTGCCTCAAAATACATTATCAACGTTGCAACTATCACATGGCAACTTCCACAAAATGCCTACCACAAACTCCACTTAACCATGTTGCATGATCTACAAAAAATATATAACTGGCTTCAAATTATCAACGCACACAAACTCCAATAACTGTAATTACTCTGATCACATCTAGACAACTTCTTAAACAATTGGAAAAATACTACTTCAGTAATTTATGATCTGCTTTCAAATAGCATAAATTCTCTTACAATTCTTATAATTCACATCGCAGAAAAACATCAATGTGCTATAATCTCTCATATCAAAATCTGCAATACTGATCTGCCTTAAAATAATTATGACCATTAATGATTAATCTTATAAGATTCAATTACTTTAAATCCTTCTCAGAGGTATCAAACACAATTATAAAAATCATCAAAAGCATCAGCTGTAACAGCTGTTAAACTGAAATTACTCTCAAAAGAGTATAGAAACAAAATATTGGATTGGCAAACAAGAATTACTAAATGCAATCCTGTTGACATTTATCGTTACTTTATTTAACAAAATTTCGACTGATATGTGACTAGTAGTTCCTTGTTTGATTCACTTACATCTCGTGTACATTCGGATGATAAAAATGAGTCCCTCAATGGCGAGTAAGATGTGTAACCACCGTACAGTCGTATAAATACGAAAGACCTCGCCCCGTCGACTTGGATAATAGTTCCCTGAACGATGGGTAAGATGAGTAGCCACCATACAATCGTATAAATACGAAGGACCCCATCTCGTTGGCTATATGAGTGAATGTACCAGATAGGAATCAACAAGTTTCTAGTTGTCATATAAAAGCGATGTTCATTCACTAAAGTGAATAACTTCTTAATATCTCCAAACAATCCAATGGAAAAATCCCTACTGATGAATAATACACACTCGCTAGTATGTAATGAACTGACGAAGTAATTTTTGATAATCAATTGCAGATCACGAGTTCGAAATACTCGTTACACAAAAAAAAACTATTCATGAAAAATATCCTAGCTGGAAAAATGTCTAAAAGACCAAACATCTGCTTAATAAAGCCAACCAATGGTGAGAATTTCGTATAATGATGCCTGCCATATCATATGGTCACTCCATATTCTAGCAAATTCGAAGTATATAAATTCAAACCATGTCTTAATAATCGTATCACTCCTATTAGAAAAATATACATGTGTGCCCAGTATTCATGAAAATAATCGTATCAGGTAGTTATGACTCTTACAGTACCTTTCATAATCAGCTGTAATTAAATTTCCAAGATCGTCGATTTTCCCTACATAAAGAATTTCTCGAAAGATCGGCGTGCATATCATTCCATCCATGAAATGACGATTGCCTTCGAAATCCCAAGTGAATCAGCTGGTGGACTCCTCTCGTCAGGAATCGAATCCATCGCTCTGCGGTGCCATCTTGTCTCTATTTGCGTCTACTCGGACATGTTGAACTTCGGATTACCCATAGCGGATATTGTCCAACTCCTCTCGGAAAAGTTCATGGAAACAGCGGACCCCCTACTCCTCTTCTAAGTTACGCCACTGTTCCGTTAAATGTTCAGTTTGAGTATTGCAAGTTCAATCTCAAATGACTGCTATGTCTCACTTTCGTAAAAATGAAATTTTACTTGAGAGTGTTCAAGTTTACGAAACACCCTGTAGCTGTCTGTAATTGGTAATTCATGAAAACGGCATAAGAAATAAATCTTATTAATGCACGATCTAATGTTCATCAGTGCCTATGCTAACAACATTCCGTTTACTTGAAATAGTTAAAGTAGCTTCGAATGCGTTATATAAAAGCATAGTCATGAAGTTATTCATAAAAGACTGTGTTCAAACTGCGTCGAAATGTAGCTTGTAATAAAGTCTTCAACTACTTGCAGTGCGGTTCTAAAATATCCCGGCCGTCTGTAATTGCTTCCTCGGCCAGCCCGCCTGGATCAATGACCCGCCTGGCCTTCGCTGCTCGGCGATGCAGGAACTGTCGCCTACACTCAGCCACTGACAGTTTCTGTATGTTACGTGACCTTCACTGTGCGTCTCGCTTGCGCTATAGAGCTGCTCCTACCTGCTCGTCTAACTGAGCTCAACTGAATCTGCTGGCACTGTCTTCTTGCTTATGTGCTCGGCGCAGGCACGTGGCGTAGTCCCCCACCACTGTGCTCTCTCGTCACGATCATAGTCTCGAACCCAAATCATCTCGGCTATTCCGTTATAAAATAACTTACTTCCATAAAATTATTTCCACATATAATGCATGTTATATATCCTCTTTTAAGATGTTTAATTGCTATAATTCCATATATATCTCAATAAAGCTTCACATCTCTATCCATAATTCCATCTTCTTACAGACGTCAGTGCCTCCTTGATTCTAGACCTCCTACGTCATCTGGACATTCTTCTTGACGCGATCGGTGCGCTATCTTTTCCTAATTCTTTCCAAAACCTCAACTACAGCTTAATGTCTGCTGGCGTAGCCGATAGCCTAAACTAGGTATCGGGTACATCTCTCCCGTACATCTCCTTTTTTTATCAGGATTGAGAAAAAAAATACACTCTCAGGCATTCTATATATAATACATGTACACGATAGCTCTACAATTCCCTTACTCAGCATGATGGTTCTTTCTGACTCTCAATAATGATGATTGACTTCCAATGATTAGCATCTTGATTCCGTGTTATTCTGACGTTTATTTCTTCCTTCGCCACTCGTGCTTGCTCGATTGACATCTCTCACTGTCTCCTCGAGTGGTGCACTAGGCTGTCTATCTTCTTGCCTCGACCTCTCATGTCCACGATTATCCCATCTGTCGTTAGGATCGTTTCTTCGGCCATCCTGCCTGTCGTTCCCATTATACTGTTGACCTTGGCTCCAGTAATTTCTGCCCCGATATCTATTGTTATATCGATTCCTGTCTTGATATCTGGAATTCTGGTTATAATTCCTATATCGGCTATCTCTCGCTTCTTGATCGTATGGCCTCTCATATGGTCCTCTATATCGATCATTTCCTCTAGCGTTACGGATGTTTCCTCGATTCCCTTCGTTCCATCGGTTTTCCCAGGAATTCCTTCTGTCCGTTTGAGCTGCATTGTCTACGACTACCGCATTCACTTCTTGCGTGTTTCTGTTGTCGTTTCTGTTACTTCTAGGCGTGACTTGAGCGCTTGTATAGTCCAATCGCCGTAAAATGTCGTCATAGTGCTCCAGTGTATTGGCTCCCGACGCTATTAGTGATCGCTGTACCTCAATCGGTAACTGTCTCGCTATAGCTTGCAAAAGCTCTTCTTCTGGCAATGGAGGAATAAGGAACTGTAATTTAGCCAGCTGTGACGTGAAATAGTTGGCATAATGCGTCGGATGTGACGTAGAATAGCGTTTTGAGTACATCTCCGTTCTTACGTTAAGTTGATCCTTGGCACTCCAAAATCTCCTCAAGAAAGCTATGGCAAATTGCTCCATGTTTGCAAAATTGCTTCTGAACGCTCTAAACCACGTAAGCGCAGATCCATCTAAGGCGCGTTCGACTATCCTTAGCTCTCTTTCTTTGGCTACCCTATGTTCCGCCATGTAGTCTCGAATATCTCGCAGAAATTCTACTGGTGTGACTCCTGTATTTCCCGAAAACTTTCTCGGCTTGTCATCCAGATTCCTAATAATGGTGACTGGACCTGAGTATCGTTCGCTTGGACCCAACGTACTCCTATTCGAACTTGGATTATCCTGAGGGGTTGAACTGGCCCTTTCGAATGTCACATTTGGTTGCATTTGACGGTCTTCTCCCATGCTCGCTTCTTGATTCGTCATACTGCGGTCTATCGCTGTTTGATTTATCAATGTTTCCCCTGATGTTATATTATGACTGGTGAAACTGTTAACTATGGATTCTAGTTTAGTTATCCTGTCTTCTGCTAATTTCTCCACGGTCTTGACCTGCGTCTTCAACTCATCTAACGATGTAACATCCTGCGTTTTGTTACTCTCGTCTAAGTCGTTTCTTAACTTGTCAATTTTTCCCTCGCACGTGTTCTTTACTAACGTGACTTGTTCTTTTAACAGATCAACATCTGTTCTAAATAGAGTTGAATCTATCTTCATCGCTTCCTTGCTTTCCGTAAACCTCGCTTCTAAGTTTGCCATACCTGCGATTAATTTTTCATCTAACCCTTCACGTTTCTCTTTTGCTTCGGCATCGACCTCACTATACCGTTCTTCCACAATTGCACCGACTCTATTTTTAAATAAAGCTAAGTTTTCATTAACCTTTTGCTCTATATCGTCGTCTATCTTCCTAATAACTTTCTGCAATTGATTTTCTAATGATTTTAAATTAGAATTGACCTCTCCTAAGACTTCCTCTTTAATGGTCCCAATTACTGTCTTTAAATCTTTAATCTCGTTACCTAGATTCGTTTCTAGACCTTTAATCTTAGTCTCGAAAGATACTTCGGTAGACCACTCTTGAATTTTACCTACATCTGCCACTAAACCATCGATGTCGAATCTCAACTTCGATACATCTGATTTAATGTCTTTCTGTATGGACATAACGTCTGTTCTTAAAGTAAAAATATTTTCTTCTCCTCTACTTTCTAATTCAATAATAGTTTTTCTTAATATTTGAACATTTTCCTCTCCTTTCATGTTTACTGCAATTGTGTCTAATTGTAAAGTCTTCAGCATCTCATTATTCTTTAAAGTTAAGCTATTCTCTAATCTAGTTAACTTGTTTTCTAATTCAGTGTTAGTTTCTTCACTACGAGACTGTAATTTCTCTTCCAATGATTTGAAATTATCCTCACTATTTGACTGTAACCTTTCTTCTAATGACTTAAAATTGTCCTTCAAGTTAGCTTCACTATTTGACTGTAGTCTAGTCTCTAATGATTTTAAATTATCTTCAGTACTAGTCTGCAATAATTTTAAATTTTCTTCATTACTAATTTGTAATGCTTGTACATTCTCTTTACATTTAGCTTCTAATCTAGCTTCTGAATTATTAATTTGTTCTTTAACTTCCGTTTCCATCTTAGAAATAGTTTCTGCAATACCAGACATACCCGTCTGTAACTCTCCTAACACCTTCGCTAAATCTTCCGGCAACATAATTATATTTTCAATATAGGTTTTATATAGAGACGTTAGACAACAACACATCACAATGTCTCAATTCCTGCATTCACTTGGGTATAGGAAAAAATGTCTTATAACTAACATGATATTACTAATACGATTAACATGAACACTGGATTGGGCACACAAGTACATTGTCTGACTAAGTTTAATAAATTTTGTAACACACTTAAATGAACTTGAGATCAATCTCTCAGTAATCTAAATCTGATTTGATTCCATAGAATAAACAAAATCGAAAAGCCCCACTAGTTGGATAAAGCCAATTCTCCCTCTCTCTCTGTACCCGTTCGTCCTGGGGATGCGATGACCCATCTGCTATAACATCGCATTCCTGGAGTTCCAGGACAGAGCGGAGTTAAATGAACCTCTAGTCAAATAAGGAATGTGTCGGAAATTCAGCTGAGTTCTCGAAAAAGCAGTGGGTATCACGAGACAAAGTATCTCTAGGGTCGTTACGGGCTTAAGTTTAATAAAAAATAATGCAAATATAAATGGGCGCCATCAACTGAATTCCTAGCAAACCACTTCCTTTCCGGATAAGCCTTACTCAAGACAAGGAAAGAAAAAGGAACATCACACCATCATCAGATCACAACTAAGATAAAAACAAATTTATTTTACTTTGATAGTCAGACAAACATTTTAAATATAACTCCTACCTAAGAGTATGGTCGAATGCCAAAGTTAAATTGTCATTGTCCAAAAATCGAACCATCTCCTTTCTATTCCAAAATTAATTTTTATCCACATAATAAGAAAAATTTATAAAGTTCTCTTGGGTTCTCAGGATCACTGTAGCACTATGTCTTTCGTCACTGACATTTGTGAAACCTGAGACCTAATTTCTCTTTAATTTAACATCAATGTGGATTTAATAATGTTATTAATCTGTCTAAACATACACATATAATAATCACACATATTAAATATCACCTAATTTATGGTTTGCATGGCATAATTTGAATGTTGAACATGTTAATCAAATGCTCCTAAACATCGAATAATTAATTTACACTATTTACATTGTCATTAACAATCTCTTATCTGTGAATTACAGAAAATTCATATTCTCATTGGTCATCATTATCGTCATCATCAAAATGAAATATTTCTCACTATTAATTCTCACTTCAAAATTCTACATATTCCTGTCAGAATCATTAATTCATCACCATTACATCATTTAAATTCTCAACTCAAGTTGCAATTCCTTCAAATTATATCTCCATTAAATTTATTTAATTCCATATAAATTCATTAATCATCAGCTCCTTTAATTAATTATAACCCTCTAATTCAGTTATTCATCATCATTACAATCGTCTATTAATTTATTTCAATCAGTTTATTTGTTCAATCTTTAATTCATCCATTTATTTAATTCATCGATTTATTCAAAAATTTAATTTATCAAATTATTTAAATTTCAATCACCTGGTTATTTAGTTTTTCATTATTTCATCTAGTCATTCTGATTTTTATTTAATTAGGTCAGATCATTAATATGCTTAAATTTCAGATTATTATTTCGTTAATTATTATTTTCAGAAAATCTTGTATTATCAACTTCATTTATTTGTTTAATTTCCTAACAAATTGTTTAATAAGGTTTATAGAACGTTGTCTTACAGTTTTATTACTTCCAAGTTATATCTCGTATTTAATTTATCATGCCAAAAAATATTATTGCCTCCACGACATCACGTTGGATCTAACTATCCACAACGACATTACATTTCTTCAATACTTCAAATATCACATTTGAATACAAGAATTATTCCACAAAACTCCATAAATATTCAGCACATACAGCATGAATCTCAATAATTACGCTAGACTGGGTACGACGACCTCATGTCTGCCTCAAAATACATTATCAACGTTGCAACTATCACATGGCAACTTCCACAAAATGCCTACCACAAACTCCACTTAACCATGTTGCATGATCTACAAAAAATATATAACTGGCTTCAAATTATCAACGCACACAAACTCCAATAACTGTAATTACTCTGATCACATCTAGACAACTTCTTAAACAATTGGAAAAATACTACTTCAGTAATTTATGATCTGCTTTCAAATAGCATAAATTCTCTTACAATTCTTATAATTCACATCGCAGAAAAACATCAATGTGCTATAATCTCTCATATCAAAATCTGCAATACTGATCTGCCTTAAAATAATTATGACCATTAATGATTAATCTTATAAGATTCAATTACTTTAAATCCTTCTCAGAGGTATCAAACACAATTATAAAAATCATCAAAAGCATCAGCTGTAACAGCTGTTAAACTGAAATTACTCTCAAAAGAGTATAGCAACAAAATATTGGATTGGCAAACAAGAATTACTAAATGCAATCCTGTTGACATTTATCGTTACTTTATTTAACAAAATTTCGACTGATATGTGACTAGTAGTTCCTTGTTTGATTCACTTACATCTCGTGTACATTCGGATGATAAAAATGAGTCCCTCAATGGCGAGTAAGATGTGTAACCACCGTACAGTCGTATAAATACGAAAGACCTCGCCCCGTCGACTTGGATAATAGTTCCCTGAACGATGGGTAAGATGAGTAGCCACCATACAATCGTATAAATACGAAGGACCCCATCTCGTAGGCTATATGAGTGAATGTACCAGATAGGAATCAACAAGTTTCTAGTTGTCATATAAAAGCGATGTTCATTCACTAAAGTGAATAACTTCTTAATATCTCCAAACAATCCAATGGAAAAATCCCTACTGATGAATAATACACACTCGCTAGTATGCAATGAACTGACGAAGTAATTTTTGATAATCAATTGCAGATCACGAGTTCGAAATACTCGTTACACAAAAAAAAACTATTCATGAAAAATATCCTAGCTGGAAAAATGTCTAAAAGACCAAACATCTGCTTAATAAAGCCAACCAATGGTGAGAATTTCGTATAATGATGCCTGCCATATCATATGGTCACTCCATATTCTAGCAAATTCGAAGTATATAAATTCAAACCATGTCTTAATAATCGTATCACTCCTATTAGAAAAATATACATGTGTGCCCAGTATTCATGAAAATAATCGTATCAGGTAGTTATGACTCTTACAGTACCTTTCATAATCAGCTGTAATTAAATTTCCAAGATCGTCGATTTTCCCTACATAAAGAATTTCTCGAGAGATCGGCGTGCATATCATTCCATCCATGAAATGACGATTGCCTTCGAAATCCCAAGTGAATCAGCTGGTGGACTCCTCTCGTCAGGAATCGAATCCATCGCTCTGCGGTGCCATCTTGTCTCTATTTGCGTCTACTCGGACATGTTGAACTTCGGATTACCCATAGCGGATATTGTCCAACTCCTCTCGGAAAAGTTCATGGAAACAGCGGACCCCCTACTCCTCTTCTAATTTACGCCACTGTTCCGTTAAATGTTCAGTTTGAGTATTGCAAGTTCAATCTCAAATGACTGCTATGTCTCACTTTCGTAAAAATGAAATTTTACTTGAGAGTGTTCAAGTTTACGAAACACCCTGTAGCTGTCTGTAATTGGTAATTCATGAAAACGGCATAAGAAATAAATCTTATTAATGCACGATCTAATGTTCATCAGTGCCTATGCTAACAACATTCCGTTTACTTGAAATAGTTAAAGTAGCTTCGAATGCGTTATATAAAAGCATAGTCATGAAGTTATTCATAAAAGACTGTGTTCAAACTGCGTCGAAATGTAGCTTGTAATAAAGTCTTCAACTACTTGCAGTGCGGTTCTAAAATATCCCGGCCGTCTGTAATTGCTTCCTCGGCCAGCCCGCCTGGATCAATGACCCGCCTGGCCTTCGCTGCTCGGCGATGCAGGAACTGTCGCCTACACTCAGCCACTGACAGTTTCTGTATGTTACGTGACCTTCACTGTGCGTCTCGCTTGCGCTATAGAGCTGCTCCTACCTGCTCGTCTAACTGAGCTCAACTGAATCTGCTGGCACTGTCTTCTTGCTTATGTGCTCGGCGCAGGCACGTGGCGTAGTCCCCCACCACTGTGCTCTCTCGTCACGATCATAGTCTCGAACCCAAATCATCTCGGCTATTCCGTTATAAAATAACTTACTTCCATAAAATTATTTCCACATATAATGCATGTTATATATCCTCTTTTAAGATGTTTAATTGCTATAATTCCATATATATCTCAATAAAGCTTCACATCTCTATCCATAATTCCATCTTCTTACAGACGTCAGTGCCTCCTTGATTCTAGACCTCCTACGTCATCTGGACATTCTTCTTGACGCGATCGGTGCGCTATCTTTTCCTAATTCTTTCCAAAACCTCAACTACAGCTTAATGTCTGCTGGCGTAGCCGATAGCCTAAACTAGGTATCGGGTACAATACTAACAAATGGATTTCAACCAAATTTCGTATGTGCTTTGTGTACAATAACAGTTATGACTATGCGTATTCGTATGATAAATGCTCTCTTTATTTGTTTAATCCTAGTAGCAATATATCAGAAAGTATGCAAGCCATCAGTTCTAAACTTTGCCCACGTTTAGTACCTGACATTCTAGATTAATTTGGAGTAACTAACGTACCTCAGTGCTGTCAACATGATTCTAAGCTTTCTGATAGTTTCAATTTTTAATTACATGTAACTTCTATACTAACATATGGATTTTATCCAAAATTGGCACTATAATAGATCGTAATATTACAGATTAATTCTGAGCATCACATACATGACATTGTTCCCAACATCATTTTACGCGCACTAATAAATCCAATATTAACAGCATGTAACGTCCATACTATCCATTAAACTTCAACCACTTTATGTATGTGCATTCTATATCTTAAGAGATGGAACTAAGAATATATTCAGAGACACCAGGGTTGCCAACTATAGTAAGTTACTCGAGTCAGTTTGTTATTGTTGTTTTAGGGAGTGGAACTAGCAAGTTACTATATTAGGCTACCCAATTTCAGGTGTATTTCAAACTGCAGTACGGTACTTAGAAATGTTGGTATTACCTACTTGATTTCGTCATTATTCGAGATAGGTCTATACAGATTGGCATGGATCTTAAATTTTAAGAAAAGTAGGCTCTTTTGTTCGTCACGGAACTACTTGTTACTTCACCCTGTATGTCTCGTAAATACAATATGATGGATCCCCATAATTAGAAATGTTGTTTGTTGCTGTTGATGCTCATATAGGGCCTTGGAACATAGCTTATTGGGCATCAGTCCCATACAGTTGAGTGTGTATTGAATTTGAATGATACCTGTGTTTCTAAAGCGACAGTATCATTGTGTAACTACAGTGTAATATTAGTACGGTCAAAGAATGAATAGGAGGCTCGGACCTTGAATTATTTCTAGTATTTTTAGGAAGTGGTTTCCCACTTCGTCTTCAGGCAAATGCCAGAATGGTACCTACCGTCAGGCCACGGCCGCCTCCATCCAACTTCCTCGTCTAACCCTCCCATTCTTCCCATCCCGTCCCATTCCTCATGAGGTCCCCTGTTCGCTTTGCAGGTGAGGCTGCCTGGGCTAGGCGCTAGTCCCACCTCCCTAGTTGTAACCCCAGACCCGATGTCAAGCTCCAGGACACTGCCCATAGAGACGTTTAAGGTGGGATCCCTCGCTGAGTCTGTGGGAATAGCCTACCTTGAGGGTAAACTGACTACGAACGAACGAATTTTTAAGAAGGAATATGACAAATCCCGTGGAAAGTGTTCAAGATGGCCCCCGTCAGTGCCGGTATTCAAATCTCCGATATTTGACCTTACCGCAGCCAATTTTAATTATGGAGTGATCATTAATGCTCTGTTGGAAATCGATATGATTGTAAAACAAATAAGCAAAGAGCAGGAACGCCAGGTTTTATTTTGGAAAAAAATAATATTATTGGTTATAAACGAGCGAAAGTCTAGTCTGTGGGCTGCTACGGGTTACACTCTGCTTTATATGGCAACACTGCGAGAAGGTGAGTTCGATTACCATCTTAGCCATCCTACAGTGGTTTTCCGTGGTTTTCCTCTTCTACTACAGGAAAATGCGTAGATAGTTCCTAAGTCAAGGCCACGGCCAACTCCTTCCAAGCCTTGCCTTAATTACAAATACACACGCTACTACAGACATCACAATAACAAAGTTTATCAGACAAATTCAATACACATCTCAACTGCATGGGACTGATGAACAATAGGCTATGTTCCAAACCCCTATATGAAGCAACAATAGCAACACACACTTCGAATCAATGGGATCCATCGTACTGTATTTACAAGACATTAATGTCTAACGTACAATATGAAGAGGTGTGACCGCGATCGGAACAAGCACATTGCCTTGCGCTGTCTGACGGGGCACGCGCTGAGACTAATATCACTATGTTGATTATTGTTGATATTTCAAGAAGTAATTTCCCGATGTTTGAATAAATTATATGTATGGAGTCATATTAATTTTAATTATTCTTCTAGTGGCAGAACGTAGTGTCGTCCCGTAAAAATGATCTAAGATGTTATCGATATCTCCGTTGCTAATTATACCACATAAAAGCGAAGCACGTTGTTTTCAAGCACCTCAATACCATTTAAGAAACTGAAAACAAAATATCAATATCTTTAACGGATTAGACATTATTCGGGTGTAACACTTTACTTGAGTAACCCTGTATGTACAGTAATTAATAGTCCTTTACCACCACACATAATTTCAGTTTGATTGCTATCATAGTGTCGGATATCGAGATCAAGTGAAATATTTCGCGAGGCCATCATGTTGAATTGGTGACATTTATCAACATTTCAAAGTCACGGTCAAGGTCAGACGGGATAGTACCAATTCCGTACCAAACTTTATTGACATCGCTCAAGCCATTGAAAAATTGTTAAGTACACGGACACACACAGACCAATTGTGATCTATTAGCCAAAGCATTTCATAAGATGAAAACAGGCTAAAATGTACTTAGATACGATTATTAAAATAAATCATAAAGTGCCTGAATATACCTATATATCATCCATATACATGTTCTCCTTTGCGTATACAGAGAGAAAATGTGGTTTCTTATGCAATCTTACAATTGTTTGCTTCTAAGATGAATTGATGCACGCTGCATTGGTGAGAAGATTTCTAAATTACTATTTTTAAAACATGTCAAAGAACATGGTCGTTTCCACATATTTCCCAGCATCGTTGAAATTGGGATAGTTTTTGACGCAGATTTTTTAAAATCAATGTTCTAGGTAGTACAGTAGATACTGAAAAAATATACCTATGCTAGATAAAGTATTAGGATATCCTGAAAGAAATGCCCCTAAATAAGAGAACAGGTATGTAATTTGGTGTGATTATAGTTCAATTAGGCTATTATGTGACAGTTTGTAATAACCAGCATAACAGCGTAATAAACGCTGTAGTACAATTGCTCTGGTAAAGTAATAGACTGTGTAATAGTCGTAATATTCTACGTAAAAATTCGGTGTAATAGGCAGTAATGGGTGTAACTGCTAGGGTAATAACTGTGTAATAGTTCTGTAACACTGTACACACGTTTTGGAGAATGATGTTTTACTGTTCCAGCTCTGTACCGTTTCACGTTTCGTTGGAACATGTCTTTATCTGAGAGCCTGGAACGGTTCACAGTGTGACCGGCTGACTGGTGGAAACGTTATTCTATTTCGAGAACCAAGAACGGTACGCAGAGTAACTTGCTTACTGGTAACGCTGAAGAATCGTTCCAGTCATGTACCGTTTCAGACGGAACGTTCCACTAACACGTACCTTGATGCTCGGTACAGTTGGGAGTCGAGATCCTGCAGTACCGTTCCAGCGCTGTAACGTTCCACATTCTCGTACCGAGCTCCGAGTTACAGTTACGGAACGATACCGCAAACCAGCTCGGGGCCGCGGTATGGAATAGGCCTACATAACGTAACGCATTTCAGTTCTGTTCCGGGCCCCTGCTCCACACTAGGCTATGGAGAATAAGCTGCCTCTCAAACACCGTTGCCTAGCGGCAGCTGCCGGCTTGCGAGTCCCGCTTTAATGGAACACTCACTCCTCAACAATTCCATCTGATCTTGAAGCTTATACCACTAAAACAACCAGACACTTACGACAGATAGTAATATAACGCTATAGTCTACAGTCGAAGCGTTCCCGTATGAATCATTTTAACTCGTTCACGTGATAGAGAAAATTGTTTTACGTCAAATTAAAGAATAGTCATTTAACAGTTCAGAAGTGTGTGTAGGCATTTTGATATTATAGAGCTCCCGATTATTTTGCTCGCCGATATCGCAGATATTAAATCCAGACGGCGTACCAGGGCTTCCCGAGATAGCAGGCAGCGACAAGCCACGGACACAGCCGAAGCTAGCCGATACAATGGGCGACTCTTGGGCATCAAAATTAACATCGTCAACATCATCGTTAATAATTATTCGGTACATTATAATGTACTAACGATATAAAACTTATAATTTGCCCCCATCATTACAAACATAAACAAGGTTATAGATACTGTATTGCAATAACTTCCCGATAGGCTGCGGGTGCGTTCACCGACTAGCGCGCGCCCATTGTATACCTCTATAAACTACTACGCTTTGTGACACTACGCATGCGTACTGCAAGTTTCTTCCAGGGATCGGCAGCCGCCTTTTTTAAATGAGATTGCAACCCGCACTAGGCTTGTTTTATAATAATAATAATAATAATGAAGCCTCCGTGGCTTAGGCGGCAGCACGCCGGCCTCTCACTGCTGGGTCCTTGGTTCAAATCCCGGTCACTCCATGTGAGATCTGTGCTGGACAAAACGGAGGCAGACAGGTTTTTCTCCGGGTACTCCGGTTTTCCCTGTCAAGATGTCATTCCAGCAACACTCTCCACTATCATTTCATTTCATCTGTCATTCATTTCATCATTGCCCCCAGAAGAGTGCGTCAGGCCTCGGCAGCCGGCACAGTTCATATCCTCGCCGCTAGATGGGGGCTTCATTCATTCCATTCCTGACCCGGTCGGAGACTGGAAGCAGGCTGTGGATTTTCATTTCAATAATAATCTGTTGTAAACACGCCTATTGTTACAAACGGCGGGAAACGATCACCAACGGCATTATCCTGTAGATTGGTTAGTTATTGTTATATTGTTATATTAGTTATTGTTGTATTAAGGGGCGGAACAGTGGAGTCATCTGCCCCTTCGTGTAACTTGATTACCTACTGTTTCATTTGATTGGTGGGAAGGTTTAAAAGCTTTCCACCTGTTGAGCACGTGTTAGAAATGATAGACTTTCCACAATTTGCAAAAATGATGAAAAAGTAGACTCATGAGATCAATCCGAGCAGATGTGTGTGTGGACTCCTATCTGTCTGCCTTGTCTGCGTGTGGATCCTCGCCTCCGTATCAACCCCTAAACTACTCCAATTATCGAATTAAAATTTGGTATGAGTGAGGATCTATACAAGGATATATCAACGTGCTCGTGCCTAGCTGGCATCGGGAGAGCATGGGTTCGAATCCCACCTCGGCCATCCTGAAAATGGTTTTCGTGGTTTCCAATTTTCACCACCAGACAAATGCCGGGACGGTTCCTTTCAATAGGTCCACGGCCGATTTCCTTTTATAATCCCTTCCCTGACCCGTCCTGAAAAGAAAAGTACATGGCCATTGGCAGCATTAATAAAATTATTATATTTGAAAAAGATGTCAGTGCTACCAACTGCTGCAAAATCACAATTGAAATTTTATCTCTGAGAGTATGCATGAGAACTGTTCAAAAATTGGCACATATATAGACCGTAATATTTTGGATTTATTTACGAGCCTTTACATGACAGTGTTGCCAATATGATTCTACGGAAGCTAATAGGTTCAATGTTTAACCGTATGTAACTTCCATACTAACAAATGGATTTCTTCCAATATTGACTTAAATTCAGGTCATAATATTTCAGATTGAGTTTGAGGAACCTATATATGGCAGTGTTGCCAACGTGATTATACGTGTGCTGATAGGTCCAATGTTTAACTGCACGTAACTTCCATACTAAAGAATGCATTTCATCCAGATTGTTTGTGTGCATTGTATGCTTTAAGTCATATAAATAATAACCCCTGGTACTACAGCCCATGAGGGCCTAGGCCTATCAAGCGACCGCTGCTCAGCCATTTGGCCTGCAGATATTGGGGCGATGCGTGATCAGCGCATCGGTTTCCTCGGCCGTTAATCTTGGTTTTCGTGATCGGGGTGCTGCCTCACTGTCAGACAGTTACTCAATTGTCCTCACGAGGCTGAGTGCACCCCGTCTCAGCCCTCGCTTCAGTTTCTAAAATCCCTGACGGAGCCGGGAATCTAACCCGGGGCTTCCGGGTGAGAAGCAGGCGCGCTACCCCAACACCACGATTTAAGACATATAACTGTGCTTATTATAAGTGCCACCAGGGCTACCAACTGTGTGTTAATGATCTCAAGCCTCATACTCATAAGCAAAAGTAACTTCATGAACACCTTAACTTTTATGTTCATTTTTCACCACAAGATAGTTTAATACTCTTAATGTAGCAGTCTTGCACATCCTTTCGAGTACTATGACAACTATGGCCCGGATAGTTATGTGTTTAAATATTTTTAGCCTACTTTTCACATTTTGCAAAAATGAGGAAAAAGTAGACTTATGAGATCGGGCAAATGTGTGTGTGTGTGTCTGTCTGTCTGTCTGTCTGTCAGCCTGTCTGTCTGTCTGTCCTTCTGTCTGTCCTTCTGTCTGTCTGGCTGGCTGTGTGTGTGTGTCCCCCTATCAACTCCTAAACGGCTGAAGTAATCGAAACAAAAATTGGTAGGAGTAAAGATCTATACCTGAATATCTAACGGCCATTTTTTGAAAATGATGTCAGTGCTACAAACTGCTGAAAAATCGCAATTGAAATTTGAGCTCCATGTTGGATATCTTGGAAGGTATGAATGGGAGCTACTTCAAAATTGGCAAACGTATACATAATAATATTGCAGTTTAATTTCCAGGAGGACATACATGGCAGTGTTGCCAAAATAATTATAAGCCTGCTGATAGGTCCAAATTTTAAATGCATATAACATCTACACTATCAATTAGATTTCAACCAAATTTCATATGTGCTATGTGTACATAAACAGATATGACTGAGCGTATTCTTAAGAGCCATCAGGGCTGCCAACTGTTAATAAATGCTCTCAATATTTTTTATCCAAATACCCATATATCAGAAAGTATGCAAGCCGACAGCTTTAAACTATGCACACGTATAGTACCTGATATTCTATATTAATTTGAAGAAACTTACATACGTCAGTGCTACCAACATGATTCTAAGCCTGCTGAGAGGTCCAACTTTAAATACATGTAACTTCTATACTATCATTTGGATTTCAACAAAATTTCGTGTGTGCTATGTGTACCATAACAGATATGACTACGCCGAGTCTTAAGAGTAACCAGGGCTGCCAACTGTTAATAAATACTGTCTCTATGTTTGTTACCCTAATATCAATATATCAGAAAGTATGCAAGCCAATAGCTCTAAACTTTGCACACGTATAGTACCTGGCATTCTAGATTAATTTGGCGTAACTAATATAGGCCTACGCCAGTGCTGCCAACATGATTCTAAGCCTGCTGATAGGTCCAATTTTAAAATGCATGAAACTTCTATACTAACTAATGGATTTTATTCAAAATTGACACAACAATAGATCATATTATTTCAGATTATTTCTGACCAATACAAGTATGTCATTGTTGCCAACATGATTTTACGCGCGCTGTTAGATCCAATGTTTAACTGCATGTAACGTCCATGCTATCCATTGGACTTCAACCAACTTTTGTGGTCTGTACCTTAAGAGATGGAACTAAGAATATATTTGGTCACCAGGGCTGCTAACTGTAGTTCTCTATTAGGTTATATTATGCCAGGTATACAGTATTTCGAACTAATTCGAAATTTCAATATTACCAACTTAATTTTGTCATTATTCTAGACAGATCCATATAGATTAATCA
Organism: Meconema thalassinum; assembly: GCA_946902985.2. Taxonomy (NCBI): domain Eukaryota; kingdom Metazoa; phylum Arthropoda; class Insecta; order Orthoptera; family Tettigoniidae; genus Meconema; species Meconema thalassinum. The sequence continues at coordinate 78,513,455 of OX336389.2, read as the reverse complement.
TTGGCATGAATCTTAAATTTTAAGAAAAGTAGGCTATTTAGTTCGTCACGGAACTTCTTGTTTATTTACATTTTGGGGTTATAAGTAGCCTGTATAATACACTAGCAGAAGTACCCATTCTTCGAACGGTCTTCGGTATTAATAACCAGATGTTATCAATTGAGCTACTGTTGCAATGTTTAGGGGCTTGGAACCTGTTTGTGGGCAAAGAAAAATTATTAGTTAAAATGTGCTCTCAAACTAAATTTACCTAACGTGTTCTTCCTGGCGTGAAAATAAAATTGAAAACTTCGTAGAAGAATCGCAATACACGTCACATACGAACTGACCCTAACCGTTGTGTCAAGTGCCCAACTACAGGAAGACTCCTTTTATAAATTATAAAGGCTTGTGGTGCAGGAAAATTCAGTGTTTATAGCCTCCAATGGCTCAAATTCCTAAAATCAGCAAAAAACAGTCTACTATTTCTATTCAGGAATTTTTGAAAATAATGTTGATGTTTGGAGATATAATAGACCTTCTGTACGACATATCGCACGTGTAAGTCGTGTGAAAAAATCTAGGGTACTCCATTTGCAACCTTTCACAGAAATGTAATAAATGGAGTGGCATTACTTATTCCAGAAATAGATGGAAAGTTGGATGCCACCTCTTGAGATACTGTTGTCATGGTTAGTGGCTTGCATTCCTTCTTTAGTTTATTAAATGAAATTAGTTTTCTGGGAATATCTAAGAAACTGTTGGGTTTAGAGCCTTAAAATATAGTTTTCGGGGACCCTTTACGGCTCTTGAGGGGCCCCGAGTTTTGTTTCTGTCCCCAAGGATTTGAAAATGAGCTTTGACTCTTCGTTGTACGCCATAATAATGATAATAATTAAAAGAATAATACTAATAATAATAATAATAATAATATAACAAAATAGGGATAGGGATATAATAGACCTTCCGGACCATACCCGCACGTGTAAATCGCGTTAAAAAAAATCTAGATTACCCCTTGACCCCTTAAGCGCATTATATGTATTGATGAATATTTCAGCTTAATTTGGATCCGTTATAACCTTATTGCCGTTTGCAAACCTTCACAGTAATGTAATAAATGGAATTGTATTGCGTCTTACAGAAATAGATGGACCTCTGAGATTCTGTTGCCATTGTTACCGGCATGCATTCCTTCATTAATTTATTAAGTGAAATTAGTTTTTTGGGAATATCTCAAAAACTGTTGGTTTTAGGGCCTTAAAATGTGGTTTTCGGGGTCCTTTTAGGGCCCCCGAGTTTCGTTTCTCACATTGAGGGGCTGAAAATGAGCTTTGTCTCACCCTTCTACGCTTATTTCAGCATGTATTTTAAGGGGGTAGACCCCTGTTATGAGAGGTACGGAGAAGAGTTACATCAATGATTAGTGTCGTGCCTCTGATGGATATCTGTATCAAATTTTACGTTAATCCACCCAGCCGTTCTCGAGTTATAAGGACACAAAAAATTGTCCACAGACAGACAGACAAAAATATATTTTTGCGTGCATCCGTCCCAAAACAGTCTGAAACGGGCAAATATATCAAATTTTCGTAGAAAAGCCGAAAAATCAGACAAACATTCATTTTTATATAATAGAGAAGGGATATAATAGACCTTCCGTACCACACCCGCACGTGTAAATCGCGTGAAAAAATTCTAGAGTACCCCTTGACCCCTTAAGCGCATTGTATGTATTAATGAATATTTCAGCTTAATTTGGATCCATTATATCCTTATAGCCGTTTGCAAACCTTCACAGTAATGTAATAAATGGAATTGCATTGCGTCTTACAGAAATAGATGGACCTCTGAGATTCAGTTGCCATGGTTACCGCCATGCATTCTTTCATTAATTTATTAAGTGAAATTAGTTTTCTGGGAATATCTCAAAAACTGTTGGTTTTAGGGCCTTAAAATGTGGTTTTCGGGGGCCCTTTAGGGCCCCCGAGTTTCTTTTCTCACTTTGAGGGGCTGAAAATGAGCTTTGTTTCACCCTTCTACGCCTATTTCAGCATGTATTTTAAGGGGGTAGGGCCCCTTTTATGAGAGGTACGGAGAAGAGTTACATCAATGATTAGTGTGGTGCCTCTGATGGATATCTGTATCAAATTTTACGTTGATCCACCCAGCCGTTCTCAAGTTATAAGGACTCGTAGAAGTTGTCCACAGACACACAGACAGACAGACAGACAAAAAAAATATGTTTGCGCGCATCTGTCATAAAACAGCCTGAAACGCGCAAATATCGCAAATTTCCATGGAAATTCAGAAAAAACAGACAAACTTTCATTTTTATATATATAGAGATTACATTCAGAATTGAACATTCACAACAACCACATAGTCATTCCAAAACAGGCAAATTCCGGAGTTCTATCACATCATATAGACTACAACTAACATACACCGACAAGTTGCATTACCAATACTGCAACTAAGTAAGTGTACATATTGCAAATATTTTCCCCTGTATTTTCAGACATAGATTTGTAGCCTAAGTGTAATGGGTCTGATGATGATCGCTTGACGGTCGAAACTGATCATCCTAGTGTATTTATTAATCTCGTGTAATTTATTTCAGGATTAGGGAATAACCCAACTCTTTTGGGTACATGCTCGCCACGGTGGGTGAATGGTCAACGTGTCAGTCTACTAACTCCAAGCTTGCAGGTTCGCTCCTGGCCGTGGTAAGTTATTTTTGAAAGGCAGCAAAAATTATGACACCATGCCATGCGCTCTTGGCATGTCAAAGAACGCATTTGATTTCAGTAGGCCGTGTTCATAATGGCAAAATTAATCTCGGGAGTTTCCGCCAACACAAAAGTTCCTCATTTCTCTACTAGAAAGCGCTATAGTGTTCAAGGAGCTTAGATATCTAACGTCCTTGACTTTCATAGTGCTTCAAGGAACAACGAAAGTCGACATGCAAGCTACTCTTTGGGTATCAAATTACAAACCTTGCACCCGGCAACCGAGGCCATACGATATTACTGTATTATTATTATTATTTGGGTACATTCGTGTTGACCGACTGTAAAGCACCATTCTTTTATTTTTTTATTTATTTTTTATTTAACTAAATATATATTTACATATTTTTGTGTTTTTTATAAATAAATATATATTCTGGTGTATTTAATCATAAGTAGGCCTACATATTTCCTATATTTGGCGCTATGTTGTACCCCTTAGTTGACCGCTGCCCACATTTGTGACCCACAATTCAGGTAATTTGCTTCTCTATTTCGTGAATGCACTCTTGTCTCTGTATTGCAGTAACATTTCATGACAGGAATTCACCGGTCATTATAGTCAACAGCCTCATCACGCCTCCAATAGTCATTACCCTGACAGGAAATTTTACTTGAAATTACAGTGGCCTGCGAAACTTGTGAGTATCGACAGAGTGCTATGAACGTTTTGGAAGTGACCATTTCTTCCGCTCTTTAGAATGAAATTCGAAAACCGCACATACATGTTTTCATATCGCGCATCTGCAGTTAAGTAGGCTATTGTAGGATTCGGAAATTGAGGCAAACCCCAGCCTATTAATCGGGAACATTTTGTACTGTAGTCAGAATTATGGATTAGTCCTATTCAGGCAACTAGACGTTTCAACTATATTCAAGTAATTGGAGGCATAAATGTGATGCAAATTTAGGAACATATTTTGGAAACTTAATCTCATATTTTACACTTTTAAGCACATAAATACATAAATATTTCGGAAAAGTTAAGCACATAATTAACCGCGCCCTGATTTTGTCGTGTGGCCTCCTCAGAGGCCGAGTGCAGGTCGTTCTATTCGACGCCCGTGGGCGACCTGCGCGTCGGGATGGAATGGATGAAGATGAATGAAACTGGGCAAAGATGTGGAAGGAATCGGCCGTGGCCTATCAGAAGGTACCGTCCCAGCATTTGCGTGGTGTTGAAAATGGGAAACCACGGAAAAACAATTCAAGTACGGCCGACGGTGGGGCTCGAACCCACGCGTCTGCCGAGTCAGCAGAGAGCTTGGTCCCATGACCTAACGCTGCGCTTTAGCCAGCTGAGCCACTGCTGTCGGTGCGCCCTGATGATGACGATGGAAAGCTGTATGAAGTCCAGTTTTCGGGGGGGGGGGGGGTACGAATCCTTGCAGCTGCTATCCTGAGTAGCGTTTATCTCAGATTTCTTTCACAGTCCTTCCAGTCAAATGCTAGGACGGGCACCTCTCCCCATCTTGGACCCTTATAATTACCATTATACACTTTGCTACAGTCACTGCAGACACAGAGGTCATCAGACAAACAAGTACATGAGGCTTATGGCCATGATGTCACAAACCCCTAAATTGAAATAATATATTCCCTTAAATTATACCAACACTTGGAGCGGAAGAAAAGAGGAGGTGAAATGAAAGCAAAGAAGCATTTGATATCTCAGAGGCTGCATAATGCCACGCCCACTTATGCACTAACAATAATTTTAAAAAATAGTTAACATACTTAGAAATTGCGTAAATTCTTCAAATATTATTGAATGAAGTTGACTGCAAAGCAATAGTTTTCACAAATATTAATGAAGTAAATGATAAGATTCTCAAACAGCGAACAAAATAGAAAACAAACAAGTAGTTCCGTGAAGAACTAAATAGCCAATTTTCACATATCCTACTTACGTCAATTGCCTCTATCAACATACAAAATTTCAGTTTGATTGCTGTAATATTCGTAGATATTGAGAACCGTCTAAATATTTCGGATGGTGGCCGCCATGTTGGATTCTTATACAATGTAGGCCATAGAATTATGTACTACTGGATGACGATTATTGCCTAGGTTTATTATTCAAACATCAATCGCATTTCCCACAGCCGCTATATTTAGGTTATGTAAACAATTGAACTAAATTAGATGTCTGTGCATTACAATGTGTATAAACATTTGCTGTACCATGTTTCACTGAGCTCGGATTCTTAAATCGCGGGATAAGTCTATTTATATGTATCAAATTCGCTTGGCCGCCATGTTCGTTTTGTACATAACAGCTTTTTGAAAGTCACATAGGTGAACTTCTGGTAGTGCCTTTTACCAATTTCAGGCTGATAGCAGAAATAGTTTCGGTGATGCAGAATGTCGGAGAACTATTTCGCACAGCCGCCATGTTAGATTGGTGAGACATAATAAAATCGAAGGGCACTGTCGAGGTCGGAAGAAATATAACTATGTCCTTACTGAGTTTCATTGACATCGCTATAGCCGTTTACAATTTATTAGGGACACGCACACGCACACACACACATGGACAAAAGATGATCTCATAAGCCTATTATTTTATAAATGGAAATAGGCTAAAAATCGTGCGAAATGTGTTAACTGAAGGAGAGGCTAGTGGTTGTTGTATAATAAGAGACGTGTATTGGCAACATTCTTGTAACTATTTGTCTTGGAGAGTCGAAACTTACAGCCCATAACTCTCTTAAAACCACCCACTGCTTGACGAAAAGCAGGGTATGGCCTCTGTGACATAACCAATCGCATGCCGTATTCCTTGTTACGATGGCCGTCGTGTCTATTACAGTAAAGATTGAAGTTAAGAGTGGGGTAGGCGTCTTTAATTTTTGCAAAATTTTCCGGAAGATGACCCCGGACCCCACTCTGGTATTCAGTACCCCCCGATCCCCGGTGAGTCCGCTCCCCCATAATCTTGGCTTGAATCCGCCCCTGATGGTCACCAGTCATAAATAGGATTGAGGATTTTCAGGAGAACCTGGCTCTTGTTTTGCTTACTGCTAAGCAATACTAAATTTTAAGGAATTCACTGGCTGCAAATTACAAAACATAGTACAAATTCAAAATTTCGTCTTTGTGAAAAAAATTACTGAACAGTTGCTAGCACATAATAACTTGGCCTACCTGTGGTTAGTTATGAAAAGGTATCTTGCTTTTTTTAATGTACAAAGCTGTGTGATCGCCGTTCAACCAAAACACTTATCAGAGTTTAGACTTAGACCCAAGGGTGTGACTTTTCAAGGCCAGCAAATTTTAAGGATTTCAACATAAAAACACTATATGTAAGACGTATTTTATAGTACGTCTTGACTTTGGGTAAATATCATGTTTTCATCAGGGAAAGAGTTGACTTCATATGTCACAGGGGCCGTAGCACTGCACAGTGCACAGTATACCCTTTCCACATCAGTTCAGTGAGCTGAACTTCCTGTTGATTAATTTGTGGGTCTAAGGGCGTCGTGGTCATCAGTCCACTCTACTTACTGTGCGTGTGAACTCTGTCTGACAATCTATATCTTACGTTAATCATATATTTTAATTAATTTGGGATAGAATTGAGGAGGAAATGAATGTACGATGCTGCAATTACAGCTTTTGGCTATATGGTTAGAACGATGAATCATGGAAAATAAGCGTAGAATGAAAGACGATGGAATTCGGACCCACATCTTTCCGAGTTCATAGACAACAGCTTATTTCAATATGATTTTTTTCTCCAAGTTAAATACAGTAAAAGCGATGAAATTACCGGTCCGGTAAATGCAATTTATTTCAAATGTGTGTACGTCAAACGAGCATATTACTTTTAGCACTGAAGTTCTAAAATTATTGGTATCAAAGAAGACTGGCAGAACTTTAATCCTGAACACCGTGTTACCTCATCGGGACAAATTTAGATATGTCAAATGTCAAAACTACACAGTATAGTGAATTTCATGAAAATGATTACCTAGTGTTCGACGGCATTACTCTGGTATTTATATTTGTTAATTGAAAAAGATGCATTGGTACAACCTTTTCTTTCTTTTCTTAGTCGTTTACCCTCCAGGTTGGTGGAACCCACGGACTCAGCGAGGGAACTCACCACTACCGCCTCTACGGGCAGTGTCCTAGAGCCGGGAACATTTAATCGGAGTGGATACAACTGGTGAGGTGGGATTGGCACCTCGCCCAGGCGGCCTCACCTGCAAAGCGAACAGGGGCCTCATGAGGGAAGGTAATGGATGGTCAGGATGGATAGGCAAGGAAGATGGAAGGATGCGGCCGTGGCCTTGAAGAGGGCACCATCCCGGCATTTGCCCGAAGACGAAGTGGGAAACCACGGAAAACAACTTCGAGGATGGCTGAGGTGGGAATCGACCGCCCTCTACTCATTTGGAACACCCGAGGCTGAGTAGACCCCGTTCCAGTCCTCATACCAATTTTCAAATTTCATGGTAGAGCGGGAATCGAACCCAGGACCTCCGGGGCGGCAGCTAACCATGCTGACCGCTACTCTACGGAGGCGACATTGGTACAACCTTGCCAGGTATAAATATTGAATTTGCAAATAATATTGCATGCATTCCTCCAGTTTCACTGTTGTAAATTTTACATTTTACCAGGATTAATTTCAACATCGCCGTCTATAGTTCTCAAGCCGTGCTATTGGTAGAATTGGCAACGTTTAGTTGAGTCTGTAAATGCTATAAACACCAAAAACGTGCAGGGAAGTTTTGGAAGCTTTCCTACACATTGGCAACTTTGTTGCTTGTTTCTCGAAACTTTGGATTTTCAAACCCGTTTCCTTAGTTACTGCCAGAGTTTTCAAGATAATGAAGTGAAATTTAGTATACATGTGTATCCTATAGAGAAGAACAATATGACCTAGAACTGTTGCTGTACATGTCATAGTTTCGGTTTAAAAAAAATAATATTCAGTGAAATAACTTGCAAAAAGGTTACACTGTAATATAAGCTTAAAAAATATATTTATAGATTCCAATGATTCTAGGTCAATCTCTAGCTACTGTATTATTAAATACAATGAATAAAGAATTTTTGAAAAATATTAGGGAGACGGTGGATCAGTGCACAATAAGCAGCCGCCATTTTAAATGCCTAATTTGCTGAAATGCATTCGCTATATGACTTGTAAATACACGAACATATTGGCAAAGCATAGTGTGATTGGCAGACCAAATTACAATTCTTTAGTACTTTCTGTTGCTGAGGAATAAAAAAGTGAAATACACATGATTTTCGGATCCTTAAAGGTGTAGGGTTATAGGCATCTGTGGTCGGCTATCCTAATGCTCGCCAGCAATGTGTTCAACTCAACTCCCTGTTCCAAATAATTTGAAACGCGATCAAAACATTGAAAACGTAAAAATCTGCGAGAGGACGATTTGTTATTGGTCGCTTCACGAAAGGTATGGTTACCACGTTCTTAGTTGTTGATTCTTTTAGGGGCTTTGCGACATCGTGGTCATGTAACCCCGTGTACTTGGATGTGTGGAGAAGATGTCTGTGCTAGTGTGTGTATTTGTAATCGGGGTAGGAAGCTCCCGTGCACCTAAGTCATTAGGAAGCATTCCGGCATTTTCTTGGAGTGGAAATAGCAACCCACGGAAAACCACTTCCAGGATGACTTTGAGGAGGGAATCCAACCCACCTCTTCTCAGTCCTCCTTAACGAGGCTGAGTGTACCCCGTTCCAGCACTCAGACAGGAATTACATTTCTTGGCAGAGCCGGGAATCGAACCCGGGCCTCTCCAGGCAAACCCCAGGCTTGTCCTGGTGAATTTGTTTTTATTGGATATTAAGTTGCGACAATGCGGATATCCTGGTTATTTTATTCGTTTTACGCAATATTATTGCAGTGCATTTGGCGTAGTAAATTTACTTGATGCTATATATAACATCAATTTCATTTGAAACTCTCACGTTTAGTACTAATTACACGCCGAACGTTAACACTCGTATGCGATGTAACCCTGCTCTGCGCTCTATATATACAGGCGAGTTGGCATTAGTAAACGGGGGGGAGTCCCGTCTCCTAGGATGGCAGCGTTCAGCAACCCAACCCAGTCAAGAGGCCACAACATGCTCATTAGGAGCGCCAACAATCAGCAACCCAGTGACGAGACACAACCCACGTGCCCATAAGGCGACGTGGACTCTCCCCCTTTTTCCAACTGGACGGCTTGCTATTACACGGCTAGGGAAGACAGGTTGTTTTTGCTGCTTCTTTGAAATGGCTGCGTTTCGTATTCATCAGCTCCGTATACTTCGGTGTGTGTGGATTTCGTCTTTCCTCCAAGATAATCCAAGCCCTTAAAATGAGTATAAAACAACAGCTAACGCCATGATATTAATTCTGAAACAATTATCCATTATTTACGTACAAAAAAGTGTTTTTTCATCGCTTATGCCGTAAGTTCGGCTTCTGTTTTTGTTGCTTATTTTAGGGGCTACAATATCGTGGTCATAAAACCCCGTGCATTTGGGGTTGTGTGATAATTTGTGTTATTGTTTTGGCTGTAATAGTGTGTGTAGGCCTATTTGTAAATTGGGGATAGGAAAAGAGGCGGCCGTGGCCACAAGTTGTGAACCATCCCAGCATTTGTCTAGAGTAGAAGTGGGGGAAAGCACGGAAGAGTTTTTGAGGTGGAAAGTACCCACAGGTTATATGAAAATAGGCTCTGTTGGTTGTTCACGGAACTAGTTGTTTGAAACTTAAATGCAGCTCATCAGGCAGATAAAACGTTACTGTCAATAGTTCGCGGAATTAATGTCAAAACGCGTAAATGAGAACCTATTTCCTTATACTTGTGTTCAATATAAAATTGAAGGTGGAGAAGCTACTATAAATATCCGTGTAATTTATCGCTACCGTATTTTTGGAGGGAAATATACAGTAATTCTGTTTTGAAAACGCTATTTGAAAGCTGAAGGCATCTGACAATAGTACCGTAGCTGTAGATCAGTGGATCAGGACTTGAGGGCCAAAGTGGGAACTTCGGATATGGTTGCGGGTCGCATTTTAATAATACGGTAGGCCAATTTTCATAAAACTAAGGGGAGTTGATGGCAGAAAAATTTCAAAACATGACTTTTTTTAAAATCAACTTATATGAAAGCTTCATGCTTTGAGATCATTTTTTTTATTAGTCAATTTACCCTCTAGGTTGGTGGTTCCCACGGACTCAGCGAGGGAACTCACCACTACCGCCTCTATGGGCAGTGTCCTGGAGCTCGGAACATCTGGTCGGGATGGATACAACTGGGGAGGTGTGTTCAGCACTTCGCCCAGGCGGCCTCACCTGCAAAGCGAACAGGGGCCTCATGAGGGATGGGAAAGGGATGGAAGACTGGGATGGATAGGCTAGGAAGAGGGAAGGAGGCGGCCGTGGCCTTACAGAAGGTACCATCCCGGCATTTGCCCGAAGACGAAGTGGGAAACCACGGAAAACCATTTCGAGGATGGCTGAGGTGAGAATCGAACCCCCTCTACTCATTTGGACCACCCGAGGCTGAGTAGACCCCGTTCCAGTCCTCATACCACTTTTCAAATTTCGTGGCAGAGCCGGGAATCGAACCCAGGACCTCCGGGGCGGCAGCTAACCATGCTGACCGCTACGCTACGGAGGCGACACTTTGAGATCATATTCTCAAAATTTCGAACCTGAAATAAAATTATAAGTGGGTTAAATAACAAAAGAATTGATGTCGTGCAGTGGCCACGCCCCCAGCACATTGTAAGTTTATTTCCTAAATTCAGTGTTTTTGATGAGTTTGACAGGCGATGAACTATGTAGCATAATACTGTATCATCGCCGTCTATAATTCTCAAGCCGTGCTGTTGGTAGAATTGGCAACGTTTAGTTGAGTCTGTAAATTCTATAAACACGTAAGACCACTTGCTAAGTTTTATTCATAAATATCGTTTATTTTGATATGACAGCATCTAAAATCAGTTCGTACTAACTATTTCAACACCCGTGGAATTCCTAGTGGTAAATCAGGCCTGCTGAAAGTTGTAGAAGTGAGTATTTCCCGTATTAAGTTGTTTGTGTAACCAATGCCTTGTAATGAATTTAACCAACAAATTCTTCATTAATATTTCATTAAACTACGGTATTTCAGATGCCTAAGAAGTGTTGTGTGCCTGGTTGTAAGTCAAATTATGGCAGCACTATTCAAATAACTGGTTATATTACAACGTTTTGATAACTACATCGAGGTGAATTTTCTGTGTCTAGAAGGACTAATTTAGTTTAGGTATATATCTTCATGTGCCCTCCATTTTCCAGTACATTATGAACTGTACTCAGTTGGCAAGTGCTTTTAGGTAGATTTCATTTGAAAGCTACCTATTTCTAAATTAAGTGACCAGTTGAACATTATTGTTAGACTGTCAACATTAAGCTGGGAGGCCTATTGTGACTATGATGAGTGCATCTGTGGACAAAAAGTGAAGGATTCATTATCAAAGGCAGTCTCTAAGTTAGTAAGAATAGTCTGAAATATATTTTCTGGGCGCGTCAATGACGGCATTTAGCATAGCAGCAAAAAATGAAACATCAGACATTGGGACATTGATATACAATACAACCTTTTATTATTACCTAATCGGGAATCGACAGTACATTGTGATATTTGTGTGTAGATTTAGCGGACGTCATGTTCTGTTGTATTTTCAGTAACATTTTGCGTCAAAATCTATGTGTTTACCCAGTGTTAGCAATTACCATGTGCTTGTGCTAGGCCTGCGAGATGACAGATGGGCGGTGTTGCCAAACCTTATGACACGGCTTGAGAATTGTAGACGGCGATGATTTCAGCCGTCCTGATAATGGTTTTCGTGATTTCCCATTTTCACCACCAGGCAAATACCAGGACGGTTCCTTTCAACAGGTCCACGGCTGATTTCCTTCCATAATCCCTTCCCTAATCCGTCCTGAAAAAATGGCCATTTGCTGCACTAATGAAACAAGTAGTTCCGTGAAAATCAAAATGGCCTATTTTCATGTATCTTACATAATTATGTTAATTGCCTCTATCAACAAACAACATTTCAGTTTGGTTGCTGTAATGGATACGTAGATATTGAGAACCGTCTAAATACTTCGGATGGTCGCCATGTTGGATTTGTATATATGAAGGCAATAGAGTTATGTATTATTACATGAAGATGATTGCGTAGATGTATTATTCAAATTTCAATCGCATGATTAGGACACAAGAAATAACAAGTAGTTCCGTGAAGAACTAAATAGCCTATTTGCAAATAACCTAATTATGTTAATTGACTCTATCAACATACAAAAATTCAGTTTGATTGCTGTAATAGAAAGCGTAAACCTTAACCATTTTGAAAATGGTAACAATTATTTGACAAGGCGGATTTCAATTTCATATTGCTGTAATGCAGTAGTTTCATAGATATTGAGATCCGTCTAAATATTTAGGATGGTCATCGTGTTGGATTTTGATATATGTAAGCCATAGAGTTATGTACTATTAGATGACGATTATTGCGTAGGTTCATTATTGAAACGTTGACTTCGATGCACTGATCTCTATACATGGATGGCTGGTAGCTAAGGCAGCAGTAAGCCGAATAGACGATGACAGGTATAGCAAGATGGCAGCGAGCGCATGGTGCAATATTGCGAATCCGGCTCTGTGATTGGTTACTGGTAGTTTGATGTCATACACATATTTATACTGGCAGTAAATATTTTGTGTTTCTTGTAGTTGTAAAATGGCCTGAATTGGGTTATTTAAAGCGTAAAATCTTAGTTATAAGTACCGGTTTAGTGACCCATCATCCCAGGCAAGCCGGTAATACCTTTACTTCTCAGGCAGATAGGTCACTTAGCCGTAATTTTGAAGTTATTGTGAAGTTAAGTATACATATGTCGTGGTGCTGAACCAGACGTGATCGGGCTAGGCTATTGCGTGTTTAAATTTGATCCCATTTCAGGATTTTTCGGTTCTGGGTGTGAATAGTTCGCTTAATAGTTGTAAAACGGTGGGGAGAGTATATTTTGAGTAGGTTTTTAGTTGTGTTAAGTTTTATGTGGAGCTGAGGAGTGAAATTGATTTGGCTTAAAGTGCATTTTTGGCTTTGATCTACTTCCCGTTATTATTAAGTTTATTGTGCTGCTAGCGTGATTAAAAGCTGTAGTATTTGATGTAGAGTGCTGGGATTACTTGGGGGAAGTGTTGGTTATTTCATGGAAACAGGAATTCATTACCAAGCACCGATTACGATATGTCGAATCTAGACCTACGTTTATAGTTACATTATTTGAAGAATGCCTAATTTCGTAGCATATACACATGTATACCGTATATACAATTTACAAGAATGTTTGTAGAAATTGTTTTTCACTCGTTACTCTGTTACTGATCGCTAATTGCGTGTACTCAGCACCTAAGTTGATATTTGTCATACGTTATTATGCATTCATTTTTATTGATATTCCGGAGATTTACTGACCTCGTAATGACGTGTCAGTGATCCCAATGCCCTTATGCAATGAGTGAACATATCTCTATATTTTTATTTGCTCCAAAACACCATTAATTACGATTTAAAATTTACTAGATTATCATTGCTTCCCCATAAGGAGAGCTTGAGAATGGGTACTCCAACATGGCGGACCGCGCGCTCAACCTGGCGTACTTGCACGTGCAGTGGAGAGCTGCCATCAGCGATCCATGTATAGAGATCAGTGCTTCGATCGCATGATTAGGGCACAAGAAATAAAAACTTAATTTTATAATTCCGCATAGCCGCCATCTTGAGGTTATGTAAACAATTGAACTAAATTAAATGACAAATGTCAGTGCATTTCAATGTGTATAAACATATGCTGTACCATGTCTCACTGCGCTCGGATGGTTAAATCTCGAGAAAAGTCGATTTAAATATTTCCAACTACGCTTGGCCGCCATGTTCGTTTTGTGCTAAATAAGTTTCATGGAACTATAATGGAACACTCACTCTTATACAATTCCTATCTATCTATCTATCTATGTATGGTTGTTTCATTCCCTCGCCCCGATAGGGGCGAGGGCGGGCCTTCGGCTAAACAAGTAGCCCTTTGGCCGTAGGGTAAAGTAAATTGTGTGAAAAAGTTTTTGGGCGGGGAGTGTGCTATGGCACACGTATATAAAAGAGATATGTGAAGTTTCTGGCGCAGAGGTCACCGCGACCCAGGAAGCCCCCCAGGGAAAAGGCCCCCCACCACACCCCACCAAGGAGTAACCCCCCAAATAATCCCCGTTTATTAAGTAAAAATATATACAGACATATAAGGTGGGTAAAATACAAAATAAATATATACAGTGGCTGTGTGGTTCTTTACACAGTTAAATAAAAGTCCAAATGTTCTAAAAATGTTCGTCCTAGAACGGGGGAAAAGAAAACAAGATATATGAACATAAAATGAAGGAAAAGTCAAAATATAGTTCGTAGAAGAAAAACAAAACTGTGAGTAATTGACACTATGATTGTGCACTAGATAGACGGTTTTACGTCAATAATCGAAGCACTGGGGAGCACAGAGAAGCACGTGTGAATTGGCACTGTGTCGGAGCACTAATTAGTAGAAATGGGTACGGAGCACTTGTAAAACAAAGGGGGGCGAAGACGGAGAACTTGTAGAGGGTCAACGAAGATGGTGGTGTGCACTGAAGAGGGATTCGGAGATCTGCAGTTGGAGAAATGTAGCCAGGAGCAGGCTATGCGCCTAAAATAAACTCGCTGCACTAAGGGCAGGCCAGAAGGGCCGACACCCCTGAGGTCGAATTGGAAATCGAACGTTCAGGAGAATCAGGATAAAGAAGAAGGCAGGGGTGAGGGCAAACTAGGGGGTGGGGTGGAAGTTATCAAGTAATGGGTGGGGGGAAAAGATGAGAGTTGGCGGGTGTGCGGCGGTCATAAAGGATATCTTGAGCGAGAGGAGAGAGAGGAAGAGCTTCAGTGAAAAATGGTAGGGAAGAGCTTTGGGCGCGGGTGAGGTATTTTAAACGAAGGGAGTGAATATGGCTGAGAATAGTTGGGAAGGTATAGTAGGGGGCAAAGAGGGCAGAAGGGGTATCCAGTTTGAGATGATAGGCAATGCGAATGGCATGACGGTCGAGGCGGTGGAGCTTGAAATAAAGGGGTTGTGGGGCAGTAATCCAGGTGAGGGAGGCATAGAGAAGGAGAGGGCGAATAAAAACTTTGTAGATATTGATGATTTGGGGGGGTTTAAGGCCCCAGGTGTGTCCTGTGAGGGAACGGATAGCGGAGATACGTTGGTAGGCACGGCGGTAGAGGGTGTTGAGGTGATGTTGCCAGCGAAGATTATTTAGGAAAGTAATGCCTAAATAGACGGCGGTAGTGGATTCGGGAATAGGGACGTCGTGAAGGGTGAGGGTGACTTTGTTACGGGGACGGGTGATACGGGATTTTTGACGGAAAACGACGAGTTGGGTTTTGCGAGCATTAACGGTGATATGGGTGGAAAGGAGCCATGATTCGAGGTCAGAAAGATAGGATTGGATGAGACGAGTGAGCATAGGGACAGAGCGGGCAAGGGCAAGAATGGCAAGGTCATCGGCGAATTGGTATAGACGAAGAGGTGGTGGTGGGTGGGGAATGTCATAAGTGAAAAGGAGGTAGAGGAGGGGGAGAGAGGTGATCCCTGAGGGACACCAGCGCGGAGAGAGAAGGTGGAAGAGGAGGTGTTGCGAATACGGACGGAAGCAGTACGATGGTGAAGGAATTGGAAGATAAGACGAATAAAAGAAGGGGGTAGGGGAAGATGACGGAGTTTATACATGAGGACGGGGTGGTAAACGGTATCAAAGGCTTTTTCGACATCGAGACAAAGTAGAGCGGCGGTAAAGCGAGGTTTAACATAGGAAAGAAGGGAAGAGCTGAGATGGAAGAGGTGGTCATGGGTGGAACGTCGGGCACGGAAACCTGCTTGGGATTCAGGGAGAAGATGGAGAGATTCTAGGTAGGAGCTGATACGTTTGGCGAGGATAAGTTCGAGGATTTTCGATAAGACGGGGGAGAAGGCTGATGGGACGATAAGATTGGAGATCAGAGGGGGGTTTCTTTGGTTTGAGGAAAAGAAGAATGGAAGCGTGGCACCAGTGAGAAGGGTAGTGACCGGTATAGAGAATGGTGGTATAAGTGGCGCTGAGGGCGTGGAGAAGGACTGGCGGGGCTTCTTGGATGTGGCGATATGTAATGGTGTCAGCGCCCGGGGCGGTGGGTTTACGATGGCGAAGGACAAGAGAGATTTCTTCGGGCGTGATAGGGCGGTTGAGAGGGTGATTGTAATCGATATGGGTGAAGTGGTCGAAAGAGGGAAGAAGGGAAGGGGTGTTAGTGGGGTCATTGAGGCGATGGACGAGAGCAGAGTCGGGGTGAATGAAGTGAGGGTTGGGGACGGGGGAGAACACGGTGGTATAATGATTGGCGAAGAGGTCGGCTTTAGCAAGATCGGTGGTAGGGACGAAGGTAGGGGTACGAACGGGGTAAGTGGGACGGGGAGGTTGGGTTTTGGTAAGGCGACGAAAAGTGGACCAGAATTGAAAAGGGTCAGGAGTGTGGGAGAGATTCGTACAGGCAGTATGCCAATAGGAGCGTTTGATGGCTTTGATGTATGATTTGGCGTGACGTAGGTGAAGGCGGTGTTGGCGGAGAGAGTTAGGATCACGGGTACGGACATAGGCACGATAGTAATCATGAGCGATGTTAAGAAGACGAAGGGCTTTGGGTGGAATGGGAGGCTTAGTAGGATGAAAGGAGCGGCGTGGTATATGGAGACGATCGGCGGTGAGAATAGCGGATTCAGTTTCATGGATTAGGGCTTGAAGGTTAGGAAGAGAAAGTGGGGCAGTAGGGTGGGAGAGAAGTGATGTGATAGTAGCACGGTAGGCGGGCCAATCGGTGTTAGTGAAACTGCGGGAGGGGGGAGGCGGGGGTTTGGCAGTGGAGTGGGGGAAAATGTGGGGAATGGTGATGAGGGCTGGTAAATGGTCGCTGCCAATGGAAGGGAGGATGCGAACGATAGGAGAAACGCTTAGCGTGGGAGACATCAGGATAATATCAGGGGTAGTATTGGAAATGGGACGAGTGGGGGAAGGGAAGGGGATGTTGGCTCCTCGGATGCTGCGAAGAAGGGTGTGAAAAGCTTGGGTTTGAGCGACGTTATAAGAGTGAATGTTGATATCGGCGACAAGAATATAGTTACGAAAAGTATGATCAATGTATGTGAGAAAGTCGAGGGGAGGAGGGGTACGAGGGGGGAGATAGAGAGTAACGATGGTAAAGGTTTTAGAGGGAGCGGAGACTTCTAAAATTAAATATTCGGAGAAATGGTTGGGAAAATTGTAATGATGTTGAGTGACTGTAAGGGTACGGTGGATGCCAACAGCTACACCTCCTCGGGCTGAAAAATGAGGGCGGTCAGCACGATAGAGAGTATACGGAGGTAGGTCTAGCTGTTGGGTGGGAAGGAGAAAGGTTTCGTTAAGTACTACAGCATCCGGGGAGTGTTGGTGAAGGGCAAGGTCTAGGGTCGGCCGGTTGGCATAGATAGAGCAAATGTTGTCATAGAATAACTTAAACGCTATTGCATGTTTAGTGGAGAGGAGCTGCGGTTAGCGGGAAGAATGCAAAGTGCATTCTATTGCCCGCATAGGCTATGTCCAGATGAGTGTTAAACACCAACCGGGCGGCCGTTTGGATGTGCTGGGTGATGAGGGGGCGTTGGAAAGGGAGGCAATTTTGGAGAACCATGGTGAGGAAACGTAGGATGTTTTCAGTACTGGGGGAGGGGAGGACAGAGGAAGGGGCGGGGGTGGGTGGATCATGAGATATGACGGGAATGACAGTTTCAGGATCTGAGGGAAGGGGAGCGGGGCGGCTGCGGCATTTGAAGCTGAAGGCAGGATGGGGCTGGGAACAGTTTATACATTTGGGAGAAGTACGGTTTTCACAAAGAGAAGTAGGGTGCTCCCGGCTACATATTCCACATACCTGCGGCTGGATGCAGGGGGCTCCCGGGGCGTGGTCGTACCGCTGGCACTTGTCACATCGGATGCGCTGCGGGGCGGAGGCTCGGGATGGTTCCACTCGGTGACGACGAGCATAGAGTACGGCGCCATCACGCAGGAGAGAGTCCAGGGTGCCGGTGTCGCGACTCAAGATGCGGACAAGGGAGGTGGTACCAGCGGCGTTCCGAATGCGGGTGACCTTGAATATGATGTAACCCTGTAGCTGGAGTTGCTGAGCGATTTCTTCGTCTGTGTACAGCTGGTCGACGCCGTAGGCGACGACTGAAAGGATGGGGGTGGGGCGGGTAGGGGGGTGGGGAGACGGGGGGTTTGGGAAACAGTAAGGTTAGAGGCCCGTGTTCGGGGCCCGAACTGCTGCAAGCCTATGACGTTCTTGAGGTGGGAGTAGAACAGCTTGCAAGTTTTAATATTGTAGCCCTCGCGGGTGCGCTGCAGTTCGAGCTTATAGGAGGCGATGTCGGGGGTGAAGGAAGACAGGATGGTGTAGAGGGAACGGGGGTTGGCTTTTTGAAGGTCAATCTCTGTCATCTTGATGACGTGGAATGGGGGAGGAGGAATGGGGAGGGGGGAGACGATGCTCCTCTGTCTGACTTGCGGATGAAGGGCGGGGTTCATGGCGGCGGCTGCGTAACTTCGCACGGGACCAGGAATGTAGGCTGGCTGAGCTGGCAGAGGTTGGGGGAGCTGTGAGGGAGGTGGCAAGGTGGAGGGTGCCACAATAGGATGATCTATTAAAGATGAGATTCCACTCACCGAGTCCCCCAAAGTCGCCGTTGAAGATGTTTGTGTGTTGTAGACAGATCCAGATGACGTAGTAGATGGTGGGCCACAGACACGTTTCCGGGGTATTTCGGCGTCAGGGTCGAGATCCTCCGCTTGGCGAGGGCACTTAATTTGCTGTGTTTCCATGGATGGTGATGGAGGCGATTCGAAAAGGCTTCGAGTAAGCACAAGCGGAGGGGGCGTATTTTCCTCACTCGACATGTTGAATGGGCCAGGCAAGAAGACAGCACAAAATGGTGGCGCACACGGTAACACGTGGTCTGAGAAGGCCGAGACGTGAAGCGGTTGAAATTTTGGCGCACACGAGTTCACTTGGTTTTCTGACAGTACTTCCACAAGAACAACACTGATAAAATTAAACCACACGAATAAATAATTCTGCAGAGTGACTGGCCGAGATTTACTTAGTAGCAGAGCGAGTGTATATACAATTCCATCTGATCTTTAACCTTATACCATTAAAACAGTCAGACACATACGAGATCTAATAACAGAAAGCTACAATACGGTCGAAGCATTCCTGTATGTTTCATTTTAACTGGTTCACATGATAGAGAGAATTATTTTACGTCAAATTAAAGAATAGTCCTCTAACAGTTCAGAAGTGTGTGGAGGCATTTAGATATTATAGAGCTCCCGATTATTTTGCACACCGATATCGCAGACATTAATCATGACGGCGTACCAGGGCTTCCCGAGACAGCAGGCAGCGACAAGCCACGGACACAGCCGAAGCCAGCCAATACAATGGACGACTCTTGAGTATTAAAACTAATATCGTCAACATCATAGTAAATTACTATTTAGTACATTATAATGTACTGACGATATAATCTCATAATTTGTCCCCCATCATTATAAACAAGGTGATATATACTGCAGTGCAATAACTTCCCGATAGGCTGCGGGTGCGTTCAGCGCCTAGCGCGCGCCTGTCTATCAACTACTACGCTTTGTGACACTACGCATGAGTACTGCAAGTTTCTTCCAAGGATTGGCTGCCACCTTTTTTATCATTTCAAATGATCTTGTCGACTTCGTCGTTATGCTTTGGGTCTAACGTTATGCGAGACGGAGACGGTTGCGTTACGGAGACGGAGACTGTGACGTCATGCAGCCGCGCGGGAAGCTTAAGTTAATGGTTAATGGAGTCTGTTGAAAGAGTCCTGGGGCGTCGAGCGACCTAGGGCTTCGAGCGAAGCGAAAAGAATACAGGGTGACTCCTAAAGTGGTGTACAAGATGTCAGATAAGAATACAGGGTGACTCCTAAAGAGATATACAAGATGCCAGATAAGAATACAAGGTGACTCTTAAAGAAGTGTACAAGATGGCAGAGAAGAGTACAGGGTGACTCCTAAAGAGGTGCACAAGATGTCAGACAAGAATACAGGGTGACTCCTAAAGAGGTGTACAAGATGTCAGACAAGAATACAGGGTGACTCCTAAAGAGGTGCACAAGATGTCAGACAAGAATACAGGGTGACTCCTAAAGAGGTGTACAAGATGTCACACAAGAATACTGGGTGACTTCTAAAGAGATATACAAGATGCCAGATAAGAATATAGGGTGCCTCCTAAAGAGGTGTGCAGGATGTCAGAGCAACATACAGTACAAGATGCCAAATAAGAATACAGGGTGACACCTAAAGAGATATAAAAGATGCCAGATAAGAATACAAGGTGACACTTAAAGAGGTGTACAAGATGGCAGAGAAGATTACAGGGTGATTCCTAAAGAGGTGCACAAGATGTCAGACAAGAATACAGGGTGACTCATAAAGAAGTGTACAAGATGTCACACAAGAATACAGGGTGACTTCTAAAGAGATATACAAGATGCTAGATAAGAATACAGGGTGCCTCCTAAAGAGGTGTGCAGGATGTCAGAGCAAAATACAGTACAAGATGCTAGATAAGAACACAGGGCGACACCTAAAGAGATATACAATATGCCAGATAAGAATACAAGGTGACTCATAAAGAGGTGTACAAGATGGCAGAGAAGAATACAGGGTGACTCCTAAAGAGGTGCACAAGATGTCAGACAAGAATACAGGGGGACTTCTAAAGAGGTGTACAAGATGTCACACAAGAATACAGGGTGACTCCTAAAGAGGTGTGCAGGATGTCTGAGCAAAATACAGGGTGACACTTAACGAGGTGCACAGTATGTTAGATTCAATTCAAATACAGGGTGACCCTTAAAGAGGTTTCCAAGATATCAGATTCAAATACCGGGTGACTCTTAAAGAGGTGCCCGCGCGGGAAGCCTAAGTTAATGGGTAATGGAGTCTGTGGAAAGAGCTCTCCTGAGCCTTTCTAACATGTGTAGCATTTGTAGCATGCGTCATTTGAAATGATATAACGTCTAGTCTTTCAGACTGACTGTAATTTTTTTAAGAGAATGCAACCCGCAGCAGGCTTGTATTTTATTATTGATAATATTGTTATTATTATGTATAATAATAACAATCTGTTGTAAACACGATTACCAACGGCATTATTGCATAGGTTAGGTTTAGTGAGGTCATCTGCCCCATCGTGTAGCTTGATAACCTACTGTTTCAATGATGATGATCGATTATCGTGTGGCCTCCGGTCTTTCTAGTTGACGCCCGTGGGCGACCTGCGCGTCGTAATGAGGATGAAGTGATGATGAAGACGTCACATACACCCAGTCCCCGAGCCACGGGAATTAACCCTAGGAGATTAAAATCCCTGAAGGCTCGGCCGGGAATCGAACCCGGGGCACTTCGGGCCAAAGCCTAGTACGCTAACCATTTAGCCGCGGAGCCGGACACTGGTTCAATTATTCTGTTGAAGGTTTAAATACTTTCCAACTGTTGAGCGTGTGTTAAAAGTGATAGACTTTTCGCAATTTGCAAAAATTATGAAAAAGTAGACTTACGAGATCCTTCCGGGCAGATGTATCCCGCCCCCGTATCAATCCATAAACGGCTGCAGTTATCGAATCCAAATTTGGTATGAGTGTGGATCAATACAAGGACATCTCACGGCCATGTCGGTACTACCAATTGCTGAAAAATCACAATTGAAATTTGAACTCTAAGATGGATATCTAAGAAGGTATGCATGAAAACTGTTCCAATATTGACACAAATAGGCCATAGACCGTCATATTTTGTATTTATTAAGGAGTCCATACATGACAGTGTTGCCAACATGATTCTACGGATAATAATAGGTTCAATGTTTAACCGTATGTAACTTCCATACTAACAAATGGATTTCTTCCAATATTGACTCATATACAGATCATAATATTTCAGATTAATTTTGAGCTACCTATAAATGGTAGTGTTGCCAACGTGATTCTACGTGTGCTGATAGGTTCACTGTTTAACAGCATGCAACGATCATACTATCTCCTGGACTTCAACCAAATTTTGTGTGTGCATAGTGTACCTTAGGAGATGGAACTGGGACGCCAGTACTGCCAACTGGTGATAATTGATCTCTATAATTTTTAGTTAGTTATTGTTGTTTAAAGGGGCAGAACAGTGAGGTCATCTGCCCTAGTATCAGAATATCAGACAGTATCCGGCCAACAGTAGACTACTGAATTTTGATCACATATAGAAAATAATATTTCAAGTTAATTTTGAGTAACATGGGAATGGCAGTGGAGCCAACATGATTTGACGCATGCTGATAGGTTCAATGTTTAACTGCACGTGACTTCCATACTAACGAATGCATTTCATACAGTTTGATAATGTACATTCCGTGCAACGTATGCTTTAAAACATATAACTGTGTTTATTATAAGTGCCACCAGGGCTACCAACTGTGTATTAATGATGATAAGTCTTTTGAGCACTAGGTTTAGGCTAATATCTCGGAATATGTGTACGGAACACACTTCTAATATTGTACACCTTAAATCCAAGATGTTTTAGACATATTAACAGTAAATCATCAATGTTAAAGCTACCATCATAATTCTGTGCACGCGTATAATGTTTAGTGTTCAACTCCATGCAACTACCGTATACATTTTGTGGATTTATAAATAATTTTGGACCTACAAGGTAGGCCTTAACATACTTACAGAGTCCACAAGACTACCAACTGCCTAGTAACATTCTGAGAACATTTGAGCCCTAGACTCATTATCGTAGAATTTGTCAATATATGCAGCTTGAAACTCTAATCACTACACTATCTTAACATTGAAGTAAATTTTGAGCAAGGCGTATATACAGGGTTAGTTACCAGGTAAGTTAGCCGTGGTCGTTACGGCGTGGCTGCAGGCAGTCACTCACATCCGGGAGGCGAGGAGGTTCAAATCCCCCCGCCGGCAACCTTGAATATGGTCTTCAGTGGTTTCCCTTCGTCCTTCCAGGCAAATGCCAGGGTCGGTCCTTAACTATAGGCCACAGCAGCTACATCCCATTTTCTCGTCCTTACATTCGCACTTTCCTCCCCAGACAACACTCCACACGTGACTGTACTTGTAGCAACATAGAAGCAGCTACAAACTCTGGCGAGTCGAACATGTCCTCGGACACTCCCTGCACTAAAAGCCATCCGCTGAAAGAAAAAAAAGGGGAAAAAAAGAAAGAAACAGGTTTAGTAATCTAAGATGTCTCTCTCAAATATATTCTAAACCTTTAAATACAGTATATAGATATGCTGTGTTCACTTTTGTGACTGTTGTATTACTGGTGACTCATAGAAACACTTGCACATCTTTTCCACTGCTTTGTTAATCACTGAGATTGATTTTTAAAATCTGGTTTATAGGCGCCTAATGGTTTGCATGATCATAAAAATTTAATGAAATTAAACTATAACTTAAACTAACTACATGATGAACCCGCTGAGCTATGGTTCATGTGATATTTTTTTTATGACAGAACATTTATGATGGGATGTTGTACCTTTGAACACACCCAGGAAGCCACGTGGAGCTGAGAGCTCACGCGATACTCTTTGAAGTAGCGTTGAATCGCACTTTTGACTTTGGTGAAAACAGCTAATTATTTATCTGAGATCTTATTAATTAATTTTATTCTTTCACAAGACTCAGAATATTCTATTTCGTCATGCTGCATTATTAAAACATTTTTGAGAATGTTATTTTAGCTTAAGTTAAGGTAATACCCTTGCAGATACTCAAATAGGAACGTAAGTAGTCGCTCAACGACTTCGGTTTGACGACCTACTTCCTTGAGACACCCAGTGCCTTGCACTACGTCTGGAGAATCCGCCCAGTGTAGGCGTGTAATTGCATTTGTCCTGTAAGACATAGAAGAATATCCGCTTGTTAGCGTTGAATTGGTTATCAGGTGCCATCGTGCAGTGGCATATTGTGAAATACTGTTATTTATGCACAGTGAGCCACAGAACCATATTGAAGATAATTATTGGCAAGTATTAGTGAATTATATAATTGTACCAGAACACCACATTTTAGTACCCACGTGTTTGTGGAGGGCCAAATGCCTTGTGGAAAATATACAGGTAAATGTGTTGCAATTACTTCAAATAAGTGTGATTACGATTGTGTAACATATTTGGATTGCCAGAGTGAAGTTTTTATTTCCAAAACGACGTACATTTTACCGATGCTGCATGATAGAAAAATGGCGTCATTTAGCACGTGCAGAGCCATAGAGCAGTGCTAGCTCGTGTATCTATTCACATCCACGAAATTAAGGCTGTGTTATCAATTATTATCAAAGCCTACAATACTTACGACGAACATTATATCTTTGAAAAGTGAAAGAATGAATTTCGTAATTTATTTCACCGTCAACGTGGCCAGACTATTCCACACCATGCTTGAATCAGTCACCATGGGCTAATACCATCCTGGTATGAGGGTGATATTTCTACGAGAACTAGCATGATGGTGAAGCTTGCAGAACCGAGGACGAGAAGGAAGGAATCCAAGATGCCATTTCCAGGCATATCCAGCAAATTCACGGAGTTGTCGACAGGGACGAATCGAACCCTGGTCTTTGGAGGAGTCCAGATGGGAATCCTGATGAGGATAATACCGTTCCGGAGATCCAGAGAGGAATTTGTACAACCCTGGTTATTGAATAGAGGGCTGAGTGATAGCTTCTCCATGTCGTGAGTTTTGAGCATCCCTTCTCTTGTTCTAGTTCTGATGGTATATTAGATTTAATGTAGTTTGTGAATCAACCACACTCTGTGTCAGCCATTTTTCTAGGTAGGGATTGTATCTAGTTTAATTTAATGTCATTTATTTCAGTATAGTGAGACACCCTTGGGTCCGACATTTTGGTTAACCCTGGTGCAGCTTGATGAACGTCGTAGAACGTCAAAGCCTATCTTTTGCTAGATGTGACCGTAGTCATTCGAGGCTATTTTGTACAACCCTGTTTGGGGTGATTTTTCAAGTCTTTGCTGACTTTAGTTATGACAATCAGATGTCATGGTTATTTCTTTAACTGCATTCTATGCAGCCAGTTTTGATACACCCCTGACTTTCGTTAGAACAGTCGTATCGGTTAGGCAATCGACTGTAATTGCCAGTTTTGTAAATGCATTATATTTTCATTTTGAATAAGCTCAGAAGCTATTCTTGGTCAAGTTTGAACCTAACAACTAGAAGGAATGTTTCGTTGCCTAGCATCTCTTCCGATCCCGCTGGTATTAGGATATCCGAGGCCTAGGGAGTGTTTTCCTTTCCCGTCTTAATTAGTCATTCTTTCTCATCTTTCCTGATTTCTCATTCTTCGAGGGGTCAGACCTCTCATCTCTCATTCAGGTATCTCCTGCCATCTGTTCAAGGCCCTCAAGGAGGCAGGGTGTGTGTAGCAACACCACTTCTGGTGCACCCTGGATATTGCTACACCCTCAAGAGCTCACGGCTGGTGAGTTCGGGAGTTGGCGACCCCGAGGGATTCCTGAGCTGGGTCAAGATTTCCCCCTTTTTCCATTGCCTTTCGGGCGGGCCCTCTCCTATTTCCGTTTCTAATCTGCCATTCGCGGCTCTCCTTCCTTCCAAGTCCCTCAATCCTCATTCTTCGAGAGTTGAGGGCATTTCTTTTCTTCCTGTCTTTTATTTGCCTTATCCTTTATTTGTTTACCATTTCTTCCTCTAGTATGTAAGTTTGTAGTTAGTATTAGTTATAGTTTTCATTCTCATCTCATCTTTCACTATCCCCAAAACCATTAGGGGCCGATAACCTAGATGTTAGGCCCCTTAAAACAACAATTATTATCATCATGAAATACATACACTGATACAGATCCCATAATAATACAAGTTATCAGACAAATTCTACACACACCCAGGTTCACGGGGCTGACATGACCACGATGTCCAAGCCCCTAAATGAAACGAAAACAACAAAGCTAAGTGATGCACCTTTGGCCTAGCCAATTGTTCAATGAGCAATCTATCCTGTAATTACATGGAGAGCCAGGCCACTTCAGTAATAAGAGATGGCCTAGGGGCCGATAACCTGGATGTTAGGCCCCTTAAAATGAGAATTAGCATCATCATCACTAATTAGGGATGGGGTAGGAGAATGGTTCACCCCCACTCCCCTCTCAAATCTGACTCCTATAAATTTTGCTACGTTTTCCCATTGTACCAAACAACAAGCTACGTAATCATTTCTTAGACGCCCAACGGTGTAGCCGTGCTGCATAAATCGAGCACCACGGCCGCGAGGGCAGCTTCAGCAAGTCCGTATATTGTAGGTTTAATCCCCGGCGCTGACAGCAGCTACCCTGAGTGTTAATTTTCCCCGGATATTTCCACACACTCTCCAGGCAAATCCCACGATAATACCTTACCTCAAATCCCGGGCGCCTAGCCATCCCTGTCCCTAATACAGTTACACACACTACTACAGGCATCACATAAATACAGCTTACCATACAAGTTCAACACACACCCAACTACACAGGGCTGATGGCCAATATACCCCAAGCATCTCAAATGAATTATCAACGTATACCAAAGTTATGTTTAGACTTATAATTCAAAGTAGACATAGAATGGGCGTTATGTGGATAAGTGTACAATGCCATGCGATAAATATGGATTTGCAAAATGTGAAGTTTCTGTACACATTTGCATTTATTTAACTGATTTGGTCAATAATCAGAATTGAGTTATGCTACGAATTGAGAATTCCTTTGTCGATAATGCATTTTTGGTATTCTTGCTGCACATTTTTTGGTCGCGCTGTCGCCTATGTATATTTCCTGTATCCCCTTCTATCTATAAGGTCGCTTCACATTCCCCCCAGGGGCTCACATCTAGTGGGACGTGGGTTGGCGACCACGGGAACCCAGCTGAGTCAGGCATTGCTTCCACTTACTTTTGCCGGGCTCCTCTCCGTATTCTTTCCTGTCAACCTCTCTTGTCAACGGGCCGATAACCTAGATGTTAGGCCCCTTAAAACAACAATTATCATCATCATCATCTCTTGTCAACTCTTGTTCTCTTCCGACTCTGACGGTATTAGGGTATCCAAGGCCTAGGGAGTCTTTCACTTTCCCACCTTAAGTGGACCTTGTCTCATCTTTCCTGATACCCACATTTTTCGAGGGGTCAGCTTTCTATTTCTTTTCATGTTATCTCCTGCCTTCTGCACAAGGCCCTCAAGGAGGCAGGGTGTATGTAGTCCCACCACTTCTGGCGCACCCTGGATAGTGCTACACCCTCAAGGATTCACGTCTGGTGAGTTTGGGAGTTGGCGACCCCGAGGGATTCCTGAGCTGGGTCCGTTTCCCCCCCCCCCCCCCCTTTCCTCTGACCTTGGGGTGGGCCCTCTCCTCTTTCCGTTTCTTATCTGCCTTTCATGGCTCTCCTTCCTCCCAAGTCCCTCAATCCTCATTATTCGTGGGTTGAGGGCATTTCTTTTCTTCCTGTCCTTTATTTGTTTACCATTTCTTCTTCTAGTCTGTAAGTCTGTAGTTAGTATTAGTTATAGTCTTTCATTCTCATCTCATCTTTCACTGTCACCCAAACAATTAGGGGCCGATAACCTAGATGTTAGGCCCCTTAAAACAACAATTATCATCATCATCACCTTCCGCTTAACAATCCGCCTTGTGAATTTGATGGGACTGTCACTTCATTCACGTTTGTGCCCTGGAGCCACTGAATAGCGAGTGGGTTCCTCACACGCGATGGTAAGGGAGGAATAATTCTGCTTCGTTTGTTTAACTTCTAAATCTGACTACTAAGAAGCTCGATATAGTATGAATAATAATTCCTATACCATTAATACAGAGAAATAACCTGGCTGCAAACTAGGAGCCAAAGATAATGGAAAACTCACTGCAGCAATTTGCCTGATCTTGAGTACCGACAAGTAATTGATAGCTTTATGTTAGCTTTCTGATGTATTTTACATATGAAAGGATGATTGTAGAAAGGAAATAATTTCAATCGCTAGTGCTTCGCGTTCGTATGAGATGGTGCAGCTGTGATGCGAAAGGAGGGGGAGAGATTTCGTTGGATGTTAATGAGCTCAACCATTCATGGTGTTAAAAAATAAGTAACCAACATTTTTGGTGGGAGTATGCATCAAAACAAGAACAAGTAATACCGTGAAGAACTATATAGCCTATTTTCATATATCATATTGGTCTTCTCTATTAATAATTCTCCCGCCTAATAAAAGGATTGCCATGTTGGATTGTTGGCCATAGAGTTATGTACCAGTTGATGAAAATTATTGCGTTGATTCATTATACAGGGAGATTCTTTTTCTGGAGCGGGGCCGGCGGCCGGCTCCCGGGCGCGCGCGCATTCCGCCAACCAAACGAGCTCGTACCGCGGATTGCGCGCAGGTGGAAACCGTAACAAAGTACATTAATTAATGGTAAATTCACCAGAAAATCATGATTGATGAACTTACCTATGCACAGGAGATGCTGAGAGTGTTCTCCAGCTGACAGACAGGCGTTGTATCGTGTAAATAAATTAGCGTTTACACGTTGTGATTCCCTTCTGTTGTGAGGGATGCCTGCTGCCGTATATCGTTCTCCAGCTCCACTAGAGTAGCCTACGGGTAATTGATCTGTACACTTTGTATTTTTTATTAACCCACAATTGAACATCAAACGGGCTTAGGTCCGTGCTTCGATTAATTACAATAACACGCAGGGGGGTGCAGGAGTAGCTACATAATGTAACGATGTAACTTCCAAAGTTACTGTCTGTCAGCTGAAGGAGAACATTTTTAGTATCTTCTGTGAAAAGAAGACGTAAGGTCATCCAGATTCCTAAGAAATAAAAAAACATATGTGCTTCTTTAATTAAATCTTGCAAGAAGCTGTTGTTTATGTTACCTTCATATCTGTGCGCTGACACTACACACCCTCGTTGATGACAGTTTAGTGACTTAATGCCTTTAATGACCCTGGCTAGCTCGCCTCATCCTCGCGCAACCCTGTGGCCCCAGCTAGGTTGGCTGGCGGAAGGCCCGCGTGCTCAGCAGTCGGCCGTCGGCCCCGCTCCAGCAAAAGAATCTCACTGTACAAATGCTCGCTTTGACCGCATCATTAGGATGAAAATAAGAACTTAATTTTAAAATTTCGCACAACCGCCATCTTGAGTTTATGAAAGCAATTGAATTAAATTAGAAGCCAGTAGATTAAATTCAGTATAAACATTTACCGTACCAAGTGTCACTGCGCTCGGATGATGAAATCGTGAGAAAACTCCATTTATATATTTGAAATTTGCTTGGCCGCCATGCTGCTTTTGTAATTAACAAATATTTGAAAGTCACATAGATGAACTTATTCTAGAATTCTCTATCACCATAAAAAATCAGGGTGATGTCAGTAACAGTTTTGAATATATACCGGGTGTTTATAGTTAAACTTTCCCTATTGAACACGGTTTAGACTGGAAACTAGTTGTAGTATGAATACCAAACTCGGTAGTAATAATGTCCACATTATGGAGCGCAGGATTTCCATGCTTCACAGCGCCACCGGCCACTACTGTCGGAGCAGAAATTATGTGCACCGGAGTTTGGAGATAAATAGCAAAATAACCGAAAGTCCTATAGGAAAACAAGTAACATCACCAGTTTCCTTGTTTATTTCTGCGTTGATTGATGATAAAGGTAACTTTTAGAAACGTATTTCTTTTATGGCAGGTGTAATGTAAAAAGTACCGGTTTTTGGCGGGTTTCGAGGGAAACGTCGAATTAAGAGATTCACAACTCTCAACGCCGTTAGGCTACAGTAACCAAATTTAAATATGTGTTAGTCAAGTATGTTGTTTGTGTGTAGGTGAAGTTTCAAACTTTTATCTCTAACACAAACAACAAAACAACGAATAATGTGAAAGGGTCGCATTTCGAAACTGGACTTCCGTAGAAGTTCGTTCTTGGGTGCGTTTTAATCCACATGTACTAAGCGTTTGCGATATGTAACTATCCGTAATGTAAATAAATGGGTTTATTTTATATGGGTTGATATTTATTATGATTTTGGTGGCTGTTGTCGGCAGGCAGGTTCCGCAGGAAAGTTGTTGCGCTGTTGCCGCGTTCCCTTGCTCTGGCGCGCCAGAGGACGTCACTGACTGATCAGCGCCCCGTTCCCACTGCTTCATAATGCAATACATCTGTTGGAATGTAGTATGTAGGCCTAGTACATTCATATACATACATATCAGACTAACACATATTTACATTTGGTTACTGTAGCATAACGGCATTGAGAGCTGTGAATCCCTTAAGTCGACGTTTCCCTCGAAACCCGCCAAAAACCGGTACTTTTTACATTACACCTGCCATAAAAGATATTAAAATACGTTTCTAAAAGTTACCTTTATCATCAATCAACGCAGAAATAAGCAAGGAAACTGGTGATGTTACTTGTTTTCCTGTAGGCCTGTCGGTTATTTTGCTATTTATCTCCAAACTCCGGTGCACATAATTTCTGCGCCGACAATAGTACCACAACTGGCCACCAGGGGCAATGTTCATTCATTGTCACGCTGATCAGACCAGTGTCAGTGTACTTGTGGATGGTGTCAAAATGGGCTTAGACAAAAGGAGAAGAGCGTTATTGGTGAAGCTCTTCTATCAAAACAGCAGTAGCGCTGCAGCTGCACTTCGAAATTATCGCCGGCTGAAAGGCTTACGGCAGGGTCCTCTTTCTCCACCTGCTCTGCGGAACATGATGAAGAAGTTTGAATCGACTGGAGAACTGGGTGTCGCTACAGGAAGACGCCGCCGACCGGTTGCACCACAAGTGGTTGACGAAATCGTTGTTGCTATGGCGGACAACGCTGAGTGCAGTGGCAAATCGTCCGAGCAGTGCGCGTGCTGCGTAACGAAAGTTGAACATTCCGTGGTCCACTGTGAGGAAGGTGCTTCCAGTCATTGTGAAATTGGTTCCGTATAAGATCCATATCGTACAGAAGCTTACACCACAGAACGCACAACAACGTGTTGACTTCGCTCTCCACTTTCTAGCGCGGATTAAAAGTTGACGAGGCCTGGCCTTGGACCATCCTATGGACAGACGAAGCACATTTTTCTGTGACGGGTGTGGTGAACACACAGAATTGCTGAGTGTGGGGATTTTCACCTCCAGTCAATGTGCATGAAAATCCTCTGCACAGTGAACGTGTCACCGTATGGTGTGGCTTCACGGCTACGTTCATCATTGGTCCATTCCTTTTTTGAGGAAGCTGGTGCTCAAGGACCTAAGCCATGCAGTGTGAATGGCTCGCGGTACTGTGATATGCTTCGCCAACATGTCATACCCGCCCTACAGGAGAGAAACGCATTGACTTCAACAGATTTCATGCAAGATGGGGCTCCTCCACACATCGCACGTCAAGTTCAACTGCTTCTTCGTAACACATTTGGTGACGATCGAATTCTCAACAGTTCATTTCCAAATGATGGGCCGTCACGATCACCTAATCTCACTCCTTGTGGTTTCTGGTTGTGGGGCTACCTGAAAGTAAGGGTTAACCAGGGTAACAGTCACTCATGTGCTGATCTCAAGAGAAGCATATCAAGAGAGGTGTCGAGCATACCCATGGAGATGTTTGTGCATCTGTGCAGAATGCAATCTTGCGCTTCCAGACTCTCCTAGACACTGACGGGCGCCATATCGAGCCTGTTCTGTACCAGTGACCATGGCATTGGTATGATGTAGCAGCACATTAAAAGTGTTACAAATGAATTGATTAGTCATAATATCTCTTTCCCATGTCCTTAACAATGGCCACATTATGTTTCATGAACGTGCAAGCACGCACTTGGCAACTAGAGACTGTTAAATAGGGAAAGTTTAATTATAGCCACCCGGTAGAAATACAGTACTGTTTGTAGAAAGTGAAACACCCAGAAGAAATGGTCGGAGACACTCCCAGAACAGGCCTGCGGTACCGTACTAAGTGATTGAAATCGCTGAGAGACGGCGTGCACATTGGCCCATCAGTGCCCTCCGTCGTAGGACCGGACAGGTCAGTATTCCGCACAGCTCTGTCGGCGTGGGGCCGTCATACCAAGTGGAAACGTGTAAGCAAGTGCAACGATGCCTCGCCGACATCACAGGGTGGAATATCAACATGTGAGTGCGGTTGAACGGGGCAGAATGCTTGGGCTTCCGGGACATTGCGGCTCGTACAGGGCACGCAGCGTCAACAGTAAGGTGTATGTGGATCCAGTGGAGAGAGGAGGGCCGTACACAGCGACGACAGGGTACAGGACGACGCAATTTGACCACAGTGCGAGACGACCGCCATCTTCTCCGCATGGCCGTTTCGGACAGAACAGCGTCATCCTCGGTGTTGGCTCAAGGTTGGAGCACTGCAGCGGGGGTGGACATCTCTGCGTCGACGGTGTGACGCCGTCTTTTGAGGGCTGGACTGTTGGCACGCATGCCACTGCGTCGGCTTCCATTGACTGGGAACCACCGACGCCTCCGACTACAATGGGCATGTGCACGCCGACACTGGCAGGCTGAGTGGCGAAATGTAGTGTTTTTGGACGAGTCCCGCTTCAACCTGTCCTACCGTGATGCCCGCGTACGCGTTCGGTGCCGGTGCGGACAAACACCAGGTGCAATGATTTGGGGCGCAATTGCCTGTAACAGGCGATCTTGCCTCATACGTCTTGCGGGCAATCTGAACAGTGACCGCTACATCAGGGAAGTCTTACAGCCCGCGGCACTGCCTCTCTTGCAGGCCGTTCCACAGGCCATATTTCAGCAGGACAATGCCCGCCCGCATATGGCGAGGAATGTGCAAGCCATCTACGCAGAACGACGGATACCTCTGATTCCCTGGCCTGCCCGTTCGCCTGACATGTCGCCCATCGAACATGTCTGGGATATGGTTGGTTGGCAACTAGTTCGTTCAGGTCCACCTGCCGCCACTGTTGATGCTTTATGGACGCGCCTACAAACCGCGTGGGACGGTATTCCCCAGCAGCGTATTCAAGCGCTGTATGATTCCATGCCACGACGTCTAGCGGCTCTGAGTTCAGCACGTGGTGGCGCGACGCCATACTGAAGATCGACCGTCAACATGCATGTACCGGACTGTCCTTCTAATCAGTAATGTATTGTCATGTCCCCTAATCTGTGGTATAAAGTGCAATGTGGTCACATCTCTTGTTCTTGGTGTTTCACTTTCTACAAACAGCAGTGTATTTCGCACGGCCGCCAAGTTCGATGAGTGAAACTTATTAACATTTGAAAAAGACGGTCGAGGTCGGACAATGTAGTAGTATATCCTTACCATGTTTCATTGGAATCGCCCCAACCGTTTAGATTTTATTTGGGACACACACACCCACACAAGGACAAAAGGTAATAACATTAGCTTATATTTCTTATGATGAAAATAGCCTAAAAATTTCTAACAAACATGGGTCTTACTGCGCAGGAAGCGCAGACCATCAGATAATCATAGTTGACATGCAATATGATCGTATTGGCGCTCCGTCGAACAGAGTCAGTTGTGTAGTTCTTAGCGGCTTTAGGGATAGTGATAGGGATACGGTGACATATCACTCCCAAGTGGCGGAAAAATAAACTGAGAATATTTATTTATTCTTAAAATATGTATAACACTGTTTGCGAAGAATAAAGGATAGGAGTAAACCTCACAAACGCAACGGCTTACTCTCACGTGACAGTCAGAGCTGCAGCATTGGTTTCAACGCGGAGTGCATGCGCATCTTTGCGTTTGTATAGGAGGGGGGGGGGGGGGGGGCGTAATAAAACAGGGATTTCATGTGACTGGCCAAGCTTGTCACCCAGCGCTGTTTTCAGGGGCGGAATGATACAGCCCGCATTGTCAGTCAATAAGTCACTCATTCAAATATTTTTCTAGTTGTACTCTCAATTCCCAGCATTTTTGGACCACCACTACAACACTCTTATGCCCCACGCACCCAATTACTAAGAAACTCGACTAATTCCATACACACATTTTGCACTAACGTGAAGCTTTCTATATTCAAATTTAAAATGGCGACCAACTTCAAACCTATTAGAGGTAAATCTCTTAATACTACGGTATAATGTCAACTCCTACTATACCGAATAAACCATTAGGGGGTCTCTATTTCACATTTCACTTCTACTACGACGTTGCTGCTAAAACTTTCAATTAACTTTTATCTCACACACAGTTACGTAACATTAGGCGTGATCATCGTAAGATGGGTGACCATGCCAAATATCGTTTAAGCAATGATTTAAATTTACTATTAATATTAACGGTGATGGCAGTGATGGAACTAAGTGCACTGTCTTATAGCCTAGGCTACTCATCACGTTGGCAACAAATAGTCTTTATACAAAACTAAATGAATGCCAAGTACTGTGAACATTGATTGAATCGTTAGTTATGGAGTAAAATGCTTGCATGATTCGCATGGCTGCCATCTTGAAAATATTTGGCTGATGACCTTGTAGTTTGGGCACAAGACGCTTCCCGCACGTAGATATGTTTCTCAAAAATTTAGTATAGATCCGATGATCAGTTTAGTCGTAATTTGATTTAAGCTTTGAACATTTGGGTGACCACCATTTTGTTTACATTAAGATGGCGGCGATATGAAACATATCACTGAGGTGACCTTTCCTAGTGCTACCTCTGTACCAAATTTAGTTCAATTTAATTCAACTCAAAATGTAATGGGGTAATTAACCCGGTTCTTGCCAGAAGATGAGTATCATAATATAATAGCTGTCACTTGGTTTAGTCAATAGATTATCGAATTGAATATATCGCACAGCGGTCATCTTGCAATTAAATTAAAAATTTGCGTTACCCTAGAGCTATCATAACGACATTTAGTAATAAAATAAAACCTTAAAAGTCCCATTGTATGCCCAACAGTAGTGGTTTTGTACCGGTTCAGATGCCTCCACCTCTACACCCTCCACACAAGATGGCGGCAGCCCGATAACTCCCAAACCCGTGGTCGGATTTTAACGAATGAGGTGTCGTTGAACTCGGGCTGATACCCCCTTTCCTATGGACAACATATTTCAACCCCAAAAGTAAAACCTACCCCTACTAGGGGGTGAAATTGTAATTTTTTAGAGAATCTCTGTTACCAATTGCAACATGTGAGAGTTTGAATGCCGATATGGATTTAAACGTTGTTCCACATAAAGTGCATATGTTTGGTGGAAAGCCACTATGAATTAACATGCTAGTTTTTTGTTTTTACACATGTCCACTCATAGGTTTGGTAAGAGGGCGGGCTTTTTTAAAAATGGTGGCTGTAGTGTAACCTAACTCAACCTAACGGGTCCTTGTTGACAGGTCCTTGTGGACGAGTCCTTGTGGACAGGTCCCTGTTGACAGATCCCTGTGGACGGGTCATTTTTGACGAGTCATTGTTGTCGGGTCCTTGTGGACAAGTCCTTGTGGACGAGTCCTTGTCTCTTTGGACTGATCCCTTTGGACGGGTCCCTTTGGCCTGGTTCCTACGGACGAGCCCATGAATTTATTTAAATTATGTTAAAGGGCCTAACTACATTTGTGTGTGTTGAACTGACGTTGTTCACCACTACTATAATGGGATAACGATATGAAAGGAAAGTGATGAAATACATGTGAACATACAAGGGATCTAACTTGGTGAATGGATGTGTTCTAACAAGTCATTTGTAGTTGAAAGAGAATAATACATGTTCTTAAGATGTTAAAACTTAAGAAATGACACGTTCAGTAAGACGTCTTGTTACTTCCTGTGTCATATTACAGACATGGTAGAGAGCGCGCAGATCTGTTGCTATGACTAACACTGCAGTAATTTGAAACCGCAAGTGTTCATTAAGACAATGGATGATGATCATGCAAAGTTAGCAGTTATTGGATATTACACAGGTGTTCCTTCCGGTGTCATGTTGCTGACATACTAGAGAGCGCACACTCCTGTTGCTATGACTGACGCTGCAGTAATTTGAAACCCCATATGTTGATTAAGACAATGGGTGATGATCATGCAAAGTCAGCAGTCATTGAATACCACACAGGTGTTCCTAGTGTACTTTGGACTCTCAACTGTATTGGGAAAGGAATTGCAATGATCTGCAAAAAACTGCTGACACGAGCGATGAGAGTTTATATAAGAGGGGTGTCATATATCTCCCTACTGTCAGTCTTTATTACTCGCTTTGAGTGAACAGTGCTCTATTACTGCTCAAGAGTTGTAAAAAAAAGCCGTTTTGATACAAAATCATTAAATTATTTTGCAAAGTAAGTACTTATTATTAATGGATTGTAGTCTTTTATTACTAATTGATGTTGAAGTTATTGATTGGAATGTATTTATTGATTGATTGATTGATTGATTTGCAGATAATTGGGTACTTGTAGGTTACCAGATTCCTACAATCTGTTCATTCAGTGGCATCAGTTGATCAATTATAAAAAGGTAAGTGCCCCCCCCCCTCTAATAACTTTTAAACAGTTAGAGTGATATTTTCCAATGTTCACCACTACATGTCAGTGAAAATGGTATATTTGGCAGTCAAACGTTGGAACTACTTGACCATGGTGTGTAAAGCTAATTTTGTAGGTTAGATTTTGATTACCACTCTATTAAGTCTAAATGTTCATTGCTAGGTGTCAGTGTCAGAGGGAATATTTAAAGACTTAACCTCAGTTCACCTAACATAACCTAACTTTACCTAACTTAACCTTATCATGTGACATGTTTTACAATTTTAAACTTGTTTTAAGACTGGCTATGACGTCACACTTAGCTCACTTAACTGGCGATCGCTGGTTTCTATCACGTGACATGTTCTACAAGTTTAGACTTGTTTTAAGACTGGCTATGACGTCACACTTAGCTCACTTAACTAACGATCGCCGGTTTCAATCACGTGATATGTCCTACAAGTTTAGACTTGTTTTAAGACTGGCTATGACGCCACACTTAGCTCACTTAACTGGCGACCGCTGGTTTCTACCACTCTATGAAGTTCTAATGTTCACTGCTAGGTGTCAGTGACAGTGGTATATATAGTAACCCTCAGTTAGAACTATATAAAGTTAGACTTGCTAGGAGTTCACAGATCGATTTAAATACCCTGCTATAACCATTGACTGGAATATAATTAAAACTATTTATATTGTAAATTTTGTTTTATCTTTTACTAACATTGATTATTTCTTTCTTTTATAGATAACTTGGAAAGTAATCATCATGTTCAAGTGTGGTGACTGTAAGAAACAGTTCTCAAGACCTGACAACCTTCAACGTCATGCAAGTACAAAACATAATCAAAAAATGTTTGTGTGCAGTCATTGTACTACCACATTTAACAGGCAAGATAGTCATACACGACATGTAAATTTAATGCATGTCAGTTCAGCACCATTTTCGTGTTCAGTTTGCGAACTTGGTTTTTCTAATGTAAAGCGATATCAATCCCACAAGGTTGAAGTGCATGGAGAACAACAGGAATTGAAATATGTAAAACCATCAACTAGCACGGAACCTTTAAATGAATGTGATGCTCAAAAGCGTAAACGTTCTCAAGATTGTGAAAATAGTTGTGCAACAAAAAGAAAAAAGAATGGTGAACCTTCAATAACACATTGTGATGTATGTAATATTGATATACCTTCTTCAATCATTCATGGACATTTACGCAGTATTCAACATAAAAATAACACTTGCCATGAAAGAAATTCTGGAAATGTTCAACAAATTGGTAGTGCATTTAAAAGTCGAATTGCTAGTTATAGACTTCATAGTGAAGAAAAAACTCAAAGTATTGAATCATTTTTAAAAAATGTTCAACCTACTGTGTTTGGCTTAGTAGAAAATGTTTTATTAGAGCATAAAACAATTAAAATGAATTTTGAACTTTTTGGCCTCTATGTAAAAACTGGGAGCGAAGGTGAAATTACAGATATCAAATCCTTTAATACAAAAAACATAATTGTTAGCGAATCAACTAATATTAGTGATATATACCAAAATATTTCAAGTGCTATCATTGTGAAGAGTGAAGAGTTCCAGGAAAGGGAGTCAGGCTGGGCGTTAGTTGAAGTACTTTATTTAGAAACCAACATGAATAAATATAATCCCCTTCGAGCATCATCATACGTTGATTTGCCAGGATGGATCAAACGTAAGCACGCTTGTGTAAACGTTATGAATAATGATGACGCATGCTTTGCATGGGCTGTAACCTCAGCTCTCCATCCAGCAGTGAGGGACACGATGAGAACATCATCTTATCCTCACTATTCTTCAGTGTTAGATTTAAAAGAAATAGAATTTCCTATGGCGATAAAAGACATTCAACGTTTTGAAGAGCTGAACAATGTAAGTATTAATGTTTATGAAATTGAAAATAAGAGTATAGTAGGCCCTCTATATTATACTCAGGAAAAAAAGGATGCTCATGTAAATTTACTATACATAACCGAAGGTGAAAACGCCCACTATTGTTGGATAAAACATTTCAGTAGACTTGTTGGTAGTCAGCTATCAAAAGATGAATCTAAGAAGTGGTTGTGTGATGGCTGTTTGCTATATTTCAGAAAAGAGGACCAACTAACTCAACATCAAAAATGGGGGTGTAATCATGTTCGTACGGTATTACCGACTCCTAAAAATAACATTCTAAAATTTAAGGATTATGAGAAACAGCTTCGAGTACCATTTGTTATATATGCTGACTTCGAGGCTTTGCTAAAACCATTTAATACATGTTCATCAAATCCAGCCCAACCTTTCACCAACACAACTCACATTCATGAACCCTTTAGCTTTGCATATTATATTAAATGTAGTTATGATGACTCTTTAAATAAGTTTGAGCTCTATAGAGGACCTGATGCACCTAAAGTTTTTATGGAAAGGCTTGAGAGAGATGCCATTCGTATATCCTCTATTTTAAATACGATCATTCCAATGGAGTCACTAACTTCCTCAGAGCAAATGAATTTTGAAACTGAAACTAATTGTTTTATATGTGGTGAATGTTTATATTCAGACAGGGTTCGCGATCATGACCATTTAACAGGAAAATATCGTGGTGCTGCTCACCAAGAATGTAATTTAAATTATAGAGTAAGTAAATTCATTCCGGTCATTCTACACAACGGTAGCAAATACGATAACCACTTTATCGTTAAAGAATTTGGAGCTTCAGATGTGAAAATTGATGTGATTGCGAATAATAAGGAACAATACATATCGTTCACAAAATACATCAAAACTAGCAATAAAAAAACCATTAAACTGCGATTTTTAGATTCATTCCGCTTTATGCCGAGTAGTCTTGATAAGCTGGCTAGTAATTTAAAATCAGATCAGTTTCATGAAATTCATCGTGTCTTTCCTAAAGAAGATGATTTTAATTTGATTCGTCAAAAGGGTATATTCCCTTATGAATATATTAACTGTGTGGAACGTCTTGAGGAGTGTTGTTTACCACCGAAAGATGCATTTTACAGTTCCTTAAACACAAGTCATATCAGTGATCAGGAATATTTACATGCACAACGTGTATGGACACAGTTCCACATTCAAACTTTAGGAGAATTTTCAGACATATATTTGAAGACAGATGTGTTATTATTAGCAGATGTTTTTGAAAATTTTCGAAATGTTTGTATGAAAACTTATGACCTTGATCCTTGTCAGTATTTCACTGCTCCTGGGTTAAGTTTCAGTTCAATGTTGAAAAAAACGAAAGTAAATTTAGAATTAATGACTGATATAGACATGATCAATTTTATAAAATCATCAATTCGAGGTGGATTAAGCCAATGTAGTGGACGGTACTCTAAAGCGAATAATAAATACATGCCTAGCTACAACCCTTGTGAAGAGTCAAAGTATATTGTCTACCTCGATGCAAATAACCAATATGGTTGGGCTATGAGTCAATATCTACCACTGAAAG
This sequence comes from Meconema thalassinum, assembly GCA_946902985.2. NCBI lineage: Eukaryota > Metazoa > Arthropoda > Insecta > Orthoptera > Tettigoniidae > Meconema > Meconema thalassinum. Next base: position 78,473,411 of record OX336389.2, on the reverse strand, counting down.
ATTTTCGCTGGCTGACACAACCTGAAATTGATGTCTTACATGTTGACACTCTTAATGATAACGATGATAAAGGATATATTTTAGAGGTAAATCTTGAGTACCCTAAAGAGTTACATGATGATCATAATGATTTACCATTTTGTCCTGAGAATATGAAATCTCCATACATTTCATCACGAACAAAAATGTTAATTGCTAATGTAAATGATAAATGTAAATATGTAATACATTATCAAAACTTGAAACAGTGTCTACAGCATGGATTAAAATTAACTAAAATTCATCGCGTATTGCAATTTCAACAGTCAGCATGGCTCAAACCGTATATTGATCTAAACAATAATTTAAGAACACAGTCAACAAACGCGTTTGAAAAGGATTTTTATAAACTCATGAATAATAGTGTTTTTGGAAAGACTATGGAGAATGTTGATAAACGAGTTGATGTAAAGCTGATAACAAAGTGGGAGAATGATGGTAAAAGGTATGGTGCGAGCAACTTAATAAGCAAGCCTAACTTTCATAGCTGTTCAATTATTCATGAGGATTTAGTTGTAATACAAATGAATCGTCTTAAAGTAACTTACAACAAACCCATATATGTGGGATACACCATTCTGGAATTGTCAAAAACACTTATGTATGAATTTCACTATGATTATGTAAAGAAAAACTATCTTGATAATGCTAAATTACTCTACACAGACACAGATTCTTTTATTTATGAGTTTAAAACTGATGATTTTTATGATGATATCAAAACTGAGCTAAATAGGTTTGATACAAGTGACTATCCAGAGGATAATATTTACCATTTACCTCTAGTAAACAAAAAGGTTCTTGGGAAATTTAAGGATGAATGTGCTGGTGTTATTATAGACACCTTTGTAGGCACAAAATCTAAATCATACAGCTATATGACAATTGATGATGTAGTAGTAAAAAAATTAAAAGGAGTGAAAAAAAATGTTGTTAGTAAAGAGTTAAATATAAGTGATTATAAGAACTGTATAGTTAGTAACCCACCTGTATTATATAAGAAAATGTGTGTATTTAGAAGTAAAAATCATCAGCTACATACCAATTTGTTGAACAAAGTTGCTTTAAGTAATGAAGACAACAAACGATTCATTATACCCAACACATTTAATACTCTTGCTTGGGGAAACAGTCGTATTGACGACTATTACTTTACTTAAGTCTAATGATCACTATATTGTAATATTTGTAGTGTGTTTTATATTGTATTTTTTTTTTGTAATAACTGTAAGTAGAATGTATAATGTTAGGCTACAGTAGTTTAGTAAAAATAAGATAAGCAATACATTTTAGTGTAAAATGTTTGCTTTTGTATATTACAAAAATGATTTTAAAAAATTTACTGAATGTGTGAACTAAACAAGGGGAATGTAAAAAATGTAAAGTTGAAATTGTAAATATCCATGTGTGAAAAAGTGAAATGGCTATCACCATTTTAAAATTAAAAAGACATTGTAATCTGGTAAACCTTGTTTTTTTATTTCACAACAACTAAAATGTATAGAATGTGTAAACCAAACAAGGGAATGTAAAAAATGAAAAGTGGAAATTGTAAATATTCATGTGTGAAAAAATGAAATGGCTATCTCCATTTTTTTAAAATTAAAAGATATAGTGATTCAGTGAACCTTATTTATATTTCACAAAAAAATGTACAGAATGTGTGGACTAAACAAGGGGAATGCAAAAAAAATGTAAAGTGGAAATTGTAAATATTCATGTGTGAAAAAATGAAAATGAAGAAATGACTATCACCATTTTTAGAGTTAAAAGACATTGTGATCTGGTAAACCTTGTTTTTTATTTCACAACAACAAAAATGTACAGAATGTTTAAACTAAACAAGGCGAATGTAAAAAAAAATGTAAAGTGGAAATTGTAAATATTCATGTGTGAAAAAAATGAAATGGCTATCACCATTTTTTTTAAATAAAAGACATTGTGATCTTGTAAACCTTGTTTTTATTTCACAACAAATAGAGCTTTACAAAAATAGAATACAAAGAAATACCAATTCCTCAATCCTTTTCAATGTCCATGTCCACTCATTATTAACTTTCCTTTTATAACACTAATCACAATGACGACTGCCAACCTCTCTCCCACTGAGACATCACAGAATGTCAAAAGTTGTTTAGCTTTTCAACTATACTTTATCCGCTACACGTCTTAATGCAGGATGACTGTGGTGATAAAGGTGCATGCTTGATCTAAAGGATTAATAGGTATATCACTATGCTGCAAAGGTTCTTCAAGACAAGTTCCAGGACCACACAAATAAAAAACCAGGTATGTAGATTTCGAAAGTCAAGTATTGAATTACTTTGTTAATGACGCCATTGCCAGTAGAGGTCTGGCATGTCCTTTTCCATCGATGGTAAAAAGGTTTGATCTTCCTCCTCTTCTGTGGATGATGTTTGTTGTTGCTGCTTTTTTTCTTCATTACACCCGTGGTATGAGGAAACAAAGTCTTTACACTGACTTTTATGACCATGATACAGTTTGACTAGCTGACAAGTAGCACACTGTCGCATAGCGGGTATTTTTGCCATAGCCACTTGCTTATGGTGATCATAATCTGTACATGGTTGCAATTCACTTAACACAGGGTCTTGAGTCCATGATTTTGGTACATGTTGCCAGATTTCTTTCACTGCATTTGCTGCGACATAATAAATGAATGATTTTGGAAGAGCCAATAATTCTTCTTTAGTAAAACTGTCTAGTTTCTTTTTACACACAAAGAACTTTCCAATCGCTTTATCGGTAGCATCCCCTTTCTCCATGGTATCACGTTGATGTTTACACGTCGCTTGTAGAAATCTCACTGGTGTCATTCACAGGTAAACCTTTAGTTTTAATTTTATTTAACAACTCCCAGCAGGCATTGGTGGATAACCAATGAAACAATTGCCACACCTGTGCCAAGGCTTTATGGGTAATATTGTCACAGGGGCAGCGATCCATGAGTGTTTGCAGCGATGGACAGCCCATGTCCATTAAATCGATACATTGACAGTAAGACGCTAAAAATGGTTGTAGCCATTGACGTTTTTCACTACCTTTCACAAATATTACATGGGCAGAAGACAAGTGGGCTTTCATGACCATGTCCAGGTGCTTATATGAAATGGTTCCTCGCTTCCAGTCTAGTTGCATATGAGTTTCAATCCACTGGGTTTGTTTACGGTCTTTATCACACAACAAATCAAACGCATAAGGTGGTCTAAACACCAAATGAGTAGCTTGTGATATCCAAAAAGTGGAACAATCGATGATGGCCACTTCTTTAAATATAAATTTGTTATCTCCAATTTTAAACCCTTGACAGTCGACAATCAGTGTACGCAACATGTTCACTCTTGTCTGGATCAAGTCCAACTGACTACAGACTGACAATTGTTCAGTAAGGTGTACCCATGTCATTTACTTACATTCCATTCTAGTAAAAGAAAAGAAAAACATCGAGTAGTCACTATAGAGGTTAGGATATGACAGGGGGGTATAAGAAATAATAATATAACAACAACAACAACCAATTTTTTTTATTTCATTATTTTATTAGCATAACAAGTTTTACATTCTTTTTTCATTCTAGGATAGAGGCGGTACCATCTCATACAACAAAAAAGTCTTTTGTGTTTATAGTGTCCATAACACCGATGATATCCCAATGTCTCTAAACTGGATGTTTTTGATGGTGAGCTGCTCACCGAAGCACCATGGATACCATACGGCCCACATGTATCGTAACTTGTATTTTTTTCATCACCCAGAGACACAAGTGAGGGGTAACTTGAATGACAGGGTATATTACCCACCTCCATTCTGCACAGGTAGGGGCAGGCAGGTGACCAGCGCTGATGTTCCTGCATGGGTTCATCGCTCTCTTGCCATTGGTCTAAGATGATGGGACAAAACACACATTTCACTTCATCTCTTCTTTTTAAATAGTAGAATCCAGCGGCTGCTAAGGCTTGAGGGTTTATAAAAGGCACCGGCCACGTCGCAAAGGTCTTGAAACGTTGTTCCTCAGATTTTAAATTCATGGATGTAACTTCTCTTGAGGCTTGAAAGCAAGACATGACTGAGTGGTTTGATGTGTGTTGACCTGCTATTTATACACTTGTCACTTGGTTGGACAGTGGATAATAGTTGACTTGTTTGTGATGAATAATCAAACAGTAGGCCGTGGTATTGGCTGGAACATTGTCATGCGTTTCAAAATCTAGTCGAATGTCAATATTGGATGGTTTGACAGACTCTTCCAAGTAGGAACAGTCAAAGACAATCAGTGGCGCCCTTGCCTTAAACGCTTGGGGTAGTAGCATGGGGCCGTTCTCTTTTTGATAATACGACCATCGAAATTTAGAAAACAAGTCGTACAGGGGGCCAAACTTATTTTTTGAAAAATCCAAATCCAGTCCTTCATAGGGAAACACAGCTCCGTTGAGGAAAAGACGTGCATTTCTCAATTGCAGGTGATCAAATTGCGTGGCATCTTTGGTTTGTTGATACTTGCGATTCGTTTGAAAACCCACAATCAGGTAGAGAGGTCTCTCTGTATAGCGAGCTGTTTTTACAGACCAACTGTGTGTGTTGGTGGTGGGCAATAGCGGATACTCATGGAGTGCCCAGCTTCTAAATTCCATGGGTAGAGGCATATCTCTCTTTACCATTTTGAGTATGTCCAGTTTTTTGCTATCTTCAAGGGTCACATGAGGCACTTTCCATAGCAAGCGCTGTAGTTGAATTTTTGAATCGATGGGGGCATTGTCGGCTCCCTTGAGTGCATTATTATCACTCCTGTCTCTCACTAGGTAAAGCACTTGCCTTGCGTTGACCACAATGCGTTGGTGATCTTCGGCAAAGCCTAGAATCAGTTTAAGAGGTAAATATCCAGTAAAGGTCCCATCGGTGTGTACCATCCAGTCATTGGTCGAGTCAGGACACCAACCTGCCATGCAAAGTGTTTTACCTTCTTCCTCACTATAAGAGGGGTATAGTTTCATGACACTGGAAATGCCCACATTTCGAGTGCTATCCACCACGATATCGTTAATGACATACCGCACTTCAGAAAACAGAAAGGCCAAACCATGGTTGGCCAACTTGGATGTGGTGGGTGTAGAGCCATCGGCTTTGGTGAGCCGACCTTCAATCTGAATGACACTTTCATGCGGTAGGGTGTAAATATCTTGGTTGTTGATAACAAATTGAATTTCATCATTGTTATTGAGTCCAGGTGTTTGAGCTTGATAGGAATGGAGATCAATTCTTACCACTCCTGGTTGCTCCTCGATGTGATTCGCTATCTCTAGGATAGAATTCATCATGAGGGTTGACGTGGTAACCCAAATGCTGTAAAATCTGCTTGCCTTGAGATGTTAACGTGTATTCACGTGGCAAACAACTAACACCATTCCTAGACGGTGTTGTTGCTTTATACACAAATTTCATAGTGGCTTTAGCACCAACTTGTAAGTCACCGGTGTGGTAGAATCTAGATCAATGAGTTGTTGATCTCTATTGATCAGTCTTAATGTTGTATTACTAATACTATCGACAGCCACAGAATGAAAAAGCACCACTGGAGGGTTTTCACGAATAATATACCCATTGGGCGATGTCACAATAAAGTCATAAAGCGAATGCGATGGTTCTTGATTGGTGTACACTTGGCTAATAATATTACACGTCACCGACACATGATGGTCCTCAATGAATTTCACTTCATGGTCCGATTCATGTTTATTGTTGGGCTCCAACACACGTGGTTTAAATCCTAGTAATGGGCCAATGGAATCGGGGTGTGTTTTAAAGTCAATGTTAAAGGTAGAGAAAATACTGCAGCGATGAGTATTAGTATTTCCTACAAGTTCAAACTTGTGCGTTCCGTCGAGAAATGACTTTAAACCATATTGATTGATCAACACCACATAAATGTGTTCATAAATATCATCGATCGTGTATCCACCAGAGTTCAAGGTGAGCACAGAATCATCCTAGTAAAACTTGTTGTTCACATTTTCACGTATGTTGTATATTCGATTGTACGTTTCAAGAGAAACAAGTCCTAAACCATAGGGTTTTTCACTCAATTCGATAGGCGGGTAAAAGTCTAGGCTGACTTCAGGTCCACGTCCATGCACTGTAAACGTTTTACTTTCTGCCGACATACTGGTGGCGTTTTTGCTTATGCTGCGTCTTATATAAAAAAATTAAACACAAACGTCCACACTGTTGGCTGTTAAACGTTTGCTCTCGTTTCACATTATAATATATCTTGATCCTGTTTCCAAAATAGGTCACTAGTTCCATGGGCGGGGGCAAATTCCCAAAACTGTCAAAGTACCATACCGTGGATCCCTCTTTGACATAAGCTACATAATGCGTTCCTGGTCCTCGGTGATCATCCAAATTGACAACAGCACATTCCTGTTTCCAGGGTCGTGGGGGTAATTGGTTTCGCATAAACACACCTCGAAAATGAGAAAGCTTTAGTTGTTTAGCATAGCTTTCCACTTGTTGATGCGTCAGGGCATGTCTCGCTATGGCTGAGGTTAATTTTTTTTTTTTTTTAATATTTCGAAATGGTGAAATCCCAAATCCTTGTTGATAAAAGGCTGGCTTTAAATTGGCATTTCTAGCCCCCATGGCAATCGCTTCCATCGTTTCATTGTGTCGCTGACTTTCTTTGAGTTGTTGCTTGCCCTGCTGCGCGGCTTTAATGGTTTTCGCCACTGCACTGGCACCGCCCAAAAGTGAGCCCAGAGCAGCCAAACCAGCAAATAATGCAGGTAAAAATCCCGCTCGTTTGGGGACTGGAATCACTCGCCCTTGGTTTGAAACCTGTCGCCGACGTTTTGGAATAACCTGTCTCTGTGCTGCTCGAAGGGCTTTCCTTATGGTCAATACATTATTTTTTCTTTTTTTTCTTTCGCAAGGGCTTGTCCTCGAATGTTGAAAACCCTGGCTTTGCCAAGGACAAAGTCCTTTTTTTAGTCTTTCTCACTGCATACCTTTGTTTCACCATGATGATAATGACCAACCACCTTTCACAAGAAAGTTTAAATCACAACTAACGTCAGATGGTTATTTCATGGCTGTATATTCCAATTCCACATAAAGTGGGAAGTCGTTTATGGTTTTTCCCGCTTGCTTTTCATCCCATGTCAACATGAGGTGAAAGGATAATTCGTCCCCTGCATTGACCATTTCATGGTCATGGACCAACATCCTATGACCATTTATCTTTATTTGTAAATGGTTCTCATCAGGTATGGCATATTTGATGTGAATGGTTCCATCATAGTGTAATCGATAGTGGCTTAAACCCGAAGCAAGCACATAGGTCAAGTGCTGATCATGGACTAGCGGTAAATGGTTTCTGTCATTCACAGGTTTTTCATTTGTCAGATACACTAAAAACACAGATGGGATAAATTTATAAAGCCTTTTCATTTCATGGGTCACGTAACGCTTGGTACAAACATCGTCTTCGTCTTGTGGGTCTTCCACGTGAATAATCCGATGGTGATTAGCGCTATAGCCATTCACCATAAGCTGGGGCACTTTGTCATAAAACTCATACACTTTGTTATCCACATACTTTTTCGTAGTAACGTCTGTAGACACTTGAGGATGTTTTACATGGGTTAACCGCTTTCCCTTAAAGTCATAATCTCCCTGTTTTGTGCGTGGCACTACTGACCTATCCACATAGTGTTTATTAGCAGGATCTGTTTCCTGTTTAGGATCATGTATGAGGACAGGCCTATCTTTGGCCATCAACGCACGTCCAAAGACATCCATCGTCAACCTGTAGTAACAGTCTACTGTTTTTATGACAAGGCTCGGTGTCCTGTATATAGACAGCCGGCTAGCCTGTCTAAGCCTTAGTTGACATGAAGATTATTAAGCAGCAAGAGTCATTCCCCGTGGGGGACATGGTTTCCTATCTCTGTCCCACATCACGTGAACAACGCCATGGTTCACTGTTTCCATCTTCCATTCGCTGCATCATTGTGGGGCCTTCCGGCTGTGGAAAGACTAATCTTTTGCTAACGCTCATTACAGCGCCCAATGGTCTGCGTTTTCAAAATATTTATATTTTTGCAAAATCTCTCTACCAACCCCTCTACGTGTTTCTGGATCAAGTCATGTCTGGATTACAAAAAGAGAATATGGGTTATTTTACATTTTCCATGCAAGAAAATGTGATTTCACCGGATGAGGTAAAGCCTGATTCACTCATGATTTTCGATGATGTATCCACTGAACGTCAAGGCATCATTCAAAGCTATTTCAGCATGGGTCGACACAAACATATCGATTGCTTCTATCTTGGGCAAACGTATTCTAAAATGTCCAAACAGTTGATTCGTGACAATGCCAATGTCATTGTTTTATTTCGTCAGGACGAGAGGAACAGTCGTCACATTTATAATGAACATGTGAATCCGGATATGACCTTTCAAATGTTTACAGAATTGTGTGCCAAGTGCTGGAACACTCAACGTCATGCCTGTTTAGTGATTGACAAACAAAGTGAACTCAACCAAGGACGGTATCGCTTAGGGTTTGATCATTTTATTGCTATTTAAGGCCTTGTCTCATTCCCCGGCAAGTCATTTGCCAAGACACCATGGCGTTAGCAGAGAGTCAATTGAAAAAGCATATTATTAGAGCAAAAAATACTATTCGCCAAAAGTTTCGTCAATTGAAACGATCGCGTGCGGATCATGCTTTGTTTATTCAACAACATTTAGCACCTCCGCTAAAAGCTATGTTGAAACCCTCTATCAAGCCATCTGGAACGCTACCTACCGTTTCACAAGCCAGTCAGACGCACCACGAGGACTCTGAGGAAGAGGAAGATGAAGAGGAACAGGAAGATTTAACTTAGCGAAGTTGAGGATAATGAGGAACAAGTGTTTACACCTCAAAAAAAGGCATCACCCCTTGCAGAGTTTTTAAGAAAAAGGAAATCCTTGGCCATGGTCGAAACCCCTTGCCCTTCCAGATCGTCTCCATTTTCACAACTCTTGGCCACTCCTCAACATAAAGCTCAACTGAAAAACATTTTAATAAAATATTATGGATCAACACTGGAACCCTATTTCACCAATCTATTTGTTGGAAACACAGATACCACATATGGCGTTCGCTATGAGAATGATAGTTTTAAAATTGGTGATTCATCGATTAAATTTAGTCGTACTAAAGCTGTCATTAAAAAGATCAACTATAAATTAACACCAGGACTGTTAAAGCTACTATTCTCTAGGACTCCCTCATCTCAAGATTATACGTCAGAGGACCTTAGTAAATATAAATCCATTTTATTGGCTACCCATGCTCACAAAAGACAGTATGATCCCACTCAACAAGTGAATGCTAATATATCCCAAAAATATAAAACCATCATTGCAAAAATGTTCCCCACTAGTCAAAGTGGTCGTCGTAAAGTGTTCGCTTCAGGGGTGACATTTAAACCATTAAAACCCCTTGTGGATGTTACCTACTGGCACAATCCAAATAAACTCGTCCAGCGACTACAGCTGTTGCATGCTTCACGTCAAGCCGGCCATACTGGTCACGATTGGGAAATTCAAGAAATTGAGGAAGAACTTCGAAATGCCAAAATTATTGTTTAAGCCCTCACCCATTAAAATGGGTATTGCTCACGAGTTGCATCGTCCAGCTAGACGTCACTATCAGCGACTCAAGGTGATTTCACAGGGTGTGGATGAACTTTGGCAAGCAGACTTGGTTGAAATGATTCCCTATGCTAGCGTTAACGATGGTGTACGCTATATGTTGACGGTCATTGATGTTTATTCCAAAATGGCGTTTGTTGAACCTGTGCGTCGCAAGTCTAGTCCAGTAGTTACCAAAGCCTTTCAACATATTATTCAACAATCCAAACGTCAACCTCAGCTGCTACAAACCGACCAGGGAAAAGAATTTTTCAACAAAGATTTCTCCAGTTTTATCAAATCTAAGGATATTCACCATTACACCACGTACAGCAATCTCAAAGCCAGCGTGGTCGAGCGGTTCAACCGAACATTGAAAACCCATATGTGGAAAGCGTTTACCGCTCAGGGCACTTATCGCTGGTTGGACTTGTTACCTGAGTTAGTGTCACGTTACAACGACACCAAACACAGAACCATTGGGACCAAGCCACGACTTGTAACTAAAAATATTCCACAACTGGATAAACTGTTTAACCCCATAAAAACAGCAGACCCTAAACGTCATCGCCTTAACATTGGGGACCATGTTCGTGTGAGCAAATTCAAGTCCGTCTTCGACAAGGGCTACACACCAAATTGGGGGACTGAACTATTTCGAATTCGTCAAGTCAACCTGAACAGTCCAGTCACCTATTTACTCGAGGACCTCAACCATCAACCCATAAAAGGCAGGTTTTATCTTCAAGAACTTCAAAAGACAGCGTTTCCTAAACATTACCTTGTGGAAAAAGTGTTGAAACAAAAAGGAAATAAACTATATGTAAAATGGTTGGGATTTAGCTCAGCCTTTAATTCTTGGATTAATAAATTACATGTTGTGTGAACCTGTGTGTCTTGTATTTATTTATTTACTCTTGTTGTACTTAACCTACAGTCCTATGTACAGTCCTCAGCTATACATGTATTATGAGCAATACATATTTCTTTCTCTCTTCACCTGTGTTCTCTCTTACACTAACTCTCCCCCCCCTTCACCTCCCACCACTGTCAAAACAGGTTGTGACTTGTTAGCTCTTATCGTGCACGTGTGCAGGTGAACACCTGCGTGTTAGATAATATTACACATGAACTTGCATTTTCTCACGTATGAAGCAAAACAGGATGTGACTTGTTTCACAAGGAGGACGGTAATAAGGTCATTTCACACGTGTTCACATGTATTTCGCTACTTTCCTTTCATATCGTTATCCCATTATAGTAGTGGTGAACAACGTCAATTCAACACACACACAAATGTAGTTAGGCCCTTTGACATAATTTAAATAAATTCATGGGCTCGTCCGTAGGAACCAGGCCAAAGGGACCCGTCCAAAGGGATCAGTCCAAAGGGACAAGGACTCGTCCACAAGGACTTGTCCACAAGGACTCGTCAACAAGGACCCGTCAACAATGACTCGTCAACAATGACCCGTCCACAGGGACTCGTCAACAAGGAACCGCTCCCCCACCCTCTTACAAAAGCCATGAGTGGGCATGCTAATTCATAGTGGCTTTCCACCGCACACATGTCTCTTGTGTAGAACAACTTTTCATTCCATATTAGCATTCAAACTCTCACATGTTGCAATTGGTAAGAGAGATTCTCAAAAAAAATACAATTTCACCCCCTAGTAGGGGTAGGTTTTATTTTGGGGTTGAAATATGTTGTCCATTGGAAAGGGGGTGTCAGCCCGAGTTCAATGACACCTCATTTGTTAAAATCCAACCATAAGTTCGAGAGATATCGCACCGCTGCCATCTTGTGTGGAGGGTGTGGAGGTGGAGGGTTTTGAACCATCCAAAACACACTACTCCCAACCTTCCATTGGTGATACAGACTTGAATTTGTAGAAAAATGAAATAAAATCAGTCGGTCACTCGGGGCGTGCCGGGTTATAAATGAGAAGTCACGTTGGCACTGATTCAAGTCTGGGGATTATCAGAACTACTTTAATAAAGACACACACACTTGAGAGGATTTAATACCTGAATAACATGACAAGAAACAAATTATAAAATTATAGACTAATATAACTGTTCAAACTCATTTGACTATACAATGTTGGAGGTTAATCTTGAGGTCCATGCAAGGACAGCTCCTCCTTAAGTTACAACATCTGTGGAACAACAAAATCCCTTAAATACAGTACATCCTAATGTGCGTCCTTCGTTGTGAACATGTCATGTCACTTTAATCTGCACATTGCTTAACATTGAATGGGCAACTACACACCTTTCTTCCGGCGACTTGATTATCGAATCTTGGACAATACAACATTAATGAATGTTGTCCCAAGGAAAAAAAAACTACTTCAAAGTTTTACTACACCAACGATTGCAATAAGTACTTTAATTTATTATACTTCGCATTCTTTGCAATAGTTACTTTAATTTACCATCAATTATTTGTCAATATTTCTGACAATGTTTTAAACGATGCTTGAAAAATTACAAATATTTTTTCCAAATTTGACAACGTTCTGTCGTCTGAGGTGAGTAGTGCAATATTTAAGAAATTAGGAATTTATTCCCTAACTATACGACTGGGTCCCTAATTGAAAATGAAAATCCACAGCCTGTTTCCAGTCTCCGACCGGGTCAGGAATGGAATGAATGAAGCCCCCATCTAGCGGCGAGGATATGAACTGTGCCGGCTGCCGAGGCCTGACGCACTCCTCTGGGGCAATGATTAAATGAATGACAGATGAAATGTAATGATAGTGGAGCGTGTTGCTGGAATGAAATTTTGACAGGGAAAACCGGAGTACCCGGAGAAAAACCTGTCTGCCTCCGTTCTGTCCAGCACAGATCTCACATGGAGTGACCGGGATTTGAACCACGGACCCAGCGGTGAGAGGCCGGCGTGCTTCCGCCTAAGCCACGGAGGCCTGCTGGGTCCCTAATTATCATACGCAATTCTACTGCGTAACTTTACTTTCTTTCCTTACAAGGCAAACATTTACAAGTACAACTATGAATTAAGAGTTAATTAACTCTTCACACTTAACACACACTACTCATTATTTCGAACTAAGATTTGTTGGCACCCCCTTCAATGAATACACACACTATCCACAACATACTTTTATTATGGCCCTGGCACATATTAAGGAGATTCATATAACACTTTCTAACGACATTCGGGAACATTCGTCGACATTAATCACTGTTAGTTTACGTTACTCGGAGTCAAATACCTCCGTACTTCAACTTTCCAATTTGCGGGTTTTAATTAAACTGGTGTCAACATGAGTTTCTCACATGGATTGAGAATCATAACTTTCACTCTTACAAAACCAAAATATAGTATCTCAAAACTTCAATTACATCAATAGATCACTTGACTGCCGTTAATATAGCTCTACAATTGCTAAATACTCTACCAGAATAGATTACTGACTGTGGTTGATAAAACAGGGGATAATTGTGACATTTTACCTATTAATTCCGCCGATTTATCTTGTGAGTACTTTTGTTCACTGCGTTCCTACTGCCGTTTCATTTACCCTTTCAAAGGACTTTATCGTTTTCCACCCCTGAATTTTATATATGTGGTCCTACCCAATTGCCTCCAGCGTAGATTTCAGAAGAGTATACAACTCCTGGATTTTTATATGTGAGGTCTTACCTATTGCCCCTAACGCAGATTTGAGGTCTTACCTATTGCCCCTAACACAGATTTGAGGTCTTACCTTTTGCCCCTAACGCGGATTTCAGGTCTTACCAATTGCCCCTACATATATCGTCGACGTCTGGCACTCTAGAGAAATCTTTACTTGCCTAGTACCCAATCCGCTACTCGAAGTACTTAATTTCCTCGATCAATTCGTCGCAACACTACACTGTTACGCACCATAACTTTCACGTCTCAAATATTTTAATGAACACCCTGTGTCAAACAACCCATCTTAAATGAATTGTCTCATTACTTTGGCAGTTCAACAACATTAATATATGATTCTCTGTACACTATGAACAGTATTGTTATTATTATTATTATCTCTAAAATCATTATCAATACCACTGTATCTAATTAACATTATGGGCATTACTGAGTGATTATGTTTCCTTACAGAAAGACAATACCTGACAGTTAAACACCATCACATATCATACCCGTCGATCTCTATATATAAACAAATGAAAGTTTGTCTGTTTTTTCTGAATTTCCACAGAAATTTGGGTTATTTGCGCGTTACAGACTGTTTTATGACGGATGTGCGCAAAAATAATTTGTCTGTCTGTCTGTATGTATGTCTGTTTGTTTGTCTGCGGACAATTTTGTGTCCTTATAACTCGAGAACGGCTGGGGGGATCAACGTAAAATTTGATACAGATATCCATCAAAGGCACGACACTAATCATTGATGTAACTCTTCTCCATACCTTTCATAAAAGGGGGGCCTACCCCCTTAAAATACATGCTGAAATAGGCGTAGAAGGGCGAGACAAAGCTCATTTTCAGACCCTCAATGTGAGAAACGAAACCCGAAAACCACATTTTAAGGCCCTAAAACCAACAGTTTTTGAGATATTCCAAGAAGACTAATTTCATTTATTAACCTACTGAAAGAATGCAAGCCAATAACCATGGCAACACAATCTCAGAGGTCCATACATTTTCTGTAAGACGCAATGCAATTCCATTTCTTACATCACTGTGAAGGTCTGCAAACGGCTGTAAGGTTATAACGGATCCAAATTAAGCTGTAAAATTCATCAATACATATAATGCGATTAAGGGGGTCAAGGGGTACTCTAGAATTTTTTCACGCGATTTACACGTGCGGGTATGGTACAGAAGGTCTATTATATCCCTATCCCTATATTGTTATATTATTAACTTATTATAATTATTTAGCTTGCCACGGTGGGTGAGTGGATAGCGTATCAGTCTACTAACCCCATGATTGCAGGTTCGCTCCTGGCCGTGGTAAGTGATTTTTGAAATGCGGCAAAAATACGGCACGCATGTCATACGCTGTTGGCATGCCAAAGAACCCATTTGAATACAGTAGGCCGTGTTCATAATGGCAAAATTTATCTCGGGAGTTTCCGCCAACACAAAGTTCCTCATTTCTCTACTAGAAAACGCTATAGTGTTCAAGGAGCTTAGATATCTAACTTCCTTGACTTTCATATCGATTCAAGGAACAACGAAATTCGACATGCAAGCTACCCTCTGGGTGTCAAATATCAAAGCTTGCACCCGGCACCCGAGGTATTCGATATTATTATTATTATTTTTATAATTATAATTATTATTATTATTATTATTATTATTATTAACATTATTATATTATGGCGTACAACGACGAGACAAAGTTCAGAAACAAACCTCGGGAACCCTAAAGAGCCGTAAAGGGTGCTCGAAAACTATATTTTAAGGCTCTAAAACCAACAGTTCCTTTGATATTCCCAGAAAACTAATTTCATTTAATAAATTAATGAAGGAATGCAAGCCAGTAACCATGACAACAGTATCTCAACAGGTGACATCCAACTTTCCATCTATTTCTGCAAGAAGTAATGCCAGTCCATTTATTACATTTCTGTGAAAGTTTGCAAATGGCTAGAAGGTTATCACGGAACCAACTAAAACTGTAAAATTCATCAATGCGCTTAAGGGGTTCAAGAAGTACCCGAGATTTTTTTCACACGACTTATACGTGCGATATGTCGTACAGAAGGTATATTATATCTCCAAACAGCAACATTATTTTCAAAAACTCCTGATTTGAAATAGTATTTTTTTGCTGCCTTTAGGAATTTGGGTCATTGGGGGCTAAAGAACTTGAATTTTCATGCACCACAAGCCTTTATAATTTATAAAAGGGGTCTTCCTGTGGTTGGGGACTTGATACAACGGTGAGGGCCAGTTTGTATGTGACGTTATTGCGATTCGTCTACGAGGTTTTCAATTTTATTTTCACGTCAGGAAGAACACGTTATGTCAATTTAGTTTGAGAGAACATTTTAGCTAATCATTTTCCTTTGTCTACAAACAGGTTCCAAGCCCCTAACCATTGCAACAGTAGCTCAATTGTATACGTCTGGTTATTAATACCGAAGACCGTTCTAAGAATGGGTACTTCTGCTAGTCCCTATATTTATATTATAATTGTGAAAGTCTGTGTGTCTGTGTGTTAGTTTGTTACATCTTGACACTAAAACAGCTGGACGGATTTGGATGAAATTTGAAATGGAGACAGCTTATACCTTGGGATAACATATAGACTGCCTTTCATCCGGAAATAAATCATTGTTCCCGTGGAACGGGCAACATAACTGAAAAGTCCCCAAAAATACTCAACTGGGACAAAATATCGAAGTTGTCGCATAAAGACCGGACAAAGCTCATTTTACGCCTCTCGATGCAAGCAACGATACTCGGTATGTCCCTACGGGACACCGAAAACCACATTTTAAACCAACAGTTTCAAAGATATTCGCAGAAAACTATCTTCGCTATGATAAACTCATGAACTAATAGCAAGTCCGTTTCCATGGCAACACAAAGTACCTAAGGTATTGTGCCCAAATCCAGTTGCCTAGATTGAAGGGTACAAGCCGTGAGCCTATATTTGAGGGAACAGGCCACGATTCTAAGTTCGGAAATGGATGTTTGAATAGCGCGCTCCAAACCTTCTTAGAAACTTTTCGAAGGAATTTACAGCCAAGAAGTGGGTAAGTGACGTAGGAGGAGAGCGTCATAGTCGAGGCTATATGTCACTAAATATTTCCCGTTGAGATGGAAACATGAAACCTATATCAGATTACTGGCAAGAACAAGAGAAGAAGAATGAGCTTTGTTTCAAAGAAATTGATCGAACAGAAGCCGAGTTATGAGGTGTTTTAGTTCCAGCATTTTCGCCGCAGTGACCTCCAGCCAGCAAGCGGATGGGTATATAAGGCGACCCTCGCAGGCAGAGGTATGTGTAGCTATCGCCATTCGAGACACCATAACCACCAAACAGCAATATATTCCTTTCCAAAACACCTTCCCAGAATACCTCATTATTGACTTATACCTCCCCCATACTACCCTCACGCTAGCTACCATGTATCTACCTCCCCGCTCTCCACCCCCCTCTCGAATTCCTACGTTTTTTAGACACCACTTTTCCAAACTATATTTTTGCTGCCGATGTCAATACCACTTCCTATACCCCTCCCCAAACACGCATCCTTGATAATTTTCTCCTCACGTCCCGTGGTATAGAAGTCCCCTTCCCAGCCCCTACCCGCCCTGTCAACAACTCTACTCCCGATTTCATTTACACCACCCCTGATATAGCAGCTATTGCAACAGTCGACCTTTTGCCCACCCTTGGCAGTGATCACCTCCCTGCTTTACTCACCCTCCCTAACTACCCCCCTCGACGTCATGATCCACCTTTTCGCCCCCCTCCCTCTCGAAACTATAACAAAACCATCTGGACCGATTACCGCACCACAATCACTAATATACTCACCTCTCTACCTCCCGACCCTCCTCAAACCCTCCCCCAATTACTAGCTCTCGTCTCCTCCCTTGAATCTGCTTTAACCACCGCCGATCGCCTTCATGTTCCTCGCCATGCTCGCCACCCCTCTAAACCAGCCATACCTCCTCGCGCCCTCCGCCTTCTTCAACTAGCCCATGACCTTTATACTGCCTATACTCGAACCCGCGATCCCACCACCCTCCATGAACATCGTAAAGCTCTCCGTCATGCCCGATCCTTTATAAAAGCAATTAAACGTAAATCCTGGACCACTGCCTGCACCGACCTATCTCACTCCCCTGACCCCTCCCAATTTTGGAAAACCTTCCGCCGCCTCACCAAAACCTCGAACTCCCGTCGCAACTACCCTATCATCCATAATAACGCTGCCCCCGCCACCGATAAAGAAAAAGCCGACACCTTCGCCCACCACTTCACCCAGACCTTTTCCCCTACCATACTTCCCCACCTCCAACACCCCAATGAACCTGAAATTCTTGCCCTGACCGATCCCCAACCACCCTCTCTTCAACCCTCCTTCACCCACCTCCCAAATACCGATTATCGCCCCCCCTTAAATCAACCCATCACACCCCTTGAAATTCGTCTCCGCCTATCGAACCGCCGCCCCACCGCCCCTGGCGGTGACGGCATAACTTACCGCCACCTCCGTGAAGCTCCCAATATTTTCTTTAATTTCCTGGCCATTGTTTATAACACCATCCTCTATACTGGTCATTACCCCCCTCATTGGGGTAATGCCAATATCCTCCTATTTTTAAAACCTGCCAAACCTCCATCCCATCTTAATTCATATCGCCCCATCAGCCTCCTCCCTGTTCTCGCCAAATTACTTGAAATTATTCTCACCCATCGCTTGTATTCTTACCTCAATTCCCTCTCGCTCCTCCCGCCCTCCCAAGCTGGATTTCGCCCTCATCATTCCACTCAAGACCATCTTTTCCATATCTCCGCCTCCCTCAATGCCTATATTCCCCCCACCAGTCGCAAGAAGGCTGCCCTAGTTTGTTTTGATGTTGAGAAAGCATTCGACAAACTATGGTGGCCTGGCCTTCTGTTTAAATTCTTGCATCTCCCCGTCCCCCCCTCTATCGTTCGCTTCCTCTCCAATTTCCTCTCCGCTCGCTCCGCTCAAATCGTAATTAATGGTACACCTTCCATCACCTTCCCCCTTCGCTCTGGCGTACCGCAAGGTAGCCCTTTATCCCCCCTCCTCTACATTTTATACTTGTACGATATCCCCACACCCCCGCCACCCCTGCGTCTATATCAATACGCCGATGACCTCGCTGTCCTTGCCTGCACTCCCCGCTATAACATCCTCCGCCGCCGACTCCAATCCTATTTAAACACCCTTCAATCCTGGTGCAATGCCTGGCATGTTCAAATCAACCCCACCAAATCCCAATACATTATATTTAAACGCAGTCTCCGTCGCCGTTTCCCCACCAACCGCCTTCAAATAACTTTCAATAACCTACCCATCCCCGAATCCAATTGCCTGAAATACCTCGGAATTACTTTTCAAAACAACCTTAAATGGAACACCCACCTTCACCATATATATAAATCCTCCATAAAACGCTTCAAACTCCTCCGCTCCCTTACCGCTAAAACATGGGGCTTACGCCCCACCCATATCCTTTCCCTGTATAAAAGTTTTATTCGCCCTATTGTAACCTATGCCTCCCTTACCTGGCTTGAAGCCTCCTCCCCTGAACATGTAAAATTCACCTTCCTCGACCGCCATGCCCTCCGCATAGCCTACCATTTAAAACTGGATACCCCTTCCCGTGATGTAACCGCCCTCCTCTCCTTCCCCTCAATACTTTCACACCTCCATAAACTTCGCACCAAATACCTTCACGCCGCCCGTGCCCGTCAAAACAATCAAGCCCTTGAAGCCATTGACCTCTCCTCCCACGCCCAAGCTATACTTGCCAACCGCCCCACACCAGCTACCGGTCATCTCTTCCCCCCTTAATCCCGGCCCCAGCCGCTGTTGCCTCCCCTCCACGCATATTGACTCTTGCACTTGTCTGCTCAAGTCCCACGTGCCCGTCTCGGGGTAGCAGTGTATGCCAGCTTTGCTCGAGATAAATACTTAACGGCACCACAAGTGCCTGATAACCGTATTTTCCTTTTCGCCTTTTTCATAAAGCTCTCATTTTCACTTTGCTTTAAGTGGATGAATTTCCCACTCTTTCATTTTTCATTTTTCTTTTCTTTATAATAATGTGCTGTACGAGTTGTACAGACTACCCACATCACAGTGTCATTCTAGTCAAGGTCCTACTTCGACTGGCTCGCAGCGCGCCTCTGCACTGACTGCTTACAATACTCATCACAGCTGATTACGACAACCAAACCCGTGTGTGCGTGTGTGTGCCTAATTACTATTTTGACACTCTGAACTGATAATGTTACTTTCACTTTACTCTGTCAACCACATATACAAAAGAAAAGAACACTCTTTCAAAGACAATGAAAGTGCAAATTAACCTTGCCTATCTGTATGTATGTAACCTTGTACTGTAATTTTAAATCAATAAACGGGGCTTCGCTTGGCGACGCCTGGGGGGAGTGTGGTGGGGGGTCTCGCCGTGGGTGGGGCGCCTTGTTTGTGACCGGGTTAACACCCTGCGCCAGGCTTAATTCACTTCCTTTTTCCTCCTTTACATATGCTTAGCATATTATATCCCTTTAAGTTTTCTCACCAATATTCTTTCCTTTTCTCAAGGCACAAGAGTTCCTCGTTGAGCTGCGTGCCCGCCCCGTAAGGGGAATGAAATAACTTCATTTGCTTGCTTGCAGAGGTATGTTCACTTCATCACAAGCACTCCGTTGACTTGGTCGTGCTACGCTACGTAAGCGCTCTAGCCGCTTGACTATCACCGAACTTCGAACATCGTTGTTATCGCCGAGCACATGGTTGCATTTAAATTTCAACTTACAGCACAAGCTGTGGACTTAGAATTTTCGACAGTACATGGTTACTGAAAGTGTTAAACTATTTCGAGTGAGTTTAGAACTTTTCTTCGATTTCACAGAAGTGAAATAAGTCTGTGGCACTTGGTAATTTTTACCGCTACAACTTGGACATATGGTAGACTATGTCTACAACTTTTTCTTCAGTCCACATTCACTTAGAACTGGATTATTTATATCCAATAGTTGGACCAGCCAAGATAAGTCAGTAACTTTAAAACCAGTCTTGCATATTACAATTCCAAAGCCGAATGGGAATACAGGTTTAGCCTTGTGCGATCTGAAAAGTGAGAAGCTTTGCCCAGCCAACTCGACAGAATTTGTAATTGTGCTGAAAAGATTGTAAGAGTATTGGAATACTGATTGTATCACAGTGGGTCTTGGTAATTATTTCATGATGGATCGCTTAGATCAGACCCCTGTCAACTACACTCCAGCTCTTGAAGTTGCCAACATTTTTCTGCAAGACATTATAAACGCCACTATGTCTGCGTAAACAGCTTGTGGGTATAACATGGAAGCTGATACGAGAATATAAGTACGCGTCCTAATGGGACAGACAACAGGAAGACTGAGTAGTCTGGTTCAGTCCAGATTTCTACCATCAAGACCTACAAGAATGTAAGCTGCAATTTACATTATTTCCATGCGTAGTTAGTTGGATTTTCTCGTATTTTCTACAGTCTTGCCAACACATTTTTTTTTCTCTATAGTCATCGATATGTTTATTTGCTGTTGCAAATATTTTCTTTCGAAACCTGAGCTAGGACCTGAGTTGATTTTTACTCAGATTTATACGATTCGATATTTATGGACGAGCAGAACGAGCATTTAATTTAGTTCGATATTTTTTTCTTATTGCTGTCATTAGCCGTCATAATTTGAGATTTATGAATTAATCTAAGTTAAGGAATGGATAGTTATCCATCATTTTGAAGTCGAGGGTGATATTCCCCGAAGAGTTTGATAACTTTAAACCTAGTTTTGAACATAATAATAATAATAATAATGGGATTTATTCATAACAATTATTTTTCTATTCTTCTGGAATAATAATAAT
Organism: Meconema thalassinum; assembly: GCA_946902985.2. Classification (NCBI taxonomy): domain Eukaryota; kingdom Metazoa; phylum Arthropoda; class Insecta; order Orthoptera; family Tettigoniidae; genus Meconema; species Meconema thalassinum. The sequence continues at coordinate 78,452,073 of OX336389.2, read as the reverse complement.
AAACATTTGTGTTTTATAATAATCATTTTCTGATTGTATGATTAATACAGTTGACATTTGAAGTCATAATCTAAATCGGATATTTGTTAATTCTGAAAGTCAGTGGTTAACACATGCCCACTTATAATGAACAGTTAAATTCAGTGGAATTGTTTCACGTTTGCATTTAACATTTAAAGCTTTGATAAAGAAGTGAAATGGGAAGCTAAGCATGTATAAAGCAGGGTTTTTGCTAGAGTTTATATAAAATAAAATCATTATGACGCAGCGTCTTTCACAACGTTTGCTAATATTAACACTGTGTGGAATTTCTGATGGTGAAATTATATTGGATATTGTCGTAAACTCATTGGTGAGGTTTACTGATTTTTGAATCTTCCATTTGTCATAACGAGCAAAGGCTTGATTATTTTGTATAATTTGGGAAGATGTCATTGTGTGTGTGTGCAGATAATTATATGCCATTTCTGAGTGCGCAATTTAAGTCGCAGGAATGAGGTTGTGTAAAATGGAGCACCAATCAAATTGTAGGTTGGATGTTTTGATGTAGTAGGAGAGTCGTTTTTCGCCACACTTTCGCCGTAATATAACCACAGGTTATTTTGTGAACCATCATTATTAAATTACTGTTGATCCACGTGTTTGAAAATATTTCTAGTAATTGCTTACCCGGAAAATTATTATTCTACTAGTTCCCTTCATTCAGGAAAGCTTTACCGTTGTCTAAATGCTGATTTATAATTCTGTGATTTTTATCACGTGTCAATCATATGGGCCAATGCTGTTGTTTGAAATTGTTACTTATTAACAACCACTATAAGCTGAAAGGATTTTCAGATCATATAAAAATAAATACACATTTTCTTTAATAAGTTGATGCTGAACATATTTGACATTTTTTCAAAATCATTTTGATGATAATAATAATAATAATAATAATTTGTTTCATTATAAAACATGTTAAATGATATTTCAAATTTCCTAATTAATGTTTTCAAGGAATAATTAATTAATTCGTTGCCTGAATCCATATGGAATGGAAGTTATATTTGTGACAATTATATTTTGATTAAGTCAAAATTATTTTGACAGACTTTGGATTGAGATCTATGTTTCAATAGATATTTTCTGTTTTTTTTGAATCCACAAAAATGTTCAAGGTCCATGTAAATCATAGTGTACTTCACTTATTATGAACAACTTTGTATTTGACAAATCCTAATATTACTATTGCCTAAGAAGTGGTAGTCGAAATGCTACGATAATAGTTTTGAGAAATGAACAGTGAAAGTGATTTTTCCCAACCAGTGATAAATTTTCTTACTGATCTTCAACGTGTGAATGCTAAATAATTTAGCGATCAGTATGGACGATTGACTTTGCGCTGATAAAACCCTACCCCCTGTACATAATTATGTTGAACGAAGTCAACAGGACTGATATTCTGACCTCTCGTTTCAACTTTGTTAGTGTTCATGTGTTGGCGATATTGTATATTGTGTAAATAATTTATTGTTTTCCAGTCATCTTTTATGCCATTTTGGGCATATTTTCTTCATGTCACTTTAAAGTTTTAATAAAATGAGATAATGTTATGGTATTCAATCACCGTTTTCATGAATCTCCTTTTATCCTTATTGTTGCGTCAAGCCAAAAATCAGTTAAGCATTTTTTGTTGGGTCTTTGCATTCGACATTAAACCCATCTGGCGCCCCGGAATATTTTGATTCTCGTGCTGACTGATTTTTGGTGAAATGCATATGTGGTCGTCCGGACTTCGGTCCAAACGGGCACAGTATGACATCCGATTTGCTATATATCCCTGTAGGAGGCAATGCCTATCCATTTATTACCTTTTTCAAGATATATATATAACCACAATAAGAACTGGGTAGCGCACCTGCCTCTCATCCGGAGGTTCCGGGTTTGATTCCCGGCTCCGTCAGAGATTTTAGACACTGACGTGAGGGGCTGTGACGGGGTGCACTCAGATTCGTGAGGACAATTGAGTAGCTGTCTGATAGTGAGGCAGCGCCCGGTCACGAAGCACAAGATTAACGGCCGAGGGGACACGATGCACTGATCATGCGTCTCCACAATATCTTCAGGCCAAATGGCTGAGAAGCAGTCGCATGATAGGCCTAGGCCCTCATGGGCTGTAGTGCCAGGGGTACAAAAATTAGGGAAAGCGACTTCTAATACCACCTTTAATTTTAAACACTGCGATAGCGGATACTAAATAAAGGTAGCGATATAGCTACGTTCAATTTCATAAACACGGGGCTCACAAATCCCGTATAGTTAAGTACAAATATCTGTCTGGTCGTTATTTCAGTAGCGGCGGCTATAGCCGTTTCCGTAACACTTAAGGCATCCCGCCGTCTCATACCTCAAAGTGCACTTACAAAATTGTGAACCAGTCTATTTTACTGAAAAGAATTTCTACGAGCGAGTATACACTGCGGCAAAAACCACACTCACTACCTTTTCCAAAATTTACACAAGACATGATTTTGAAAGCACTCATCTGTATGTTGAGGTACAGAGATAAACCACACGGAAAGATACAATAAAATGTTGGCAAATCTGAGTTCAAGGAACTGCTTTTCAGAATAGGCCTTGTGTTAAATCTGCAGAAGCTTTCGGTACAGGTTATGCGACCCATGTTCGTAACATGGAATGTTTTCCTTTGACAATGCATCTACACCATGTGCGAGAGCAACGCAATTCAAAGATCATTGGAGAAAAATTTAGAGTGGGAGCGAAGATTCAAGAAGAAATAATGTCATCTTTGAGATTTGTTGATGACATCGACATCTTGGCCGATACGCCAGAGGATTTGAACTAGTTTTAGAATGGTATGGACTCCGTCTTGAGGGAAGAATTCATGATGAAAATCAATAAATGTAAAACAAATTTATTGGAATGCAGCCGAAAGAAATCAGAAACCTCTATGGACGTCAAATTGGCAGGTGAAACGCTACGGGAAGTAGGAGACTTCTGTTACTGAGGAAGCAACATATCCAGTGATGGACGAAGCAAAGAGGATATAAAAAGCAGGTTGGCTCAGGCAAGGAAAGCATTTCTACAGAAAAGGAATCTTTTGACATCGAATATACATTTAGGTATTAGGAAATCATTTTTGAAAGCTTTTGTCTGGAGCGTGAAACTTGGACTAATGGTGCAGCAGAAAAGAGGAGAATTGAAGCGTTTGAAATGTGGTGTTACAGGAGAATGATGAAGATCAGATGGGTTGATAGGGTAACAAATGAAGAGGTATTAAGACGAGTGGGAGAGGGGAGTTGTTTCCAGCGACTGCTAATGAAGAGAAGAGATAGATTGGTAGGGCACATATTAAGACACCCAGGAATAGCAAGCTTAGTTATAGATGGGAGGGTCGAGGACAAGAACTGTAGGGGTAGACCAGGGTTAAACAGATTGCCTCGGATGTAGGGTGTGGTAGGTATGTAGAGATGAAACGATTAGCTCAGGAGAGGGAGGCATGGAGGGTTGCATCAAACCAGTCAAAAAATGAAGACTCAAACAACAACAATCAGGAATTTTAATTACTTAGAGAGGCATGTGAGGCAAAGGGGATTTGGAGAATTTCAATCCCTGGGATGTAACACTGGTAGATGTACATCAGCGGCCAAGGTGAGATATATTTTACTATAGGCCTGTTAATAGCGACATGTTGACGTTTAAATCATCAATAAGTGTGGCAAAATAACACCCAGAATTGCTTTAGGAAAAATACTTTTAATTCCCCATATTCCGATAGATTTGCCATTCCAGTGTGCAAGAGAGCATTTCCCTCTTCAAACAATATTCGCAATTTATATTAACAAAGCGCAATGACATACACTTAACAGCAGCAGGTGTACATTTAGACAAAACCATTTTTTCCCATGGGCAACTGTATGTGGCGTGCTCGCGAGTGTCCGGACAACTAAATGGTTATGTGTCAGCAGAAGATGGCAAAACCAAAAACATAATTTTAAAATGTGTTCACATAATGTACCGTCGTACCCTGCATACTTTCACAACTCTATAAAATTCCCACTTTCCTGCTCATATCAATATACTGTATGTATCATAATTTAAATGGAACCACCTGTAGCCGCGATTGATGTAATATCAGCAATAATGCATCGTCCCCAATGTCTTGATCGCATGCGGAGCCGCGGGTACCTGCTAGTATTTATATAAAGTTGACCATTTTCCTGACTTCGTAAATCTATGACAACAAACCATTGTTCATTCTTATACATTCTCCAAGTCGCATTTTCCTCTTAACCACAACATTAATTTATACATGTTTTATGTATGATTATATTCTTTACTTCTTAAATTAAAATATCAAAAGGTGTACTCGCTGTAACTCGATTCCATAGTAGCAAGCCTTGAGGTCATCCACCACCTCCTTTACATATTTAGCTGCTCATTTTACGACTCTCTAGAAGTTTATTGACAGCATCCGCCCGGACTTCTTTCCGTGACATCGGATTACACATTTTAGAATTCACTTATATCTACAACACAGAGTTATATTCACTGAAAGTAAAATAATTACAACAATCGATTGTCCTCACGATCCACTCACGTTAGAATGTCTGTGTACTCCAGCGTACACATCTCTGTTTTTAGACATTTTTTTATTTATTTTATTTTTAATATTTAAGCGTATGGCGTCTATTGCCGGGAGTGTCCGAGGGCATGTTCGACTCGCCAGAATTTGTAGCTGCTACTATTCGGACACCCATGGGGTGAGCTACAAGTGCCGTGGCGTGTGGAGTGTTGTCTGGGGGTGGAAAGTGTGAATGTAAGGACGAGGAATTGAAAGGTAGCGGCTGTGGCCTATAGTTAGCGACCAATCCCAGCATTTGTCTGGAAGGAAGGTGGGAAACCACAGAAGACGATCTTCAAGGTAGCCGGTGGGGGGATTCGAACCTCCTTACCTCCCGGATGTGAGCGACTGCCTGCAGTCACGCCGTAACGAACACGGCTAACTCACCCAGTTGCTTGTAGACTGTTAACTTGCTATTCGGTACCAGTACCACTCTCTATAGATAACAGTTTATCAATACACTCTGGTATTTCTCTCCTGCCTTGAAAATTAGGTTATTTGTAACTAGCTTTGTCCCTACTATGTTCAGAACGCTTGGTTAGTCTTGTCCTTACTATATTTGGACCCTTTATGTGAATCGGACTTCTTTTGAGTAAGTCCTTTGTTGTCCAAAATCTGGGCCAGGCCAGCGCAGGCTCCCTCCAAAACTGGCGTCGTAATACTGAGTGACTGTGGCTTCACGCATGATTCTTTTATAGACTTCGGGGCAGGCCCTGAAGTTTTCTTGAATATTTTCACCCAAGCTCCACTAAAATTGGGTCTTTGAACTTGATATTGCCATTTCCTTAACGTTCGTGACTCCCTGATTTCAATTATGGTATTTGATTTCAGAATCGATCATTATACAATATAAGCCAATAAATGTGACCGCTCCTCGACTGACTGCAACTTTCCAGTGTCCGTCTTTCGCAAGCTCCAATGTATTATAACATTCACTTTCGCTGTATCATATATTAAGTTACAGATGAACCTATTTATCCAGCCTAGATCAATAGGGTTCACTATTAAAGTATACAAATAAGTAACTCAGGCCGTTATTACACGATTAAGACGAAACTTGGTAGAAGAGGAGTATTATTTAAGAGGCGTCAGTAGAGTTAGTGATACATTTATTACAACAATTTATTCTGAGATTTCACAATAAAAAAACATTGTAAGTTTTAGAACTACAATAACGAAAGATAGTGCGATAGAAACCTATGTGGAGTATAGTATGCCTAACGCAAAATAATTGCGACTCTAAATTTTCACTATGGCTGCTGGGCGTAATATTAAAACGTAATAGTGAATCATTCAGAATGTAATTGCGCAAGTGAAACGAAACTTAGTCAGAAAGACATACCATATTAGGGACATTACTGAAATACGCCCAAATAATAAAGCACAGAATACAACGCATGGAGGCCATCTTGAATATATGAGTATGATAATGAATAACTTAAGAGTACTTTGTGGAAGATGACCTCGCTGTTCCGCCCCTTTAAACTACAATAAATACAAATAAAGAATCTTTAATATATAACGAAAATTAGCAGTAATTGTTACTGGCTTCCTATGACCAAGTCAAAAGAACAGCGACTTCATACGTTCCACGATGGCTGCTGTGCGTATTATTAAGACTTGAGTATATTTAACTCACGATATAAGAGAGCAACGCCAAATTTAGTAAGAGCGGAGTAACATACTAAAGACCTCGCTACCATTATTCATAGAAACATCACGCTGAATATAGCGCACAGTGGATTTTTTGAAATTCTACTAACAAATAACTATATATACTTTTAGAGATGCAATTTCTCTAATTAGCATTATTGTTGAACGGTATATGGGATTTGTTTGCCAAATGCAAAAATAAACACCCCAATCATATATTCAAGGTTGTGTCTATGCATACAATTAATACTTCAAAACTTCAGTATCCAATTGCGTAATTAACACAAAACTTTGTAAGAGTGAAGAAACAGACAAGATACCTCGCTTGCATTAGTCATAAGACTATCACTCTGCATATAGCACGCAGCTGCCATCTTGAATATATAAGACATTAATATCGATAATCCACTATTTATTACCTATAGTTACAATGATGAAACGCAGCAAATGCAGAAGGAGAAAGATAAGCGATTCCACACATTCGAGATGGTGGATGGGAGTACTATTCTAATGTTCTAATCAATTCCTCGGGAAGCAAAAAAAAACGGAATTAAAACGAAACTTTGTAAATGTGGAGTCTTATGTAGGGTACAACACCTAACGTTCATCACAAGAACATTCAATTACTCTCCTTGATAAAGGCAAAGAGTTATAACTACATCCATACATTTTGAAGAAAGCAGGCTATATATTGTTTACTGAACGTCTTGTTAAGATGTATTATCTCATAATTTTATCATACCAGTATTTTAAAACAATATATACATTTGTTTCATAACTAAAGTACAGGCAGGGTGGGGAAAATAAAAGTGGCCCGAGGCTCCCCTTGGCCCCTGCAGATATGGCATGAAGCTACCAGCCAAGCGCAACAGTAGAGAGTGATGCTGGTCACCAGGCGCTCCCCAGGAGCAACGCTACAACACTGTTTCGATTCATTACATTTTTGTACAACATTTATTTGAACATTATAAAGTAAATTTAGTTAACCTTTTCATGTGCCAGTGTTTCTATGGAATCAAACCAACCTCAATGCCATGGTTAGTCTTGTAAATACAGTACATGTACTGTATGTGTTTCGCGTGCCTGGATAATAAAAACATTCCGAAACGTGTCCGCACACCAGAAAATCTGGAGGCAGTTAACCAGAGTATGCTTCGTAGCCCTATGAAATCAACCCCACGCCTGTCTCAACAGACCGACATATCACGTCGAACATGCGGATGAATATTCCACCTGGACCTGAAAATGCAACCCTATAAAGATAATGTCTGTTGTTCAGGCTTTAAAACTAACAGATGCTCCTCAGCGCCTCCAGTTTTGTGATTGGCTTTTGACTGAGATAACAATGCATGGCTTGGACATGGATCTTTTCTTAATTACTGATGAAGCCTGGTTTCACCTGAGTGGTTATGTCAACTCACTGAATGACAGGTACTGGGCAACGGAGAATCCGCATCACTTCCACCATACACCCTTGCCATGATCAGAAGGTTGGTGTTCGGTGAGCAGGGTCTGTACGCCGCATTATTGGTCCCATTTTCTTTCATCAGACGGTGAATTCGGAGCGTTACATTTCCAACATTTGCAATCCACTTGTGGCAGCATTAACTGAGGAGGAAAAGACCTACTGTTACTTCCAACAGGATGGTGCAACTGCCCATACATTCCGCCGAACCATGGGTCACATTCACACAATCTTCACTCCTGACAGAGTTGTTAGCCGAGGTCAGTCTGATCTCGGCCCTAGCTTAAGGTTGCAAGATTTCAAGAATGGAAAAACGGAACACACGTCCCAAACCATTTTTTTAGCCTACTTTTCACATATTGCAAAAATGAGGAAAAAGTAGACTTATGAGATCGGGCAAATGTGTGTCTGTCTGTCTGTCCTTCTGTCTGTCTGTATGTCCTTCTGTCTGTCTGTCTGGCTGGCTGGCTGTGTGTGTGCCCCCCCCCCCTAACAACTCCTAAACGGCTGCAGCAATCGAAACAAAATTTGGTAGGAGTAAAGATCTATACCTGAATATCTTACGTCCATATTTTAAAATGATGTCAGTGCTTCCAACTGCTGAAAAATCACAATTGAAATTTGACCTCCATGTTGGATATCTTGGAAGGTATGAATTGGAGTTATTTCAAAATTGGCACACATATAGATAATAATATTGCAGTTATATTTCCAGGAGGCCATACATGTCAGTGTTGCCAAAATGTCTATAAGCCTGCTGATAGGTCCAAATTTTAAATGCATATAACTTCTACACTATCAATTGGATTTCAACCAAATTTCGTATGTGCTATGTGTACATAAACATATATTACTGACCGTATTCTTAAGAGCCACCAGGGCTGCCAACTGTTAATAAATGCTCTAAATTTTTAAAATCCAAATACCCATATATCAGAAAGTATGCAAGCCGACAGCTTTAAACTATGCACACGTATAGTACCTGACATTCTACTCGTATATTAATTTGGAGTAAGTTATATACGTCAGTGCTACCAACATGTTTCTAAGCCTACTGAGAAGTCCAACTTTAAATACATGTAACTTCTATACTTTCATTTGTATTTCAACCAAATTTTGTGTGTGCTATGTGTACCATAACAGATATGACTATGCCGATTCTTAAGAGTAACCAGGGCTGCCAACTGTTAATAAATACTGTCTCTATTTTTGTTACCCTATATCAATATATCAGAAAGTATGCAAGCCAATAGCTCTAAACTTTGCACACGTATAGTACCTGGCATTCTAGATTAATTTGGAGTAACTAATATAGGCCTACGCCAGTGCTGCCAACATGATTCTAAGCCTGCTGATAGGTCCAATTTTAAAATGCATGTAACTTCTATACTAACTAATGAATTTCATTCAAAATTGACACAACAATAGATCATATTATTTCAGATTATTTCTGACCAATACATGTATGTCATTGTTGCCAACATGATTTTACGCGCGCTGTTAGATGCAATGTTTAACTGCATGTAACCTCCATGCTATCCATTGGACTTCAACCACATTTTGTATTGTGTACCTTAAGAGATGGAACTAAGAATATATACAGTCACCAGGGCTGCCAACTGTAGTTCTCTATTAGGCAACGTTATGCCAGGTATACAGTATTTCGAACTAATTATAAATTTCGATATTACCAACTTAATTTTGCCATTATTCTAGATAGATCCATAATATAGATTAATCATTGGCATGATTCTTAAATTTTAAGAAAAGTAGGCTCTTTAGTTCGTCACGGAACTTCTTGTTTTTTAAATCAAGGTTGTATAATGTTGTAATAAATAATACACATGTGTATTAAATAAGGTTTACATAATCAAATATACAAACTTAAATATAGATATTGCTGGCATATCATATAGGCCTATGACACCAGCAACTTACAAATGCTTTTCATTTGAACGTCCCTTTGCAAGGATTTTTTTAAATTTGTAAGTATCTTCTGATAAAATTCACTGCAATTTTCGTCATAATTGTAATATGTGAACAATTCTTGTTTTATCAAACTAATGGAGCTTCTGTTTCTATCATCTCTCCATTTGATATTCATGACAGAAAAAACTCTCTCCGTAAAAGCATTGGAGGGGAAAATGCTGAATATTAACTTCACAAGGACTAAGATATTTCTTAATTCTGTTGCCCCTAATAAATCTATAACATGTGCCCATCTATCTGACACAGACATAGAAATCTTTATCTCTTTCAAAATTGCACCTGTATCACCAGAAAACAAGCTAGATATTACAATCAATTCTGAAACGGGACATCTGAAAATTGGTGCGAAATTGAATATATTATCAAATTAACCAAAAAATGGAATATTTGGCGTTCCGTTAAAGATTAAAACGGAACATGGAACAAAACAAGAAAAAACGGAATTGTTCCGGGTGAAACGGAACGTCTGTCAACCCTACCCTAGCCGGCCACCCAGGTCACCTGATCTGTCCGTGTGCGATTACTTTTTGTGGGGAACCTTCAAGGCTAAGGTGTATCGCAACAACCCTCATAGTCTTCAAGAACTGCAGCAGAACATTTCTGATGAGATTGCAGCAATTCCAGCGGCACAGCTGCAGTCTGCATTCCCCTACTTGCTGACCAGTGCTGAAAGGTGCCCAGAGATAATAATATAATAATAATATCGTATAGCCTCGGGTGCCGGGTGCAAGCTTTGTTATTTGACACACAGAGGGCAGCTTGCATGTCGAATTTCGTCGTTCCTTGGAACGCTATGAAAGTCAAGGAGAGCAGCTTCGGTGGCGTAGTTGGTAGCATGCTGAGCTTCTATGCCCAAGATCGCGGGTTCAAACACGGCCGAAGTCGTCGGATTTTTTAAGAGCAATAAAAATCCCTCACTATGCCTTCCTTCGGAGGGGAAGTAAAGCCGGAGGTCCCATGTCATAGATTTATGGCATGTTAAAGAACCTTCCACTAATTACACCTGTGTGAAGCTAAATTATAGTTAAACATTTGACAAACGCTCTTAGGTTCCTACGTTCGTCGCCAGGAGCCGACTGCGGTGGCGTCTGGTAACCAAGTTCTGAACTAGTAGTCGTTGACGGTGGCGTTGGACGGCAAAAGTAGGAACTACTTGAAAAAAAATCAATGTCTGAAGTCCTTACTTGAATTGAAAACAGACACACACACTAATACAGCCACCAAAATTAACACCGGTTATCAGACAGATTCTACAGACACCCAAAGTACATGGGGCTACATGACCGCGTTGTCGAAGCCCCTAAACTGAGGAACCAACCAACCTAAGTCAAAGAGGTTAGATATCTAAGCTCCTTGACACTATAGCGCTTTCTAGTAGAGAATGGAGGAACTTTGTGTTGGAGGAAAATCCCGAGATTAATTTTGCCATTATGAACACGACCTACTGAGTTCAAATGGGTTCTTTAACATGCGAGTAACGTATGACATGTATGCCGTGAGTTTTGTCGCCTGTCAAAAAATCACTTACCACGGCCAGGAGCGAACCTGCAAGCTTGTGATTGGTAGTCTGACATGTTAACCACTCACCCACCGTGGCGAGCACCAAGAGATGAATAGTGGTCATTTTCAACATCTGCTATAAGCAGGTTAGTGAACTATCTCCATTTCATTGGTGTGTTTCTTTGAAACCTGGAACTCTATTCCTCGGGACACTTTTATTTGCCCCTCCCAGTGTTGTGTAGTATGTTCTTACGTAATGGGACACGCTTTTAAAAAAAAGTTCCACAAACTCTGCCCTGCTTTTAATAATACCCGGTCCTTTTCATCGCACGCGACCACACTAGGGTTAAAATTCTTTATGGAAATAAACCTTTGTATGAGAAAAAAAACACTGATGGTCAGTTTTAAAGACTAGAATTTATATCATTTTAAATGCTACAAATGCTGCGTGAACTCAAAGTCCGTTAACAAAAAAAAAAAAAAAAAAGCAAGTGCAAACCAAGGTCAAAGGAGGTAACTGGCTGGATGACTTGACGCTCACCGGAGCGCGCGGGGAAAGAAAGAAGCTCAAGCAGTATTATGACGTCACACACCTCAGTGCATTCTCGGTACATTTCGTACCGTCACCGTAACGTAACGCCAGACCCCAGCAAAGACGACATAATCATTTAAAATGATAATACTATCTCAGGTAAACGATTTTCTGATGGACATTTAAGACGCTTTTCTCTCCATAACGATTGCTTGCACAACAGCGCATTCATATTATAAAGCGTGTGACCAAAACAAATACAAATAGATAAAAATAAAGGCTTCTCCTCAGATGTTCCAGTGGATAAGAAGAAGCATTGCTGCCGGCATTGCAACATGTCGAGAGCTTCTTACAGGAATATAATGTCCGCCTCGTTCCGTAGTGACTAGCATTCTTGGCTGTCACCGCGGAGGCCCGGGTTCAATTCCAGGCTCTGCCAAATTAATTCTGGTCTGAGGGCTGGAACAGGGTACATTCAGGCTCCTGAGAAAAAATTGAGAAGAGGCGGGTTTGATTCCTACCTCAGCCACCTTGGAAGTGGTCTTCCACTTCTAATAATAATATAATAACCCCTGGCACTACAGACCATGAAGGGCCTTGGGCTACCAAGCGACCGCTGCCCAGCCATTAGGCCTGCAGATATAGGGGTGACTCGTGGTCACCGCATCGGGTCCCCTCAGCCATTAATCATGGTTTCAGTGACCGTGGCGCTACCTCACTGTCAGAGAGCTACTCAATTGTCCTCACAAGGCTGAGTGCACCCCGTTCCAGCCCTCATGTCGATTACAAATACACACACAAGTACACGGAGCTACATGAGCACGATGTCGCAAAGCACCAAAATAATCAGCAACAACATCTTACAGAAAAATACGGATATTAGAGTAAAATGGGGTATTTTCAATACAAAGATCCAGTTATAGGTAACCTGAAGGTATTGACTTACTAAGACACCAACTTTCAATACGAGTCAAAACAAATATACATGGTGGACCAGAACGTCACCGACAAACTCTCGAGGAAGCTCAGGGACGCCCTCTGAGTGTTTTGTGGCGAGGGACCTGTGGTCTCCGGTGCCTCGTTACAGAGTTATGTTGTAATAATGAGTCATTCGGTTTGCTGCCCAAGTCATCCTTGTTTCTGTGAGAATACCTTCACAACACTACAGAAAAGCCTGTAATAAGCAACACTCTAACCAAAAAGTATAACGCAAAGCACACAGTGATGCAACAACACTTGGCCGAAACATGTAGCCTATCTGTAAGTGAACAGTTCTGCATGTGTTCAGGTTGCAGTGTTACACAACGACCAGATTTTTATATAAATAAATAAAAAATAAATTATAATAATACCGTAATCAGAACAAAAAAGGAAGCTTGTAGTTTTACGTGACAGTTAATCTTGAGATCATGAGTCACGGGACCTCCTTTTTACGTGGAATCCGAACCACAGGACATGGCATTTCACTTCGAAAATCTCACATGCATTGACCGGGAATCGAACCCGGACCGCCTTGGTGAGAGGCATACAGCTAGACCTCTGAGCCACCACGCCCATAATCAGAACAGAACATGTAAAGAATCTCAGAGACTATGCGGAAGAGGAGGCTGGCATTCCTCGGACATCTATACAGAATGCACAAACATAGATTAACAAAACAAATATTCGACTATCTCTGGAAGAAGAAGGCCACTCCAACGTGGACTAAGGAAGTTAGGAATCATTTAGAAACAGTGGCGGCTCGTAGATGAAAAATCAGGTGAAGAGCGAAACTCTAATTTCAGCAGTGCTTGATTGCTTTTGTGAATATTGAATTTTTTTTCGTATTTGAAAGCTAAAATATCTACTCGGTCGCCCTGAAAATGATTTTTGTGACTTCTCATTTTCACCACCAGGCATATGCTGGGATGGTTCCTTTCAATAGGTCCACGGCCGATTTCCTTCCAAAATCCCTTCCCTGACCCGCCCTGCAAAGAAAATGCATGGCCATTGCCTGCATTAATAGAATTAATATAATTCCTTAAAGTTCCCACGAGTTACAGTAAAGTTTAAAGTTCATAGGAACTCTCTTCAAGAGGTTATGACGAGAGTGAGACCTCAAGTATAGAACAACTCCAATTACAAGCCTATTTAAAGTCACATTCTCATTATCTCTAACTCCACATACAGTGCTCGCAGAACGTTTAGGGACAGGCCTAAATTTCGTTTGATGCACATTTGTCCCAAAAGTAACAGCATTTCAGTTATTGTTTTACATTATGTTATTAGACATCTATATGAGGGGTTTTCATTAAAAAGTTCGCTGCTCTAGCTCTAATACTTTTGGAGATGGAATGTTTTACCTTTTTGTAAACAGGGCCAAAAAACCTGTTTTTCCTACTAATGAAATGTTTTCGTTCTCAAAAACTGCTAATCCTACAACAATGAAATCTTTACTGCTGTTTTACTACAATATATCAATCATAAACATAAAAATACAACCTAGGTAAAGAAATTACTACTCATTTGATGGCCTCTCAAATAAACTTTCTTCCCCGGTAATTTTGGCGGCAAAATTGGTCAATTTCGTTCCATGATAACTTCCGATTGGCAACATTTCGAGAAAGTACCCACAGCCGATCCATCACAAACAAGACACGGAGAAAACAACTGCGTAGTCAGAATAGCTCGAAGTGTTTCCAATCGGAAGTTATCGCGAAACGAAATTGACCAATTTTGCCGCCAAAATTACCGTACTGGGGAAGAAAGTTTGTTTGAGAGGCGACCAAATAAGTAGTATATTTTCCAAGGTTGTTATTTTTATGATTGCTATATAGTAGAAAACCAGCAGTAAAAATTTCATAGCAGTAGGACTAGCAGTTTTTGAGAAAGAAAACATTTTAGTAAGAAAAATAGTTTTTTTAGCCTTGTTTACAAAAAAACATTCCGCCTCCAAAAGTATCAGATCTAGAGCAGCGAAATTGTAAACGAAAACCCCTCAGATAGATGACTAATAATATCAAGTAAAACAATGACTGAAATGGTGTTACTTTAGGGACAAATGTGCATCAAACGAAATTTAGGCATGTCCCTAAACTTTCTGCAAGCACTGTAGTCTTGCATTTTCCCTCAAGGCGTCAGATAACGTGGTAGTGTTTCTTTTGAGTGTTCTAATCTGTAACTGGCACTTCAAATGCTCCTCTCTGTCTTTGTGTTTGTTCAGCCCGCGCGTAGGCCTAATGTTTTGGAAATCACCGAAACTTGTTGATTCCACACCCCACATTTGTTACTAAAAAGTAAGCAAGGCTAACAGAACAGGTTGATTTTAAGAATACAACTACTGCACAAGCATGTGAACTGCTCGAACCAAGATCCCTTGCAATGAAGGCTATAACATTTGCCGGGTTTCTTAATATCTTTTTAGTACACAGTTTTATTAATTAATTTGGCCGTCCACAATTTAATAACTCCCCTTTGTATTCGTCTTTCCACCTACTGAAGGGAATTTCTAATAAAAGTAATACCGTGTCTTTCACTGGAAATATTATTACACTAAAAGCCATCAACTTTCATCAACAACAGGGTAAGTAACGTAATAAATAAATATTATTTATTGGGAAAATAAATACAAGCTTCAGCATAAAAGAAAAGAAGCCTGACGCAACGCCAACTTTCAACAACTGGACTTGACGTATTGGCTTGGAGACACAGCAAAGTCTTCACTCGACTGTCTAACGGCAGGTAATGACGTCACACCCGATGTCAGGTTGCCATGGCAACGAGACGAAGTGGCTGACGTAAACACGTTACTTCGTCTCCTGCAGATTCTCCTCCAAGTTACGACAGCACAATCTAGCGACAGGGAGTTCAACTGACACAAGGCTGTCATAGAGCCTCGCCAGTAGGCAATCTGTGAGCCTCGCTTGCGTACCTTCTAGCAACGGACTGTAGAAATAACAGTGCACTATAAAAAATACACGATAAAATAGCGCAAGACAACTGCAACATTTTCATTTAAATAAGAAAATATAATGTTTATCTTACGAGATAGCTAGTGAAGAGGCTCTTCACTCACTCCCTTCACCTGAATAGCCGCTACTGTTTAGAAAAGTTGAACATCACAAAGTCTCAAATGCTAGAAAGAAGTGAATATAAGAGTAACGTGAAACGTCTAGAAGGTTTCAAGATGAAGGAAGACCTAAGAGAAGTGGACGAACTTGGACAGAAGATCAAAGGAATCACGCCAGTGAACGCATGAAGGAATATTGGACACAGAGGAAACTCCAGGCAAAGGAAAGGAAAAAGAAATTAAGTTGTTGCGTGATCCTAAGTGGTCAATTCGCATGGAAAAATACCGTAATAATAATCTTTTTGCAATAAAAAAAAACCACGCGCCTCTTACATGCGCAGGAATTCATAGTATTGTTAATTAATAATTCAGAAAAACGTGTTGTGCAGTGAACTGTTCGAGAAAGCACACTACAGTAATCTTATAGGAGCACTCACCGTCGGGCCCGAGCACCGATCAGTTCTCAATAGTGGAGGCTAGGGCAGAGATAACTTAGTTAACGCGGCTGGTCGTTGCTCGCTGATTGCAACAAGGGAGGAGAGGGATGGACGAAGACATCCGAGATTTGCCGTCTACTGCCGATACCATGTCTCGCTGTGTTATTTGAGCGTGGGTGCGACGCTTGCGGTTTACTCTTGTCCTCCTGAAGTCTTATAGCTTAAACGGTTTTGTTGTCTTGAAGATTTCAAAATAATCAATTTAATCTCGAGATGAATGTGATGTTCTCAGGACTGCGGCATTCGTGACCAATAAGCTACATCAGTTTTACCGAGCACGTGTATACCGTCCTCTCTGGTAAGACTTACTTGACTTAGTCTATGTCCTGTGTCCCCTTTCGGAGCAAAGGGCTGCAATAAAGATCCTCCATTGGTCTCTTCTCCTGGCAATCTGTTGTAGATCTGTCCAGGGTTTGCCTTCTTCCCTCATCTCTTCCTCCACGCTTCTTTTCCAGATCACCTTAGGTCTTCCCAACAACCAATTTTCGTAACCTGTTTCATGTTAAAGATCGTCGTCTTTTTATCCGTCCGGTTTTTCTCTGTTAGAGTTTCAGTAATAATGATATCTCGGAGATGCGGGTTATTGGCCAACAGTCTCCAAAGCACAGTGGGGGGAGGGGGGGGCTGTCCCCTTAGCGTCTGTGCCCACCTTCTGGTTACTTCACCATTTGATGTTCGTCGCTACTCCCTGTGCTTTTGTTATCAATTTAGGTCTCTACAGGGTGTGACCAGACTCGCTCCTCCTTTCTCAACCGAGCTTGGGACCGGCTATGGTGGAGTTCCTCTCTGGTATAAAGCAGTCTTTTATACTACCACACGTCTCCTTAGTGTAAATAGTGCAACACCCAAAGCATTTGTTATGTGCGTGTTTCATCCAGGAGTTATTGCATTATTCTGTGTTTTGTGTTGTACGTTTTGTTATCGCATATCACAGGCTTTTTCATAGTTGTGAAGGTATTTTCTCAGAAGGAAGGATCCTGGGGCTACAAACCGAATAAATCATAATTACAGTATTACTCAGTAACGAGCCACCGAAGATCAAAGGTCCCCCACATGAAGCCAGCTGAAGGGCAGCCCTGAGCATCCTTCGAGAGTTTTTCGGTGGAGTTCTGGTTCACCGTGTATATTAAACATCAATGTCCTCCATCATATATTTTCGAAACTTTTAAAAAGATAAAAATGTTTACCTCATAGATACAGTGAGTTTCTCTCACGAGTTGGCCGGCCGGCCGGTGCGCCCAGCTTATCTACCTCCCGTTGACTCATCACTTCCCGCTCGGCATAACATAGCACTTCGCTCACTTTATCCGTGCATGACATGAGATAACAATTAAAATTAAGAAAATAACAATTAATAAAATAAGCTCGTACCTTTTGACAGGAGATGTTGGAATTTTCTCCTCCCACATTCACACATTTCCGGCATCGTCTTAGGAAACTCCGTTTCACACGCATAAGTTCGTCTTCCGTAACTGAGTCTATTTCTCTCCGGATATTTTCTTTCAGTTCGCCCAACGTGTGACGGTTTCTTGCATACACTTTATTCTTTAAGCACCCATATGAATAAAAGTCACAACAGTTAAATCTGGGAACCGTGACGGCCATAAGTCCATACTAATAACACGGTCTTCAAAAATGTCCTCAATTAAGTTTAATGTGCCATGAGCTGTATGCGCGGTGGCAGAGTCTTGCTGAATATATCCATTTCGACAAG
The DNA here is from genome assembly GCA_946902985.2 of Meconema thalassinum. NCBI lineage: Eukaryota > Metazoa > Arthropoda > Insecta > Orthoptera > Tettigoniidae > Meconema > Meconema thalassinum. The sequence continues at coordinate 78,434,048 of OX336389.2, read as the reverse complement.
TGTCAGTCAGTTCGTCAAAAAATGGTTTGAGTATATTATCCTTTTATCATTGTGCATTAAATGTGCGCCTTGAAAAAGGCTAGGTCCTACAATTCTGTAGCCATTTACTGCGCACCATACTCCGACTAGTTCGTTATGTAGAGGAATTTCGTATATGCGATGGATGGTTTCTGTACTCCAATATCTGTTATTCTGCGTCGAACCATACCCGTGTAAATGGAACCAAGCTTCGTCCGAGAAAAATATTAACATATCCGGAGAGAAATAGCCTCAATTACGGAAGACGAACTTATGCGTGTGAATCGGAGTTTCCTAAGACGATGCCGGAAATGTGTGAATGCACGGATAAAGTGAGCGAAGTGCTATGCTATGCCGATCGGGCAGTGATGGGTCAATGGGAGGCAGATAAGCTGGGCGCACTAGCCAGCCGGCCAACTCCTGAGAGAAACTCACTGTATATTGCAGTAATATACAAAACAGGGACATATTACAGTACATTGATAGACGGTTTATAATCTAATATCATACTGAACTGAAAGCACACTGCAAGATTTACAATGACCCTGATTGATTTATCGATTGATCGATTGATTGATTGATTGATTGATTGATTGACTGATTGATTGATATATCACTGCTACCCACTTAGGTACCCTGCTCAATTTTTTCCCACTTATAACTATAAAACACTGGGAACAAAAAGTTGTTTTTCAGATAAATGGATTTAAAAATTAAGTTAGAATGTGTAAGAAAATACTGGTTTTGCTTTGAAACCAAGTTTCTAAATTCTATTTTAAACTGCACGTATTCAGCCACAGTTTAACGTTATTCTTGTTGTTAAATTAAGGGGATTTAGCATATACTTTGGTTAACAGCTCCGGGAACTGAACAAGTAAGGTGAGGTAGGACTTGGTGCATTTTACCCGTTAAGAAACACACAATTTGAGTTTAATTGCTATTAATGACGTATTTTTTGCATTTTTTGACTTTTCTCGTACAGACGTTGCCAAATTATTAGTTGTTTGCTTTACTATCACTGGTGGTTGTTCTTTTAGCTAGGCTATGTTATGTTATGTGGAATTCTTGTGAGCCATAAAGTTCTTCACTATGCCATTATTTGGTGAAAGTACATCACGCTCCTTCTCTGATTATTCTTATTCTAATTATTATTATTATTATTATTATTATAACTATTATTATTCTTATTATAACTATTATTATTATTATTCAGATGACACTTATGGAGTTGCGGATGCTAAGATTGTCCTTGGGTATTACACGGCTGGATCATATACACATCAAAAATGTTTTGCAAAACACTTGTTTGCCAAGATGCAGAGCGTATGTGGGATTGTGGGTGAGATTATTACAAAACGGACAGCATTCTGACAAATATCATGCAGACTTTATTCATGTGTGAAAATAAAACGGCAAGCAGGAAGACATTTGTCCTGTTAAACGTGTTGTAATCTTGCCATCCTGTGACGTTTCAATAAGGAACATGGCCAGCAGGGCTCTTACTCATACTACCAGGAAACCGCTCGACTGTGCATATTTTTCTCGCACTAGACTTATGAACTGAAACACTTCCCTCAGAATCAGTCAAAACGTGAGTCGTCAGAAATATTTTTAAATTTAAATTCAAAATTATTTGAGGGTCAAGATTAAAAAGAATCTCTGAACGTTTAAGAATACGTTTCTAGAAAATCGTTTCAAATGAAAAACGTTTTCTCCGATACGGTTTTAAACGCTTAATGGGGGACATCGCAAAATCGTTTCTGATCGTGAGCCCTTGGTGCAGTATCTCCCTCATTGTGTGCTTGTTATAGGAGCGTTGTAGCTTTCTTCCCAAATTGCTCGGGTTCGATTCAAGACTCGGACATGGAAGTTTTTATTCCTGTTATGAAGATTTAAATGAGTTAAACTCAGTCCCACTACTCTCTTGCTGTGATAGCATAGCGGAAAAGGTGAATGCGGGAAAAAAGTTGGAGACTGGTGCCCGTAAACCGGGCTCCTTTCACTCCGTTTTGAGGGGAAAACTTGATAATAATAATAATTGAGTGATAGGAAATATTCCTTCTGGCAATAATATGGCACTGATCATTGCTAGCGTATTTGTTAGCCTATTTTCATTTTATGAAAATATATGCTTATGAGATCACATTTTGTCCGTGTGTCGCTGTGTGTGCGTGTGGGTGTGATTCGTGTGTATGTCCCCCCTCCCTACTAACTTCTAAACGGCTGGAGCGATTTCAATGAAACTCGGTAAGATCATAGCACCATTCTGGCCGACCGTGTCCTTATAATTTTATTGTGTCTCACCAATCCAACGTGGCGGCTGTGCAAAATATTTCACCAGCGTTCAGTATCTCCGAAACTATTACATATATCACCCTGAAATTCTGTACGGTGATACAGGGCACTACAAGAAGTTCACCTATGAGACTTGGTAACTACATACCAACATGGCTGCCCAGCGAAGTTGAGACTTTAAAATGGACTTTTCTCGCGATTTAACCATCCAAACGTAATGAAACTTGGTACAGCAAATGTGTATACACATTGTAATGCAATGGCGTCTAATTTTGTTCAATTGTGTATATAACCTCAAAATGGCGGCTGTGCGAAATATTTCACTGGCATTCTATATCTCCGAAACTATTGCAGAAATCACCGTGAAATTTTGTACGGTGGTGAGGGGCACTGCTACAAATTTATCTATGTAACTTTCGAACACCTGTAAAGTACAAAACGAACATGGCGGCCAAGCGAAGTTGAAACATTTAAATGGACTTTTCTCGTGATTTAACCATCTGAGCGCAGTGAAATGTGGTACGGTAAATGATTATACATACTGTAATGCACTGGCATCTAATTTAGTTCAATTGTTTACATAACCACAAGATGGCATCTGTGCGAAATTTTAAAATCTAGTTTTTACTTCTTGTGCCCTAAATCTCCGTGGCTTAGGCGGCAGCACGCCGGCCTCTCACCGCTGGGTCCGTGGTTCAAATCCCGGTCACTCCATGTGAGATCTGTGCTGGACAAAGCGGAGGCAGACAGGTTTTTCTCCGGGTACTCGGGTTTTCCCTGTCATAATTTCATTCCAGCAACACTCTCCACTATCATTTCATTTCATCTGCCATTCATTTAATCATTGCCCCAGAGGAGTGCGTCAGGCCTCGGCAGCCGGCACAGTTCATATCCTCGCCGCTAGATGGGGGCTTCATTCATTCCATTCCTGACCCGGTCGGAGACTGGAAGCAGGCTGTGTATTTTCACTTCTTGTGTCCTAATCATGCGATTGAAGTTTGAATACCACACGTACACAATAATCTTCATGTAATAGTACATAAATAAAAATCCAACCTGGCGACCATCTGAAATATTTAGACGGTTCTCAATATCTACGAATCTATCACAACAATCAAAGTGAAATTTCGTATGTTGATAGAGGCAATTATTAACATGAGTAGGATATATGAAAATAGGCTGTGTAGTTCTTCACGGAACTACGTGTTGTGCTTTGATTAATATTTGTGCAAAGGAGGTAATAATAATAATTGTTTAATTACTTAGTTAGTTAACTAATTAATTAAAGCGGGCAGTGCTAAGTTAAAAATAAGAGTGGCAGTCGGTCTCAGCTTATGTTCGGGTCAGGAAGTGAACGTTGGCCATTGTTGACCAGTCACGAACCTGCCGATGCTGTCGGTGTTATTATTATCGCTACGCTCGCCATGGATTTTCTGTGTGTGAGATTTTGCAGTGTGTGTAATGGTTTAAGTTATGCAGCAGCTTCAATTTAAAGTGAAAAATAGAAGACCTCAAGTAGGTTGAAATTGAGTAGTGCTTTAGGAGAGATGAAAAATAATGACCTGTAGTAGGTTTGACAGAAGCCTCCGTGGCTTAGGCGGCAGCACGCCGGCCTCTCACCGCTGGGTCCGTGGTTCAAATCCCGGTCACTCCATGTGAGATCTGTGCTGGACAAAACGGAGGCAGACAGGTTTTTCTCCGGGTACTCCGGTTTTCCCTGTGAACATTTCATTCCAGCAACACTCTCCACTATCATTTCATTTCATCTGTCATTCATTTAATCATTGCCCCAGAGGAGTGCGTCAGGCCTCGGCAGCCGGCACAGGTCATATCCTCGCCGCTAGATGGGGGCTTCATTCATTCCATTCCTGACCCGGTCGGAGACTGGAAGCAGGCTGTGGATTTTCATTTCAGTAGGTTTGACAACAATATATTGCTTTTAAAAGGCCTCAGCTAAAACTGAGGAGAGATATAGCAGTGGCGGCAGGTACAGAAAATCAGTTGTGTGCTGTGACACATCCCCCCCCCCCCTCAAAGAAAATACAAACATAAAGAAACGTATAGAAACATTCAAGAGGCTCTCCACTGAGTTTTCCATACTGAACAAACACGCAAACAAACTCAACACATTCCTCATACAAGTTTAATTAAACCAGGCGTGGCTGGTGATTAAAGACCCTTTAGGCGGAGCCTCTCTTGAAAGATTCCATAAATATACATATTTAATTGAGGAATTTATAATTTATATTGATTGGAAACATTTATAAATTTCACTCAATCCATTCAGTCACGAGTCAATATATTTGGAACTGTTGTTAAGAATGTTTTTCAGATGGATAGTAGCGCTGTTAGGCTGCGCCTTAGATGTCCTATTCCTTCCTATGTAACAGGGTTGGGGGGCGTGGTTATGAAAGCTCCATTCGTTTCAATTGTATCGCTGAAGGCTCAAGCGACTACAGCCTAAGCCAGGCTTGCCAACCACGACAGGATGTTCTTATCCTGTGGAATGCATTCAAAGTTGTTCAAGGAGTCTCAAACCACTCTCATGAAAGTTTATACTTTCCCTCTTTCACTCTCCGAAGGATTAATAATAATTGACAAGTTACCAGAAACAGTTAGATGACTAACAAGTGATATTCATTATTGAGAATCAAATGGTATCCCTCAAAGTATAATAACTAAAATATTTCCGCCAGATAGCACCATGAGGTGGCAAGGGGTAGCAGAACCATCTACCGAGAATTAACGGAAGTCATCATCATCTTGCACAGTTTCAGCCACTGGCCGGGTCTGGTTGGAACACAAGCCTCTCCAACGTCTTCTGTCTTCCCACCATCTCTCAGCCTCCACCCTTGTCCAGTCTTCTCCTCTCTTCTTCACGCTTTCTTCCACCCCCTTCAGCCACCTGTCTCTTGGTCTTCCCCTCGGTCTCTTTCCTTCCCACTTCGTCTCGTGTACTCTCCTGGGTATCCTCTTCTCCTCCATTCGTTTTACATGTCCATACCATCTAAGTCTAGATTTCTCTATGCCATCCTGTAATGGTTCCTCCTTCATTAATTCTCTGGTCCTCTCATTTCTTATTCTGTCGATCTTTGTAGCTCCAATACTGCTTCTCAAGAACCTCATCTCACTGGCCTGTATTTTGCTCTTCTCCCTTCCTTTCATAACCCAGGTCTCCGAGGCATACGTCAGGATAGGGACATAGTACGTCCGATATATGATCTTTTTGCTGTTCTGAGGGACATCCTTGCTCCATAACATGCTTCTCACACTCTTCCGAAATGCTTCTGCCTGCCTCCCCCGCTCATTTATTTCTCTATCGTTTCTTCCATTATCTTGTATCAGGCTTCCCAGATACTTGAAACTCTCGACTTTCTTCAGCTGTTCCCCAACTAATTGTTATTCCCGTTGTGGTTCTTTCCTTCTTCCTTGTTGTGATCACCATCTCACTCTTATTTATGCTAAATTTCATCCCATATCCTTGTATTATTCCTTCCCGCACGTCCAACTGTTCCTGTACCTCCTCCTCCTTGTTTCCCCAAATCATCAAATCATCTGCAAACACCATTGCTTTCATCTTTCCTTCCCCAATTACTTAGGCCACTCGGGTCATTATGTCATCCATCACCACAATGAAAAGTAACGGTGACAGTGCACTTCCTTGTTTCAGGCCGTTTCTCTGTTCCAACCAGTCTGATCTCTCTCCTCCCACTTTCACACAGCTCACGCTTCCCTTGTACATCTCCTTTATCCTCTTTATAGTCCATTTCTCTACTCCTCTATCCTCCAGGGACTTCCATACTTTGTTTCTGCATACACTGTCATATGCTTTCTCAATGTCCAGGAAGGCCATCAGTAGATCTGTTCCATACTCATAGTGCTGTTCTTGTAACTGCCTTACAGCAAAAATCAAATCCACTGTGGACCTTCCTGCTCTGAAGCCATGTTGTTCTTCCCTCATCCCTCCTTCTATCCTTGTCCTAATTCTCTTTTCCAAAACTTTCTCGAAGATCTTTGCACAATGACTCATCAGTGTTATTCCCCGATAGTTTCTGCAATCTGTTCTACTACCTTTCTTGAAGATCGGGACAATTATTCCTTTTTTCCAGTCCTCTGGGGTCTTCCTTTCCTTCCATGTTGTCCTCATCACTCGGTACAACCACTGTATCCCCACCTCTCCTGCTGCTCTCACCATCTCCACACTCAACTCATCCACACCCGGTGCCTTCCCTCCTTTCATCTTGTTCACTGCATCTTCCACTTCTTTCCATGTTAAGTCCTTTTCTGTTTGCAGTTCATCTTTCTCTTCCCCGATTTCTTCCTCCTCACCATCTTTTCCATTTGGGTTCAGAAGTTCTTCAAAATATTCTTTCCACATTTTCTTCAGTTCTTCCCTATTTTCTATCTCTTGTCCCCTTTTGTTCACCATTCTAACATAATCCGTAGGATCCTTCCGCCTCTTATTTTATACCATCCCATACAGGACATTTTTTGTACCTTCACTATCCTCCTTCATCATCTTTGTCCACTCTTCCATCCACTTTCTTCTCTCCTCAGCCACTACTCTCTTCGCCTCCTTCTTTCTTTCCTGGTACTCTTCCCTTGTCTCTACCGTCCTATTTTGATACCACCTCCTAAAGGCTCTATTAACGGAAGTATTCTGTTTAAAATCTGCCGCCATGCGCCAAGGATCATGTAAGTATAAGCCATGCGCCATACGTCCTCCTTGGTTCATGCTGTGTATTTGTAAACAAGTGTTCACGCTTTAATATCGTTGGTGTAACTTAATTAGTTCATTAATTATGTTGTTTGTCAGTGGCAAGACTTAATTTGCGTGTTATGGGCTACAGTTAGGGTTGCCAGATTTCAAGAATGGTAAAACGGAACACATGTCCCAAAACATTGCATTTTGTAAATCAGGGTTGTCAAACGTTGTAATAAATAATACACATATGTATTAAATAAGCATTACATAATCAAATACACAACATTAAAACTAGATATTGCTGGCATATCATATAGGCCTATGACACCAGCAACTTATAAATGCTTTTCATTTGAACTACACTTGGCAAGGATTTTTCATTTGTAGCTAAGTACCTTTCTGATAAAATTCAGTACAATTTTCGTCATAATTGTAATATGTGAACAATTCTTGTTTTATCAAACTAGAAAATGCTGAGTATTAACTTCACAAGGACTATGATACTCCTTAATTTTGTTGCCCCTAATAAATCTATAACATGTTATAGCCGTGTATGTGGGTGTCGTATAATGCGTTATACCAGCATTTTGTCACTAATATAAGTGCTGAGCCTTCCCCAGCTCCAACACCACCAGCCGCGGTTGAATTAAACACTTCGTAAATCTCCTTCAATTACATAATAATCGTATTCACGAACTCGGAAACATGATGATGATGATGTTGATGATGATAATTGTTGTTTTAACAGGCCTAACATCTAGATTATCGGCTCCTAATGGTTTGGGTGATCATGAAGATGAAAATGAAATATAAACTATAACTAAAACTAACTACTAACTTATATACTAGAAGAAGAAATGGACAACAAAAGGAGCATAAGGCAAATAAAGGACAGGAGGAAAAGAAATGCCCTCAACCCTCGAAGAATGTGGATTGAGGGACTTGGAAGGAAGGAGAGCCATGAAAGGCAGATAGGAAAGTGAAAGAGGAGTGGGTCCACCCCCAGAGGTAATGGAAAAAAATGGGGAAAACTGGACCCAGCTCTGGAATCCCTCGGGGTCGCCAACTCCCAAACTCACCATTCATGAGCCCCTGAGGGTGTAGCAATATCCAGGGTGCACCAGAAGTGGTGGTGCTACATACACCCTGCCTCCTTGTGGGCCTTGTGCAGAAGGCGGGAGATAACATGGAAAGAAAAAGAAGGCTGATCCCCAGAAGAATGAGGGATCAGGAAAGCGTAGACAAGGGCCAATTAAGGCGGGAAAGGAAGAGACTCCCTAGGTCTCGGATACCCTAGTACCGTCGAGGTCGAAAGAGAACAAGAGTTGGCCAAGTGAGGTCGACAGGAAAGAAGACGGAGAGGAGCTCGGCACAAGTAAGTGGAAGCAATGCCAGACTCAGCTGGGGCCCCGTGGTCGCCAACCCTCGTCCTACTAGATGTGAGCCCCTGGGGGGGAAACTAACTCGGAAACATTTGGTGTGAGCGCGCAAAATTCATTTCATGTGACCAGTGCTGCCTCTCAGTGTTTTAACGAAGAATCGCTGTGATGTCTTGGCTGTTGTCCCAATAGCACAGCGAAAGAGTTGGGCACGCATGCGCAAAAAACAATGCTCATGTTTGCAGGCAATAAACGTAGAAATTCTCGCTGAGCTGTGATCGGCACAGCCAGTGCCGGACGCGGAGTGGATCGTACGACTATAGTAGATACCTCTTTGTGACCGGGTGAGTTAGCCGTGGTCGTTACGGCATGACTGCTGGCAGTCGCTCACATCCGGGAGGCGAGGAGGTTCAAATCACCCCGCCGGCAACCTTGAAGATGGTCTTCTGTGGTTTCCCATCTTCCTACCAGGCATATGCCGGGTTTGATCCCTAACTATAGGCCACAGCCGCTACCTTCCAACTCCACGCCCTTCCCTTCCAACCTTCCTCCCCAACGGTACTTGTAGCTCACCCATTGGGTGTCCGTATCGAAGCAGCTACAAAACTCGCGAGCCGAACATGTCCTCGGACACTCCCGGCACTAAAAGCTATACGCTAAAAAAAACTCTTTGTGAGGAGAGTTTAAATATTTCCTATTCTTTGGCTGACGTCTTTTTTAATGCGTTGTATTTAATTGTAGATAGTATTATTAAATTAATATATTATTTTCAAATAACACAATGTTCTCAACACTTCAGCACATATGGTGCGGCCACCTGTGGATAAGAGTCCCAGTTTTAGCCATCTGAGGTGTGATTTTTCGTTGTTTCTTACATCATCTTCTGGTGAATGCTGGGTTAGTACCCAGCCGACTGCTTCCCAGTCCTACTTCCTATTATAAATACACTAGTACAGGTACCACAATAACACAGTTCCACACTCAGTTATACGGGGATGATGACCAAGACACCAAAGCACCTAAATGAAACAAAAACAACAACTACAACAATAATTTTGGCTCAAATTTTAGATTACGTCCGATAGAATTTCTTGACTTGGTCGTCATCGCATGTACTCGATCTATACAATACGCACTGAGGTTATTGAAGCTGGCTGAAGTCTCGCCTCTTGAATAATAATAATAATAATAATAATAATAATAATAATAATAATAATAAATAACGTAGACGTTGTCTAGACCTTATAATTCCTGACCACCCCGTGGTGTAGTGGCTAGCATTCTTGGCTGTACCCCCGGAAGTCCGGGTTCGATCTACGGCTCTGCCAAGAAATTCAATTCTGGTCTGAGGACTGAAACGGGGTACACTCAGCCTCGTGAGGCAAAACTGAGAAGAGGTGGGTTCCATTCCTACCTCAGCCATCCTGGAAGTGATTTTCCGTGGTTTCCCACATCTACTCCTGGCAAATGCTGGGATGATTCACAACTTATGGCCACGGCCACCTCCTTACCAATCCTCATCTGCATTACAAATACACACACTAATTCAGCCATCACAATATTACAGGTTATCAGACAAAATTACATACACACACGGGGTTAAACGGCCACAATGACCAAACCCCTCAAATGAAACAACTTATTATTCCTGTTTCTACGGGTTCGAAGATGAGGTGGCGAATGATTTTATGGTCAGATACCGTATCCTTTCTGCCGCCAACCTCACCAGGTGATTTAATGAAAGATGTGATGAAACCTTTACAATGACGGCCGACGGTGAAGTTCCGAGTCTAAAGAATTATACGGCTCCATGGCTAATTGGTTAGCATGCTAGGATTTAGGCCAAAGGGTTTCGGGTTTGATTCCCGGCTGAGCCATGGAGGTTTGGTCAATTCCCCTGGCTCGGGAACTGGGTGTTTGTGACGTCTTAGATTCCGAAAATAAAGTAAAAGGAAAGGTTAAATTAAAGAGTACCAAAAAAAGTCAACCCCTGGCACTATACAGCCCATGAAGGACCCAGGCCGACCAAGCGACTGCTGCCCAGCCATTTGGCCTGCAGACACTGGGGTGACGCGTGATCAGCGCATCGGGTCCCCTCGGCCGTCAATCTTAGTTTTCGTGATCGGGGCGCTGCCTCACTGTCAGACAGCTACTCAATTGTTCTCACGAGGCTGGGTGCACCCCATTCCAAACCTCACGTCATTTTTAACATCCCTGACGGAGCCGGGAATCCAACCCGGGGCCTCCGGGTGAGAGGCAGACGCGCTACCCCAACACCACGGGGCCGGCAAATTAAAAAAATACATTAAAACAAAAGAGAAAAAGATGATGATGATAATTGTTGTTTAAAGGGGCCTAACATCTAGGTTATCGGCCCCTAATAGTTTGGGTGATAGTGAAAGATGAGATGAGAATGTAATGGAAACTATAACTAATACTAACTACAGCCTTACATACTAGAAGAAGAAATAATAAACAATGAACAGGTGGAAAAGAAATGCCCTCAACCCTCGAAAAATGAGGATTGAAGGCCTTGGAAGGAAGGAGTGCCAGGAAAGGCAGAGAGGAAAGGGAAAGAGGAGAGGGTCCGCCCCTGAGGCAATGGATAAAGAGGAAAACCGGACCCAGCTCAGGAATCCCTCGGGGTTGACAACTCCCGAACTCACAAGCCGTGAGCCCTTGAGGGTGTAGCACTATCCAGGGTGCATCAGAAGTGGTGGGGCTACACACACCCTGCCTCCTTAAGGGCCTTGAACAGAAGGCAGGAGGTATGAAGAGAACAGAAGAGATCTGACCCCTCGGAGAATGAGGGATCAAGAAAGATGAGACGAGAGCCAATTGAGGCGGGAAATTGAAAGAATCCCTAGGCCTCGGATACCCTAATACCGACGGGGCCGGAAAAGAAGAAGAGTTGACCTGGGGTCCCGTGATCGCCCACCCACATCCCACTAGTCGTGAAACCCTGGGTGGAAAAGAGAAAAAGAAAAAATATTTTTAAAAAAGATAGCTTACGCCTCAACGCATAGCTCCCCATTGCAGTCTTGGGGTGTCAGTTAGCTTACCTCAAGCTCAGCCATCATTCATAGCTCAACACGAGATCGCTGTAGCCTAAAGCTCCATCGACAATGCGCAGTCGGCAGTCGGTAGTTTGTAGTTGGCAGTCGGCAGTGCGGTCGTCCCCGTGTATACTATCGGAACCATACACAACATGCAGTTGCAGTCGATAGCTGGCAGTTGGCAGTCGGTAGCCAGTAGTCGAGAATTTTATCTTCGACTGCCAACTACCCGACTGCAGCAAGGTAATAGCCAATCAGAGCAGGCCAGAAATTGACGTCACGCTGTTGTGTCGAAAACCCGCCATTTTTGTAAGACAGCTGTTGGTTGCTTGCGTATATTATCGTTCGTTCTTTTGCTTTTTAATTATTATTCAACTTATTATTATGTCTGATTCGTCACAAGTTCATCATGTCGAAGATAACATGATCCATCTGGTGTACCTAAAAATTTGTCGTGACTCGCTGCTTTACAGCGTTTGTAAAGGGTGTTGAATTCTCCTTCTTCGGCTACTAGCGTAGGATGACGCCAGTACCTTCGCAACCCGTGCCTTTTTAATCTTAAATGCATGGTACCAGTTACTAACAGCAAAAATAAGCCATACATCTCCAAATCATCCATTGTAAGTGTTGAGGTTATCGACAACGCCTCTGGGCACAAGGAATAAACGAATATCACTGTATTATTTACTCCTAGCCTTTCAACGACTGCGCAATGTGAATGGGTCGATTGTCAACTACCGAATTACGACTTCAGCTACCAACTGCCAACTACCAACTACCGACTGACGACTGCGCATTGTGGATGGAGCTTAAATCTTCCCGTCGTGTATACCACTTGTAGGATTCCTTGTTGATTTGCAAGGAAGAGAACGAAAGGTGGTTTTATATTATACTCTTGTACTTTCTAAGAATTTATCAAAACATTGTTGTACTTATACACGATTTATTTCGCGGAACAAAATTAGACTTTTAGATTAAGCCAGTGCCAGGCAGGGCAGGACGCCAGAAGCAGCTAGCTACCTGCTTTACCGACAGTTCCTATTCTTCTATATGACGGATTCTCTCTCGCTCTTTCCCATTGTGTGAATCCTCATTCCTTCTCGGTCTGTCAGCTCGCGTGTCCTTCACACGTCTACCTCGCCACCACAACACAGCAATCATTGCTACTACTAGACACAATAATAGACTAACAATAATAATAGCTATAACAGTCCAGATATAGGCTAGTCTACCTTAACAAAACAAGCCAAAAGGTTTACCAGATAAACAACGTGGTACCACTGAGCCAAACCCTCTTGATCACTTAGGCCCAAAAAAAAAAAAAAAAATACGCACCGTTGCACAGGGGGGCAAGAGTGCCTCAAATGCGGCATTAATTCTAATTTTACTTAACAGGATTTCTAAGTTATATCATTATCATGGATATATTTGTGTCTTACGAAAAGTGAAAATACAGTTCATTTGACATTTGTTTATTAATATATTAGTTGTAAAACATTGTACAAATTATAACAGTAGCAAAATAATTATTATGGAAATGGAGAAAGCAACTTAAATCACATGAATCCTCAGAACTAGTGAAAGTACAATTGTCTCAATTACTACCATCACTTCCTTCATCATCGTCACCCTCATCATCATCCCGACTCCTGGGACTAATTGCAGATATGAATGGAGATTTTAATAAATCTAAGGTTTTCTTTTTGGAAGTTTCCTCTTGCTGGTGATAAGTTGATCAGAACTCACCAAAAAGTAATTTAATATATCGGCATTTGTTTTCCGTAGACTACAATTTCTGGAATTATTTTCCCGGCAATTTTTGAAGTCCTTATTACGTGCTTCCTACAGGAAGCAATGCGGACGATACTATTTCAGGTCCATGTTTCAAATATTTATGCAGTGTAGGAGACATGTTCCACCATGGGTGTTTCTGAACGAAATATCGTGCCGTGCTATTAGGCCAGGCGAAAGGGTCGTATAAAAAGCCTCAATAAGGAAATAATTAGTGGAAAGCTGGAAATTGCTTTAATCGCTTTATTTGGACCCACATATTACTTTCCCAAGTTTTCCCCCTCGAGCCAAGTCGGCGTTGGCCCTTTTGGCCCTAACATTTTTCGTTTTGATGCGAATATCTCCCAAACCTGGCGGTAAAGTAAATGGCGCGTTTTTTTAATGGTGTCCCCGGGAGGCCTAATCCACTGTTGTAATATCAAAGTTAGTCCATTTTAAACCGTTTTGATGAAGGCTGGCAGTCTTGATCGTCTGTCTTAATTTCTCCGTCATCGCTTTCATCGTCTGTAGCGGTATATTTGTACGACGTCACAGGGCGCTCAAGATTAACATCGATGTCTCCGTCACAATCAACCATATCATCTTCCTCGGCAGCATTTGTACATGACCGTCCCATACAATTCATGCAGATTCTGGAGCATCGGAGGCCCGTTTTCCTGCAACCACACGCTGCGTTACATCCTTTCGAACATTTGCAGGACACTGTGTTTAGGAGCGTTTGTGGCGCCGGATCCCTCGTCGTATATGGGAGCCAAACCACATTGAGAATTTTTCCAGCCCCAATCCAGTGGATTTGTATCATTTCCATACTATGTTTGGATTTGATGGTATGTTCTTAAAGAGTGCTCACGTGCCGCTGATTCGGTGGGAGGTAAGCTTGCGAGATTAAATCGATGTTTGCTTAGAGATTTTGCAAACAGTTGGAACCGCAACTCATTCAGGGTATTTTCCGTGGTTTTGTTGTCAAAAAGCCTAGCCAAAACCAACAGGCCCGCTCTGTCAATTGCATCGGGGTTTGCGTTCACGTCTTGGAAAACCCTAACAGCTGTCTGCAGTTCCTCATTACTATTCAGCAGTGTTACGAATTTCATTTTGCCCTGCCTGTAAAGCGAAGACGTTGTATCGCACCCACTAAACGCATGCAAAAAGAGGATGTTTTCCTGCACACACAGCGGGAGATTGAAACTTGTTTTGCAAAATAGTTGTTGTTTGGTTGAACCTTTGCCGGGTTTCATAAAATAAATTTTCGTAGAGGGTGGCACACGAGCCGCCAAGATGACCAGGATATCTATATCTTCAGCCACTAGAATGACCGGATTGTCGGACCGAGATAACTCGAGTGCAGTGGTAACGATGAGAACATCGGCATCTTCTAGAGCTTGTCTGGTTTAGATCCCTTCGCTTTCGAATTTGACGCGCCACAAGTCGATTAATCTTAGTTTGTTTGTGTAATTAGACAAAAATTTTGCTTGTGGCATAGGTGCCGTCATGGACTTATATATAAAAGAAAGAAAACATTAGCAGCATCATGCTTGTGCGATCGTCGAAGACGTTCAGCGGACTTGGTACTGCGAGTTGCTGGGTCATCAGGATACCCATCAAAAATATTGACACTGTTTTTGAAGTATCTTTTAACGTAATTCACATATTTGACACTAATGTCGACAAATGTATCGGTTTGGTGCCAAATTACACGGTGCAGAAGATAACATGATGTAGGTCCTCAAATGTGGGCTCATCGGTAACAGGATGGAATAATTTATAGAACACAGACTTTTGCGTCTTACGCATTCCCCCTTCATCAACGATCGCAACCGGATACGGAGTAGTTCAAACTGGACATATTGTTTCAATTCTGCATCGGATTTATTTGCGAGGCAAATGCGTTGGAAAAGCACAAGAGGATCAACAGGAATATCCGTGTTGCGGATTTTTATTTTCGAATTCACCGCGCGGAGAGGCATCACGCGATTTTTTCTAATGAACTTCACATCGCGAAAGTTGTTGCCGGTTATGCCTTTTTGTGCTGCTATTCCAATTGCATAGGCCATATGACAAGTGATTTGTCCATCCCCGACAACTCCTGTGCTTAACGAAACAATGTGTTGTCCACGAGGAAAGGGATCGTGAGTTGATTACCATCCAACACATTATCTCTAGTCCGCAGCATGGATGTTAATCTTGAGCGCCCTGTGATGTCGGACAAATGTACCGATACAGACGATGAAATCGATGACGGAGAAATTGAGGCAGACGATCAAGACTGCCAACTTTCATCAAAATGGTTTAAAATCGACTAACTTTGACATTTGAACAGTGGATTAGGCCTCCTGGGGACACCACTTTAAAAGAACGCGCCATTTACTCTACCGCCAGGTGGTGCGGAAAAGAGTGATTTTATGTCAATACTACGCAATAATAATACTAATGGTAGGTACTTTGCCACAGCTGTTTACATAGAAAAGCTGTTATACTTGTAACAAGTTAACAGCTTGTGCACCTGGAATGCTGACAAATATTTATAACATGTAGAAACTATGATATGGCATATCATTTCCATAGCTTTTCCGCAAGAATCAAAAAGGGCTCCAATTTGAATGGTCGTAGCATCGTAACGGTTCACATTACAGACAAATCGTAGATAACATTTTTGTATGACATTTACTCAGGATTATTTTTATAATAGGTATTTTGTTGATAAAGTTGATGGTTTGGGAGATATTTGCAACAAAACGAAAAATGGTACTGTCCCCGTTTACCTGGATAGTAGGCTGTCAGATATCCGCCCCCTCAATCGGATTGCCAATTATCAATCGCACCGGCACAGTTACATCAATGAAAATGGCACTGACAGATACTATCGAGATAAGAGCACAGAAGTTCACAGGAAATCATTGTGGAACACACCAAAATAGACGGGGGTTCATACTTACCGTTACTTACCTCTTAATTATCTCGGGGTTTGAGTTGACAACAGGATCACTAAAGTCTGTTCACACAATAACCTCCACCATGACATTTAAAAATGAACCAGAAACGAAGACGAGAACTTTGAACTGTACAAAAGCTTTATTTCTAATAAAGGGTATGATTTTACTAACACAACAAAATCAACGTGGCTATCAGTAGCCCAAGTCAATCTGACTACGTCCTCAGTAGGACTTGCAAAAATTATCATACAACATGATATAAAACATTTTAGCTCCCAAGAGCTCCAAATAACGTAATATTCATAACACTATTGGATTGGAAAAGGACATCAGGGTGTGACATATATAGAGCATTTGGTTTCCTTTTAATAAACATGAGAATGGTATTTATAGTCGCAAGGCCGGAGTGTGTACGACCTCACACTGATAACCAGATGTTGGCCCAGCTGCGAGCTACCCTCGAACCTGTTGCATACTGGTCAAATGCATTCCCTTCTCACGAGCTATGTTACGTAAGAATACAGCTTGCTCTCTCAAACTTTTAAATGCCTACAAGACAACTCACATTATATTTACGCAAATCTTTCAAGTATTTTGCTCACATCCTATTGGATTATTATGTTATTTTCTTAAACTTGTTAACTTCAATCCAAATGTTTAATTAGCTCTTAAATGTTTATAACAAAATCACATAAATTATTTATAACAATTAGAAATTGTTTATCATATTTGTCAAAGACAATAAAAATATTATAAGCACGCCTTTAACATCACTCTCGTTCCACATTATTTTCAAAAATATTTACAACAATTATTTACAATATTAACATTTAAATTGTTTAAATTATTAATTTAATAAATACATTGACCACATGTTCATCCGGTTGATAATTTTCATAATCGTGTTTAATATAATCGACCAATGAAGGTTAGTTATACATGTTAATGTCACAATCTGGTTTAATAAAGGTTTTAATAATGATTTGTGACGGCAACCTTCATTCAAAATCTTTTCTCAAATTCTTTCAAAACTCGTGTTAATTATAACAGTAAATCACTTGATTTATTTTCAACGAACTATGACAATCTTACTCCAGCGGAAAATCCTTCGCTAACAAGTTAATGCACAAACTGCATTAAAAATGTGCCCAAAATCATCATATATTAATCTATATGGCATTCAACTTCCACATAACTTACAAAACTTCCACAAATAATTCTTTAACATTTATTCCTGTGGGAACTTCCTTCATATTCAAGGGCATTATACCTCAGCGACTTTCAACACGCGCTGCACTATCGATTATACATTCATAGTTCCACTTAAAATTTTTTATAATCATTAATTGTTTCAAAACTGTTTTCTATTTAACCTTCGTGGATTTCATTCATGAACCGAAATGAAGTCAAAACTTGCCAATCACAAACAAATTTAATAGTGAATACGCTTATATACGCCTGTCTGGTCTATCAAAATTTAAGATTAACATCTTAAAAGAAAATTGTAGTATAAAAATACTATCTTCAAATAAAGTGCGACTAAAATGCAAAGTAGTCGAATAGAATCCAATTAGACTGGGGAATGCAAACATCGTTCTATAAATCTCTAATTGAGAAAAACTCCTAACAAATGTACTTGACTTTAATGCATTCAATAATTCATTATTAAAGTTACCCTTTCACAAAAGTGTCTATAATGCAATGTTCATTCATAACTGACGATAAATGTCTGTGTTGCAATCAATTCAAATAACGACTAGTATTTCCAAGATCGTCGACAACGTAAGAGATTTTAACGCTCTAAAATCATTTAAATGTTCTTCCTTCTTGATGATGACAGAAAATTGTTCAAAGTAATTAAACTGGGGTAGAATTACTTTAATAAAATGACACGCTGTCTGAATTTAAATCTGCCATAAAAATCATTAACTTACAATCAAATCGTGACTACAAAAATATTAATTACTGAAAAATTCTAAATATCAGTCTCAACTGATTCAAAATCGTTAACTATGCCCATGACATAACAATGTCTTAATAAATCGTCGAAAAATGCAAAACTCATCAAGGTGTACTGAGAATAAGAATCTCAACAAGAAAATAGGGCAAAAATACATGAGGATAAAAATATGGGAAAAATGGTTGCTCAAACATCATTAGTAAACTCAAATACAATAAACGTTCACGACTACCTTATCTGCCGATTGACGTTCCAGAGGAAAAATTCCCCAAAGAAGACTGCTGATGGATCCATTTCACCACGTTAAAGCTGAGCTCCATCCTCGAAATAGGAAATAGCACCCTCGGAGAATCGAACTGCTTCCTTCTCCGTGAATCGCTCTGCTCCTCGAAGACGAATAGACATCCTTCCGGCAATAATCTTCTTTGTGAGTCGGGATATCCCTGACCTCTCTTGAAAAATTCCCTGAAGTTCCAGTAGACAATCGTCATGAAGTTTTGTAGAAATTTCCGAAGAAATTATTCATATACAGAGTATGAAATTGTTTCTATGGCTGTTCGATTGTATTCAGCCTTTAATTACGAAACATGGGTGTAGATGGTATTCACCGCATGTTCGCTTGTGTGGAATAGCAATTACCGAAGTTCCATGTCGCTATCTTACTCCGTTGAAGTATGTCCCAATTGCAATAAGCTCCTTAGCCTTCCATCTGCTCTTCGGTTGTAGTGTTAGAAGAACAAACTGCCGTATTCAATTGCTCCATTATACTGTATCGTTCTGTAACCAAGCAATCTGAAGTCTTTCTATTCCAGTCGCAGCGTCAGCCTTGCGTTGATTCTGGCTATACAAAAGTGCTTATCTTGTGGTGAGATAATCACTTTTGCCAGTCGTATAAAACTGCTAATATCTTTTAAACTAATCGGTCGAAATTGTTCAGCTTTTCTCTATTACTTTATGAAGCACAACACAATACAATTAGCTTATCGGTGACCGCTAACTGTTCAAAGCTGAACTTGTAGAAGCTTTCTAAGGTCCGTTTCAACTTCACCTAGTTTGACTTGGATCTCGTTAATATAGTGGCCTCGCCACGCGTTATAAAGACGATTCTTTTCACTGCTGTTCACTTCGACGTCTCACTATAATGAATGTATAAGAAAAGAACTTTCACAAATATACTTCTATGATCTGAGAATGAGATCTCAGAATGATCAGAGAACGAAAGAGGCTCCTCTCTTCTGCGCAAGCCCTTTTATTAACTTCTCGAGGGGTGTTTCCATCCCTTCCAAAGCGTGGTACTGCGTCATCGCTAGAAGTTCCAACTTCGTTAATACATGACGGATTTTCAAAATTCAAAAACTGAAAATAAATTTCACCAAAATTCCAAATCAATGCTTTTACTGCAAATGGATTTCCACAATTCTGCATTCCAAAAGTAATAAAAATACCATAGTTTCAGCAATCTCCGTCTTCCTTTAAACTATCGTTGATTGGTTCATGCCTCTCCTCCAATAGCATAGTTTCTTCCTCAGCAGAATTCCTCGTTTCCTGCGACTGCGTCGTAAATCTTGGAACATTCTCGACTAAATGCTGACGTCACTGAGAATCTCAGCTCAAGTAGCCTGCTGGCATAACATTTACGTCATCCGTGCTTACGTCATGACTACCCACGTCATAACTATGACAACCATAACTTTCATTATAATTTCAAATATAGCCACCGTGGACTCTACATAATTCAATTACGGGGGCATTCTCCTCCCACCACGTTTTAAAAACAGTTGCAAATTGTTTTTAAACTCAGTGTTACAAGTATCTCAACTCTCTTGAACACGAAATTGAATTATTACTGGCTTACTCTAGTATGATATTTCCTCTATGTTCCTTAATCATTATCTGGGTCGTATGTGGTTAATGTATTCTTTCCTCTCTAATTCCTCTTCTGACCAGTATTTCTATTTTCTAAGTTCTGCTGGCTCGTAGAAAGACCAGGATCGATTACAACATCCTGCCTTTTCTTTTGATTGTCAGCTTCTTTATCCCTTAATTCTTTTAAGTATTGCTGACTTTCCTTCTCTCTTTGCTGATACTGATCAGGTGTCATAACCTGACTTTGAGTATTCTGGTTTCTATTTTGGTTTTGGTTATTCCTATTATAGTTACGGTTATACCCATTATTGTTGTAATATCTGCCTCTTCCATTGTAGTTTCCTCGGTTGTAGTTCCAACCTCTTCTCTGTTGATACGGTCGGTAACCTTGTGATCTGTAATTTCTAAACTGATTATTCCTGTGAGGACCTACATTGTCATTTTTCTCCTGCTCGGGCTTGTCAGTTTGTTGGACTTGGTCCATGTATACCGTATTGATTTCCTTATACTCCTGCCTTTGACCTTTCTGGACTACGTTAGGCATTGGACTTGTGTAGTCTAACCTTCTTAGTAATTCATCCATGCTGGATAAATCCCTTATGTTGGACGAAATTATAAGTCTCCTCACCTCAACTGGCAGCATACGAGAAATCGCATCTATTAGTTGCTCCGTGGACAATGGGGGTTGCAAAAATCTCAAGCGGGACAACTGACTCGTAAAGAAATCAGCGTACCTCGTTGGAAGAGTACCTGAGTATTTTCTTGAATACACCTCCGCTCTTAACGAATTCTGCGCTTCTATAGACCAAAATCGCTTGATTAATGCCTCTGCAAACTCGTCAAAGTTACTGAATGTGTATCTAAATGCGCAAACCATTCAAGGGGTCCTCCAATCAGATATCTCTCTACTATCTTCATCTCTCTCTCTCTGGGAATGTGAGCTTCGATGAAATAATCTTTGAGATTCCTTACATACTCTATAGGTGTCAAACTATCAGTGTTACTGAATTTTTGTGGCTTGTCTTCGAAATTCCTAATGACCGTCACGTTCCTCGGATATGAATTCGGATAGTTTTTCCCACTATCTCTATAATTCCACTCAGGTTCCATATTCCTCTCGTCATCCTCCTCTCTGAATCTGGATACACGTTCTTCAGGAGTCACGTCTCTTTCTTCTGGCTCTAGGTTATGTCTTCTAGCATAATTCCTATTCAATTCGCAAGCTAAGCCTTCTGTATCCTTGTCAGTGATTTCTGTTAAGACTTTCTTGATAATCTCTTCTTTGTAGTTCTCCATTAAACTAGCCTCTCCTAACTTCAAATTTTTCAGTTTACTCGTCGTTTCATTTACATCCGAGACAACTTTATGAATTTGATCCTCTAATGTAGATTTTAAAGTTTGCATATCCTGATCTAGTTGTGTTCTATCGTCAACTTGTTTTTCGGATAACGAATTTATCCTGACGCTTAAATCTTTCCTAATCTGTACTACTTCATTGTTAATTTCTATCTGCGTACTGGCAAGTTTTCTTTCAATCCTTTCCTGAATTTGGGTTACATGTTCCCCACTTGACTTATTCCACTCGTCTTTCCATACCGCTACGTTTGCTGTTAACATTTCGGCTATGTCTACTTCGATATCCTCTTTTAATACTCTATTGTGGTCTAATACCTGGGTTCTCATGACCTCTACATCATACTTCAACTCTGCTAAAGACGTTGTTGTTCTAACTGATTCATCGACTAACCTAGTCGCTAATGCAGTTATATTACGCGTACAAAGAGTTTTTGAGTTTTCGATTTCTTCCCTGACTTTATTTACATCAGTTTGGACTTTAGTAATATCTACGAAAACTGTGTTGACCTCTACCTGAATCTTAGTTATGTCACTTTGCACCTCAGTTATATCCGCATGAATGTTATTAATGTCTACCTGAACATTAGATACATCAGTTCTAGCTTTTTGAATTTCTTTTTGGACTTCCTCGACCTTGTCTTGGACAGTCGCTACATCGTTTTTGACAACAACTACTTCGGCTCTAGCACAAGAAATATCCCCTCGGACATTAGCTACCTCTAGATTTAACATTGTAAGGTCTCTCTGTACCTTAGACACATCATTTTTAACATCAGACACGTTTGTGCGGATGTCACTTACAGTACTCTCAATTCCTTGGGTATTAATCTGTAAACGCGACATATTATCCTCTAAATTGGCAGCACTAGTATGAAGAACCTTCAAACTTTCACCCATGCTAGCTGTCAAATTAGCAGACAAATTACTAGCATTCTCCTCCATTCTACTAGTATTCCTAACTTCCATCTCCTTTATACTTTCATTCAACATCTGCTTCATGTTAGCAGACATCTCCTCTAACATTTTCTTCAAACTTTCATCTGCCATTACAATATTATTCAAAAATGGACTGCTGTAGGGACATACATCAAAAGAGCAAAATAACAACATTTGAGCAACACTTTTCACCATATATAATTTTGATCAATTTTCTGTCTTAAATCTAACTTATAACTACCTTATAATTAACCTTCGACGATACTTCATGTTGAAACAAACTCAAGCACATGTTCAAATTTCCCTGGCTAATTTTAAAATATCCTAACA
The DNA here is from genome assembly GCA_946902985.2 of Meconema thalassinum. Lineage (NCBI taxonomy): Eukaryota > Metazoa > Arthropoda > Insecta > Orthoptera > Tettigoniidae > Meconema > Meconema thalassinum. The sequence continues at coordinate 78,411,426 of OX336389.2, read as the reverse complement.
CCAATAATTTACATTTACAATCCAAATAATTTAATTTTATCTTTAACATGACTAAAATGTCATAAGCCGGTCAAATAAAATAAGATTCCAGATTATAGGCGATTTTTCTAAGTTTCCTGCCCATTTAACCTTTCTCAAGTTGTATAAGATCTGATCTTTTCTGAGTGTAATTTTCCTAATACAATACAACATTTAATTCCTATATAATCACACTCTTAAATTCTACAATTGGCCTAGACATCTAACAAAGAATCAACCTCTTTATTTGAGTCTAATCGAGCCCTACGTTTTAGGTTTGCCACTCTTTCTGGCGTTCAACCTGGTAATCCAGTTTTGTTGAATCGAGCCCCAACGTTTTAGGTGCGCCAATCTTTCTGTTGACTCAGCCCCACGTTCTTGGGTCGCCAATCTTTCTATTGTTCCCGTTTACCTGGATAGTAGGCTGTCAGATATCCGCCCCCTCAATCGGATTGCCAATTATCAATCGCACCGGCACAGTTACATCAATGAAAATGGCACTGACAGATACTATCGAGATAAGAGCACAGAAGTTCACAGGAAATCATTGTGGAACACACCAAAATAGACGGGGGTTCATACTTACCGTTACTTACCTCTTAATTATCTCGGGGTTTGAGTTGACAACAGGATCACTAAAGTCTGTTCACACAATAACCTCCACCATGACATTTAAAAATGAACCAGAAACGAAGACGAGAACTTTGAACTGTACAAAAGCTTTATTTCTAATAAAGGGTATGATTTTACTAACACAACAAAATCAACGTGGCTATCAGTAGCCCAAGTCAATCTGACTACGTCCTCAGTAGGACTTGCAAAAATTATCATACAACATGATATAAAACATTTTAGCTCCCAAGAGCTCCAAATAACGTAATATTCATAACACTATTGGATTGGAAAAGGACATCAGGGTGTGACATATATAGAGCATTTGGTTTCCTTTTAATAAACATGAGAATGGTATTTATAGTCGCAAGGCCGGAGTGTGTACGACCTCACACTGATAACCAGATGTTGGCCCAGCTGCGAGCTACCCTCGAACCTGTTGCATACTGGTCAAATGCATTCCCTTCTCACGAGCTATGTTACGTAAGAATACAGCTTGCTCTCTCAAACTTTTAAATGCCTACAAGACAACTCACATTATATTTACGCAAATCTTTCAAGTATTTTGCTCACATCCTATTGGATTATTATGTTATTTTCTTAAACTTGTTAACTTCAATCCAAATGTTTAATTAGCTCTTAAATGTTTATAACAAAATCACATAAATTATTTATAACAATTAGAAATTGTTTATCATATTTGTCAAAGACAATAAAAATATTATAAGCACGCCTTTAACATCACTCTCGTTCCACATTATTTTCAAAAATATTTACAACAATTATTTACAATATTAACATTTAAATTGTTTAAATTATTAATTTAATAAATACATTGACCACATGTTCATCCGGTTGATAATTTTCATAATCGTGTTTAATATAATCGACCAATGAAGGTTAGTTATACATGTTAATGTCACAATCTGGTTTAATAAAGGTTTTAATAATGATTTGTGACGGCAACCTTCATTCAAAATCTTTTCTCAAATTCTTTCAAAACTCGTGTTAATTATAACAGTAAATCACTTGATTTATTTTCAACGAACTATGACAATCTTACTCCAGCGGAAAATCCTTCGCTAACAAGTTAATGCACAAACTGCATTAAAAATATGCCCAAAATCATCATATATTAATCTATATGGCATTCAACTTCCACATAACTTACAAAACTTCCACAAATAATTCTTTAACATTTATTCCTGTGGGAACTTCCTTCATATTCAAGGGCATTATACCTCAGCGACTTTCAACACGCGCTGCACTATCGATTATACATTCATAGTTCCAATTAAAATTTTTTATAATCATTAATTGTTTCAAAACTGTTTTCTATTTAACCTTCGTGGATTTCATTCATGAACCGAAATGAAGTCAAAACTTGCCAATCACAAACAAATTTAATAGTGAATACGCTTATATACGCCTGTCTGGTCTATCAAAATTTAAGATTAACATCTTAAAAGAAAATTGTAGTATAAAAATACTATCTTCAAATAAAGTGCGACTAAAATGCAAAGTAGTCGAATAGAATCCAATTAGACTGGGGAATGCAAACATCGTTCTATAAATCTCTAATTGAGAAAAACTCCTAACAAATGTACTTGACTTTAATGCATTCAATAATTCATTATTAAAGTTACCCTTTCACAAAAGTGTCTATAATGCAATGTTCATTCATAACTGACGATAAATGTCTGTGTTGCAATCAATTCAAATAACGACTAGTATTTCCAAGATCGTCGACAACGTAAGAGATTTTAACGCTCTAAAATCATTTAAATGTTCTTCCTTCTTGATGATGACAGAAAATTGTTCAAAGTAATTAAACTGGGGTAGAATTACTTTAATAAAATGACACGCTGTCTGAATTTAAATCTGCCATAAAAATCATTAACTTACAATCAAATCGTGACTACAAAAATATTAATTACTGAAAAATTCTAAATATCAGTCTCAACTGATTCAAAATCGTTAACTATGCCCATGACATAACAATGTCTTAATAAATCGTCGAAAAATGCAAAACTCATCAAGGTGTACTGAGAATAAGAATCTCAACAAGAAAATAGGGCAAAAATACATGAGGATAAAAATATGGGAAAAATGGTTGCTCAAACATCATTAGTAAACTCAAATACAATAAACGTTCACGACTACCTTATCTGCCGATTGACGTTCCAGAGGAAAAATTCCCCAAAGAAGACTGCTGATGGATCCATTTCACCACGTTAAAGCTGAGCTCCATCCTCGAAATAGGAAATAGCACCCTCGGAGAATCGAACTGCTTCCTTCTCCGTGAATCGCTCTGCTCCTCGAAGACGAATAGACATCCTTCCGGCAATAATCTTCTTTGTGAGTCGGGATATCCCTGACCTCTCTTGAAAAATTCCCTGAAGTTCCAGTAGACAATCGTCATGAAGTTTTGTAGAAATTTCCGAAGAAATTATTCATATACAGAGTATGAAATTGTTTCTATGGCTGTTCGATTGTATTCAGCCTTTAATTACGAAACATGGGTGTAGATGGTATTCACCGCATGTTCGCTTGTGTGGAATAGCAATTAGCGAAGTTCCATGTCGCTATCTTACTCCGTTGAAGTATGTCCCAATTGCAATAAGCTCCTTAGCCTTCCATCTGCTCTTCGGTTGTAGTGTTAGAAGAACAAACTGCCGTATTCAATTGCTCCATTATACTGTATCGTTCTGTAACCAAGCAATCTGAAGTCTTTCTATTCCAGTCGCAGCGTCAGCCTTGCGTTGATTCTGGCTATACAAAAGTGCTTCTCTTGTGGTGAGATAATCACTTTTGCCAGTCGTATAAAACTGCTAATATCTTTTAAACTAATCGGTCGAAATTGTTCAGCTTTTCTCTATTACTTTATGAAGCACAACACAATACAATTAGCTTATCGGTGACCGCTAACTGTTCAAAGCTGAACTTGTAGAAGCTTTCTAAGGTCCGTTTCAACTTCACCTAGTTTGACTTGGATCTCGTTAATATAGTGGCCTCGCCACGCGTTATAAAGACGATTCTTTTCACTGCTGTTCACTTCGACGTCTCACTATAATGAATGTATAAGAAAAGAACTTTCACAAATATACTTCGATGATCTGAGAATGAGATCTCAGAATGATCAGAGAACGAAAGAGGCTCCTCTCTTCTGCGCAAGCCCTTTTATTAACTTCTCGAGGGGCGTTTCCATCCCTTCCAAAGCGTGGTACTGCGTCATCGCTAGAAGTTCCAACTTCGTTAATACATGACGGATTTTCAAAATTCAAAAACTGAAAATAAATTTCACCAAAATTCCAAATCAATGCTTTTCTGCAAATGGATTTCCACAATTCTGCATTCCAAAAGTAATAAAAATACCATAGTTTCAGCAATCTCCGTCTTCCTTTAAACTATCGTTGATTGGTTCATGTCTCTCCTCCAATAGCATAGTTTCTTCCTCAGCAGAATTCCTCGTTTCCTGCGACTGCGTCGTAAATCTTGGAACATTCTCGACTAAATGCTGACGTCACTGAGAATCTCAGCTCAAGTAGCCTGCTGGCATAACATTTACGTCATCCGTGCTTACGTCATGACTACCCACGTCATAACTATGACAACCATAACTTTCATTATAATTTCAAATATAGCCACCGTGGTCTCTACATAATTCAATTACGGGGGCAGTACCTTCTTAGGGCCAGAAGGGCCAACGCCGGCTTCGCTCGAGGGGGAAAACTTGGGAGAGTAATATTTGGGTCCAACTAAAGCGAATAAAGCAATTTCCAGCTTTCCACTAATTATTTCCTTATTGAACTACCTGTCGCCTGGCCTATATAGGCAAAAACTCTAAATTTTTCATGATTTCCAGAAGTATTCTCCTTGTGATGAGCATTTTATTTGACTGGAACCTGAAATAAACCCAGACAAGATTTTATTTGACACCCACCGATTTTCTCTGTTCGTGATGTTATTGTCATTTAGAAAAAAGTAGCAAAAAGCAGCAGAAAAACTAAACTGATCTACAATATAGAGGCCATAACCACTAGAAAAAATCAACACTGCATGCTCGGACTGCTTCGGAACATAACTATTCACCTTCTTATATCTCAAGATGGTAAATATAAGCAGACGTTTAAAGAACGATTTTCCTGACACACAAATTTCACTATATAACAACTAAAAATATCATTACATACCTGAACACGAAGGTTCCATGGCGAAACAATGAAAAATTTCCGAAAACTTGGCTTATCTGCTCTGCTGTATCTCAACTACTGTGGGCTCTCCAAGCGAGACGCAGTGTGGTCAAGGTCAGAACGTGTTTCAACATGGTCGAGCAAGTCTTCTAGTGTTCTGTTATGCCAAAAATATCAGTATACGACCAATTTCAGTTTTTGAATTAATGCCGCATTTGAGGCACTCTTGCCCCACTGTGCGTTGGCAGAAGAATTCAGGAAGATGTGGCGAGTATACTCTGTGAGAATGTTACCATTGGTCATGTCTGCAACGGGAGTGGTTCCAAAGGCTGTGGTCTGAAGGAGCTGATCAGGACCGTGGACAGCGATCACGGGCCCTAGACCAAGGTCTTCCGGGCCCACCATTTTCATTGAACCTGTGACATAATTTTGGGACAACGGTATTGGTAGCAAAAGTTTACCCACTCCCCTCTCAAAGAAAGCTTCGTGGAATTGAGCTTGCCCAACTGAAAATTAACTTACTTTGTTTTCAGTTATTCAGTCACTGTCCTTTTTCATTTTTGGGTCCGCCTCGTTGAGTAAAGGCTAGCAATCTTGGCTGTCACCGCGGGGCCCAGGTTCGATTCCCAGCTCTGACAAGAAATTTAATTCTAGACTGAGAGCTGGAACGGGGTACGCTCAGCCTCGTGAGGCAAAACTGAAATGAGGCGGGTTCGATTCCCACCTCACACATCCTGGAAGTGATTTCCGTGGTTTCCCACTTCTACTCCAGGCGAACGCCGGGATGGTTTTATTAAATTATGGCTACGGCCGCCTCCTTCCCAATCCTCATCTGGATTACAATTACACACACTAATACAGCCATCACAATAACACCGATTATCAGGCAGCATTCCACACTCACCCAAGTACACGATGATAAATGGCCATGTTGTCCAAGCCCCTCAAATGAGGCAACAACAATTCTCAGGATTATACTGTACTAGCAGTAGTGCCCGGTTTCGCCCGGTGGATCTATTAGTTTTATGGATGATAATTAATACTACTACAGAACTGGCACATGATACTTCAACTAACAGAAAAAAATATTTTTTAAATATAACTTTTTGTGTTGGTGGTGGTGGTTGTAGTGGGGGTGATAAGCAGTATAGTATAATGGACGTAACGTTCAGGTCTTTTCCCGTTATGATAATAATGAATAGGGAAACGGCTGTTTACTAACTACAGCACTGACACATGTAATTTACAAACAAATTTTAAAATATGTTTAGAAAGAGGAGTAAGTGAAGTAAGACACTTCCCAGGGCCTATATCTCATTGGTGTCAGAAATGTAGAGACCAATAGTGTAGTCTTTTGTCGCATAGCGCCGTAGGAAAATAATCAGAACACTTTGGAAAACTTCGGCTGTCCCGTGCTCCTGAGGTAGCAATGGTATCTTTTATCGCCACATAGCGCTCAACGGTAAGTTTCGGAATAAATAATGGTAAATTTGAAAGCACCAACGCTTATTGCAGCTGGTAACCTCAATGTATTGCACCAACACCATTGCACTTATACAGAGGCATAATATGTTCATGATGGTAACTGTTTTAAGGGGCCTAAGAAATATTTTGCACTAATTACTCCCCGTGACTGCAATTTATAAGCAGCGCAAGATTTAACTATTTTCGCAATTCTGCACCAGAACACTAGTAGGGGCAACGTGATGCAGCGCGAATTGCCAGTCAACAATGGACTTGTTAATATACTCCTACAGTTACACTACTACGGACATGAATGGTTTTAGGGCCTAAATACGTGGTTTTCAAGTTCAGTTTGTTTGTTATTCTAAATGTAGGGCATGGAGAGCGTTGTCCAAAATATCAAGTGGACAGTGTTACCAACAGGGTTTCAAAGTGTAAGTAAAATTTGGCGCAATCAGGAGGAACGGTGTAGATTTGTGCCAAAGGGCCTAAATGCAGGGAATGGAGTGGTCTGTCCGAAATTTAACATAGCCTAAACTATTCCTCTTGAATCTGGCTATCATATACAAAAAGAATTTTTCGAATCCGACTGGTAGTTCTAGAGATTAGCGCGTTTAAATACACAAACACACAAACTCTTCAGCTTTATTATATTAGTATAGATTATACTTCTCAGTTTCAGGAATGGAATGTCTCTCTTTAACCTTGACGAGAACTCAATAAGTTGTTATTTTAACTTCAACGCGAAAAACTTTCCTAGAGATTGAATATTGCAATCACGCAATGCCAGCTAAAGTCTAGTTATGAGACAGGCAGAATAACGCGATATGGCTTCAAGATACCGCCATTTCCGAACCTAATATACATGATTTGCAATCGTGGAACAAATTACGAGTGACCTGACCTAATAATCATAAACCATCCACAATGGTGCCTCATCGTTGATACCATTGATCAGTTCTCAAGCCTAACGTGGCGGCTGGTGGCATTTATTGGTGGATGTGAGGTTAAAAAGTTTCATATTGCCCACATCATTTTCCTAAGAATAACAAAAGTGTAGAGTATGTACTGTACATAGAGTTCGGTTACTGTAACTTTGAAGTTTATTGACAGCTAGGGTTGCCAACTTACATAAGGAAAGATTCAATTTATATCCTGTAGACAATAACAAATATATACATGTTTTAATCATGTACGTTTTCCAGTTTATTTGTTCGCTTGTCCTAGAAATTGGGAACATATTGGGAACATATTCTGTCGGCCAGACTGAAAAGTTGCGTATCAAACTGAAGAACCACATGCTCGTGGCATGGGTGTGAGGTCGGTAATGGACGCTTTACCGAATTCATCCACCTGCGCTAATAACGTGATTATTATTATAATGAAATGAAAATCCACAGCCTGCTTCCAGTCTCCGACCGGATCAGGAATGGAATGAATGGAGCCCCTATCTAGCGGCGAGGATATGAACTGTGCCGGCTGCCGAGGCCTGACGCACTCCTCTGGGGCAATGATTAAATGAATGACAGATGAAATGAAATGATAGTGGAGAGTGTTGCTGGAATGAAATTTTGACAGGGAAAACCGGAGTACCCGGAGAAAAACCTGTCTGCCTCCATTTTGTCCAGCACAGATCTCACATGGAGTGACAGGGATTTGAACCACGGAACCAGCGGTGAGAGGCCGGCGTGCTGCCGCCTAAGCCACGGAGGCTTTATGATTATTATTATAATACTAATTATAATTGATAATAATGCGCAAAATCGTCTGAAAGTATTATTTCAATTTGGACGCGTGTTCGCTTTTCAGATAAATATATAGCGGTTATTTTAAATGTTGAGTAAATATGTAGCGTAGGCAGGCAGAGGAGTCTGTCTCCAGGTCGGACATTTTTGTTTTGACTATCGAGTCGGAAGCAGATACGGAATTTCTCGTTCAAGATATTCATTTGATTTCTCCCTCTTTGAAGGTAACTGTGCTGTGCGTTATTCCTGTTTTGCTTTTATTTGTAATTGGAATTTATGGATCGTGCTGGATCAGGAAACCCTCCAACGAATCGTCAAGAGGCAAGCTGACAAAATAAAAGGTAGTCAGGGGTCTAAAAATGTGGATATTGCGAGATGAGCTTGTTAAGTGCTCGATCAAAGAAAATGCAGCAGAACTCTAGAAGATTTCCCCAAGGACAGTGGTCAAGTGAATTATTTTCACATTCCTGGGACAGTTCAAGTAATGATCTTATCTTCTTAGGACATCTTACACCATACTTTAGTAAGTATTTTCCTGGAATTTTGAAATGATGAGCCTAAAGAATGTTCCACACGTGTAACATTTATCAGCTGCTGTGTCATAGCGCGTCCAATGATGTAACATTCTGTCAGCGAGCCGTCAGTGAGTAGGGTGTGCTGTTAGAACGATTATTTGATAAATGCCACAAATAATGCAAGTTTCCTTTTAAAGGGGCAATGCATTGATATTGCGAGATGAATGGAGGTTTAGGCAACACAAAACAGCTGTTCACCCCTTGATGGAATACACGCGGCCATTGCTGGCTGCCATGTGGCTTATGGCTCATTGGCTGCAATGCACGTGGCAGTGGTGGATTGATCTGTTCATTAGGACTATTTGTTCCCCCAAGAACTGTCAAAGATTTACAAAGTTACAGTAAACGCACTATATTCGTCAGCGTTCAGCAACATTGTAAAAATTTCGTTCAAAGCATGCAATATGTTATCTAAATATACGACATATTCAGTTAAAATACTGTAAACGATTAGGAATTGAGTTCAAATGAAATTCATTCATCGAAAATTAATAAGACTTAAACTTACTCTCCAAGAATTCACCCACCTGCTAAATTCAAACATTTACCTTGGGCTATAATTCTAACATACAGTTAGGCTATACGAATATCACTGTTATATAGACTTATATTGATTTACAGCTTGTATTGAAAAGTACAGCTAGGTTTTGAAGATGGACAAAACGCAATGCAAATTGGAAGTTGAATTACTGGATAGATTTCTAAATCATGTGATAGATATGTATCAAAGAAAAACGTGGAAGCTCTAAATCACCGCCATATGGCTGAGTAGCAGTCAGTTGGTAGGCCCAGGGAATCAGTGACCTGTAGAGCCATATGGCTGAGTAGCAGTCAGTTGGTAGGTCCAGGCAATCAGTGACCTGTAGAGCCATATGGCTGAGTAGCAGTCAGTTGGTAGGTCCAGGCAATCAGTGACCTGTAGAGCCATATGGCTGAGTAGCAGTCAGTTGGTAGGTCCAGGCAATCAGTGACCTGTAGAGCCATATGGCTGAGTAGCAGTCAGTTGGTAGGCCCAGGCAATCAGTGACCTGTAGAGCCATATGGCTGAGTAGCAGTCAGTTGGTAGGTCCAGGCAATCAGTGACCTGTAGAGCCATATGGCTGAGTAGCAGTCAGTTGGTAGGCCCAGGCAATCAGTGACCTGTAGAGCCATATGGCTGAGTAGCAGTCAGTTGGTAGGTCCAGGCAATCAGTGACCTGTAGAGCCATATGGCTGAGTAGCAGTCAGTTGGTAGGCCCAGGCAATCAGTGACCTGTAGAGCCATATGGCTGAGTAGCAGGCAGTTGGTAGGTCCAGGCAATCAGTGACCTGTAGAGCCATATGGCTGAGTAGCAGTCAGTTGGTAGGTCCAGGCAATCAGTGACCTGTAGAGCCATATGGCTGAGTAGCAGTCAGTTGGTAGGCCCAGGCAATCAGTGACCTGTAGAGCCATATGGCTGAGTAGCAGTCAGTTGGTAGGTCCAGGCAATCAGTGACCTGTAGAGCCATATGGCTGAGTAGCAGTCAGTTGGTAGGCCCAAGCAATCAGTGACCTGTAGAGCCATATGGCTGAGTAGCAGTCAGTTGGTAGGTCCAGGCAATCAGTGACCTGTAGAGCCATATGGCTGAGTAGCAGTCAGTTGGTAGGTCCAGGCAATCAGTGACCTGTAGAGCCATATGGCTGAGTAGCAGTCAGTTGGTAGGTCCAGGCAATCAGTGACCTGTAGAGCCATATGGCTGAGTAGCAGTCAGTTGGTAGGTCCAGGCAATCAGTGACCTGTAGAGCCATATGGCTGAGTAGCAGTCAGTTGGTAGGTCCAGGCAATCAGTGACCTGTAGAGCCATATGGCTGAGTAGCAGTCAGTTGGTAGGTCCAGGCAATCAGTGACCTGTAGAGCCATATGGCTGAGTAGCAGTCAGTTGGTAGGCCCAGGCAATCAGTGACCTGTAGAGCCATATGGCTGAGTAGCAGTCAGTTGGTAGGCCCTGGCAATCAGTGACCTGTAGAGCCATATGGCTGAGTAGCAGTCAGTTGGTAGGCCCAGGCAATCAGTGACCTGTAGAGCCATATGGCTGAGTAGCAGTCAGTCGGTAGGCCCAGGCAATCAGTGACCTGTAGAGCCATATGGCTGAGTAGCAGTCAGTTGGTAGGTCCAGGCAATCAGTGACCTGTAGAGCCATATGGCTGAGTAGCAGTCAGTTGGTAGGCCCAGGCAATCAGTGACCTGTAGAGCCATATGGCTGAGTAGCAGTCAGTTGGTAGGCCCAGGCAATCTGTGACCTGTAGAGCCATATGGCTGAGTAGCAGTCAGTTGGTAGGCCCAGGCAATCAGTGACCTGTAGAGCCATATGGCTGAGTAGCAGTCAGTTGGTAGGTCCAGGCAATCAGTGACCTGTAGAGCCATATGTCTGAGTAGCAGTCAGTTGGTAGGTCCTGGCAATCAGTGACCTGTAGAGCCATATGGCTGAGTAGCAGTCAGTTGGTAGGCCCTGGCAATCAGTGACCTGTAGAGCCATATGGCTGAGTAGCAGTCAGTTGGTAGGTCCTGGCAATCAGTGACCTGTAGAGCCATATGGCTGAGTAGCAGTCAGTTGGTAGGCCCAGGCAATCAGTGATCTGTAGAGCCATATGGCTGAGTAGCAGTCAGTTGGTAGGTCCAGGCAATCAGTGACCTGTAGAGCCATATGGCTGAGTAGCAGTCAGTTGGTAGGCCCAGGCAATCAGTGACCTGTAGAGCCATATGGCTGAGTAGCAGTCAGTTGATATGCCCAGGCAATCAGTGATCTGTAGAGCCATATGGCTGAGTAGCAGTCAGTTGGTAGGTCCAGGCAATCAGTGACCTGTAGAGCCATATGGCTGAGTAGCAGTCAGTTGGTAGGTCCAGGCAATCAGTGATCTGTAGAGCCATATGGCTGAGTAGCAGTCAGTTGGTAGGTCCAGGCAATCAGTGACCTGTAGAGCCATATGGCTGAGTAGCAGTCAGTTGGTAGGTACAGACAATCAGTGACCTGTAGAGCCATATGGCTGAGTAGCAGTCAGTTGGTAGGTCCTGGCAATCAGTGACCTGTAGAGCCATATGGCTGAGTAGCAGTCAGTTGGTAGGCCCAGGCAATCAGTGACCTGTAGAGCCATATGGCTGAGTAGCAGTCAGTTGGTAGGTCCAGGCAATCAGTGACCTGTAGAGCCATATGGCTGAGTAGCAGTCAGTTGGTAGGTCCAGGCAATCAGTGACCTGTAGAGCCATATGGCTGAGTAGCAGTCAGTTGGTAGGTCCAGGCAATCAGTGACCTGTAGAGCCATATGGCTGAGTAGCTGTCAGTTGGTAGGCCCAGGCAATCAGTGACCTGTAGAGCCATATGGCTGAGTAGCAGTCAGTTGGTAGGTCCTGGCAATCAGTGACCTGTAGAGCCATATGGCTGAGTAGCAGTCAGTTGGTAGGTCCAGGCAATCAGTGACCTAAAGAGCCATATGGCTGAGTAGCAGTCAGTTGGTAGGTACAGGCAATCAGTGACCTGTAGAGCCATATGACTGAGTAGCAGTCAGTTGGTAGGTCCAGGCAATCAGTGACCTGTAGAGCCATATGGCTGAGTAGCAGTTAGTTGGTAGGCCCAGGCAATCAGTGACCTGTAGAGCCATATGGCTGAGTAGCAGTCAGTCGGTAGGCCCAGGCAATCAGTGACCTGTAGAGCCATATGGCTGAGTAGCAGTTAGTTGGTAGGTCCAGGCAATCAGTGACCTGTAGAGCCATATGGCTGAGTAGCAGTCAGTTGGTAGGCCCAGGCAATCAGTGACCTGTAGAGCCATATGGCTGAGTAGCAGTCCTTTGGTAGGCCCTGGCAATCAGTGACCTGTAGAGCCATATGGCTGAGTAGCAGTCAGTTGGTAGGCCCAGGCAATCAGTGACCTGTAGAGCCATATGGCTGAGTAGCAGTCAGTCGGTAGGCCCAGGCAATCAGTGACCTGTAGAGCCATATGGCTGAGTAGCAGTCAGTTGGTAGGCCCAGGCAATCAGCGACCTGTAGAGCCATATGGCTGAGTAGCAGTCAGTTGGTAGGCCCAGGCAATCAGTGACCTGTAGAGCCATATGGCTGAGTAGCAGTCAGTTGGTAGGCCCTGGCAATCAGTGACCTGTAGAGCCATATGGCTGAGTAGCAGTCAGTTGGTAGGCCCAGGCAATCAGTGACCTGTAGAGCCATATGGCTGAGTAGCAGTCAGTCGGTAGGCCCAGGCAATCAGTGACCTGTAGAGCCATATGGCTGAGTAGCAGTCAGTTGGTAGGTCCAGGCAATCAGTGACCTGTAGAGCCATATGGCTGAGTAGCAGTCAGTTGGTAGGCCCAGGCAATCAGTGACCTGTAGAGCCATATGGCTGAGTAGCAGTCAGTTGGTAGGTCCAGGCAATCAGTGACCTGTAGAGCCATATGGCTGAGTAGCAGTCAGTTGGTAGGTCCAGGCAATCAGTGACCTGTAGAGCCATATGGCTGAGTAGCAGTCAGTTGGTAGGCCCAGGCAATCAGTGACCTGTAGAGCCATATGGCTGAGTAACAGTCAGTTGGTAGGCCCAGGCAATCAGTGACCTGTAGAGCCATATGGCTGAGTAGCAGTCAGTTGGTAGGCCCAGGCAATCAGTGACCTGTAGAGCCATATGGCTGAGTAGCAGTCAGTTGGTAGGTCCAGGCAATCAGTGACCTGTAGAGCCATATGGCTGAGTAGCAGTCAGTTGGTAGGCCCAGGCAATCAGTGACCTGTAGAGCCATATGGCTGAGTAGCAGTCAGTTGGTAGGCCCAGGCAATCAGTGACCTGTAGAGCCATATGGCTGAGTAGCAGTCAGTTGATATGCCCAGGCAATCAGTGATCTGTAGAGCCATATGGCTGAGTAGCAGTCAGTTGGTAGGTCCAGGCAATCAGTGACCTGTAGAGCCATATGGCTGAGTAGCAGTCAGTTGGTAGGTCCAGGCAATCAGTGATCTGTAGAGCCATATGGCTGAGTAGCAGTCAGTTGGTAGGTCCAGGCAATCAGTGACCTGTAGAGCCATATGGCTGAGTAGCAGTCAGTTGGTAGGTACAGACAATCAGTGACCTGTAGAGCCATATGGCTGAGTAGCAGTCAGTTGGTAGGTCCTGGCAATCAGTGACCTGTAGAGCCATATGGCTGAGTAGCAGTCAGTTGGTAGGCCCAGGCAATCAGTGACCTGTAGAGCCATATGGCTGAGTAGCAGTCAGTTGGTAGGTCCAGGCAATCAGTGACCTGTAGAGCCATATGGCTGAGTAGCAGTCAGTTGGTAGGTCCAGGCAATCAGTGACCTGTAGAGCCATATGGCTGAGTAGCAGTCAGTTGGTAGGTCCAGGCAATCAGTGACCTGTAGAGCCATATGGCTGAGTAGCTGTCAGTTGGTAGGCCCAGGCAATCAGTGACCTGTAGAGCCATATGGCTGAGTAGCAGTCAGTTGGTAGGTCCAGGCAATCAGTGACCTGTAGAGCCATATGGCTGAGTAGCAGTCAGTTGGTAGGTCCAGGCAATCAGTGACCTGTAGAGCCATATGACTGAGTAGCAGTCAGTTGGTAGGTCCAAGCAATCAGTGACCTATAGAGCCATATGGCTGAGTAGCAGTCAGTTGGTAGGCCCAGGCAATCAGTGACCTGTAGAGCCATATGGCTGAGTAGCAGTCAGTTGGTAGGTCCAGGCAATCAGTGACCTATAGAGCCATATGGCTGAGTAGCAGTCAGTTGGTAGGTACAGGCAATCAGTGACCTGTAGAGCCATATGGCTGAGTAGCAGTCAGTCGGTAGGTCCAGGCAATCAGTGACCTGTAGAGCCATATGGCTGAGTAGCAGTCAGTTGGTAGGCCCAGGCAATCAGTGACCTGTAGAGCCATATGGCTGAGTAGCAGTCAGTTGGTAGGTACAGGCAATCAGTGACCTGTAGAGCCATATGGCTGAGTAGCAGTCAGTCGGTAGGTCCAGGCAATCAGTGACCTGTAGAGCCATATGGCTGAGTAGCAGTCAGTTGGTAGGTACAGGCAATCAGTGACCTGTAGAGCCATATGGCTGAGTAGCAGTCAGTTGGTAGGCCCAGGCAATCAGTGACCTGTAGAGCCATATGGCTGAGTAGCAGTCAGTTGGTAGGCCCTGGCAATCAGTGACCTGTAGAGCCATATGGCTGAGTAGCAGTCAGTTGGTAGGTCCAGGCAATCAGTGACCTGTAGAGCCATATGGCTGAGTAGCAGTCAGTTGGTAGACGAATGCCCTCAATGGGCTCTGGTGATATATGGCTGAATAGCACTGCTGAAGTCTGGAAAAGAACCAACAGAGCCAACAAACTTTCGTCCAGCCTCACTTCTCTGCCAATTATACAAAGTATTGGAGATACTAATTCTCAACCGTATTTCACAATATTTTGAGAAAACTCTCATTAAGGAGCAATCTGGTTTCCGTCCCGGAAGATCATGGTGTGGACAAATCCGTAATCTGACACAGTGTATAGAGGACGGATATGAGGGAGGGTAGGTTACAGGTGTGGCATTCATTGATCTCTCAGCAGCATATGTTATGGTCAACCATAAGAAGTTGATTAGAAAGGTATGTTCCACTACAAAAGACTACTGCCAACACAATTCGTTCAGTGGTTGCTGCAAAACAGGAGATTTTATGTCACTCTAAACAACACGAAGAGTCGTTGGAGGACTCAGAAGAACGGCCTACCTCAGAGTAGCGTATTAGCCCCACTCTTGTACAATATATACACTTATTCCACGTATTCCTGGAACCAGATAATTAATTTATGCAGACGATACAGCGATTGCTGCTTAAGACAGAACTTTTGAAGGGGAGGAGATGAAGTTGCCAACTGCTCTTGAAGATCTAGCCAAATATTATGATGAAAATCACTTGAAGCCCAACCCTGGAAAGACGCAGGATTGTGCATTCCATCTGAAAAAATAGGGAAGCCAGAAGGAAGTTAAATATTAACTAGAGGGGACAACAATTACCTCACTGTGACACTCCAAAATATCTGGAAGTAAAGCTTGATCGTTCTCTCACATTCAAAGTCCATTTCGACGATATGAAGCTTAAAGTCTGTCTGTTAGGTAGTCAGTCCGGAAGTTGGTTGGATCCTCAAAAAGCACCACCATAGGTTATGTGGTAGAAACCCACAAAACCCAAGGCAGCACTATAATGAGGGGTACTAGGCAAGGTGAGGAGTGAGGTAGTTTGCCATTCCTTTCCTCACTGAGACGGTACAGCTGTACTAACCCTACGAGCAGAACCTCTCACAGAATCCACAGGCACTAGCTGTGCCCTGAGTCCATTACTCATCACCATCCATACCTCAGTAGCTTCCATATAATCACAGCCATGAATGAGACTTTTTTTAGCGTATGGCTTTTAGTGCCGGGAGTGTCCGAGGACATGTTCGGCTCGCCAGTTTTGTAGCTGCTTCGAGGCGGACACCCAATGGGTGAGCTACACGTACCGTCGCGTGTGGAGTGTTGTCTGCGGAGAAATGTTTGAATGTAAGGACGAGGAGTTGGAAGGTAGCGGCTGTGGCCTATAGTTTGGGACCAACCCCCGCATTTGCCTGGAAGGAAGATGGGAAACCACAGATGACCATATTCAAGGTTGTCGGCGGGGGGATTCGAACCTCCTCGCCTCCCGGATGTGAGCGACTGTCAGCAGTCATGCCGTAACGACCACGGCTAACTCATCCGGATGAATGAGACTGAGACATTGGTGAAAAGCCACATTATACTCTAGCCTGTGCCAACAGACAAATACAAATGTACTACATTCATCAAGAGATGATAAACAGGCAGGAGCTTAAAGTATCTGCCCGGAATATCGCAAACTTACTGGTCCCACCTGGGGTGCACAGCCAAATGTGCTCCGTATATCTGCCCTGGCACTAAGTTTTTCCGCAGCAGAATATGCAGTGTGGCGAAATTCTGCACATACAAGAGAAGTTGATGTAGCCTTGAATGAGACTGGACGTATTGTGGCAGGTTGCCTGCGACCAACTCCTGTTAACAAAATGAACCAAATCATGGGTATAGCATCACCAGATATTCGCAGAAGAACAGCTGCAGAAGTAGAGAAGAAGAACCAGAAAACTGATCCTAGACACCTATTATTTGGACATACACATCAACCCAGAAGGATTAGGTCAAGAAAGAGCTTCCTACAGTCAACTGTAGCGATCCCATCATCAGCCTGAACTCGCCGATTACAGTTATGGCTGGATTCACTTCCCGAAAGTCATTGGACCAATGTCAGGGAAGAACCAGTTGCGGGGTGTTTTCAGCCGTTTGTCATCTGGAAGACAATAAACAGACTGAGTGCCAGAGGATCTCCATGCAGAGCTACTCTCAACACTGTAGACGGACTTAGTGATTGTGGGGAAGTTCAGAACCCACAACATCTTCTGGTATGCAGAATACTACCTGAGACTTGCACCACCAACGATCTTTGGAGAGCAAATGACAGGGCCATCAAGACTGCCAAATTCTGGTCTTGGCATTTCATTTGTTAATATAGTCAGTAAGTTTGTTTGTATTGTTCCCTTTAAATTGTATTTTTTTCCTGGACACGTAAAATAAATAAATTTTAAAAATATAATGCCGCTGTTATATTGCTTTGAGCGTACGATACTCCATTTAGGTTTCTATCTTATCACTAATTTTCGTTATTGTAGTTCTAAATCATAGAAAGTTATTTACTGTTAAATTAAGAAATTTCAGGATGGCCGTTGCGCGCTACATTCAGTTTGATAAATGTATCACTTACGCTACCCGGTCACGAATTCCAAGATTACTGGCCGAGGGGACACGATGCGCTGACCACGCCTCACCCCTATATCTGCAGAAGAAAGGGCTGGGCTGCGGTCGCTTGGTAGGCCTAGGACCTTCATGGGCTGTAAAGCCATGGGTCATTTACTAACGCTACTGACGCCTCTTATGTTATACTCCCCTTCCACCAAGTTTCTCTTTAACTGTGCAATAATAACCTGAGTTTCTAATTTACTCTAATAGTTCACCTAGCTGCCATCTTGAATCTATGGAACCACTGTGCTTTTGCTTTGTGCATACAAAGCGAGGTTCTATTTTATTATAAAATTCCGTTATTATAGCTCTAGGATACCGAAAGTTATTAATTTATTTCGAAATTTCAAGATGGCCGTTGTGTGCTATATGCAGTATGATAATCTTTTGAGTAACGCAATTCAGAGCTCTTATATTATGCTCTTCTCTTGGCAAGATTCGTCTTACTTACCCCATCACATTCTGAATTGTCGATTTTAATATTCTAATATTTTGCATCACCGCCAACTTGGAAGTATGGAGATTTTATTTTTTTCCTTAGCAAGAATACAAGGCCATATATACGGCCCTACCGTGTCACTAATTTTCGTTACTGTACTGGAGCTCTCAAGTATTGAGAGTTATTTGTTTTGACGTGACGACAACAAATAAATTGTTGGAATACAGTGACGTTCGTGAAAAAGTGTTACAGTGAAAGGTGATGATATCATTTTATCTCTCTTCTGCTGCAACTCTATCTCTCGCTCTCTCTCTCTCTCTCTTCTGTTGCTGGGCTCGAGTGTCGCTACTGTCGTTTTTTGATGTCACGGGTGAACCTCTGAATGGATATTGATGCGGTTTTCACCATTCTGTGAAGGATGTCTCGAGGAAGGTTTCTGTAGAAAAACATTCATTTATGATCAATGGAAGCCGATCAGTAACGATTTAAGTGACTCGAGTCGAAGGAACACTTGCCGTCCGTAGGCTTTTTAAACTTACGCTGGGTAAACCGTTAAAAAAATCAGCATGAAAAGTTGTACAAAAAAGTCCCAGTCTTCAATACATCGCGCACTATAAGTGTTTTTACGTTTTCATTTCTTCCAACCATCTCCATTCAAATACTGAGGCGACAGTTTACGAGCTGGCTAGGGGTGAGTCTATCACCCCTGTTACAGCGTAGCTAGCGGGCGAACATATTACTCCAGATACAGCCAGCAGCAAACTATCGAGTCATGTTGAGTTTAAACTTCAAAGAAGAGTGGTTGTGTTTGGAGATTCCCTGGAAGTGCAACTCGGCTTTTCTTCATTTTACCTGACAACTTTCCGTTCAGCAAAATACATAAATAAAAAAGATATACCAAGCTGATATTTCGCAAGAGCGACAGTTTAAACAAATCAGTCCGAGAATACGTTGTTACGCTCCATTATCGTCGCGCACCGTAGGTGCACACACCCAATATTTCTTTATGTTTCATAATTTCATGATGGCTGCTGCAGGCAATATGCACTCTCATAATTAAATCTCAGCCTCAGGGTTGTTCAATAGATTTTCAGCGCCTCTACTAGATGGAAGTGTAAAACGAAACATTGAAATGAAAAGTGCATAACCTAAATGAATCCAACTCATAAATCTAAGGTACAAAAAAGAAGTTGTGGCCATTCGATTATTATTATTATTATTATTATTATTATTATTATTATTATTATTATTATTATTATAACTACTATTATTATTGATATAATTTGAGAGTGTTGTGCCTTTCAGTGCCCAGTCTTGTCTGCAAGCCTCCGTTCGCAAACGAGTCCCCCTCCTTATAGTTAGCAGTACGGCCTCATCGGATCCTCCCCAGGAGCTCACATCTAGTGGGACGTGGGTTGGCGACCACAGGACACCAGCTGAGTCCGGCATTGCTTCCACTTACTTGTTCCGGGCTCCTCTCCGTCCTCTTTTCTGTCGACCTCTCTTGGTCAACTCTTGTTCTCTTCCTACCCGGACGGTATAAGGGTATCCGAGGCCTAGGGAGTATCTTCCTTTCACCCCTTAATTGGCCCTTGTCTCATCTTTCCGTATACCCTCCTTCTATGAGGGGTCAGCCTTCTTTTTCTTTTCATGTTATCTCCTGCCTTCTGCTCAAGGCCCTCAAAGAGGCAGGGTGTATGTTGCCCCACCACTTCTGGTGCACCCTGGATAGTGCTACACCCTCAAGGGCTCACGGCTGGTGAGTTCGGGAGTTGACGATCCCGGGGGATTCCTGAGCTGGGTCCGTTTTTCCCCCTTTCTCAAATGACTTTGGAGCAGGCCCTTTCCTCTTTCCCTCTCCTATCTGCCTTTCATGGCTCTCCGTCCTTCCAAATCCCTCAATCCTCATTCTTCGAGGGTTGCGGGCATTTCTTTTATTCCTGTCCTTTATTTGCCTTATCCTTTATTTGTTTACCATTTCTTCTTCGTGTATGTAAGTCTGTAGTTAGTAGGCTATTAGTTATAGTTTTCATTCTCATCTCATCTTTCACTCTCACCTAAACCATTAGGGGCCGATAACCTAGATGTTAGGCCCCTTAAAAAACAATTATCATCATCATCATCATTGGATTCCCAAGGTTGCAGGATCGAATCCTGGCGCAGTTAGTTGGCGTTTGAGGATGTGCAAATGTGAGAGAGCCACGGCAGTAGATTTACTGGCACGTTAAAGATCCCCTTCGGGGAGAAATTCCGGCACCTCGGTGTCTCTAAATACTGCAGTAGTTAGAAGGGACTTAACACCAATAACATTATTATGATTTATATTATCATCGGATTCTACAACTCTCACCTTGAAATCGCTGAACATAGAATCTAAACATCGCCTTTGCGTCTCTTACCTTCTATTGCCGAGCTCACTGGCCTCTTACGTAATCTCTTCTTCCCCTTTGTCATCACATGAATTCCTCATCTGAGGCGGCTCATACAAACAGCTACATCTGAGATTGTCATTTATAGCTTAGCCTTTATCTCGTCCTTACAGGCACCCTCCTGACATTGCACCCTTCTACTTGTCCCAAGATTCATTCATGCTACACTCATATCAGTTACCCCCCTCGTGGTGTAGCGGCTAGCTAGGTTTCGATCCCTGGCTCTGCCAAGAAAAGTTATTTCTGGTATGACGGGTTACACTCAGCCACCTGAGTCAAAACTGAGAAGACGAGGGTTCGATTCCCACCTCAGCCAACATGAAAGTGGTTTTCCGTGGTTACCCCACTTCTTCTTCAGGAAAATGCTGGAATGGTTCCTACTTTAAGGTCACGGCCACTTCCTTCCCAATCGTATCCCTAGTTTACAAATGAAGGGTCCACGGGAATGTCACTCAATATGTAAAATCGAAATATCAGCGCGATCTGGTGGCCTCTTTGCGATGTATTGAAGGCGCAATTGTGTCTGGCTAAGAACAATGAGGCTCGTGAGAAATGACGTTTCAGGTTGACGCGTACATATTGTAACGTGTTTTTCGAGGGGATTTTACGCAACTGGCATAAGTCAGTAGGAAGCCATTCTATATTTATTTATGCGGCAAATTGTTCAGCCAAGAGAAGTTTTCATGTAACTTATTATTATTATTAACTTATTATTATTATTAAGGTATTTCTTTGGAGCATTTTTAAGAAATTATAAGTAATCAGATAGGTTTTCTATGTTATAGAAAACACTATCAAGCAAATTATTACGAACAACATTATCGTAAGAAAATTATATGATTATGGAATTTTACGGAGTTTTGTCAGTTAGGGTATTTTGAGAGAGATGCGTCACAGGGAATTCGGCTACAGGCTTAATCTTGTCGAGTAGCATGACGCAAGCTGGTTTGCAGCTTCAAGAAAAGGCGAAATGGCCTGGACCGGTAATCGACATCATCGCCGCGTCGCCGCGCCGAGTGTAAAGACCCGGAGGAGAGGAAGATCGCGTGGTGGGTCAGCCAATCAGAGGAGACCGGGCGACTGGAAGACGGCTCCGTAGAGGGGATGCGACGAGTGCATATATGGTTTGCGCGCCGTGGAGGCAAGGCGACTATCTTTGTAAAACTTAACCAGTGTGGTTGTACGTGTGGTTGGTTCCGATTTTCGGACCATAAGTTATCATATCTACAAGTATCTCATCAACTAACGAAGAAGATGACGACGACCAGGAGGCTGTGGGAAGCTCTCTACAACATCCAGTACGAGGGAAATGCTACGGCAATTTCCAGTGGTAAGCACGAATGACTCAGAACTACGTAATCTCTCGTCTCTTTGTTTAATATTCAGTATTTCAGTAACTTCATAGCTTGGGAATAAGAGTAAAATCCGTAATTTATCCGACTCCGTTTTCACGTAATTTTCTAGCGGTAATATTCAAATCGCAACGCTCCAATTTCAATTCAAACTTATTATTATTATTATTATTATTAATTTTTCAATACTCGTTTTATACAATAAATTCATTTCTTTTAACCATGCAATCTTTGCTTTCAGTAGGTAGCATTAGATATAGACCAATTCCTTCTCCTGATACAATTGTTTGTTGGGTTAATGATCAAATCATACCACGATCTGAGTGAAAAGATTCTTGAAGGTGTTCTACCAGAGCTAGGGGTTGTTAAATATAAATTTAGATTTCAACATAGCGTTGAGGTCTTGGCGCCCATTAAAACAACATATCTTGGTCAGAGTAAATATTTCAAAGTGCAAGACAGAGCTAGTAAGAAACCGTTTCACTTGACATCCCAACGTGGAGAAACCATTACATTTTACGCTCAACGTGGAGAAAGTAAATCAGTTACAATTGTCGCTACCAACTTGAGGCTGAAAACCTAATAACATTTGTGGAAGGAGAAGGGTATATATTTCTGTGCCTGTATTTTGGGGGTTTTTCATTTATCGGTGTGTATCAGCATGGGTAGTGTTGAGGAAGAGATGAAGTTGCGTAGTGGTCACCAGTTGGATAGTGAAGATACGAGCAGTATGGCTAGTCTTGGAAATGAAAGCAGTACAGGGATGTCGGAGGTAAATCCCGATACTGAGGGGGGTAATCAAAACAGTCAAGCAGGGTTAGAGAGTTTGCTTCTTCAGTTTATGCAACAAAATAAAATTAGCACAGATGCTTTAAACGCCAAACTCGAACAAAATAATGCTAAACTTGAACAAAACAGTAGGGAAAATAAAGAGAGTACTGAAGCTTTAAACGCTAAACTTGAACAAAATAGTAGGGAAAATAAAGAGAGTACTGAAGCTTTAAACGCTAAACTTGAACAAAACAGTAGGGAAAATAGAGAGAGTACTGAAACTTTAAATGCTAAACTCGAACAAAATAATGCTAAACTTGAACAAAACAGTAGGGAAATTAGTGATAAATTTGAGCTGATAAGAGGTGAGATCAGAGGGGTGATGGAAGAGAAGGCTAAAGAGATTATTGCAGATGTAGACAGAAAATTAGGAAAAGTACAGGAGGAGTTAGAAATTAGAATCAGTACACAGGCTGAAAATTTAAAAGAACTAGTGCAACTTGAAACACAGCAGGTCAAAAAGCAATTGGGGGGAGAAATTGACAAATTTTGGTAGCAACTAAAGAGGTTAAAGAACAGCTGGGGGTGGGGGAAGAATTGATAAAGTACATACAGAAATAATCACTAAAGTTAATGCTTTAAGGGAGAAGAATAAGGAAAGCATTAATGTGATTAATGAGAAACAAGCTCAGTTAAGTGGTAAAGTTGAAGCATCGGAAGGGAGCATTAGGTTAACTGTAACTAATATTGAAAGAAGAGCTGAGGAGAAAATTGCTGAATTAGAACGGAAGTTGAAAGCTAGAATTAGGCAGGAAAATAGTCAGAGTAGGCCAGTTTATGTGAATAGCACACACAGGGAAATAGAACTAGGCAAATTCAGCAATCGGCAGGGTTGTCCAATGGAGTTCATGAATACAATAGAAAATAAATTCGGGGAGAGGTTGGAAGATGGTAGTATTGAGTGGTGCCAGGTAGTTGAAATTTTAGAGCAAGCGATTGTAGGGGAGACAAGAAACTGGTTTGCTGTCTACAGAGACAATTTCGAGAATATTTCAGATTTTAAAGTTAAATTTTGTGAGAAATTTTGGAATGAGGTAATTCAGACTCAGCATCGTGAGGGAATTGTGTGTGGGAAATATAACCCGAGAGGAAACTACACTATGACCGAGTACGTTTTAGGACAGGTATTGACGTGTAAATATTTGGATGGTTTAAAGGAGGAAAGTGATGTAGTCAGGCTATTACTAAGACATTTCCCATATAGAATCAAAGAAGCTGCCTGTATACAAAATGTTAAATCTATTTCACAAGTGGAAAATTTATTGAGCACATTCGATGCTCTGGGAAGAGGTGGTTACGAGGAGAATTTCGGTAGTAACCAGGGTAACCATAATAACAGGTGTAATGAGAATAGGAGTCAGGAAGTTCAAGGGAACAGTGGCGAAGGGGCCAACGTTCAAAATAGGGGGAACCAAAATATTATTAATAATAATAATCAGCAAAACCAATACAGAGGAAATGGGTATAGTACGAACTACCAAGGTAGAAATAATGATTTCAGGGGAAATCAAGGTCGAAATAATGATTTTAGGGGTAACCAAGGGAGGTATTATAATAATAATAATAATTATAACCAGAACAGGGGTCAAGGAGGGAATCAGCCCAATGGTAATAACGGACAGAGAGATACCGTTAATACAACCCAGAACAACCAGACCAGTGCCGTAGTGAGTATCACTACACCAAGCGGTAGCAATGCTTTAAACACGAACCAGGCTGCGATGTAAGGTCAGAATCTCAGTCTGTAACATGCCCTGTCCATACACTTATACAGGAACCCTATGACCTAAATGTAAGAAATGAATTATTACGTGAACTAAATGATGAAGGTATTATTCAGGAGGTGGTTAGTAAGAGCCCCATAGTTAAATTTAACGTGTCCGAGGCGTACACAGATGTTTTAATTGATAGTGGTTGTATGAAGAGTTGCATAAGTAGTGCATTTTATGATAAAATGAAAGGAACTGGAGTAAATTTTGAGGAGATGACAATTAAAAGCACTTTTGTTATAACAGCTGTTGGGAAGACGTCTAAAGTAATTTCTAAGCAAGTTTTAGTAGACATTAAAATTAATAATCATATAGAAAAGCAGATTTGTCTTGTAATTCCAAATTTAGTATTCAGTGTTATCTTGGGTTCAGAGTGGCTAAGTAGAGTGTCTGGTAACTTATGTTATGATGTAGGGAGTTTGAAATTTAAAAGGGGTGATTCTGAAGTAGAAGTAGCGTTCAATGACCATATTCAGAGAAGTAGTGTTGTAGGTGTGATTTGTACTTTAAATGAGATATCGCCAGCCGTAGAGCGGGGTTCTCCATGTTTTGTGGGCAGTGTGATTACGAACGGTAGTCTAGAGGACTCGTTACGTGATGCTGCATTTCAGGGAAATATAGAGGTGGAACAATGTGTTCGGCTCTATGATGTGTTATTGTGTAATAGGAGAGTTTTTGAGGATCGCATTGGTATGGCCAATTGCTATACACATTAATTGAACGTTATTGATAGGTCAGTATTCATAGGACATAGATATCCTGTACCTTTCGCTTATCAGAGTGCAGTTGAGGCACAAATTAACCAGATGCTTGAAGATGGGATTATTGAGCACTCTAACAGTCCTTATGTTAATTCTTTGATCACGGTACCCAAGGCCGACGGCACGGTTCGTATTTGTTTAGACTCTCGTTTGGTTAACAGTAGAATTAGTTCAGATCAGCTGAAATCTATGTCAATAGAGGAATTAATGCAAACATTTGAGGGGAAGAAGTATTTCACTTGTGTAGATTTGAGTTCCAGTTTTTGGCAAGTGCCACTTATGTACGAAGATAGACCATTTACAGCTTTTAGTCATAAATATAACCTTTATCAATTTTGTAGAACACCTTATGGGTTAAAGAGTAGTTCAGCAGCTTTAATTAGGGCTTTAAACACCGCATTAGTGGATGACACAGGAGAGTTTGTAACCATTTACATTGATGATATGGTAATTAGTTCACGCAGTTTTGAGGAGCATCTACGTCATTTAGATATAGTTATTCAGAAATTAGATCAGGCAGGGTTGACTTTGAAGCTGTCTAAGTCGTCATTCTGTCAGTCAGAAGTGACATTTTTAGGTCATAGAGTGTCGAGTAGAGGTGTGACACCAGAGGAAATTAGGGTTAGCATGTGTGGACAGTAGCAACAGGGCATCGTTACAGACACTGAGAAATATGCTAGTGGAGCAACGTGATGACGTTCATTTAAGGGAGCCACTTGCAAGGTTGGAAGCAGGTGACGCAGAAACATTTATAGTCTCCAAACGTATTGGCAAAACAGCATATGTGCTGGAGGATAGTAAGGGAAACAGATTATATGGGACGTATAATATACATAGTCTACGAAAGTATGTGTCATAAAGTAAGTGTGTTTAGCTGGCGAGCCATCCTATCAAATGAGTAAGTGTGGTATTTGGTGCTAGGAAGATCTGGTCTTCCAGGCAGGCGTATCAGAAGTCACACAGGGGGGTAGTATGTAAGTAAAGGAGAGTTTTTAAGGTACAGGGAAATATGACGGGATTGTCGGATGCTCTTGAGCACTAAAATGTCTCGATACACCAAGGCCAGAATTTGGCAGCGCTGGTGAATTCCCATTTGTCTCCAAGAGATGAGTGAGCGCTTGAACGAGGTATTTTTGCTTAAGGCGTCCACGAGACAAAAGATGGGCCATCAGAAGGCGAGACAGTCCTTCATGAAACTCATACAAAACAGCACACGTGATTTCTGTTTACGGCCTCGCCATGTAAGATTTGTAAGTGTGTAATTTAAGGTAATTTGTACAATGGTATTATTTGTGTGAGGAGAACTGGTCTGTGTTGAGAACTATTATTAAGTAGAATATGGTCTACGGGAACTTAAGAAGACAGGGCGATTACGGCACAGAAATATTTGGTGTTATATGTAAAGCGCACTTACTGTTTTTTTTTTTTTTTTTCAGAAGTCAATATTAATTTCGTCTTATATAAAGAGAGATTAAGTATTATGGTCACGATGTGCTGCCACAATAGTGTGATCGTGTGCTCAGTGATAAGTGAGATTAAATTTCACCATAAGGAAGGGACCTCCAGTGAAATTAGGAATTTCTGTGGTGATAAACATATATCAGAACACCTGGATGCGTGTGATGTGACATCATAAATACACAGTGCTCACACATTATTTATGTCTATTTTCCCAACATAGAGAAATTTGAGAGGCGGAAATATCCGTGGAACATTATTCTATATGAAAAACATTGGACTGGTTGCAAAGTGCAATCCATAGTGACAACAAACTTTGACGCAAAGTGCGTAAAGAAAATTTATGAGTGTATATATATGTAATTTAGGGTGATTTCATTTATGTAATATGTATTTTGGATGGGGATTTATTAACGTGTCTGGGATAATCGGATAATGGACCGTCGTCACGGTAAATCATCCGATGATCCGAGGCGAATATGTAACGTGTTTTCTAGGGGATTTTACGCAACTGGCATAAGTCAGTAGGAAGCCATTCTATATTTATTTACGCGGCAAATTGATCAGCCAAGAGAAGTTTTCATGTAACTTATTATTATTATTAACTTATTATTATTATTATTAAGGTATTTCTTTGGAGCATTTTTATAAAATATTAGTAATCAGATAGGTTTTCTATGTTATAGAAAACACTATCAAGCAAATTATTACGAACAACATTATCGTAAGAAAATTATATGATTACGGAATTTTACGGAGTTTTGTCAGTTAGGGTATTTTGAGAGAGATGAGTCACGGGGAATTCGGCTACAGGCTTAATCTTGTCGAGTAGCATGACGCAAGCTGGGTTGCTGCTTCAAGAAAAGGCGAAATGGCCTGGACCGGTAATCGACATCATCGCCGCGTCGCCGCGCCGAGTGTAAAGACCCGGAGGAGAGGAAGATCGCGTGGTGGGTCAGCCAATCAGAGGAGACCGGGCGACTGGAAGACGGCTCCGTAGAGGGGATGCGACGAGTGCGTATATGGTTTGCGCGCCGTGGAGGCAAGGCGACTATCTTTGTAAAACTTAACCAGTGTGGTTGTACGTGTGGTTGGTTCCGATGTTCGGACCATAAGTTATCATATCTACAAGTATCTCATCAACTAACGAAGAAGATGACGACGACCAGGAGGCTGTGGGAAGCTCTCTACAACATCCAGTACGAGGGAAATGCTACGGCAATTTCCAGTGGTAAGCACGAATGACTCAGAACTACGTAATCTCTCGTCTCTTTGTTTAATATTCAGTATTTCAGTAACTTCATAGCTTGGGAATAAGAGTAAAATCCGTAATTTATCCGACTCCGTTTTCACGTAATTTTCTAGCGGTAATATTCAAATCGCAACGCTCCAATTTCAATTCAAACTTATTATTATTATTATTAATAATTTTTCAATACTTGTTTTATATAATAAATTCATTTCTTTTAACCATGCAATCTTTGCTTTCAGTAGGTAGCATTAGATATAGACCAATTCCTTCTCCTGATACAGTTGTTTGTTGGGTTAATGATCAAATCATACCACGATCTGAGTGAAAAGATTCTTGAAGGTGTTCTACCAGAGCTAGGGGTTGTTAAATATAAATTTAGATTTCAACATAGCGTTGAGGTCTTGGCGCCCATTAAAACAACATATCTTAGTCAGAGTAAATATTTCAAAGTGCAAGACAGAGCTAGTAAGAAACCGTTTCACTTGTCATCCCAACGTGGAGAAACAGTTACAATTGTACGCTCAACGTGGAGCAAAGAAAACCCGTTACAATATAAGTATTGAACCTTTTATCCTCTGTTGGATAAATGATTCTATGTTTTATTTCTTCAATTAATAAATATTTCTACAAGCATCATGAAAATAGCCAGACGGAGATGAGGAAATTTCAAGCAGTTGCTGGAGACAGAGGGAACATACCTGAAGCTGTTTGACAAAAGGCTAAATACTTAGGATTGTGAAAAGAATGACCATAGCTATGATTCAGAAGGACAGGTGGTGGCTGCCTCAAAATAGAAGCGACGCGCAGTGAGACACGGCTCTGGTATGTTCATTGTAATATTCGCGCCTAGAAGAAATATGATGCAGTAACGTGAGTGGCTGATGTACATGCTAGACACTCCTACTAGCCAAGGTCTGAATAAAAACCGCCATGATACAGAAAGTGTGGGAACCAATGAGAGAAGAATGCTTATTTAGCGCGGCAGGTCTAGCGTGGGCACGCTCGGCTAGCATTCACGCGGGAGATCGCCTAGACAACATCTCTACGATCGATTCTAGGATTAATGGGCATATTCTTGACCTGCGCTATTTTTCGGGTTCAGTGATATTTATTTCATTCCTGTAATTATCTAGTTTCCCCCTCTATCTACACCTAGGGCTGGTTCAGTTATAAGTGGTGTGAAGAGCCAAGACACAGCTTATTATACTTTGGTGTGTCGAGGACACGACTTATTACTTTGGTTCGTCTGAGGACGGAGGCTTTTATTTTGTGTGTCAGTGAACACAGGCTTTTATACTTTGCGTGTCATGAAGGACACAGAAACTATTATTAAAAGTGTTAAATTCAGTATTAGATAGTCACAGTACTATATTTGTAGGGGCAGTATCTTCGATAATTCGCCAACGAACTGTTTTGGGGAAAGAAGTACCCGAACGGCGAATTTAGTAGTCAGACATCAAGTGTATAATAATTTAATTTTTGAATCAGCACGAGAGATGACATCATTGACCATGGAGGAAGCCTGGAAATATCAAGACTCCGTCAAGATGGTTGAGATGAGATAAGAAGAATCCGGTTGGGAGATGGCCGCGGATGTCCTTTGACGGGTGGCTGACTGAGGATGAGTACATAATATTTATTATTATTTGATAAATTAACTTATGGTGTATGGGACATGTTTTGTTTTGTAAATAATTTGCTTGTGTGATTAACGTAGTCTGTTTAGTTTTTGTCTGACACACCGTTTGCATGTAAACAGCTCGCATTTGTTATTAGTAGAAGGTTCTTTTCTTGTTTGTTGTTTAACTAACGTAACTATGTGGACGGCCGTGTTTACATACGCTACGCAATGCGGTTAAAAACGTCTCTCGGAGATATGTTGTGTTTCAGAAGTAGGACTGAAGTAATATAATTATACAG
This sequence comes from Meconema thalassinum, assembly GCA_946902985.2. Taxonomy (NCBI): domain Eukaryota; kingdom Metazoa; phylum Arthropoda; class Insecta; order Orthoptera; family Tettigoniidae; genus Meconema; species Meconema thalassinum. The sequence goes on along the minus strand of OX336389.2, from coordinate 78,381,812 downwards.
TAGATTGGAGGGTAATTGATTTCTTTTGTTTTATTATTGATCAGATTCAGTGAAATTATTGCCTTTGGAGCAATGTGATTTGTGACGAAGAGCAGTCAGCTCTATCGTAGGTTTTAATAGTTTTTTTTTTTAATTGTTGGCGAGCATCCTTCAGCCGATCTGTGTACAAAAAGGTATTGTCATTCCCAGAAGTGTGTGTGTGAGTGTGTGTATTTTACGTTATTACAAGCGGGAATTTCAGCGTAGACTGATTTCTGGCAGCTTGATGACGAATCCATATTGTGACCTCGCGAGGGCAATTCTGGATATTTTGATTAATGTCTGACCATAGTGGTTGAGTTTGTTGCTGTTGATCCCTTGAGATAACGGCACAGCTGGTCAGTTATATTTATACACACTGGAGTGGGACGATGGCAGGTGATTGAGGAAGAGGGGAGATGTTTCACAATACGGACTGAAGGTTGCCAGCCAGGTCATTAGTGGAGAATGCCTGTGTGGCTCAGTAATAACTTGAAATACAGAATTAAGAACTGATCAATGATAAAAATTGTTTTAAATAAATGGGAGTTGCCTACGAATCACGATAATCTCCGAAGCGTTGTTTTAACATGCAGTTTTGTTCATATAAAGTAATGTCAGCCAGTCAGGCTTTTGTTGTTGTTGGTTTAATCCATGATCATATTTCATTCAGTGACCCGTGAGTCAAAGGCTATGCTGTTTTTCCTTAGTTGTGTTGAGCAATTTGGCCAGTCTGGCAGCTCAAAGTCAAGTGCGTCTTCGCGCTAATGAGGGTCCCGAGAGAGATTCCTGTAAATAGTAGGTTTAGTGCGTGTGTCAGCATTACAATTTTTAAGGGTTTTTATTAATGTCATGTTCCATATCCGTAAACGTTGATTTACGAGATGATTGTTCGTAAGAATCGTGGCTGTTAACCCGTTGTAAACGAACAGTCATCCAAAGTACTCATTCCTCGTAGTTAATCATTACGCGCACATAAAACCCAAATTGCAAGGTAGTGGAACCAGGATCCACATTTTAAATAAAGGGGAGATCCGTCTGACTCCTCAGATTTTATAGATGTTCCTGTCATGGGAAATTCAGGGAGGATTGTTTTATATTTTATTGCTGTTTATTTCTTTTTATGCACTATTAGTCATTAAATAATGTTATTATTTTACATCTTGTCACCTTTCTTTCTAATTTATAGTTTGCATCCTATGACCCTTACCTCAGTAGAGCATATTGTTTGGCGAACGTAAACATCACATAGGAACTGAGCACGACCCCTTGATTAAGATTTCTTACATTAAACACTGCTTTTCTGAAGGGTTCATAGGAGTAAAACTGGCGCGGCCAAGCGTGGGGCGGTTCACTGTGGTGTAACGGCAAAGATCTTTCACATGTCAATGTAAGCGTAGTTGGGTTTCCTAACTGACGCAACAATGAAGGTGTAATTTTGTTGCTGGTTCGCTGCTGGAACACATTTAAGTGGCGTATTTGAGTAAAACTGACATGCCGCAAGTGCAGGCAGATATGACAGTATTTTAATCACCGGGAAGTGATATTTTATTAAAAGTAAGTGAGGCGAAGAGGATACCGCCAAATGTGTGAAATATAAAGTAAAATCAGGAGTTTGCAATGTAAAATACGGTTCACGTTTTTGTCTATTGAATTAAAGTAAAAGGTAATATGTGATACCGGGCGCCCAATGATTAAAATTAAAACTAGATTTGTGTAGAAAGTCAAACTCATGAAAGTGTTAGGAGGCTGTAGCCTTAAATGACAATTAATACTTTGTTAATTAGTCAGTGTTAATATCAGATCAGAATAACAATTTAATGACTGAATATGTGTTTGGGTTTAAATTAAATTTAGTAAAATTAGAACTACTCAGAGATGCAATCGACTTGTGGGATTAAATGTAAAAATAAATGAACTGAGTAGGGTAAAGAAATTAAATGTGCATTGGATTTTATGTGTGTGTCAAAGGGCATTGCTTTATGCCATTTCCCTAATGTCTCATATAAAGTGTGTAATATGGCAACGGTTGAACAGATTCAAGAAATCATTGAGAGTGCAGCTAGGAGAACACAGGCATTGTTGGACACTAAATTGGCAGAACAGAGTCAAGCATTAAACAATAGTATGTTAGAACAAAGTGAAGCATTAAACGCTAAATTATCAGAACAGAATCAATCATTAAACACTAGTATGTTAGAACAAAGTGAAGCATTAAACGCGAAATTATCTGAGCAAATAAACAATACTATGGTAGAACAAAGTGAAGCATTAAACGCGAAATTATCTGAACAAATAAACAATAGTTTGTTAGAACAAAGTGAGTCGATAAACAAATTATCAGAACAAAATGAATCATTGCGGACAAAATTAAATAACAGTAGAATTGAACAGAATGAATATCAGGCGGAACAAGCTAGATTATTAAAAAGTGAAATTAATGACACTATCAATTCACAATTAGAAGCGCAGAACATTAAAAACACGAACCAATTAGCTTCGTTAACCGCAGAGATGAAAGATCACACTAATCAACAGATGGTATTACTGGCCCTAGATGTTAGCAAAAATAATGAAAAGCAATTAGACCAGATTAAGAAAATGGAAAGTATTTTTGATCAAAAACTTAGCATTTTGGATGAAACGGTGTTAGCGAAATTAGAGTAAATTGAAATAGCGTGCACTATGAATACAAGCGAGGTCAAGATAGCTCAGGAGAAGTTAGAAGGACGATTTATGGAGATGGAAAAGAGCGGCAAAGTCATTCAACAACAATTATCAGCGGTAGATGAGAATATATCCGGCATAATTAAAGATATGGACCGTCTCGAGATAAAATCAGCAGAACAGTGGAAAAGCCTAGAAGCGGATCAGGAGCAATTAAAGAGTACCTTAGACGACACTAGAAGTCAGATTGAAGAGAAAGTAAGCACGATTAAAGAGCAGATAAGAAAGAATTGGAAAAAAATGAATATCGATTCTAAAGAGGAAAGATCCACCATTCTTAAAACAGTAGGCGAACGTAAACATCACATAGGAACTGAGCGCGACCCCTTGATTAAGATTTCTTACATTAAACACTGCTTTTCTGAAGGGTTCAGTATATAAGCCTATAAGTAATAAAACTTTAAAACTCGCTTCCTGAACATTTTACATTATTTGATATTCCCCCCCCCCCTCTTCCCGTGGACCCTTCAAATACACACACTAGTACAGCCGTCACAATAACATGGGTTATCACCCAAATTCCACACACACCCAAATACACGAGGTTATATGACCACCATGTCGCAGCCTCTAAAAGCAACAACTACAATCTCCTGATTGTGATGTTTCCTGATTCCACGCAGCTCTCACTCCCATAGAACATGTTCGGTCTATATGTTACAGGGAAAGTCGATTCTCCAGTAAGAGTTGACTCTCCCTAGGTAAAGTCGACTCTTACTGATCTTTTCAGTAAAAGTTGATTAAAAGCGGGAAGTGTTCATTTTCGATCAACATTTACTAGTCAGAGTTGACTATAGCTAGGGAAAGTATACTCTCACTGTCCTGAGGCAGTAACAGTTGACTATTTGCAAGGAAACGGTACTAGCTAATAAAAACAAATAGGAAGGCAAAACCAATACATTAAGAGAGAGAAATGTTTAAGAGGAAAATGAAAAACCTTTAAAGTACATAAAGAGATAGAAATATGTATCATTTATTACAGCACGGTAAAGATTTATGACACTTTGAGTTGCAAAGTACACTTTTCTTCTTGCACATGCATTTCATGGATTTGCATTTAGTGTTGCAAGAACATTTGGAAAAACCTTATACACTTCCACGTGATTGTGAAGTTGCAACAGTCCTCACAGCTATTGTTTTATCCATAGGAACTTCATTTTCTTGGATAATGTTCGTAGGGCATTTACAGAATTGAGACCTGAAAAAATGTAATCATTGAAATCTGAACAATTTAATTTAATACTATGGGCAGCGAGAGAGAGGAGAAAGAGATATATCTTTTATTTTAGCTTTGAAAACTTACCTTGAGAATAGCTGCTTTAGAATTCCATTTCTCGTTCCTATTCGATAAAATCCATCATCGACAACCTCCACTACCTCACCAAGGATAGATCGAGCATCTCCTCTACCGCGGTCAACATCGGGGACAGGAATTCGAACTGATGCTCCTTTTTCTACTGGTGGATGACTGTGATTTGCGTTTTTTTCATGCGTTCAGCTTGTTCTAGACAGTTGAAAGCTTCTTTTCTCTGTCTCTTGATGCCCTCAGTAGACTTGTCCAGGTCAGTGAGGAGATAATCACTATCATCTACGAGCTTTTCACCACTTGATAAATTTTGGTTTGTTTCATTTTCATCAGGATTTCCATTCCCGTTACTTCCAATTTCGTTTTCTTGTTGTTGCTGCATTTGATCAATTGCGCATTGAAATCCTCTTCTGTTTCTAAATTTGCCAGTACCTCAGTTGGTAGTTTTGAACTAGATAAGCCGTGTATCGGGGGCAACCGAACATTGCCTCATACGGGGATCGTTTTATCACACTATGCAATGCACTGTTCTTCATAAGTTGAATAAACTTTAAGCCTTCACTCCATTTTGATGTTTTGTGGTCTTGCATTCAGGTGGTTATCATATTCTCTATGTCCTGGTTGGCTCTTTCGACGCTACCTTGACTCTATATCGTGGTTTGCCGTGCACAATGTTGAAGTTCAGCCATGTATTAACCAGACTATCAATAATTTTACTAACTAATCCTCTCCCATTGTCTGATTGTAAAATACAAGGAGCACCTAACAAAGTAAAAATATCAACGATATTATTGCACACTTCGTCTGCAGTCTTTGATTTCAGTGTTATTAGCACAACCAACTTTGTTAAATGGTCATGGTACACCATTATAAATTTGAAGTCTTCGTCAGGTTGCGACTGAAAGTCCACTTGACATCGTGAATTAATTTCCTTGAATAACAAAGGCTTTACAACTAGTCCTTTCCTTTTATGTTTCAATTTTTGATCTCAAGGTTCACACAAGCTTAAAAATAGTAAAATGTCCTTTAAAATAACATTTTGAAATTTCCCTTTGAATTGCTGAATCATACGATCTCTTCCTCCGTGTCCAGTGGATAGGCTATGTTCGCTTCATTAAGAACTCCAAACAACTCTTCATCAAAAACATAATACCTTATGCTGTCTTGGTCTGTGACAGGGTGCATTAGTTTTGTAATACCATTTTCTTCAATAATCTCATATCGTCTTAAAAACCAGATATCGTTACTTTATTTTTTAATTGCAGTTTTTAGATTTTTCACTTTTTGAATGCAGCAATCATATTTCAATTTGGTCAATGTCAGTGAATTTACCTCGGAAGTCGAGCGTTCCTGCTGCAGTTTTTCACGAAAATGTTCTGCCATGGTGTCTGACATAATTATTACACACTTAAATTAATTATTTAAACGTAAATGAATCTTTTGTCACAACAATAAAGAGCCGAGTAATGACGAATGGCAACTGCCTGTTGTGTGGTGGAGTATTAAAACAAACAAATGTTCAGATCGATAACGGTCGGTCCAATAATGGAAGTACGAGTCCATACAATGGCAATATTTTAATAATCATAACAAAGGTTAGGCGCGCACGGTTAGGTTACATTTTCTGAGCAGCATCTGTAAATCAACTTTTACTAAACCACAGCAGGCATAGTTAACTCTCCCTAGTAAAAGTTGATCTGCTTATTTTCAATCAACTATTACTGATACTTTTAGTAAGAGTTGACTCTGCCTAGGGAGAGTCAACTCTTACTAAGAATCGACTTTCCCTGTAACATATATACTGAGCGATGCACCTGTGGCACGGGTGCAGAATACGCAAGAGGATTATGAAGGTACAGTGTTTAGCGACAAATTTCACACTCGTTTGATGCCTTTACTTGCCAAGTTCCCGCAGTAATGAGCGTTGCTCGGTCACCTTAACGCGCGAGGATGGAAGATGAACACATGAACACGGCATGTCGCGTGTGGCAGATTTAGCGTCACGAAAGATCACGTTCTGTCGGCTCCGATACACAGAAACTTGTGCACATGCTCAAGGATAGCAGCACAAAATTATTACGAATATTGCCCGATTCTAAGAACTCCGTGAGAATTTTAAATGTCGATAAGTTGCGTCGGCACTTCTTTTAGCTGCATGGGCTAGCAACATGCTTCTTCAGCAGTAACGTAAATCTCTGTGACCTGCATTAACTGTTACGTGGGGAAGTACATAATATTTCTAGAGCTGGTGAGTTATCAACGTGTTGTATTTACACAGGAGTCTCTACTCCAACTAGAGAGCCCCTAGGGCCTCACATCTAGTGAGACGTGGGTTGGCAACCACGGGACCCCAGCTGAGTCCGGCATTGCTTCCACTTACTTTTCACGGGCTCCTCTCCGTCTTCTTTCCTGTCGACCTCCCTTGGTCAACTCTTGTTCTTTTCCGACCCCGATGGTATCAGGGTATCCAAGGCCTAGGGAGTATTTCACTTTCCTGCCTTAATTGGCCCTTTTCTCATCTCTCCTGATACCCTCATTTTTCGTGGGGTCAGCCTTCTTTTTCTCTTCATGATATCTCCTGCCTTCTACACAAGGCCCTCAAGGAGGCAGGGTGTGTGTAGTCCCAACACTTCTGGTGCACCCTGGATAGTGCTACACCCTCAAGAGATCACGGCAGGTGAGTTCGGGATTTGGCGACCCCGAGGGCTTCCTGAGCTGGGTCAAGTTTGTCATCCTTTTTCCATTGCCTTTGGAGCAGACCCTCTCCTCATTCCCTTTCCTCGCTGCCTTTCTTGGCTCTCCTTCCTTCCAAGTCCCTTAATTCTCATTCTTCAAGGGTTGAGGGCATTTCCTTTCCTCCTGTCTTTTATTTATATTCTCCTCCTCTTTGTTTCCCGTTTCCTCTTCTAGTTTGTAAGAGAGTCGTTAGTTTTAGTTTAAGCTTCATTTGATCATCTTTCATTTCCACTATCACCCAAACCATTAGGGGCCGATGACCTAGATGTTAGGCCCCTTTAAAACAATTATCATCATCATTCAACTAGAGAACGCGTAGCTTGATGAGTCATCTACGTGTTGTATTTAAACTACTCCAACTGGAGAACGCGTAGACCTGATGAGTTGTAAACGGGTTGTATTTACACAGGCCTCTCACTTGTTCGTTTTGGGCAGTGGCATACTTAGGGGGCTTCAGAGATTTAGGATGATAAACATAAACTATTGCACACATGAGTGGAAACAAGGCTTCTATACCTAAGAGGTTAATGAGTTCAACTGTAGAGGGTAAGAGAAGTGGAGGTCGACCTAGGAGGCTATGGATGGAATCAGAATTACCGTTCTCAAAGTGAAAGGTGTAGAGGCAGGGGAGGCCGCTGGGGTCAATCATGACCGCCACTCTCTGTCGTCCTATGACGTCATCCACTGTCTCGCGACCTATTTGTACTTGTCAGTACAGTTCACGTGGTTTCCCTGCCATCCTTTCCCGGCAACACTCCTCCTCCTCCATAACTAACTCGCTTCCCGATCTCGAGAGAAACATTTCCTTGTCTATTCAGCTACGTGACCTTGATGAACCCTGCGTGGGATCCTTTACCGCAATCTACAGGAACTTGGGGAGATTTGGGGATTTCTGGGGGTGATTTAGGGAATTTGGGAGAAATCTGGGGATTTGAGGAATTTTAGGGACTTTGGATAGGTAAGGTGAATTTTAGGGAATTATGAGGAAAATCTGAGATATTTGGGCGTGTGTATGATAACCTGTGTTATTGTAGTGTCTGTAATAGTGTGTATATTTGTAATCGAGGTATCGGATAACACCATACCGTCTGGTTCTCAAGAGAACAAGAGTTGACCAAGGGATGTCGACAGGAAAGATGAAAAAGATTATACCAGGTGAATCAGCTGCCCCTAGCTTGCCACGGTGGGCGAGTGGATAGCGTGTCGGTCTACTAACCCCAAGATTGCAGGTTCGCCCCTGGCCGTGGTAAGTGATTTTTGAAAGTCGGCAAAAATACGATACGCATGTCATACGTAGCGTAGCGGTCAGCATGGTTAGCTGCCGCCCCGGAGGTCCTGGGTTCGATTCCCGGCTCTGCCACGAAATTTGAAAAGTGGTATGAGGACTGGAACGGGGTCTACTCAGCCTCGGGTGTTCCAAATGAGTAGAGGGGGTCCGATTCCCACCTCAGCCATCCTCGAAATGGTTTTCCGTGGTTTCCCACTTCGTCTTCGGGCAAATGCCGGGATGGTACCTTCTTCAAGGCCACGGCCGCCTCCTTCCCTCTTCCTTGCCTATCCATCCTGACCTTCCATTACCTTCCCTCATGAGGCCCCTGTTCACTTTGCAGGTGGGGCCGTCTGGGCGAGGTGCCAATCCCACCTCACCAGTTGTATCCCCTCCGATTAGCTCTAGGACACTGCCCGTAGAGGCGGTAGTGGTGAGTTCCCTCGCTGAGTCCGTGGGTTCCACCAACCTGGAGGGTAAACGACTAAGAGAAAGAGAAGAAGAAATGTCACACGATGTTGGCATGTCAAAGAACCCTTTTGAATTCAGTAGGCCGAGTTCATAGTGGCAAAATTAATCTCGGAAGTTTCCGCCAACACAAAGTTCCTCATTTCTCTACTAGAAAGCGCTATAGTGTTCAAGGAGCTTAGATATCTAACCTCCTTGACTTTCCTAGTGATTCAAGGAACAACGAAATTCGACATGCAAGCTACCCTCTGGGTGTCAAATTACAAAGCTTGCACCCGGCATCCGAGGCCATACGATATTATTAGCTGCCCCTAATAATATTGTTTTTAATGTTCAGTATCGCTTGCGGGATATACTTGCAGTACATTAGTATCATACGGGATGCAGCGGAGGAATATCGACCTTCCTGACAACACGCGTTAGTTGGGCTGCATAAAACAATATAATTAGGGGCAGCTGATTCACCTGGTATAGTACAAGTGCAAGCAATGCTAGACTCAGCTGTGGTCCCGTGGTTCCCAACCTACGCTCCACTAGTTGTGACCCCTGAGAGGAATTCTAGAGACATTTAAGGGAATTCTGGGGGGTGGGGGTAGTGGTAGTGCGGGTATGGCCGCCATCTTGAAAGAGCCGCGCGTGCGCAGTGGATTTTAGGATTTTTAGGGTATTTGAGGAAATTTGGGGAATTTTAGTGACATTTAGGGAAATTCTGGGGAAAACATTGGGCGGGAGAAATCATGCAGTGCTTAGTATTAGTCTGTTATTATTATTATTATTTTATATCTTTTTTATTTTATTTATTTTTATTAGTAATTATCTATATAAAGTATGATACCCTAAGGAGTATGCTTCACAAAATTCAAGCTCCCAAACCAGAGTGGAAATACTTGCGCTACACGCGGCGATGAAATATTGCACAGTGGTATCTTTCTAATACACATTTAACGTAGGATAATTGATATTTTCAGGACCCACATGGACTTTGGTAATACAGTAAGTGTGTTCCTCGAGGTGACGATGGCGTTCCACGGGATTATAGTATCACCAAAAAAATATTCACTCATTCACACAAATTATACACTTGGTCGAAATAACGTGACCAGTATTATTGTATCTGCACTATCGCACACTACACGGTGCTTAAAAACGAATGACGTTTGCAGATTATTACACCTCTTCGCCTCGTGGGCGGACTATGACATCGTCTCAACGGACGGACTTGTACACACGTCCACTTTGGACGGTTCCAAAACTCGGGTGCCTCGAGCCTCGCTTCGCCTGCTGGGTCCAAGCGTATACTCGAGTCGTTGAGAGTCTAATGACTTCCTCTCCGCATATCCGCGGTGTAAATTACCTTTACCAAAAATGCTAGCGTAAACATCACAATGTTTAATTAATACTGCATGACGATGTGGGTAAGTTCTGAGACTTTTAAAATGGAAATGTGGAATAATAGTTGCTCAGAAAAATCTCTAGGATGAATGTCCAAAGTCAATACAACATCCTTTCTTGTGACAAGCCATGTGCTGATTCCAGGGTGCGTTCAGTGATGAAGCATGGCTTGTACATTAACATTTCACAGAAATATCACCGAGCCATGAGCTCAGGCGTGCTCAGTATAGATAACGGGATTTCCAGTGATCAAGAAAACAAGTAAAATTATACAGTGCTGTAGTGACAAGGGCAATATCTATAAATCATACGCTATTGCTTGAACAAATTAAGGCCACAGCCGTCTCCTTCCCAATCCTCATCTGAATTACAAATACACACCTAATACAGCCATCATAATAATACAGGTTATCAGATAAATACCACATACATCGAAGTTCACGGGCATACATGACCACAATGTCGGAATGCCCCTAAATGAATCAGCATTACATCTTCGGGTAGTAACGAGAGTATCCGTAAACAACCGATAATAGACCATATGATGAAGTATTCTAACTGCTCTAAGTTCTCCGAGATTTATTTAGAAGACGAGAATATTATGGGAGTGTTCAAACGTAGGCATGCGTAAATGTGGGAACCGCACTGTTAGCGTAAGTGCTGGCACATCTTACATGCTCTGACCCAGAGCACGTGCCTCGAGCGACAAATAGACTACTGCAATACAGTGAGACGTTTCACGCCTACTTTCATAAAATGAAATCGGCTTATGAGATGAATAGGGGTCAATGTGTGTGTATATCTGTCTGTGTGCCCGTTTATCTGTTTATATGAATATCCCCATATCAATTCCGAAACGCCTGAACCAAATTGAATAAAGATCTCTCCTCCCGTGCACCTTTTAAGCATATTTTCTGAATTGCCGCAATCATCGTAAAGTAAAATAGCGGCAACCTGAAATGTCATTGCCTGCTGATTAGGATACGTGTCCTCTGACTCCATACGTTTCCCACATGAAAGTTTGTTTCTCCAAAATTTGGTAATGATCGGATGATTAATTTTGTCATAATTTCATTTACGAATTGAACACTCAGATAACCGCCATTTTGTTTCTGTTAAGATGGCGGCGATATGAAACATGACACTGAGGTACCATTATCTAGTGCAACCTCGGAATAACATTTGATTCAATTAGGTTTCGTCGTTTGGGAATTGATAGGAGACATACATACACACACAGACAGTTGGCCCGTATGGATCTCATAAGTATACTTTCATTTTTTGAAAATTTGGAAGTAGGCTAAAATGGAGGACAGCCTTGCTCTCTAAATCGCTAATTTCACTAGCTGAATGTTTCGTGAAGAATAAAGTAACATTGTAATCTATAGTAAGAAATCGAACCAACTTCCGGTCAGGACCCGATGGCTCGCTTTTCAAATGGCAGAGGTAGTGGGTGTCTGAACCAACTTCCGGTCAGGACCCGATGGCTCGCTTTTCAAATGGCAGAGGTAGTGGGTGTCTGAACCAACTTCCGGTCAGGACCCGATGGCTCGCTTTTCAAATGGCAGAGGTAGTGGGTGTCTGAACCAACTTCCGGTCAGGAACCGATGGCTCGCTTTTCAAATGGCAGAGGTAGTGGGTGTCTGAACCAACTTCCGGTAAGCACCCGATGGCACTCTTTTCAAATGGCAGAGGTAGTGGGTGTCTGAACCAACTTCCGGTCAGGAACCGATGGCTCGCTTTTCAAATGGCAGAGGTAGTGGGTGTCTGAACCAACTTCCGGTCAGGAACCGATGGCTCGCTTTTCAAATGGCAGAGGTAGTGGGTGTCTGAACCAACTTCCGGTAAGCACCCGATGGCTCGCTTTTCAAATGGCAGAGGTAGTGGGTGTCTGAACCAACTTCCGGTAAGCACCCGATGGCACTCTTTTCAAATGGCAGAGGTAGTGGGTGTCTGAACCAACTTCCGGTCAGGACCCGATGGCGCGCTTTTCAAATGGCAGAGGTAGTGGGTGTCTGAACCAACTTCCAGTCCAAACGATGGTGGGCTCTTCGAATGATGATCGTGGCCATAGCTTAACGTAACCTAGCTTAACCTAACCTAACCCTACACCGTCCACAACCCCATCCCTTTAACTACAAGGTTATCTACCATATATATTTATTTTTATATGTATTACTTCGCCCGGAAACTGAAGCATCATTTATATAATTTATGGAGGAATCATAATTAATAGCAGAATTCTCTTCATCGGACCACAAACCATGAACATTTCTTCCCTGTGTCAAAGGAACTTTGGGGAAGACTCCCTTTGTCTTTGTGAATTCTTTCTTTTTCTCTATTGTGACAATCGTGAAATTATTTGTTCTGTTTCATTGTTATGTGATAAGCGTACTTTTTTCGATTTCAATGAACTACGACCTATATCCTTCTTCGGTCTTGGCATAACGGGTAAATATCACTGACTGGACTATTAATTATCTTATCATGGAGATAACATGTGCAACGAATTATTGCCAGACGTAATTTAAGAATGGCGAGGTGCATGAATCACAAATCCCCTTCCATCCAACCTAAACTTGACTGTGTATTCTGCGGAACGAAAATTTCACAGGCGAAGTAAAGAAAGGCCGGGATGCACTTCCACGGAAACTCCAAACGCATCCACTCTTCTCTGAAGTCTTAACTCGACACGACTCTACAGTGTCTGGGGTGATAGGCTCGCGTGCCAGCCAGCTAGCTCATAAACTGTCTTGAAGCTAGTAATTAAATGGAGATTGTTGTAAGAAATGAAAACGTAAAACTCTTATAGTGAGCGATGTAATGAAAATAGATATATGCTGTCGGGGACGTTTTTGTAGAACTTTTCATGCTGAACAATTCTTACACTCATAGTATATAGATATTTTTAATGGTTTGCCCAGCGTAAGCTTAAAAAGCACAAGGATGCCAAGTTGTTTTTGATGTGTAACATCTTTCCGCTCGGTTGCTGGATAGTTTTGTGGGAGTGATTTTGAAAATTGGGAACGGAAGTGGATCGGAACGATCGAGCTGGCAGTGGTGAATCAAACGGAAGTATGCACTGCCCGCTCGATCGATCAAACGGAAGTGTACTGGCTGGCAGTGGTGGACAACGGAAGTATGCACTGCCCGCTCGATAGATCAAACGGAAATGTACTAGCTGGCAGTGGTGGACAACGGAAGTATGCACTGCCCACTCGATCGATTGAATGGAAGTGTGCCCTAGCTGGCAGTGGTGGATCGAATGGAAGTATAAGAAGCAATGCCGACTCGATCGATCGATCCAGCTGGCACTGGTAAGAGAAACAATCAGCGCGCGGTGTCGAAAATTGATACCATGACGCACTCTCGGCCATGTGGAATGTATATGACATACTGAAGGGAAAACGCTCATGCGAACTCTGGTGTCAAGTGATTTAAACAAATGACATGGTACATGTTCGAAGTCTTCGTATCAGTATTTAAATGGTAAAATGCCTTAATATCAAACATTGTAAGTAGTCGGCATTGCATTGGCATAAGGCATTTTAAACTCAATGTCACTCAGGAACATTATCGAAACCAGCAAAATATAAATGAAACTTAATTCCGTAATGCAGAATTATTGGAGCGTGGAAATAAGTCACCATCTTGTGCACAATATTTGCGTAGTCGAAATAGCCGTGGGGTTATTGCGTATGACTGTGAATCTAGATATCTTGGGTTAGAATCCTGGGCGGGGTAGATTTTTTTGCTACCAGATTATCATTTTAAACTATATTTATCATATCAATATGACTCATTTTAACAGAATCCATATGAAATTACGTGTTGGTCTGTGAATCAAGAGGACCTGTTTATAAGGAATTTAAGGTTATGAGCGGTGTCGCGTCTATTAATCTAGTTGATCCATATCGTATTCTTTATTTAGGCTAGTGCTGGTGGAAGCTATAAATCATCTAATAAAATGAGTTCCGTATTATAAACTGCAATATCTGTAAAACACTCCCTTTTACAATAGATTAATATTTATGCCAATAATACTATAAACTCTATCAACAATTTCACGTGAGGTTTCTTCTATGTCAGATGTTACACATCATATGCGACTACTGTAAGGCTCGTAATTTTTTTTAGTTTATCACTGAAATCGTTACTGCTTGTTTTCCTCCAAATAAATTATTTTCTACAGAAACGTTCCTCGAGATATCCTTTACAGAATGGTGAAAACCGCATCAAAATCCATCCAGTGGTTCTCGAGATTACACGTGACATCCAAGAATCAGGGACTTTGATTTATACAAAGTAGAGATTTATTATTTAATATTTATTTAATATTATTTATTTATTAATTTAGTATTTTATTTAATATTATTTATTTATTAATTTAGTATTTTATTTAATATTTATTTATTATTTATTATTTATTATTTATTATTTACTATTTATTATTTACTATTTATTATTTATTATTTATTATTTATTATTTACTAGTGTGTGTATTTGTAAATTGGGGACAGGATTGGATAGGCTTTCAATTAAGAACCATCCCAGCATTTGCTTTGAGTAGAAGTGGGGAAACCTCGGAAAACCGCTTCCAGGATGACTGAGGTAGGAATCAAACCCTCCTCTTCTCAGGTTTGCCTCACAAGGCTGAGTGTACCCCGTTCCAGCCCTCAGACCAGAATTAAATTACTTAGCATAGCAGTGAAACGAACCCGGTCCTCCGGAGCGTCAGCCAAGAATGCTAGCCGCTACACCACGAGGTTATAAAGTGACTTTAAAATGAATATATACATTGCCATGTAAGTGGAGAAATAGTTCTTTGATAATGTGTCTACTAAGTGCTGATATTATTAGCACAAATCTTATACTTCAATGCCTCAGAATGTTGATGGTTTTAATTTAATAATAATTTCCGTATTTAGAATTGGAAAGCTCCCTTGGATAATGTTGTTTGTCACATCCTCTTATTTAGGTACACTTTACAACATAACTATAAAGGATCCTAGCTTGAGCTTTTAACTAGTTTAAATATGTGTCACTATCTCTAACATTATGTAGAATTATCCAAATACCGTGAAGAGATTTTTTTATGGTCATTTGAATTTTGGATTCTATAAACCTCAGTGAAAATATGAATGTAAATGCATGCAAATTCTACAAATGGTTAAACAGAAGCATAATTCTACATAAATATGTGTATAATCACTAAATAATCAATCCCTGAAAATGTCAGTTATGTAGCATTTATGTTTTCAGAGAAAAGTGTATCTATGTGGTGGAAAAATAGATATTGAAAAAACAACATTTGAAAGTTGGATACGTTCTTTTACTCGCATTTAAGTAACTTTGTCTATAGGCATGCAGCATCAGATATAATTTAATTTTAAAAATACTTCCAGTTGAGTAATGAGCTTGAAGTTTTTACACTAATGCCCGTTGCTCACGGTAAAATGTTTCTTAAAATTTATTTTACAACTAATTTTATAAAAATTTGACGAACGCAAGCTGTGTTGTTCACGGTAAAATTATTTTATAAAATCCGTGGATGTATCAGGATCGCCATCTACCGATAAACTTCTGAACCAAGAATCATCTGTTCAACACACATTGGTTTGAGAATATGGCTCCAACAAACAAAGCAAAAAATGCACAAAAATAAATGCTGCTTTAGCTATAATTATATATCGTACAGTAGTAAAAAGGAAGAAAAGAAATGCTAGGTAGTCCTGGACTCGGGAATGGATAAAAAGAAGAGCAGAGGAATGCTGTCCTTGGTCGAAAATGAGTTGAGGTTAGAAGATTAGAATTCATATAGGAATTTTCTAAGAATGGAGGAAAGCAGTTTTAAAAAAACTCCTAGATCTTATTGGTCCCAAAATTATTCGACAGGACACTAACATGAGGCAAACCATTTCTCCTGAAATGAGACTGCAAGTGAGTTCGAAGCCCGTTCCTCCCGTCTTGCATTTCTATTGTGGTATATAGGCGTTTTAACCTCATACAAACACTGGTACTCGTCCAGTAAAACACTAACAGCTTCCTTAGTCCAGCCGGAGCCTGCCATTTTCGAAGTGTTTGTTTACAAGCGAGCTGCTCAATCTTCTCACCACGTGGCGCCTGCATCATCTTCATTTCAGCTTCCTAGATTGGTTCGTTTCGTAAAATTAATTTTACGGAATAGAACATGTCCTATTTTATGGAAAGTTTTATCAAATGTTTTATAAAACTTTAATTTGTCCGTGAACAACAGAAATTTTATAAAATTAAATTATTGTACAATAAATTTGAAGGAAAATTTTACCGTGAGCAACGGGCATTAGTATAAAAGAAGCCACTCATACAAAAAAAAACATATTTCAAAATTTTGATATTTTGACCTCTCATCGGTTACATCCCCCCTTAATAAAATGTTGAGAAATGAAGAAATACTGTGGAAACATCAAAGTTGTATATTTTAAAGCAAATGTTGGCATCATCACATAATATGCTTTTCAGTCGGTCAACACGAATGTACGCAAAAGAGTTGGGTAATACCCTAATCCTGAAAAAAATTACATGAAATTAATAAATACACTAGGATGACCAGTTTCGATCGTCAAGCGATCATCATCAGATCCATTACACTTACGCTATAAAATCTGTTTGAAAATACAGGTAAAAATATTTATAGTAGGTACAATTATTTGGTTGCAGTATTGGTAATGCAGGAGCCTCCGTGGCTTAGGCGGCAGCACGCCGGCCTCTCACCGCTGGATCCGTGGTTCAAATCCCGGTCACTCCATGTGAGATCTGTGCTGGACAAAACGGAGGCAGACAGGTTTTTCTCCGGGTACTCCGGTTTTCCCTGTCAAAATTTCATTCCAGCAACACTCTCCACTATCATTTCATTTCATCTGTCATTCATTTAATCATTGCCCCAGAGGAGTGCGTCGGGCCTCGGCAGCCGGCACATTTCATATCCTCGCCGCTAGATGGGGGCTTCATTCATTCCATTCCTGACCCGGTCGGAGACTGGAAGCAGGCTGTGGATTTTCATTTCATTGGTAATGCAACTTGTCAGTGTATGCTAAATGTAGTATACAGTATATGATGTTAGGTGAAATGCTAAAATGGTGATAGAAATCCGGAGATTGTCTGTTTGGGGTGACTATATGGTTGTAAATGGTCAACTACGGTTTTACTGTATAGTACAGACTACTTATCTGGATGGATGTGTTCCTCGCTGGCGCTACGAGCAGTTTCAACTTCACTCTTACAACAGTTGCGGTCGACTGAACTGGAATGTTATCTCCTGAACTGGTTTCCCCCCCCCCCCTCCCGCCCCGTATTCCTGCGTACTGTCTGAGGTCACTGCATGTGTACTTGTGGGATGTTGCCAAGTCTAGCTTTGTAAGATGTATGTTATTGGATTCAGGAAGGTCTTCGACTATTAAAGACCGTGGATCAGTCCTCGTCACGCGTAGACCATTAGCCAATCATACTAAGCGCTGCCCGGTCTTTGAGGACGTCCCGGCACCTTTAATACTGCCGCGCATGCCAGCCTTGGTTTATTGAAGAAAAAAGTACATTGTACCCTGATCCAGATAACATTTACCTATTTTGTTTACTAAGGCAACACTGAAAAATGGCTTCAAACCCCATAATAACACATAATATGCTAATCTACACAAAATAAACGTAAAGCATACAAATAGAAACATCGATTTGACAAAATGTGGCGCTTCCAGCGTGATTCCAGGGAGATCTCCAATTATAAACACATTATTTTTCACAAATCTTTAAAATACAGGGTCATCGAAAAATTATGCCTTGATTTTGAATAATTGCTATAAAATAACTATTAGAGGTAATGTAATGGTTTTAGCCTTAAAATGCGTGAAATAGATAACATTTTAGTTCATACCTTAGTAAGTTTCAATGTGAGCTCCGATTGTTGCTCTGCAGCCGTGTGGCGAGTGTATCGCGCACCGCGCAGAGGTTGTGAGTCTGTTGTCCGATGTCTTCTATTTGAGCGAACACAAACTGAGCAAGCATGTTGAGGTAAATTAGATTTGTGATTGTTTCTTCAGCGAAAAATAAAGCTCCAATGACTTGGCCATATAGTGCCCGGAGGTTGGTGCCGTAAAAAAGTTTAAAAAATGCACTTAAAATTTTCAAAAATGACAGTAATAAATGACTTAAAAATAAAATGGGTCGCCTCCGTAGCGTAGTGGTCAGCATGGTTAGCTGCCGCCCCGGAGGTCCTGTGTTTGATTCCCGGCTCTGGCACGAAATTTGAAAAGTAGTATGAGGACTGGAACGGGGTCTACTCAGCCTCGGGTGGTCCAAATGAGTAGAGGGGGTTCGATTCCCACCTAAGCCATCCTCGAAGTGGTTTTCCGTGGTTTCCCACTTCGTCTTCGGGCAAATGCCGGGATGGTACTGCACCATTATTCATAAAGGTCTTAAGTACAGACATGGTTACAGTATTTTGGGAACACCCTGTAACTTCCTAACTAGCCTCTGAAGTCTATAATTACAGCTGGTCTACAGCGAGCAAACGTCATGCTATCAAGAAAGAGATCGGCAGAGCTCGTGTTTCCGACGAGAAACCCGAAGGTCATCGATAATAACCATGTTGACTGTGTCTAACACTATATCGATCGATTCACCTGAGAGTGATTAATACAAATTAAAGCATATTTAGCGCTATATGTAAGCAGCTACATACGTCTGTGTGTATATTTCCATGGCAGAAAGCTATTATTAAGAAAGTATGAAGAACAGAAGATGATCTGTTAACTCACTGCTGATTACGTTTCGACTGCGATATATTTCGTATCGAGTCGTGACGTGTGAAGGAGTGGGGGAGCGGATGTGAGACCAAGGCGACCTCGTGGAGAGAGCAATGAGTAGAGAAACCGACAGCGTAGAGGTTTGAGCCTGAAAACAGTGCAAGTGAAGTCGCCAGCTAACGGAAGTTTTAAAAACGTGTGACCGCGCTGGAGTGTATACGCTAGTTCGTTCAGCATTCTACGTGAAGTATACACGTGTTTAATAGGGTTCAGACATGGTCTTAAACATGTAATAGTTTATCTTTGCGACCGTGTATCTACAGCAACTAACGAGCCATGCGGATGGATACTTTCATAATCCCGACCGCGAGCTCGGCTGTAATGTGTCATAAAACTCTGCATATAAACCTTCGTGGAAATGCAGCCTAGACTTGATTCACTCTTCACAGTGGTTATACTTTTTTAGAAGAGCACATTCTCAAGCAAGGTGTCAGAGGGAAGGAACAATATGAAGCTTATATCCATTACGATGGTAGGCTAAATTAACATAAGAATACTGCATTAGCAGAGTGTAGCGGGGACATGTCGGCAGCAACTTTCATTTAGCATGAAGTGTGCAAGCGACTCTCGTGATGCAAGGGGCCGCGTCGACCCTTGTGAACTTGTTCACATTTGCGTTCATATATTGGAACTATTTAGCGACTGTTCGAGTTCACCCTCGCTTCGGGACGAGTTGATAAACTGTGTGCGGTCCGTCCGTCGGTATTCGAATATGTATGGGAAGATATCGCCAGGATATGTTGGAACTATTTCGACCGACCGGGTGTTGTTCGAGCCTAGGAGGACTTTGGTTCGTTCTATGGAAACCCAGTTGGAGTCCAGCATGTGTTCTGTTGGTCTAGAGCTTAGTATGGCCAACGATATCCTTCTTTCCTCATCTAGATTCGCCAAAGGTACAGATCACTTCAACTTGTTACAGTAGCGTAGCGTGGACATTTTGAACTACCACATATTGCCATATTTGATTTTGTAGATTAAATGGTTGAGTAGAAAGTGCAGGTTCGATGTTTATTTCGAAACTGACCTTCTATGATGCCAGGATTTTGACTCATAAAAATGAGTGCATCCTTTGTGTAATTTAATGGATGAATAAATTAAAAATTTCAGTAGTATTTTACAGTATTTAAACTGATATGCTCATTCTTATTTGTCGAGAAACAAATGTAGGAAGAAGATCTACAGTTTTTTTTTCTGTGTAAGAACATTTTAGTAACACATTTTCTTTAGGGAACTCCGATTGAGTTTTTCGTATTCTAGTGTATTGTGCTTTAAGCACTTTCGCGTGGATCATCGTATTCTTTGAGGAGAATTTTCCTTTTCGTATTCTTATTACGATATTAGGAAGTTTTCGGATCCTGTTATTCTGAATGTTACTTCGAGTCCTTGGACTATTTTTTTTTTGCAGTTCATTAATAGATTTAACTTGTATTTTCTGAGCGTGATTTTCGAAATGGATTGCCTAATGGGTCATTAGTCGCTTAGCCTTTGTTGCTAACCTAGATCCATGCTGTAGGACTAATCCATCGACATTTTCGCGTTCGGGAATTTCAGGGAAGATCTTATTTTGAGATTGAATTTATCTTTATAGATCGCTTTTACAACCTCAGTTTGTGTGGTTGGGGAGTGTTATACTTTTCTTTTCTTGTGAAGTTAACACTGGATTAAATTGATATCATTGCCTTTGGTGCAATAGTTTTTCTCTATTAAGAGGGTATTTGAACGACATCCAAATTTGCGAGGATAATCCCAGGGACGACTTACAATAAGTCATACGTTTAAGAATTATGGATCATGTAATACATCAATGTAAGGCAAGTTTTTAAAGATAGGTGGAATATTTCTGAAATCCACTGGGCTTTGTTGGTAATCTGTTACAGAATCATATTATTCTTTCGCACTCGAGTTCAGGATTTTTCTATAAACAGCTGATTTTCATAATTGTGGATTTATAACAGTAAGGCTCCTATTATAGGTGCATGTTCGACTTTAGAGAGGCATGTATTTTGAGTAATGTCTTTGTGTTTAAGTATATTGATACAGTGCTTTGTAAAGCAAATTTTTCTTGTTGAGGATTGAGCCAGGTGTGCCAATCAGGATTAGATTGATTGGGGTTTTAACCCAGAGAGGTGTTGTTTTTAACCTAGTATGGTTAATATTTGGTCATAGTTGACTTTATCGCTGTTATCGTGAAAATGCCTGTGTGAAGATTAATATTTTTCTGAGCAGTATTATTGAGAAACTTGAGTGGATATCCGGTTCAATATTTCCAGTAAAATTAATATAACGATTTTGCCATAGGATGTATGTTTAACAAGGAAACCGATAACTATTTAATGCTGAATTTATGATTAATTTTTGCTTAGCTTAACTGTTCGGCAGAATTACCCTAAAACTAGAAATGAAACAATATTAAGCAGAAATGAATGTCGTGACATTAAGTCAGTGGGAAGAGAATAATTGAAATTATTCTGGAATTTTGTGTAAATTATACTGTAAATAGGCCATATGAATTTCTTCATTTAATAACAAGAACATATAATGTTACTGAAGATGTCGTGTAGGATTATCAATTATAATCAGGATATTTCTGTATAAGATGTTATTTCAGTTAAGGAACCGAAATGAATTTAATGTATTCGAGTCTTATAATATTTTTCTTCTGTAAATGCTTATCCTATGGGATTGATCATTATTATTATTAATATGCCTTATATTTTAATCAATTAAAATTTAGTTGAGATAATGGGTAATATATATATTTTTTTTAAACAATCCAGTATTATCAATGAGATTTTTTTTGATTGGTCGTGGTATCGACAAAATTGATTGTTCTTTCTGTCTTGTTTATTCTTACAATAAACTATTTATTACTTGGTTTTAATTATTGCGTGATGCTTTATAGAGGTGATGGAAGGGTGTATTAAGGGGGCCATCGCTAGGTATTTTAGTGTTTACCACACCTTTGAGATTCTTTCTTCCTCTTGAAGAATTCTTGTGTTTTGAGCTAGTCTTTTCTTTCTCTGAGCCTTGGTCAGTCTTAATACATCCTGTTAGGTATTCGAGTGGCCCTATTATCCCTGTGTCTGTTGGTAGAACTTGGGGGGTCTTTAGAGCCGGGGCATTTTCAGGTTCTACGATCCAGCTGCTATCCAGGGATTCAACAGGTATTGGTAGGTAAAAGGGTACATTAGGTGGCGCCCAGCTCAGGGGCTTCGAAAAACTGGAATACCAGAGCGAATACCAGGGAGTTGAATGCCATAATTCCGCCAAAATTGAAACTGAAAGTACAAAGTGGAAATTAGTTTTATGATCATGTAACACAGATCACGAATTGGAACACCGTGTTTCTTGTGTGACTATGAATCAAGGCGATAAAATAATGGTGAACCAATATTTTGGCACGAACTATTGGAATTCCTATGGAACAAAGCAATTACGAGGGTACTCGAGCTACTTGACTTACAAGTGGTATTGCAACCATTATTAATTTTTATTTTATTTTATGTATTGGAGTGGTGCCACACGCTCTGTTAATAATTTGTTCTACTTGTATCCGGCTGATGATCATTGCTGACATCATTAAAAATAGAAGTATTTGTAGTAAATTTAAAATTTAAGTAATGGTAGAATCATAGACCTTCACCGATATAAACCAACAAGCACTTGTATACGGTCGATCCCAAATCAAATGGGGCACTTTGTGTTTAGACATAAGCTTATTTTAAGGTAACGCCAGACAATAAGAATGAGCATGTATGGTAAATGGTGGTTGTTTGTAGATGTTCTCGCTGTGCTTTGTTGGTGTGGTATTCTTATTTCTTGTGAAGTGTAGTGAAGCATGTCTGAAAGTAATATGGTGACTGTTGGTGACGTTATGAAGATGTTTGAAATTATTCAACATAAAATGGACAATTTGAATCAGGACATAGAAAATATTAAGGTCCAAACTAAATCTGCATTAGACCATATGTCTGAAACTGTTATTCAAAGTCAGGAAGTGATAAAAGATGCAGTTGCTGAAGGTATCAGGGGGGAAATTGATACTATGCAATCCTCCTTGAAGGCTATCAATGACAGTTCTAAAAGGGTAGAAAAGAAGGTTACCAGTGTAGAATCTAATATCGAAGATATCCAGGACGATAATAGAAAAACACAACTAGATATCAGTACACTACGGGCTAATGTTGGCTTGGTACAGGTTGCCCAAGAAAGAATCCAAACTAGTCAAACATCAATGCAAAATAGTCAAACATCAATCCAAACAGATCTTAACAATATCCAAACTAGTCAAACTTCAATGCAAGCAGATCTTAACAATATCCAAACTAGTCAAACATCAATGCAAAATAGTCAAACTTCAATGCAAACAGATCTTAACAATGTTCAGACTAGTCAAAGGGGAATTGAGGAAACAGTAAAGGATGTAAACTCTAATGTAAGGATTATGCAATCCCAAATCAATGATTTAAGAACAGATGTGGGATTAATAGAATCCAGTCAAAATAAAATGGAGCTAGAGGTCCGAAAAATCGAATCTAGACAAAATCAGACGGAGGTTAAGTTAATGGAGCTAGAAAAATCTAATAAAGAGTTTCAAGTTGAGATTAGACTAGACTTTGAAAAAAGTGTGAAGCTCAGTAAAAAAAAATTAGAAACACTTCAGTTACAGTTTTCCCATGACACTAATCAGACCCAGAATAGCCTGGAGCAGTTGAAATGTGAAATGGGGACACTCCGAGCTCAAGTCACTGATCATACGAAACTTCTCAGGGATGATTTTGACATCGATTTGAAAGGGATCATAAGTGATAATATTGTAACATTTCGTCAAGATATCATGAAAATTAATGAGGAATGTTTTAAAGTTGAGAAATCTAAGTTAGAATCTAAACTTGCCACTGGTCTTGCAACTAATAGCAAAGACATAATAAATGTTAGGGAAGATCTAAGCAAAAGAATGGATGGAATTCAAAATACACAGGTTAATAACATATCCGATTTAGAGAAACGTATTAACAGTGTTGAAACTAAAGTCGACCAAAGTAAGATAGAGTTAAATGAGGTCAGGGAGAAGAAAACTTCCGAGATTAATGAAATTAGAAAGGGTCTCGAACAAATTAATCTAGAGGGGCATATCAATTTAGATACGCTAAAAGATCAATTGCGATCACTTTTACAGTCCGATTTTAGAGTTGTAGTTGAACAACCTGAAGTGATAGTACCTGATGGTAGGGAAAGGATGATGCAGGAATCTCCCAACAACGAACCCAACGTTCGGCTCAGTCAAATGGAACATTCGAGTCCCATTCGAACAAGCAGGGAAACTTTTAGTTCTCCGAACCCCAACGTAGGCGTGGGTGATTATACTTCGAAATCATTGGAAAGGACACCGAATGTAACCATAATACGAAACTTTGATGACAAACCAAGGAAGTTTAGCAACTTGGATGGAATGACACCAATCGAATTTGTCAGGGCATTAAGAGATTACTTTTTGGAGTCACATGTGCCACGTGAGCGTGAGCTACGTATGGTGGAAAGGTTTCTTACCGATGCTCCGTTACAATGGTTCAGGGCTTTTCGTTACACATTTGACAATTTTGAACAGTTTTCGGAGGCCTTCATACAAAGATTTTGGTCGATCGAGGTCCAACAAAATGTGAGATCGGAAGTCTATTCACGCAAGTACTCCAGTACAGGACCAACCAGCTATGCTGAGTACTTTGCGTGTCAGTTAGCAAAACTCCGTTTTCTTCAGCCGCCGTTAACCCAGGAAGAACTCCTTGAAGCTATCTCACGTCAATTGCCTGCGGAAGTAAGGAGATCAATTATTTCTTCCGGAGTATCGTCTTTACGTCGTTAGATGACTTGTTACGTCGATTAGATCATATGAGTATGATGACGCAACCTACCATAGTCAAAAATGCCAGGCAGGAATCGAAAGTTGTAAACGCGGTAATGATGAACCGTACACAGCAGACGGATCGTTTTGGGCAAAGAAGAGATGATAGAATGGGTCCTATTAGAAATACCCATCAGGAAGAGAGGAGATGGGAAAACCAACGTAGGGACGCCCAGGAGAGGCCATGGCAACGTCGCTACGAGGAGAGAAATTTCTATCGAAGAGATAATGATCGAAACCGGAATGATCATCGAGAAACACCTTATAACAGGAATTACAGATATGATCAAAATAATCGAGATAACAGATATAATAGGAATGATAGGGATACCCATGAAAACAGAGATAAGAGACAAAATCAAGGGTACTCAAGATACAACAATTATCGGACGGAGGCATCCGATAAGAAAGTGCAACAGGAGATGCTCAAGAGAGGGCGAGATAAGTCCACGGAGGTTGGACGAAGAAAATCGAAGGAAAGAAAGGATGAAAATCCAAATAAGACACAACCCAGCACTAGCAGAGAAGGTTGGAGTTCAGAAAGAACGCCTGACCGGGACAAAGGAAAAACATTTTCAAAAAGAAATTAAGCACTGAGATGTCACGCATTCTACCTGTTCACGACTATCAAGAAAGAGATTACCATGACAGAGAAGTCACTATAATAAAAGGAAATAATTGTTATGAGGTAGTAAGCCTAAATGGAAGAGAAATGATAGGTCGTTTCAATGCAAAAAACCTGAAAAGATATGTGAAGAAGATAGTTTGAGTGTTGACTGAATAATGCTACATATGCCGAGATTACCTGGAATGGTGTAAATAAAAGTTGAGGAGACTTTTATTTAAGGTATCAAAGGGAAAATGCACCATTATTCATAAAGCTCTTAAGTACAGACATGGTTACAGTATTTTGGGAACACCCTGTAACTTCCTAACTAACCTCTGAAGTCTATAATTACAGCTGGTCTACAGCGAGCAAAAGTCATGCTATCAAGAAAGAGATCGGCAGAGCTCGTGTTTCCGACGAGAAACCCGAAGGTCATGGATAATAACCATGTTGACTGTGTCTAACACTATATCGATCGATTCACCTGAGAGTGATTAATACAAATTAAAGCATATTTAGCGCTATATGTAAGCAGCTACATACGTCTGTGTGTATATTTCCATGGCAGAAAGCTATTATTAAGAAAGTATGAAGAACAGAAGATGATCTGTTAACTCACTGCTGATTACGTTTCGACTGCGATATATTTCGTATCGAGTCGTGACGTGTGAAGGAGTGGGGGAGCGGATGTGAGACCAAGGCGACCTCGTGGAGAGAGCAATGAGTAGAGAAACCGACAGCGTAGAGGTTTGAGCCTGAAAACAGTGCAAGTGAAGTCGCCAGCTAACGGAAGTTTTAAAAACGTGTGACCGCGCTGGAGTGTATACGCTAGTTCGTTCAGCATTCTACGTGAAGTATACACGTGTTTAATAGGGTTCAGACATGGTCTTAAACATGTAATAGTTTATCTTTGCGACCGTGTATCTACAGCAACTAACGAGCCATGCGGATGGATCCTTTCATAATCCCGACCGCGAGCTCGGCTGTAATGTGTTATAAAACTCTGCATATAAACCTTCGTGGAAATGCAGCCGAGACTTGATTCACTCTTCACAGTGGTTATACTTTTTTAGAAGAGCACATTCTCAAGCATGGTGTCAGAGGGAAGGAACAATATGAAGCTTATATCCATTACGATGGTAGGCTAAATTAACATAAGAATACTGCATTAGCAGAGTGTAGCGGGGACATGTCGGCAGCGACTTTCATTTAGCATGAAGTGTGCAAGCGACTCTCGTGATGCAAGGGGCCGCGTCGACCCTTGTGAACTTGTTCACATTCGCGTTCATATATTGGAACTATTTAGCGACTGTTCGAGTTCACCCTCGCTTCGTGACGAGTTGATAAACTGTGTGCGGTCCGTCCGTCGGTATTCGAATATGTATGGGAAGATATCGCCAGGATATGTTGGAACAATTTCGACCGACCGGGTGTTGTTCGAGCCTAGGAGGACTTTGGTTCGTTCTATGGAAACCCAGTTGGAGTCCAGCATGTGTTCTGTTGGTCTGGAGCTTAGTATGGCCAACGATATCCTTCTTTCCTCATCTAGATTCGCCAAAGGTACAGATCACTTCAACTTGTTACAGTAGCGTAGCGTGGTCATTTTGAACTACCACATATTGCCATATTTGATTTTGTAGATTAAATGGTTGAGTAGAAAGTGCAGGTTCGATGTTTATTTCGAAACTGACCTTCTATGATGCCAGGATTTTGACTCATAAAAATGAGTGCATCCTTTGTGTAATTTAATGGATGAATAAATTAAAAATTTCAGTAGTATTTTATAGTATTTAAACTGATATGCTCATTCTTATTTGTCGAGAAACAAATGTAGGAAGAAGATCTACAGTTTTTTTCTGTGTAAGAACATTTTAGTAACACATTTTCTTTAGGGAACTCCGATTGAGTTTTTCATATTCTAGTGTATTGTGCTTTAAGCACTTTCACGTGGATCATCGTATTCTTTGAGGAGAATTTTCCTTTTCGTATTCTTATTACGATATTAGGAAGTTTTCGGATCCTGTTATTCTGAATGTTACTTCGAGTCCTTGGACTATTTTTTTTTTGCAGTTCATTAATAGATTTAACTTGTATTTTCTGAGCGTGATTTTCGAAATGGATTGCCTAATGGGTCATTAGTCGCTTAGCCTTTGTTGCTAACCTAGATCCATGCTGTAGGACTAATCCATCGACATTTTCGCGTTCGGGAATTTCAGGGAAGATCTTATTTTGAGATTGAATTTATCTTTATAGATCGCTTTTACAACCTCAGTTTGTGTGGTTGGGGAGTGTTATACTTTTCTTTTCTTGTGAAGTTAACACTGGATTAAATTGATATCATTGCCTTTGGTGCAATAGTTTTTCTCTATTAAGAGGGTATTTGAACGACATCCAAATTTGCGAGGATAATCCCAGGGACGACTTACAATAAGTCATACGTTTAAGAATTATGGATCATGTAATACATCAATGTAAGGCAAGTTTTTAAAGATAGGTGGAATATTTCTGAAATCCACTGGGCTTTGTTGGTAATCTGTTACAGAATCATATTATTCTTTCGCACTCGAGTTCAGGATTTTTCTATAAACAGCTGATTTTCATAATTGTGGATTTATAACAGTAAGGCTCCTATTATAGGTGCATGTTCGACTTTAGAGAGGCATGTATTTTGAGTAATGTCTTTGTGTTTAAGTATATTGATACAGTGCTTTGTAAAGCAAATTTTTCTTGTTGAGGATTGAGCCAGGTGTGCCAATCAGGATTAGATTGATTGGGGTTTTAACCCAGAGAGGTGTTGTTTTTAACCTAGTATGGTTAATATTTGGTCATAGTTGACTTTATCGCTGTTATCGTGAAAATGCCTGTGTGAAGATTAATATTTTTCTGAGCAGTATTATTGAGAAACTTGAGTGGATATCCGGTTCAATATTTCCAGTAAAATTAATATAACGATTTTGCCATAGGATGTATGTTTAACAAGGAAACCGATAACTATTTATGCAGAATTTATGATTAATTTTTGCTTAGCTTAACTGTTCGGCAGAATTACCCTAAAACTAGAAATGAAACAATATTAAGCAGAAATGAATGTCGTGACATTAAGTCAGTGGGAAGAGAATAATTGAAATTATTCTGGAATTTTGTGTAAATTATATTCTGTAAATAGGCCATATGAATTTCTTCATTTAATAACAAGAACATATAATGTTACTGAAGATGTCGTGTAGGATTATCAATTATAATCAGGATATTTCTGTATAAGATGTTATTTCAGTTAAGGAACCGAAATGAATTTAATGTATTCGAGTCTTATAATATTTTTCTTCTGTAAATGCTTATCCTATGGGATTGATCATTATTATTATTAATATGCCTTATATTTTAATCAATTAAAAGTTAGTTGAGATAATGGGTAATATATATTTCTTTAAACAATCCAGTATTATCAATGAGATTTTTTTTTGATTGGTCGTGGTATCGACAAAATTGATTGTTCTTTCTGTCTTGTTTATTCTTACAATAAACTATTTATTACTTGGTTTTAATTATTGCGTGATGCTTTATAGAGGTGATGGAAGGGTGTATTAAGGGGGCCATCGCTAGGTATTTTAGTGTTTACCACACCTTTGAGATTCTTTCTTCCTCTTGAAGAATTCTTGTGTTTTGAGCTAGTCTTTTCTTTCTCTGAGCCTTGGTCAGTCTTAATACATCCTGTTAGGTATTCGAGTGGCCCTATTATCCCTGTGTCTGTTGGTAGAACTTGGGGGGTCTTTAGAGCCGGGGCATTTTCAGGTTCTACGATCCAGCTGCTATCCAGGGATTCAACAGGTATTGGTAGGTAAAAGGGTACAGTACCTACTATAAGGCCACGGCCGCCTCCTTCCCTCTTCCTCGCCTATCCATCCCAATCTCCCATCCCTTCCCATCCCTCACGAGGCCCCTGTTCGCTTTGCAGGTGAGGCTGCCTGGGCGAAGTGCTGATCACACCTCCCCAGTTGTATCCATCCTGACCAGATGTTCCAGGCTCCAGGACACTGCCCATAGAGGCGGTAGTGGTGAGTTCCCTCGCTGAGTCCGTGGGAACCACCAAGCTAGAGGGTAAAATTAACTAAATAAATAAAAAATAAAATAAAAAATTGAGAAAATGATCTTATAATAATAAACTCACCAAGATTTCAAAAAATCGAAAAATGGACTATACCATGGAGAAAATGAACTGAGACAAGAATATACACCCTTTCCCCTTTCTACCCTGCCACAGCTGACCTTGGTAAACAGAGCAGGTAAAATTCTATTACGCTAATAACTGGTTTGCGACGAAAACAAGAGCATCTGTATGCCTACGAAACCGTTCTTCTGCATCCAAGATATATATTTTTCTACTTATAGCAATACTGAGAAATTTTATTTCAATATTTTAAATTGGCTAGCTTCTTGTTAACTCTGAGAGACGCAACTCCCTCATATAAAGCTGTGACATGTCTAAAATGGCAAAAAACACCTTAAAAGACCGATTTCTCTAAAATATGACCAAAAAAATCTACCAATCTTTAAGAAATGCTCATAAAATGGAAAAATAGCAAATAATGCAAGAAGATGCTAAAAAATTGACATATTTGAAGATGGGGTGGCCCGTCCGGAGTTTCTATGTACTTCAGCATTGTTTTAGATAGCTCAGTAAAAAGATGACATGTCAACAACATCCGGGCCCTAATAATGAATAACTCAAAGTATTTTGAAGCTACAATAATCAAATTAGTGGCCATGTAGAAACTTAGAAGTGGCTTTCTGTAACCGAGTGATACGAACAGCAACTCTATACATTCACAATGTCAGCTGGGCGTATTCTTATAATTTGATCATTATTAACTTATGATGTAATTGGGCAATTTATGCAAAATTTGGTGTGAGAGGAATGCTAGCATTACTCATAAGAATATCACAGCGGCCATTATCAAATTATCAAAATAAATCAAACCGTATACGGGCTTTGTATGCCCCAGTAGAGGAACATCCTCACCATAGGCTATATTAAAGATAGTGGGTGAGCGTACTATTAAAACATCACAATCGATAACCTAGGATCCAATTACGCAGTTAACGTGAAAATTTGTAAGTGAAGAGTATTATACATGAGACCTTGCTAGAGTTAGTCATAATACTATCACACTGCATATAGCACGCGGTCACCATCTAAAATGCAAGTCATTAATGTCGATAATCCACAATTTATTATAATTACATTAACGAAATGCAGCAAGCATATAGTCACACATAAGAGGCTGTATCTGCAGAAGGCACAAGATCAACGATTCCATTCATTCAGAATGGTAGGTGGACGTATTTTCCTAATGTTAAGAAACATTCCTCTGGATGAAATAGTGGATTTTCAACGATACTTAGTAATCCAGGAGTCTTAATAGGGTGCAACTTTCATCACAAGAATATTCGTTTGATAAGGACAAAGAATTATAACTATACCCATACATTAAAGAGTACGTAGGCTATATGTTCCTTACTGAGCATCTTGTTAAAAACGTCTTCTTCTAGAGTGTAAGTTAGCTTTATGTAGTTGTCATTCCCACCAACATCATGATCGGCATCGTAGGGGCTGATGGCCTCGATATTTTTCCTTTTTTAACAACGATCACGACCTCCATACAGACGTCATTTAAATTAATTTCCAATTTGCTGCAGACAACATTGCATGATATACAGGTGTTTCAGGAGGAATAGTAAATATTTTAGGAGGTGGTAGTATTGATGAATTGCAATTAAAAAAACATATAACATGTGTCTTATTTGTATTCCGTACCGAGATACAGCTGGTAGTATTAAACCGAAACGAATGTAAAGCCAAGGCAAATGACGACGTTCAAAGTTGATTTTCAGAAATTCCACCACCAACTTCAATGCAAGGACTGCGTTCTACCGACTGCATAATGTCTTCTACTTCCTCTACAGTCTGTTCATTTGCACGTTCAGATGAAATACGACGGCTGGGTACTCCATCTGAGTCACGCAGTGTATTGTAAACACGAGTAAGCACTCTTGAATCTGGTCGTCTACGGTTAGGAAATCGTATGCCACATTCTCTACCAGCAGCAGCGTCTCAATTACAAAACCCATACGCAAATGCCATATTGGTTTACTCAGCACGTGTAAAATCGTGCGGCATGTTCAAACGATACAGTACAGTCAACTTGGACAACAAAGCACAGTGACAGGTGAACACATTCAATGGAAACTAAGCACGACTTCACTCTGTATTCATCGTAATGAAATTGCACTACACAGTAGACATCTATTGTTCAGCACAGTGCTTCGTTGCACATGCCAAGAAGATGAGCAAGTCTCATAGATGTGGAGTTCAACACTGCTGATGCAGACTGTGATATTCATACACTCCTCAACTGTATGTTTTGTGGCCATGCTTTAATTGATTATCTTACAGTAAGTCCTCAAATGAATTTACAGTTAAGATACATTCTCCAGTGGACGTTGGCTTCGTTTTTCACAGAAACGATTAGTAACCAATTCACGAGTAAACAGTGGCCCTGCAATAGAATTTTGTTGCGAACTCGTTTGTTTGAATCGATATACTTTCCTTGGCAGCACAAGTTCACAAGGAACAAAGTGGCTGCATTGAGAACTTATGAAAAGGATTCGGATAATTATGCAATTAAAAAGTCAAAATTTCATGCAAATATGCACTAACATATTAAAATATTCATTGAAAAAAATACATCGTGATATCAATTAGCAATTTCTATCATAAGAAATGAATGTTACACCTTATACCTCGATAAAATAACCAAAATATTACATACCGTACCACAACGAAATTCACAAGTCTCTATTACACATAATCACCGTCTCTCCACATAACATGACACGATTGGTGCATACTAAAACCTAAGGAAATCAAAGACTTCTAGAATCGATGCACCGTCAACATTTCTTCGCCTTGCATAACACCAGAAATGTTTATAAGTTTGAGGAAACCAGATTTCTTTCATGACTTCACTCTGCATTTTTTTCAACAAACATTGGCTGATTAGGTTCATTAGGGATCTTTCGACTTCTTCAACAATTCCGATACTACTGTGGACAGACCTTCTTGGTATGTTTTGAACATAACATTGGATCGAATGAATGTAAGTTGCTAACGAATGCCATCTTCGCTCAAGACTTCTTAAGCTTCAGTAATAGAAGCAGCTTCCTCAGAATCGAGGTCTTCATCCACCATTTCTACTACTTCAAAATATTCGGCAGCAACTTCAAGCCGTCTTCCCCATCTTCTATGAACTGGTGAAGGCAGGAGCGGCACATCACCAAATGTATTCAAGACAATTTCCTGTGACTTGTAACCTTCAGGAACACTATTTTCACTGGAGAGACCAAAACGTTTACTTCTGGAAAGGAAGCCCGGACTGCCCAGAGACTCCATGAGGTTCATGTGCTACACTTGTGACACGTATTATTTTGGTATATACGGTGTAAGACTTTGCACATGTAAGATACTACATCAGTGTTGGCCAATAAAACATGATCGTGCATCATTGATAATTGCAGCAACTGTTGTGTGATTCACCTTACGTTATACAGTATATCCATAGTTAATACATACAATTTGTCTCTCTCTTTTCCGCTCCTGAAATTCGGAACACGATGTTAACTACTTATCTTTGATCCACGTCCGTTGTTTTGCCTAGCGAGACCCAATTATATACTGCTCAAAAAAATTAAAGCACCACTTTTTTCAAAGGCCACCAAATTTGGAAAGTTGACTGCACAAGGTCGAAATCTCAGTATGACGTTTGCCCCGACGCCTACCAAGCACATGCTTCAGCACAACTCCCCAACTTGTGTAGTTTCGGGATAGCGCCCCCAAAACCAGCCCATTTTTGAAAACCGTAAATTGAAGTTTGCGAAAAACGCTGTAGGACTTGTCGCAGGTTGCCAAAGCAGTCGAAAATGAATGAGTCTTGCTCTTAAGGTTCCACGAACACGTTGAAATCGTTACATTTGACCTTTGGGCATTTTCAACCCCCGTCATCATCCCCTAAACATGGACTACCATTGGGGGCGCCTGAGAAGGTACCGGATGTGTTTAACCACCTGAAAACCTGCACACCGTCCTCAGTTGCTGATTGCAGTAAGTTCTTAAGGCCTCCGGCAATGTTCACCCCTCCAAACACCCTCAACTGGCAAGGGACCAAACCACCCCGTCTTGATTCACCCCTAAGGAAGGTTTAAATCGAGATTTTTATCAGTGCTGCTAATGGGGGGGGGGTCTTCCCCTAACGTTTCAAAAGAGGACCTGCGCCTGTGTCACCACCCCTTCCCTTGCTACCCCCTTTTGTATGATTTTTCGAATCAGGCCCTTTTTAAGGGCTGAAATGAGGTCTTAATCGCTGAAAGGGCTGTAAAGGTCCTTAGAAGTAGTGGTGACACGAAATCAACCCCTTCCGATGTTTGATTGACATTCCATCCCCCAAAGTTGACATTTTTGCACCCTCAACCCTCCCTGTCTGGACGCGTAACGCGTCATGGCAGAGTTTTCAGAGTTGGATCAAAATGAAGCTTATGGCCTGAAATGGAGCCCAAAACAGCAGGTTGGATGGAAATTCATCGGTAGGGTGGGAAACGGGACCAAAAATTTTCAAAAAAGTTATCAGCCTCTGGTAAGTACACCAATATATAGGCAACCCACATCACGTCATTTTTCTCCCATTGCCAAACTTTGTAACCTATTGCCGATCATAGGCAACCCACACGCACGGACGTGATGTGGGTTGCCTATGCATGGGCGTACTTACTGTAGGCTGTACACTTTTTTGAAAATTTTTGGTCCCGTTTCCCAACCTACCGATGAATTTCTATCCAGCCTGCTGTTTTGGGATCCATTGCAGGCCATAAGCTTCATTTTCATCCAACTCTGAAAACTCTGCCATGACGCATTACGCGTCCAGACAGGGAGGGTTGGGGGTGCAAAAATTTCGAATTAGGGGGACGGAATGTCAATCATCGATCGGAAGGGGTTGATTTCGTGTCACCACTACTTCTAAGGACCTTTACAGCCCTTTCAGCGATTAAGACGTCGTTTCAGCCCTCAAAAAGGGCGTGTTTCGAAAAATCATACAAACGGGGATTGCAGGGGAAGGGGTGGTGACAAAGGCACAGTTCCTTTTTTGAAACGTTAGGGGAAGACCCCCCATTAGCAGCACTGATAAACATCTCGATTAAAACCTTCCTTAGGGGTGAATCGAGAAGGGGTGGTTTGGTCCCATGCCAGTTGAGGGTGTTAGGGGGTGTGGACATTGCCGGAGGCCTTAAGAACTTACTGCAATCAGCAACTGAGGACGGTGTACAGGTTTTCACGTGGTTAAACACACCCGGTACCTTCTCAGACGCCCCCAATGGTAGTCCATGTTTAGGGGATGATGAAGGGGGTTGAAAATGCCCAAACGTCAAATGTAACGATTTCAACGTGTTTGTGGAACCTTTAAGAGCAAGACTCATTCATTTTCGACTGCTTTGGCAACCTGCGACAAGTCCTGCAGCGTTTTTCGCAAACTTCAATTTGCGGTTTTCGAAAATGGGCTGGTTTTCGGGGTGCTACCCCGAAACTACTCAAGTTGTGGAGTTGGCTGAAGCATATGCTTGGTAGGCGTCAGGACAAACGTCATACTGAGATTTCGAGCTTGTAGGTCAACTTTTCAAAATTTGGTGGCCTTTGAAAAAAGTGGTGCTTTAATTTTTTTGAGCAGTATATTTTCCGTCCGCCTTTTCCCTTAGTTTACATCACTTTATAAAGTTCAAGAACGCAATTCTTCCTAATTGTTGATTCATATGAGTTGGTAGTTTATACACTCCTGCAGAAATTGAACTACATTCTTATTGTTTAGCTTAGCCGATGGTATGTTTGTCGACTTAAACGCTTTACACAAGTCTTCACTCAACTTGCTTCATGTTGGTCCAAGTTTAACTAAAGCAGTATTTATAAGAGGCTGGCTGTTCCAATATACTGTGTTTCGTCGTTTGTAAATGTTTAACTTGATACAATTTAGTTGCGGTTACCACTGCGCTACAATATTTACAAACCGAAACACTTCTGTCAGTTGAAAAGTCCTGAAACTAGCGTACATATGTTTTATTACGTCACTATTTTCTTCCCCTTAGGCATTACAAATTACGATGCAAAAATACAACCCTTTAACGTGTTATGGGCCACAATCTGTTTCAACTTATCCAAAGTAGGACTATCAAGATATAATTGTGATAGGAAGGTAACTACGCACGAAACTGGGAAAAGCCAGCCCTGTTGTAAGTTGATATACCAAGAATCAGCATTATAGTCTGATTGCATTGCAGGTAGACAAAGCTGGTGTTGTTAATTTTAAACACGCTAATCACCTGTTAATGAGTCCGCCTGGGGATAACCAGCACTCAGAGGATTCTAGCACTTCAGTTATCTGAGATAACTCATGACAAATACATGCCAAAAATTTCCAATAGTGTCCTGTAGAAGCTGATGTCTATACTCAAATACTTTTGAAATATGCCCTTACAAGAGAGAAACACAAAATATGCACTATTAAGGAAAAACTACCCCAAATATGCAATTGAATATGCAAGAAACATTATTATTCGAAGCCTGCTTAAGAGGCTTTGAAAGTCTATTTTGGGTTAATTTGCAGGTGACAGATTAGATATATGTTTGGATAGAGTTATATTTATGTTCAAGGCACCGGATATGTGTAATTACCTATAACAATGAGGAAGAGGTGGGGATCATAGAGGATGAGTTAATTAGTATGAACAGCAAATCAATAATTTATATGTTGTTTGAAAATTGTAAATAAGTGGTACATGTCTGATATCCTATGTTACTGTGGTGTCTGTAATAGTGTATATTGTTACGGCTGTGAGTTTGTTTCGTCGCTCGCCGCATGAGTCACAACTGCCCCCGGGCTGGGCTGTGCCCTGCCTCAGTGTATTGCGTACGCCTTACGCAACAGGACTACTAGGACAAAGGGATGGTCCAGAATATTCGTGACTCAGCCAGTGATGGAAACCTCGAGAAGCCGTGAACCCTGGATGGGTCTAGAAGCATTTATTGAGTCACCGGCCTGCTATATAAGAGCGACCTGTCAAGCAGTGTGCGTGTGTGTTTTTCGAGCTAGTGCGAGCGTTTATCCTGAGCGACAGAAGTGTGGTGACGTGACTTGCGAAACCCCTAGTGAAGCTGATTCTCTTGACAGCGAGGGAGTGAGAAGCATACAGGGGACTGCCTGTGTTTTGAGCGAGTGTGATTTCACTGAGCGACAGAGGTATTATGGCGAAGTGCCGTGCGAGTTACGAAATCCAGTAACATTGTTTCCCAGCTTGTGGACAGCGAAGAAGCGTGTAGCAGGTTATCGTAAGTAACTGTAGTTTGTGTGCAAAAGGAAGAGGTGCAGGTATTCCTAGCGAGGACACGGGTCTCATTAGTGGAGGATTAGCTGCATGACTAAGTGAAAGGGGCAAGAGCACTCCATGAGGAAAAGACTTGAGGAAACTGGAGTAAGGTTCTAATTGCTTGTATTTGCTGTTGAGTGGTGTAGCTTTCTGGCCGCAATAAAGTTAATTATTTCTTTAAAGGAACAATCTGTGTTGTGCTTCAACCCACCGTAATCCAGTTAACAAAAGTGCCACTTGGGGGGCACGTAACAACTGGTGTCAGAAGCGGGATTACGAACTCAAACACAAGCACAACACCTGACGGTCCTGGTTTCAAAACCCGAGCAGGTCATTTTTTTAATTTTCCTGTGAGTGCATGCCCTTTACAAGACAAGCATCTAAAATGGAAGCGCAATTTGCAGCATTGCTAGAAAAACTACGTGGCATGGAAGCCAAGATGGAAGACGACCAGAAGAAGATGGAGGACGGCCAGAAGAAGATGGAGGACGGCTAGAAGAAGATGGAGGACGGCCAGAAGAAGTTAGCCGAGGACCTAACTGCCAAACTAGAAGACGGCCAGAAGAAGTTAGCCGAGGACCTAACTGCCAAACTAGAAGACGGCCAGAAGAAGATGGAAGACGGTCAGAATAAGTTGACACAGGACCTGAAGAAATTAGAACTGGGTCTGCGTGAGGAAGTCACGGCAGTGGAAAAGAAGTTCGACGCCTTACAAGTCGAAGTTGCCGAGCTGCGCAAACGCCCGCTGATGGGGTTGGAGGAGAAATTCAACGCCTTACGAAAGGAAGTTGCCGAGCTGCGCCAACGCCCACTGACGGGGGTGGAAGAGAAATTCAACGCTTTACAAAAGGAAATTGCTGAGCTGAGCCAACGCCCGCCGACGCGGATGGAAGCGAGATTCAACGCTCTACAAGAGGAAGTTGCCGAGCTGCGCAAACGCCCGCCCACCGTTACACCGGGAATATCAGGAACGGGACATAGCAGAGTGACGCCCCCAATCTTCGACGGAAAGGTCCCGTGGAGCACCTACTTACGTCAGTTCGAGGCGGCCTGTTCTATAAACAACTGGAACAGCACGGAAAAGGCTACAGCTCTCATTGTAGCGCTGAGAGGTGACGCCCTTAACGTCCTTCAGGCCATCCCGACTGGATCCCAGGACTACACTTCACTAATCGCCCATATGGAGTCCCGATATGGAGATAGCCATCTTCAGCAGGCCTACCAGATGCAGCTCCGGACCCGGGTACAAAAGAACGCGGAAACCCTGCAGGAGTTCGAGATGGACATCGCACGCCTCGTAAGGCTCGCTTATCCAATAGTGCCGGCCGACTTTCTGGAACAGATTGCGAGGCAGACCTTCACCGACGGGCTACGGGACTCGGACACTCAACAGGCGCTGCGACTCGCGCGCAATAAGACCCTGGCAGATGCCCTGAGCCACGCACTTGAATTCGAGACGGCAAAACAGGCATCTAGAATGCACGCGCGGGTGCGTCAAGTGGACGTCGACGAACCAGTAAAAACCAACGAGATCAAGCCCCTGGCCGACGAATTTATGGAGGCGCTAAGCCGTTTCTTCGATAGTCGCGGCGCCACCAGCAACGAAACCGCTGGAAGACAACCGGAGAGGCGGCCCGAAAGAGGACTACCGACCTGCTGGACCTGCGGTAAGAAAGGCCACCTGAGCAAGGACTTCGGTGATCGCCGCCGCCGAGGGTATCCGACGGGAAATCAGTCGTCTGGAAACCGCGCGGCCCAGGGAAACGAGTATTAGCCAGCCTTGGGGGGCAAAGGTTGGCTTTTGACAGTCGTCAAGCCCCGGCAGTCCAAGTTCGTGTGACGCAGTTACGGAGGGATAATAGCAGCCTGATGGTCGACGGAGTCGTCAACGGAGAGAGCTGGTCCATGCTAATCGACACGGGAGCATCGAGGACCATCGTCAGTCCCACCGTGATCCCGAAGTGGAGAGTGCAACCCACACAAAGGAACCTCCAGCTAATAACCGCGACCGGAGAGACCGCACCGGTACATGGCGAAGCATCACTGGAGTTCGTCATTGGTCGACGGGCGATAAAGCATCCAGTGCTTGTGGCTGACGTATCAAATGAAGTGATCATCGGACTGGACTTCCTGGACCAGAACAACATCATCTTGGATCTGAGTACCAACACTCTGCACTTCGGAGGTGAGGAACTTGCTTTGCAACCTGCGCACGAGTCCATCACCGCACGACGAGTAAGGCTGAGAGAAGACGTCATCGTTCCCGCCAGGACGGAGGTCAGTGCTGCCGTAATTGTCGACGGAACTGCTGAGGGAGTGGCGGCTGTCATCGAGCCAAAATATGAGGACATCCAGACAAAAGGATTGCTAGTTGCCAAGACTCTCATCAACACGACGTCTCGGCCGTACGTCCGCCTGTCCAACCTGAACGACTACGATATTACGGTTCACCGGGACACCAACCTAGGAGTCTGCGAACCCGTTACCTGGATTGCCCGCATCACAGACACGACGGACGGACACCTGCAGACGGACAACCGAAGAAGACGCGCCCCGCCAGAAGAACTACAGAAGCTGTACCAAGGATCCCAGGACCATTTAGACGAGGAACAATCACGCCAACTTCGGGACCTGCTACACGAATTCCAGGATGTCTTCTCCGTGGGGAGCAAAGACGTCGGCAGGACAAGCTTGGTCCAGCACAGAATCGATGTTGGGGACAGCGCACCGATTAGGGCCCCATTCCGACGTGTCCCGCTCGCCAAGCAAGCCGAAGTCGACCGGATGGTAGAAGAGATGAAGGAGCAAGGAGTGATCGAGCCATCACATAGTCCTTGGAGTTCTCCGGTCGTGCTAGTGAAGAAAAAACGGTTCCACCAGGTTCTGCGTGGACTGCAGGCGGGTGAATGACGTCACGAAGAATGACAGCTACCCTCTACCCCGGATCGACGACACCCTGGACACCATATCAGGGTCAAGATGGTTCTCCACCTTGGATTTGAAGAGTGGCTACTGGCAGGTGGAGGTCCACCCTAAGGACCGCGAGAAAACTGCGTTCTCTGTGGGCAGCGGGCTCTGGCAGTTCACCGTCATGCCATTCGGTCTGTGCAACGCCCCTGCGACCTTCGAAAGGCTAATGGAGTCCATTCTGAGGGGACTACACTGTAAGACCTGCCTGGTCTACCTAGACGACGTCATCGTTCTGGGGAGAAGCTTCGAAGAGCACTACAGCAACCTGAAGGAGATCTTGATGAAGCTACGGGCTGCCCAGCTGAAGTTGAGCCCCAAGAAGTGTCAGCTCTTCCAGAAGCAGGTCCAGTACCTTGGGCATATCGTCTCCGAGGAAGGGGTGCGCACCGACCCAGAGAAGACCGCACCTGTGAGGGAGTGGCCAGTTCCGAAGGACAAGTCCCAACTACGAAGCTTCCTGGGACTCTGCACTTATTACCGTCGCTTCGTGAGAGGATTCGCCGACATCGCCAAACCACTGCATCGACTGACTGAGAAGGACCAACTCGTCACGTGGACAGCAGAATGCCACAGTGCCTTCGAACAACTCAAGCAGGCTCTGTGCACCGCACCTATTCTGGCCTACCCCAGACCTGGAACAAGGTTCATCGTCGATACCGATGCCAGCGACTTTGGTATAGGGGGAATCCTGTCGCAAATAGTGGACGGCAAGGAAAGAGTAGTGGCCTACTTCAGCAAAGCCTTGTCAAAGCCAGAGAGGAACTACTGCGTCACCAGGAAGGAACTGCTCGCCATCGTGAAGATCATCGAACACTTCCACAAATACTTGTACGGGCAAGAATTTCTCATCAGGACCGACCATGCATCCCTGCGGTGGCTCCTGAACTTCAAACAGCCCGAGGGTCAATTCGCGCGGTGGATAGAGAGGCTTCAACAGTACAACTTTGAGATCCAGCACAGGAAAGGCCAACTGCATTCTAACGCCCTGTCACGAAGACCGTGCCCCGAAGACTACACCTTCTGTTCCAGAAGAGAGGAGAACACCGGGATACAGTGCCGAAGGACTACCGTGGAACTTCATGGGAGCTGGAGCCGCGAATCTTTCACGCGGGCACAAGCAGAAGATGATGACCTGGGACTGATAGCCGAATGGAAGAGGGCCTGTGTTCCCAGACCTGGGTGGAACATTGTGAGCGACTGCAGACCAACGTTCAAGTCCTAGTGGGCGCAGTGGGACTCGCTGAATGTAAGGGATGGCCTCATCTGCCGGACCTGGGAGAGCACTGACGCGAAGACATCTCGGGAACAAGTCGTCGTACCAAAGGCTATGACGGAGGTAGTCCTGAAGGAAGTCCATGGAGGATCATCTGGTGGACACCAAGGGATAACGAAGACCCTGGAGAAGCTGAGAGAGCAGATTTACTGGATCGGATGCCGAACAGACGTGGAGAGCCACTGCGCGAGGTGCCACGATTGCGCAGCCAGCAAGGGCCCAGGACGAAGACGACGGGGTCCACTGAAGACCTACAACGTGGGGGGCCCCATGGAGAGAGTGGCCATCGATGTTGCTGGGCCATTCGCGTTGAGCGAGGCAGGGAACCGCTACATATTGGTCGTCAGCGACTACTTCACCAAAAGGCCGGAGGCGTATGGGCTCCCTAACCAAGAAGCCGCGACGATCGCAGAGACTCTGGTGAAGGAATTCGTCAGCCGGTACGGAGCACCTCTGGAGCTGCACTCCGACCAAGGGAGGAACTTCGAGTCGCAGGTGTTCCAGATTCTATGCCAGCTGCTGGGAATTCGGAAGACAAGGACGACGCCGCTACACCCTCAGTCCGACGGGATGGTAGAGCGATTCAATCGCACCATCGAGAACCTTCTCCGAATAGTCGTCAGCGAGCACCAGAGGGATTGTGACAAACATCTTCCACTATTTCTCCTGGCCTACCGCGCCGCCGTGCATGAAGCCACCGGGTGCACACCAGCCCGGGCCATGTTTGGGAGGGAACTCCGTCTACCTGTCGATCTTGCCTTCGGCCGACCTGGGAATGATCCGGTCCCGGTAAGCCAGTATCGTCAAGAACTGGTCGACCAACTGGAGGACGTGCACACGTTCGCGAGGAGGAAACTGCGGATCGAGACCGACCGAATGAAGACCCGATACGACCAACGGACAGATGCCGGCGGATTCCACGAGGACGACCTGGTCTGGCTCTTCAACCCATTACGGAAGAAAGGCCTGTCACCCAAACTGCAGAAGTCCTGGGAGGGCCCGTACCGAGTCGTGAAACGGGTCAACGATGTCGTCTACAGGATCCAGCGGAGCCCGAGGGCGAAGATGAAGATCGTGCATCGAGATCGCCTGGCAGCCTACGGAGGGACACAGATGGACCAATGATTGATCGGGACGATCAGCCTTTTAGGAAGGGGGTGGTGTTACGGCTGTGAGTTTGTTTCGTCGCTCGCCACATGAGTCACAATTGCCCCCGAGCTGGGCTGTGCTCTGCCTCAGTGTATTGCGTACGCCTTACGCAACAGGACTACTAGGACAAAGGGATGGTCCAGAATATTCGTGACCCAGCCAGTGATGGAAACCTCGAGAAGCCGTGAACCCTGGATGGGTCTAGAAGCATTTATTAAGTCACCGGCCTGCTATATAAGAGCGACCTGTCAAGCAATAGCTTGACAGCGAGGGAGTGAGAAGCATACAGGGGAC
This sequence comes from Meconema thalassinum, assembly GCA_946902985.2. Classification (NCBI taxonomy): domain Eukaryota; kingdom Metazoa; phylum Arthropoda; class Insecta; order Orthoptera; family Tettigoniidae; genus Meconema; species Meconema thalassinum. The sequence goes on along the minus strand of OX336389.2, from coordinate 78,339,400 downwards.
TGCCTGTGTTTTGAGCGAGTGTGATTTCAGTGAGCGACAGAGGTATTGTGGCGAAGTGCCGTGCGAGTTACGAAATCCAGTGACATTGTTTCCCAGCTTGTGGACAGCGAAGCAGCGTGTAGCAGGTTATCGTAAGTAACTGTAGTTTGTGTACATAAGGAAGAGGTGCAGGTATTCCTAGCGAGGACACGGGTCTCATTAGTGGAGGATTATCTGCATGACTAAGTGAAAGGGGCAAGAGCGCTCCATAAGGAAGAGACTTGAGGAAACTGGAGTAAGGTTCTAATTGCTTGTATTTGCTGTTGAGTGGTGTATCTTTCTGGCCGCAATAAAGTTAATTATTTCTTTAAAGGAACAATCTGTGTTGTGCTTCAACCCACCGTATTCCAGTTAACAAAAGTGCCACTAGGGGGGTGGCACGTAACAATATATTTGTAATTCAGGTGAGGACGGAAAAGGAGGCGGCCGTGGCGTTATGTTAGGAGCCATCCCGGCACTTCCCTGGAGTAGAAGTGGGAAACTACGGAAAACTTCTTCCAGGCTGGCTGAGGTAGGAGTTGCACCCACCACTTTCTAGTTTTACCTCACAAGGCTGAGTGTACCCCTCTCCAGCCCTCAGAGCAGAATTAAAATTCTGGGCAGAGCCGGGAATCGAACCTGGACCTCCATGGTGACGAGCAGTATTTCGAATGAGCGTGAAACATACCAGTCAGCTAATTCAGTGTTGTGTAATTATGTTATTGGGCAGATTGTTCAATCTACGCTAAGGTATAAAATCTTGCAAGGGTCCGCCTCGTTACGTAACTTCCAAACCTTTGGCTTTGTGGCTTAATATTGTTGGCTGTCACCGTGGAGGCCTGGTTTCGATTCCCGGCTCTGCCAAGCAATTTAATTCTGGTCTGAGGGCTGAAACGGGGTATACTCTGCCTCCTGGGGCAAAACAGTAAAGAGGTGGGTTCGATTCCACCTCAGTTATCCTGGAAGTGGTTTGCCGTAGTTTCCCACTTCTACTCCAGGCGAATGCCAGGATGGCTCCTAAATAAGGCCATGGTTGCCTCCTTTACAATCCTCATCTGAATTACAATTGCATATACTAATACAGTCATCACAATAACACAGGTTATCAGTAGAGTCCTGCGCGGATAAACAAAACATTATCCGCATCCACGCCTCATCTGTCACGCATCCGCCTGCATCCGCACGACTGTTATCCATAACTACCGGCTTCACAATAATATTTTTAGATAAAGCACAAAGTATTAATGCAACACATTTAGACATTTGAGGAGAAGATCGCTCACTTAGGCTGTGTGTGCCATGTGCTTTGTTTACAGCCAGAATTGCAGTATATAGATGTATAGATATTGGTTTCAACTCTTTAATATTTATACAACACTAGCAGTAGTGCCCGGCTTCGCCCGGTGGATTTATTTGTTTTATGGATGATAATGAATACTACTACAGAACAGGCACATGATACTTAAACTAACAGAAAACAATATTTTAAAAATATATCTTTTTGTGGTGGTGGTGGTGGTGGTGGTGGTGGTGGTTGTGGTGGTGGTGGTGGTGGTGGTGGTGTAGTGGGGGTGATAAGTAGTACAGTATAATGCACGTAAAATTCAGATCATTTTCCCGTAATGATAATTATGAATAGGGAAACAGCTATTTACTAACTACAGCACTGAGTCATGTAATTTACAAACAAATTTACACAAAAAAAAAGAAAGAGCAGTAAGTGAAATAAAAGACACTGCCTAGGGCCATATATCTCATTGGCTGTTATAAATGTAGCGACCAACCGTGTCGTCTTTTGTCGCATAGCGCCGTAGGAAAATAATCAGAACTCTTTGGAAAACTTCGGCTGTCCCGAGCTACTGAGGTAGCAATAGTATAATTTATCGCCACAGAGCGCTTAACGATAAGTTTCGGAATAAATGAAGGTAAATTTGAAAGCACCAACGCGTATTGCATCTGATAACCTCAATGTACTGCACCAACACCATTGCACTTATACAGAGGCATAATATTTCATGATGCTAACTGTTTAAAGGGGCCTAAGAAATCTTTTTGCACTAATTACCCCCCGTGACTGCAATTTATAAACAGCGCAAGATGCAACTATTTTCGCAATTCTTCACCAGAACACTTGTAGGGGTGACGTGATGCAGCCCGAACTGCCCGTCAACAACAGACTTATTAAAATACTCTTACAGTTACACTACTACGGACATGAATGGTTCTAGGGCCTTAATACGTGGTTTTCAAGTTCATTTTGACTGTTCTTCTAAATGTAGGGAATGGGGAGCGTTGTCCAAAATATCAAGTGGACAGTGTTACCAGCAGAGTTTCAAATTTGGTGCAATTAGGAGAAACGGTGTAGATTTGTGATGAAGGGCCTAAATGCAGGGAATGGAGTGGTTTGTCCAAAATTTAAAGTGGACAGTGTCACCCGCAGGGATCCAAAGGGAAAGTATAGAAAATGTGGTTCAGATCGGTGAAACGGTGTAGATTTGTGCCAAAGGACCTAAATGCAGGGAATAGAGTGGTCTGTCCGAAATTTCAAGCAGACAGTGTTACTCGTCGGGTTCCAAAGGGTAAGTATGTAAAATTTGGTTCAGAACTGTGAAGCGGTGTATATTTGTGCCAAAGAGCCTAAACACAGAGAATGGAGGGGTCTGTCCAAAATTTAATGCAGACAGTGTTACTCGTACGGTTCCAAAGGGTAAGTATACAAATTGCCGTTCAGATCGGTGAAACGGTGTAGATGTGTGCCAAAGAGCCTAAATGCAGGGAATGAAGTTGTCTGTCCGAAATTTCATGTAAACAGTGTTACTCGCAGGGTTCCAAAGCGTAAGTATACAACTTTTGGTTCAGATTGGTGAAAGGGTGTAGATTTGTGGCAAAGGGCCTAAATGCAGGGAATGAAGTGGTCTGTCCGAAACTTCATGCAGACTGTGTTACTCGCAGGGTTCCAAAGGGTAAGTATACAAATTTTGGTTCTGATCGGTGAAACGGTGTAGATTTGTGCCAAAGGGCCTAAATGCAAGGAATGGAGTGGTTTTCCGAAATTTCATATAAACAGTGTTACTCGCAGGGTTCCAAAGGGTAAGTATACAAATTTTGATTCAGATCGGGGAAAAGGTGTAGATTTGAACCAAAGGGCCTAAATGCAGGGAATGGACTGGTCTGTCATAAATTTCACGTAGAAAGTGTTACCATCAGGGTTCCAACGGGTAAGTATACAAAGTTTGGTTCAGATAGGTGAAACGGTGTACGTATCACTAACCATAACGCCAGCGCATGCGGATAGAGCTGTTCGGGAGCACTTATTCTACCGACTTACTGAACAAAAATCAATCTTGAAGGTTACCTGAGAGGTGTAGCCTAATACTACATAGCCTAAACTATTCCTCTTGAATCAGGCTATCATATAAAAAAAGAATTTTTCGAATCGGACTGGTAGTTCCAGAGATTAGCGCGTTTAAACACATAAACACACAAACACACAAACTCTTCAGCTTTATTATATTAAGTATAGATATAGGTTAAGTGCGAATTTCGCGTTATATGTATATAGCATTGAAACGCACGCTCACTTAAGCCTGTACAGAGAATAATGCATTTTGACGGGTAGGGTTAATTACAGTAGTAGGCTAATATGGTGATTGGGTTTTATTTTTTGCGCTGTCAAACTATCGTTGTATTTTCTGCGCCCCCCATATGACAGCGCCCGGTGCGGTCGCACCTCCCTAGGGCCGCCCCTGTCTACTAGTGCTAAATCTGTCATTTCATTTCAGCGCAGAGATGAAACCCCAAGGTGTTGGGTCTCCATAGACGGTTACCATCTTGTGGATGTACAATTGTTATTGTTGTTGTTGATTCTTTAGGGGCTTTGCGACATCGTGGTCATGTAGCCTCGTGTACTTGGGTGATGCTGATTCCTGCTCGTGGTGCCCCTGCATAGGTACTTGGATTATAATCTCCAGTACTGAACTGAACGTCAGCATTCGTGAAGTATCAACTCTATGAATCACTTAAGGTCTTATGATACAAAACGGTCTTTATTAAGACCAAAACTGAACCTTATATCACTAAACATCGAGGGCTTGTCAACACCTAAGGAAGAGTTACTACACCAACTCTGTCATACATATAACTGCGATATATTGTGCCTGCAGGAAACACACAGAGGTGAACACCAACGTCGTCCGAAAATCCCTGGCATGAAACTCGTGGCTGAGAGGCCCCACAGACAGTACGGGAGTGCTATATTGGTGAAACCTGAGCTCCACATTTTGTCTACTGCAATCACTGACGAAGAAGACCTAGAGATAATAACGATAGAGCTTAGCAACTGCACAATATCATCTATTTATAAACCTCCAAATGTGAAATTCTCCTTCAATCACCCAAACAACTATCACAATCAAAAGGTTCATTTTGTAATTGGAGATTTTAACAGCCATAGTAGTATGTGGGGTTACGCTAAGGATGACAAATAACGGTGAAGCTGTATTAGAATGGGCAGACAATTTCCAGCTCCATTTTATCCATGACCCAAAATTACCTCCATCATTCAACAGTAGCAGATGGAAGCGAGGCACCAATCCAGATCTGATATTTGTGAGTGAAAACGTGGCTCAACAATGTGTGAAATCAATCTGTAATCCGATTCCAAACACCCAACACCGGCCCATGATGTGTCAACTCTGGGCAGCAGTTCGACCAGCAACTATTCCATTCCGAAGGAGATATAACTTTAAAAAAGCAGACAGGCTGAAGTTTAGCACAACTCTTGATATAATGATATCAGACATCCATGCAGTGCCGGAGAAATATGATGAGTTTGTCGATTCCGTGAAGAAAGCTTCCAGAGTTTCTATACCACGAGGATGTAGGTCCAGTTACATACAAGGCCTAACATCAGAAACAGCAGCCCAAATGGACAATTACTTCTCATTATTTCAAGAAGATCCTTTAAGCGAAGAAACTATTTCAGCAGGAAAATTGCTCCTTGCTTCTATTTCAGAAGCTAAGACAGATGCTTGGATACGCCTTATGGAGGAAACAGACATGTCGAGAAGCAGCCAAAAAGCTTGGAGATTGTTAAAACGACTCAGTAACGACCCAACTAAAGGACCGCTCCACGCCAATGTTTCGGCGAACCAAATTGCAAATCAACTTATCTCGAATGGAAAGACCAATCACCTTATCAGAAAAATGGAACACAGAATCCACCTAAGTGAAGACGCCATAACTAATGACATGTCTCAACCATTTAAGCTGAGTGAGTTAGAAAAAGCCATTCAAAGCTGCAAAAACGGTAAGGCAGCAGGGCTAGATGATATTACGGTAGAGCAGATCAAACACTTCGGCACAGCTACGAAGGAATGGCTTCGGAATTTCTTTAATAGCTGCTTGGCATCCTCAAAGAATCCCAAAATATGGAGAAAAGCACGGGTGATTGCTTTTCTCAAACCTGGCAAGGAAAATTCAGATCCTAAAAATTTCAGACCAATCTCTTTACTATGCCACCTATATATAATAATGGAAAGAATGCTACTTAACCGTTTGACGGGAGTTGTAGATGAACTGCTTATACCGCAACAGGCTGGTTTTAGACCGGGAAAGAACTGCACAGCATAGATCCTGCACCTAACCCAATGCATTGAGGATGGTTTCGAGATGAGAAAAATCACAGGAGTGGCATTCGTGGACCTTTCCGCTGCTTATGATACCGTAAATCACCGCATCCTACTACAAAAACTGTACTGCACAACTGGCGACATCAAGGTGACGAAGATGATAGCTACTCTCCTGGAAAACCGTCGCTTCTTTGTTGAATTTCAAGGACAACGGAGCAGATGGAAGAATCAAAGGAATGGCTTGCCTCAAGGTAGTGTGCTGGCTCCTATACTATTTAACATCTATACAAATGACCAACCACAACCAAAAGGCACTAAAAGCTTTATTTACGCTGATGACCTTGCACTTGTCACCCAATCTAACAGTTTTGATGAAGTAGAAATCTCTCTGACACATGCATTGGAAGAGCTTGGAACATATTACGACCAAAACCAACTGAAACCCAATGCCGAAAAGACTCAAATATGTGAATTTCACCTGCGACACATTCAGGCATCCCGAAAACTCAAAGTGTATTGGAAGGGAAAGCTACTAAATCATTGTTTCACTCCAAGATATTTAGGAATCACCTTGGATCGTACACTGACCTACAAGAAGCACTGCCAAAACATCAGGCAAAAGGTATCCGCAAGAAACAACATTCTTCACAAGTTGACGGGTACTAATTGGGGAACCCAGCCACAAACCCTTAGAACATCAGCTTTAGCTCTGTGCTACTCTGCGGGCGAATGTGCCAGTCCAGTGTGGTATAAATCAGTACACACTAAACGAGTTGACACTGCACTCAACGAAAGCTGCAGAATCATTACTGGTTGTTTGAAGCCTACTCCAGTTGAGAAAGTCCACTGCTTATCTGGTATTGCTCCTGGGGAGATACGCAGGGAGGAAAGATTTAAGGCTTCCACATCACAAACACACCCACTATTTGGATATTCCCCCGCCCGAACTCGCCTTAAATCTAGGAAAAGCTTCCTTCGGACAACAGTCAGCCTTAAAGGCAATGCTGACACTGCTAGGGCAAGAATGTGGAAGGAAAGAACTGGTCATCTGTCCGGCTGGATGACCCCAAAAGAAAGCCTTCCTCCGAGCCATATGGAAGGTTGGGCAACATGGAAGGCGCTCAACAGACTGCGGACTGGAGTTGGAAGAACCAAGATGAACCTGTAGAAATGGGGTTTTTCGAGTGACTCTCTCCTCTGTGATTGTGGAGAACTACAGACAATCCAATATCTTTACCAGTGCCCACTATGTCCAGCAACATGCACAATGGAAGACTTAACACTTGCCAACCCGAATGCTATTGACGTCGCCCGTTACTGGACAAAGAACATTTAATTTGGTTGCGGGCTACCTGGCAGTCAGATGTTTGTGTGTTGTACAACTGACTTGTATGTTTATGTCCTCACTTAATATTAGATCTAGAATAGTTTGTGTCTTTATTAATTATCATTATTATTTTTTATTTGAATTTGATTCTCACTGTTTACCGTTTGTGATATATTTGTGATTGGTGCTCCTGATACGAATAAAGAAAGTGTACTTGGGTGTGTGTAGAAGTTTTCTGATAACAAGTGTCACTGTGATGTCTGTACTAGTACAAGTAATGCCTGGAGTCCCGTGGTCGCTTAGCTAGGGCCCACTAGTTAAGAACCACTTGCTTAGAGTCGTCAACATTCAAATGAACATAAAGAAAGAATATTGCAGCACCCAAGCGTCCTGATACGCGTGCCTGCACATACCTATGCCATATGCTTTGTTTTAAATGAGTGCAATACAGCCAGAATTGTAGCCCTTTTCTGTTTGGAGTGTTAATTATGCTTAATGACATAATTTGAATGAGATTAACTTAAACCATCTTGCATTTGTCATCAAAAAATATAACTGTAAAATATGACAGGCTATATCATAAACATCCGGGTCCTAGTAATACTATTCAACAAGTTCGGAATGGAGTCTAGAAACTATCCACAAATTTACTCCAAACATTATCCGCAGCTTATCCGCTATCCGCAAAGCTATGCAAACTATATCCGCATCCGCACAGGGTTTTAGTTATCAGAACAACTTCACACATATCCAAGTACATGGGGCTACATGGCCATGATATCGCAATGCCCCTAAATGAATCAACAACACCAAATCTTGAAAGGCAAGAAGGTGTGGTGTCACATTTCTATTCATGACGTAATACAAGGTGCCATGCCATGGACCCCTCCCAAGAACTGAGCCTGGAGATGAGCGCAGGTGCTCAGTAGGTGATTTGGGTTCGAATCTCAACTGCAGTCTCTCTTTTAAGTCTTACTCAACACATAAGGAAAAGCTGATAAAAACAGTTCATTTCTCGGAGAATATTCTTATCTCTGATACTGTATACTGTATCTCGACGAAATACAGTAGTCTTTAAGAAAGTACAGGCTGATTTGAGCTACGGAAGACTGAAGACATTTTCTCATTAGAGCTCTGAGCTATTGCATCCTCGTCACCTAGCATGTGTGTTTACAATTGTTTTTCTGAAGCCACCCCCTGGCACGCATGTGGTCGCCTGGGACTGCCTTGCGCTTAAGATATCGACCCTCGTCTTGGTTGGTGCTAGTAAGATCTTGACACTCATCTACACCGACCTCAATACATAAACAGCGAGAGGAAGAAATGGGCCGCCATTAAGTGCCGCATTGTGATCGTCCGTCCTGCCCTCTTGGGTAACAAATGCGACGTGCATCTGTCCTTCCGTCCTCCCAACCGACCGACATGGTTGGCAGGGAACCTGTTCGAACACAAGAAGAGACCTACTGTTGAGCTCTCAGTCTGTCATTGCGATGCGTCTCCTGTCTAGGTAAGTATTGTGTGGACTGTACTCTCTCCACCCTCATTGGAACATCGTGCAATGGATGAACTCTTGTATGTCTGCACAGTGATGCATAGCTGAGCACTCGTGGAGAAATAGGGGGAGCTTGGGAACGCATCGGCCGACTTAGCTTGGTCGTGTGGGTAGGGGAAGTGGACATGGGGAGCGGCAAGGCTTCATAGCGCTGACCAACGTTGCGTAGAGAGTATAGCTTTCATTTTTAGTAACTGTCAAATAGTGCACAATGTCAAAGAAGTGCCCTTTTTTAATCTTTTTAAAAGGATGTTTCAGAGTGTGTATGGCTAATAATGGACTTAGAGATTGGGTACAGTAGCTCACCATTCACCTGGAGTGAGAGTGGAAGTTCCAGTGGAAATACCATGCTAGGGATGGCCATCGTTAGCTCCGGCATTCAACCCTTGATCAACATCAAACAACGATTGTAATACGAGGAGCGTATTATATTGTTTTACACTTTATTATTTTCTACACAAATTACACATTACACATCAGTTGTTACGTCCACCTTCTCAACATAATCTCCTTGTAACATGCACTTTTGCCATCGATGTGTCAGTCTCTCCAGACTTTCCTGAACCCATTCTTTCGGAGTACTGCGTACCCATACCCTGAGAGCTGTGTCCAGTTCTGCAAAATCCGCCCAACGGCGATCATGCAATGGAAGCATAGGGGCAGTCCACCGCCAAAAAAATGTGGAACAGTGCCATCAGTTGGCAAGCGAATGGCGACAGTGTTCTGGGACACAAAGGGCATCATCCTCATTGACTCTCTGGAATTGGGGGCCACGATCAACAGGGCAGCAAATGTGGCAACCCTTAAGCGCTTACGTCGTGCCATTCAAAATAAGTGGCCAGGAAAATGAGCTAAATGTGTACTTCTGCAACATGACAATGCCCGCCCCCACACTAGCCGAGAGACCACCTCTGCCATTGATCAAATGGGATTCACGATGCTTACAAAGCCACCATACTCTCATGACTTGTCACCAAGTGATTATCACCTGTTTGGGAACATAGAAACCTCTGGACACTGCTGTCAAAGCATGGGTACGCAGCACTCCGAAAGAATGGTTTCAGGAAGGTCTGGAGAGACTGACACATCGATGGCAAAAGTGCACCAAGTTACACGGAGATTATGTTGAGAGTGTGGACGTAACAACTGATGTGTAATGTACTTCATTTGGGTACCAAAAAAAAGTGTAAAACAATATACTGTAGTACGCCCCTCGCATAACCACGAATTCCATGGCAGAATACCAAATCAAGGGCATCAAAAGGAAATAAACTTCACCCACTAGCGTAGGTCCATGTACTTGGGGGTGTGTCAACCAAAACCGCACCAGTTATCGCTTATCAGCTATTCGTTCGCAGTGCGTTCACCACATTGTCGTGTTCATCACTGGGGCCCGTGTTCAATTCCAGGCTCTGTTAACACATTTAATTCTAGTCTGAGTTTTGGAGTGGAGTAGTGAGCTAGTGCCGGTTCGGCGGCAAGTCGCATGTGTGCCTTAAAACTCATGCCTATCTAGCAGCGCTTTAACACTCGCGGCTCATCCAAGATGGTGGGCTTTTCAAAAGACATGGTGGATGTCCCTACATCCTTACCCTCCCTCTCCCCTACCCCCACCCCCAACCCCCAATAATAATAATAATAATAATAACTAGCGGACCCGTGCGAGAACTCTCGCATAATGGGTTGTGTGCGCCCCATGTGTACAGGCTACCATCCCGGCACTAGTGCTATGCTGGCTGTACGCGACATAGTTCTACCAGGGGCTATCTGGGTTGTGTGCGCCTCATGTGTACAAACTAACCACCCGGCACTAGTGCTATGCGGGCTGTACACGACACAGTTCTGCCAGGGGCTATCGCCTTGTTTATTTGTTTAAAAGCACTTTATAAACAAATAAATATATTTCCGTTGACTTTTCAAAAATGGGAGATTTTTCCTGTACTATTGAGACGATTTGGAAGATTTTGGTCAAAACCACACTTTCTAACTCCCTCTGGTTTAGGAGCTTGAGTTTTGTGAAACATACACCTTAGCCTATTATATATATTGTGCCCAATTAGACACGGCAGACTGGCATCGAACTCGGGTCTTATCAAAGAAGACCAGGCACATGATTCTGCCCAGAATCGAATCATTGATCTCTGAGGGGGAACAGATACAGGGAACCCGAAGAGCAATGAGTTATATCTGCATATAATCATAATAGCAGGATTTCACGGCTAGAACGGGAATATCATAGCTTTTAAGGTGGATCATTGCAAGAAAATACAAAGCCCATGTACGTTTTAGAAGCCTGAATGCAGGAAAGCAAACCAGCTTGACAGTTGACAAATCGTAGTTAGCGAAGGGGCGTTTTTAGGAGACGCCAAGGAACTAATTTTCGTCTGGACCGCAGAAGCAGCTCAAGATTAATGGCTCTGGGATCCACCGTCTCACAATGCATAAAGGTGGAGAAGGGGCAGTCGCCCACAGAAATTAATTGATTACAGCCAATTGGAACATTGAAATGAAATAAAACTTACATCCAGATGAATATATTCTAGGAAAGATAATTTAGGAGTGTTCTCACGCCTAAATTAAAGCCTGCATCTGTAAACGAGCCTCTGCACAGACTGCTTCCGCTCGGGAGGAAGGTTTTGGAGATCAGCAGAGGGGGAATTACCAGGATAGCGTCATGACGCCATGGAAGAAGGCAATTAATTATAATTAATTGGCCGAAGCAATCGCTTGCACGCGAGTGATATTGGGACCTCCACACTTAGACAAACTAGGATTATACTTCACTTTGTCTGGAAATGTATTATTTCAAGAAGGGAGTCGGTCCTGAATGTCCAGTGGACTATGTTTCACAAGAAAGCCTTATATAGGGGAAGCTTCGCAGGGAAGTTAGATCGTCTTCAGTTCGTCTTGACTCAACACGTGAACTAACACGCTGCCAGATCACGCAAGAAAGTGCGCGAATTTATAAAGTATCGATGCTCAAATGTATTTGGAGAACAATGGAAGCGCATCATGCAGCTTCACAACAGTAATTATGCATCGTGTAAGATTTAGTCTACAGCAGACGTTTAACCAATAACATACGCGAGTATAAGTTCAGTACAGCGTAGGGGTAATTTAGGATGTTTATAGACAACGAACATACCAGGAGGCGTTGTCATAGTTAAAAATGACACATTATTGTCAGGATCACTACAGTTACGGGAGCCTGGAAGGCGTCACAAATAGTCGTGACAGAGGATTGAACAGAATTGCAGTAGAGGTGATATAAACTGTAGGTGACGGGAATCGAACGCACGCACACGCAAGATAGACTTTCGTGGAGACCAGCGGTTGTCAGGAGTTAGCTGCATCGCATCTCTGAGGTCAGGCGATAGTTGGAGTCCAATCAAGGGTCCATGTGTGAAATAGTGCGGGAATTGTATATAAGTTATATTACAGTGGTTTTATTAAAATGTGTTTATGTGTCTATGGTAAAATAATATGTATTGTGTCAAAGTGAGAAAAGCCAGTGACGGAAAATATGATTATCATGTGTGAAGTGTATACCATGTGTAGTGTGATAGATATCATGATGGCTTAAGCTAAGCATCATGGTAGGCTCGTGGCTGGCGTGCTGGACTAACCCAGTAAAAATGAAAGTGAGTACAAATTTAATATGTTGATATGATTAAATAGCTTACCATAAAACGAAGCATCACTCTAAGACTAAGAATTAACATTCATTTATGTACGAGCTCACATCCCTCGTATTTTGGTAAAATATGGCTTGGAGGATGATTTGTTTACGGCCATTTCAGCGTAAGACATTGATGAAAGTAACGGTAACGTTAAATAATAATAATAATAATAATCTGGGGTCGGTAACAATAATGAATAAATAATGGGCATGTCAGGCCTAGAGTACGTGCAAAGTGTGTCATGTCTAACGTAAGAGTACTGTGTTATTGTAAACAGTAAGAAAGAAACGTAAAATATCGAGGTAATGAGACTTTTTCAGTGTCATTGAATTGTTGAATGAATGTTTATTATGGTAAATTCTACAGGGTTCTATTTGAGAACCATTAAGGTAGTTAATGTAAGCCAGTAAATTTATACTTGTTTTGGGAGCTACATAAAGCTTTGGCTTATGAGTAATTGCAGAGAGGACGGGAGTGCTTTAATAATTGAGTCATCTATAAGAAGTATTGTTTGAGCCGCGTACAGCGAGCAAGTAACGTAGAATCAAGAGATTTACGTAAATAAGTCGCGGGGATCATCCAAACATAGCTTGCGCGTTAGGCGAATCTAGTCGGCTAATCTTCGATATCTACGAGATAGTATCGCCTTGGAGCATACTTGTATTATTCGCAACGAAGTGGACAGAGGCTGTCTGTATCCACCGTTTGCAGAATTGTTGCCACCAGGGATAACTATTAGAGACCCTGTGTGAGCCCATATATTAATTTATCTGCCCTTAGAGGTAAGACTAATGGTTCGTCGTATAGGAAACGCCGATTTCCTCTTGTTATAGGCAGCTGCACCAGTGAGAGAACTTTGATACTCACTTGAGATGCGCGCCAGAGCCACTAATGTCGCCACAGAACGGCAAAGCTATTACATGATCCATCCCCTGCCATGAATATTAATTAGGAGCCGAGTTGAGCCCATTATACTCTAAATGTAGGTGTTAAATAATTAGAATGACTCAATTACTAGGGACACAACACACTCAGGGTACCTCCAGTGTAACTGCACCAGTAAATAAACTTGACCTTGCAAGGAGCCAGACGGGGTGGCAGGAAGGCCACTCGACCGGCGGCCATCTTTCTCAGGCAGCCGAAACTAATTTATTGTCCGCTTGGAAAGGAAGTCTGTTGACCTGATCCTTTTATTTTAAAAGCGTAGTGGGACACTGAAGAATCTCGATATTTCGAAAAGTAATTAAGATATGATTGTTGTGATGATGCCAATTGAATTAAATGCTTTATTTCCACACACATACCATGTTGGAACGCTGTGATCGGATAATATTTGGCCCAGTTATTCTCTGAGGAGGAATACTGCACCAAATAAATATAGGCATCTTTGTAAAGTGTAGTTGCCCAGTTTACACTAATTTATTCATACGGGTAGCGTAATTTCAATGACATGACACGTTTGTAACGATAATGTTTTGACCAGACCCAGAAAATCGTTGTATGGTGAAGCTATAAAACATCTCTATCCATGTGTATTTTGGAAGGGAAAGTGTACTACTTCAGCGTTTCAAATTGATGGGAAAAAGAATACGATTTGCACGACACAACACTTGTTAATCAAGGCATAAGATAATGAATTAATGTTACCGAAAGTAAATGCCCCGTGTAAAACGGATAAATGTTTAATAATTGCAGATTTAATGTCATTTAAAGATAATGATATTCCAGTTTGTGTTAAATTGTGCCACGTGAAGAACACTATGGACACTCGAAAATGTCAGAGAGTATCAATAATAGGATGTTTTGAATAGACTTGAGTGCGGCGAAGCACTAATTTTAAGGAGAGACTCACAGATAACTTTGATTTTCGTTGTGGGAAGTAATTGTAAAGTATCTTTTGTTTGTGTTTTATGTCGTATTGCCATGATTTTCTATCATTAAATGTTATATTTAGGAATATGTTGTTTCTTTCAAGTAGAGTAGTCACCTGACAGACTTAAATCCTGAGCATGTGATCGTATGGTGGTCATGAACGTCCCATACCTCGAAAGACCGTGAGTTAGCTGGGATACGAACACATGTTCCATATGATGACGATTGGGTACAATATATAGATAAGATAATCAATAATAAATATTCCATATATCCACGTTACACAACCGACCGCTCCCTGTGATATCATCTATGGTCTAGGGGCAGATGACCTCGTAGTTCCGCCCCTTAAAACAACAATAACTAACTAACTAACTAATATCTATGGTCTCGCGACAGATTAATTCTTATTTGAACTGCACCGTGACCTTAAGCGATCCCAACGTTGCCACTACCTGCATAGCCACGAGTGTTAAAACATACTTGATTGTCATAAATAAATATTAAATAATAAATAAATCAATATTAAATAAATAAATAATCAATAAATAAATAGTTAAATATTCTATCAATCGGCAGCCATCTTGCATTGACCGCACGGCCACCCTGTTGGGATAGCCGCCTGCACGGCGCTATAAATAATCAATAATAAATAGTAAATAATAAATAATAAATAATAAATAGTAAATAATAAATAATCAATAATAAATAATAAATAATAAATAATAAATAATAAATAATAAATAATAAATAATAAATAATAAATAATAAATAATAAATAATAAATAATAAATAGTCTCTACTTCGTATAAAACCAAGTCCCAGATTCTTGGATGTTACGGGTAATCTGAACAACCACTGGATGGGTTTGATGCGGTTTTCACCATTCTGTAAAGAAACTCTCGTGGAACGTTTCTGTACAAAATAATTTATTTATGACTAGCAACCCATCCTGGCTTCGCCCGGGAACAGTTATAAATGGTTTATATTTTTCGAAGTCAATGAACTACGACCTATATCCGTTTTACGTCTCGACATGATGGGTTAAAATCACGGACAGGACTATTAATTTTATTATCATGAAATTAAGAATGGCGAGGTGCATGAAACACAAATCACCTTTCCGTCCAATCAAAAAACACTTATAGTGGGCGATGTATTGAAGATAGAGATATGCTCTCCGGGACTTTTTGTAGAACTTTTCATGCTGAACAATCCTTACACTCATAGTATATTGATATTTTTAACGGTTTGCCCAGCGTAAGCTTAAAAAGCGCACGGACGCCAAGTATTTTTTCGACTTTTTCACTGAAATCGTTACTGCTTGGTTTCCTTTGATCATAAATAAATTATGTTCTACAGAAACTTTCCTCCATATATCCTTTACAGAATGGTGAAAACCGCATCAAAATCCATCCAGTGGTTCTTGAGATTACCCGTGACATCCAAGAATCGGGGACTTTGTTTTATACTAAGTAGAGATCGAAGGAAGCCAAGCTGTAACGATTTCAGTGAAAAAGTCGAAAAACCTTACGTCCATGCGCATTTTAAGCTTAGGCTGGGCAAAACGTTAAAAATATCAATATACTATGATTGTAAGAATTGCTCAGCATGAAAAGTTCTACAAAAAAGTCCGCGAGAGCATATCTCTAACTTCAATACATCGCCCACTATAAGTGTTTTTACGTTTTCATTTCTTCCAACAATCTCCATTCAATTACTGAGGCGACAGTTTACGAGCTGGCTAGGGGCGGGCCTATCACCCCAGTTACAGCCTAGCTAGCGGGCGAGCCTATTACCCCAGATACAGCAAGCAGCAAACTGTCGAGTCATGTTGAGTTAAGACTTCAGAGAAGAGAGGTTGTGTTTGGAGTTTCCCTGGAAGTGCAACTCGGCTTTTCTTCATTTCTCCTGTGACCTTTTCGTTCCGCAATATACACAGTCAAGTTAAGATTGGACGGAAGGGGGATTGTGTTTCATGCACTTCGCCATTCTTAAATTGCGTCTGACAAGAATTCGTTGCACATGCATTTCCATGATTATATAATTAATAGTCCAGTCAGTGATTATAACCCATCATGCCAAGACTTAAAACGGATATAGGTCGTAGTTCATTGACATCGTAAAAAAAGCACTTATCACGTAATACATTCATAACTGTTCCCGGGCGATGCTGGGGCGGGTTGCTAGTATAAACATAATTTTAAAATATTTGAGAGTGTAATTTAAAACGTGCTGTATCTTTCCCTAGTAGAATTGAAGAAATTTAATATTTTTCATGTACTTTTGTATATACGTTACCTGGAAGCAAAAATAAAAACCGAAGTTGCCCAGTTCCGTTTTCTCAAATGCCCCAGGCCCTTCAGGATGTTAGGTCCCCAGGGTAAAGCCCCGTTTTACCCCCCTTCCCTTCTCCTTGGGGCTGGACACCACCTAAAAGCGCTATGGTAAGTAGATCTGTTGGTTAATCTATGGAATACCCACAACAGAAAATTATGACAGGGTACAAATACATAATCAAACATTAAGCACAATAGGGGATCGAATACGTGACCCTTACGCCTACTGCCACGGAAACTACCCACATGCTCGTCATGCAGCTGCGAGGCTCCGAATGCTCCCGAGAAGCAAAACGACAGGTCTCGAGCTAAATGGTTGTCCCAGTCCTTAATCAGCGGGCTACAGGGTGAGTTAGCCTTGATCGTTACTGCGTGGCTGCTGGCAGTCGCTCACATCCGGGAGGCGAGGAGGTTCGAATCCCCCCGCTGGCAACCTTGAAGATGGTCTCCTGTGGTTTCCCATCTTCCTTCCAGGCAAATGGCGGCGTTGGTCCCTAACTATAGGCCACAGCCGCTACCTTCCAATTCCTCGTTCTTACATTCACACTTTCCTCCCCAAACAACACTCCACACGCGATGGTACTTGTAGCTCACCCTATAGGTGTCCGCATAGAAGCAGCTACAAACTCTGGCGAGCCGATCATGTCCTCGAACACTCCCGGCACTAAAAGCCATACGCCAAAAAAGAATATACATAAAAAGTGCGGGCTTCAAACATGTTGGCTTCACTATGTTGCTGCTGCTGTTGTTAATACATTTGAGGGCCTGGTGACATCGTCTTCATTTAGCCACGTGCGTGAACGTGGGTATGTGTAGAATTTGTCAGATAACCTGTGTTTGTGGTGTCTGTAGCAGTGTGTGTATATTGTAATGCAAGTGAGGATTGGGAAGGAGACGACCGTGGCCTCAAGTTAGGAACCATACCGGCATTTGCCTGGAGTAGAAGAGGGGAACCACGGAAAACCACTCCCAGGATGGCTGAGATGGGAATCGGACTCTCCTCGTCTCAGTTTTGCCTCACGAGGCTGAGTGGACCCGTTCCAATCCTCAGGCCAGAATGAAATTTCTTGGCTCGGCTTTACTAGCAAGTCCTCTTGCTTTTACTTTGCTTTCTTATTTCATCTGAACATATACGCTCCATAACCATGCAACTGACAGTAATATAACTTCAAATATACATCAGCATTGATCAAAAATTCATATATAAATATCTCACCGGCTTCCGACTTATGAATACATGACGTGTATGCGACGTGATCGTGACTCACGTCTTCCTACGCAAGTAAAGTAGACTTGGCTTGTTTAAGCGTCACTACACGTCATCTGTTACTCGTAGTTTGTTTTTCTACACAAAACTCAATAAATAAATTGTCCTCTTACTTAAACAATCTTTTAAAAGCCATTGGCTGAACGTATATGCCCCGATCATTGATTGGGCTGCCACCTCGCGTCAAAACAACACACTATAAGCTACATTGCTGGGGTGTTAGCTTATTGCTCGTTTATTTCGTGTCCTCTTCAAGTAAGTCAACTTCCTGGTGTGGCGGCAAACATTCGTGGCTGTCGCCCCGGAGGTCCAGGTTTTGATTCCCGGATCTGCCAAGAATTCTAACGCTGGTCTGAGGGTTTGAATCAGGATACACTGAGCCACGTGAGGCAAAACTGAGAAGAGGTGGGTTCAATTCCTACCTCAGGCATCCTGGAAGTGGTTTTCCGTGTTTTCCCTCTTATAATCCAAGCAAATGCCGGTATTCCTAACTGAAGGTCACGGCCGCTTCCTTCTCAATCCCCATTTGAATTAGAATACAAAGACACGCACTCTACGACAGACACCACAATAACACAGGTTATCATACCTTTAACAAATTGTATACATACATACACACACCCAAGTACACGAGACTAAATTATCATGATGTCCTGTCTGTTAGGTAGTCAGCCCGAAGGCTGGTTGGATCCTCAAAAAGTACCGCCGTTAGGTTATGTGGGTAGATACCCACAAAAACCCAAGGCAGTGCTATATTGAGGCGTACTAGGCAAGATGAGGAGTGAGGTATTTTGCCATTGCTTTCCTCACTAAGTCAGAACATGAGGAGAACCTTTCACAGCATCCACAGGCACTGACTGTGCTCTGAATGTCATTACATTGCTATGCACCACCCATACCTCAGTAGCTTCCATATAATCACAGCCATGAGTGAGACTGAGACACCGGTAAAAAGCCACATTTTACTCTAGCCTGTGCCAACAGACAAATGCAAATATACTGCATTCATCAAGAGATGGCAAACAGGCCTCACAATGAGGTCCAATCCCCTCAAATGAAACAACAACAACATGGTTTTAGGTAAAAAAAAGATACTTGAGGAATTAGCGCCTAGGCCTACTAGGATCCTTAGCTATCACCCATATAGCCCGGGGTTCATTCAGCCTCGGAAGACAAAACTGAATCCTACTTCTATCATCCCACTTCCTCTACAGGCAAATGCTGGGGTGGTCCCTAACTTACCACCACGGCTGTCTCCTTCCCTACCTTAGCCTCAATTGCAAATACACACAATCCTACATACACCACAATAAGAAAGGTCATCAGACAAATTCTACACACACCCAAGTACACAGGGCTAAGTGACCACGATGTCCAAGACCCTAAATGAAACAACAATTTCAAATTTTGTAAAAGTTCAGGGTCATCGAAAAATAATGCCTAGATTTTTAATAATTGCCATACAATACTATTAGAGGTGATGTAATGGTTCTACCCTAAAATGCGTGGGAAAGATAAACTTATTTGAATACCTTAGTAAGTTTGAATGTGATCTCTGTTTGTTGCTCTGATGTGTGGCGCGCGTTATTCATGAGTGTTCATTAATAATGTACCGGTAAAACAAATGTTTGTTACATTTAATCTCCACGGGGGAGGGGGCGCCACAATGAGATCTCGCACCTCCTGAAAATATTGGTAGGGCCATCTCTGCTAGTAGAGGAGGTCTAGAAGAATGTCTCCAGACTATTTATGGTCCGCGTGTACATTTCGTCACGTCAATACAGCTCCACGCTGTTATTGGGCCGTGCAAGTAGCCTAGCCTTTATCCACACAATAAGGACATAAAACTCTTTCACATGCAATAGTCTGATATCAAACCTTTCCGTGCTGAAACATTTTCTGTCAATTGTAATTAGTATCCTTGTGAAGCACAAGTGCACGAAACGTCGACCTTTTCAACGTAGTTACTTGTAGTTTGGCCAATAAGTAAAACTAAATGGCCTTGAATCTTGGCTATAACAAGCAACGACTCGTACCCACAAGCGTGGAACCTCGAGTCCTGCTTGTTGGCTTGTTCAATGTACAGATACGAGGGTTACTTTTTCTTTAAGTTCCGATGGACTGTATAAAAATAACAGATTGGCACACCAAACTGATTTTACTACTAAATGGTTGCTTGTTTTATTCTTATGTCTCAACATAATCGCCAAAACGATTGAAACACCAGCTTTCAATGCCCTCGGCAAAATATTCTGCCACTACTGTGGTGGGTACGTCTTTACAGTCTCCTGAAGTGTTTCCTTTTTGGCGAGGCTTTGCCGCCCAATCACACCTTCAATTCTCGAAAAAGGTGAAAATCATTCACACTGGAATTCTCTGAAAAAGTCTATCGTAACGTTGGCACAGTGCGGTCGCTGAATATCATTACTAGCACCCGGATGTTAATAACATAGCCTATCCGTTGCCTGTATGTTTTCTCCATGACAAATGTTGCAATTCTGGCTGTAGGACTATACCATAGCACATGACACACAGTAGCTCAGGGGAACGACTTTCTCCTCAAGTGTTGCTTCAATACTTTATGCTTTATCTAATAAATTACACATATTATTGTAATACATAACAAAGGAGAAACTGTTCCGCCTAGTCAATACATTTATTTACAACAAGTTATAAACTTGCTATTATATGGTACATGTTTCGGGGCCTCTAGTACTGGTCCCTTCTTCAGCCATAAATTAAGTTGCAAAATCCAGCATAATTAAAGTACTAGAGGCCCATGTACCATATAATAGCAAGATTATAACTTGTTGTAAATAAATGTATTGACTATGCGGAACAGTTTCTCCTTTGTTATGTAGCGAATCTGTCAATACGGAAAATGAACTTCTTTCAGAGCACAATTTATTATTGTAATGTCAGTGAATTCAAATAACAAACGTGCGGATGCGGATAACAGTCGTGCGGATGCGGGGCGGATGCGCATAACAGTGGTTCGGATGCGGGGCGGATGTGGATAACAGTCGTGCGGATGCGGATAACAGTCGTGCGGATGCGGATAACAGTCGTTCGGATGCGGGGCGGATGTGGATAACAGTCGTGCGGATGCGGGGCGGATGCGGATAACAGTCGTGCGGATGTGGGGCGGATGTGGATAACAGGCGTGCGGATGCGGATAACAGCCGTGCGGATGCGGGACGGATGCGGATAACAGTCGTGCGGATGCGGGGCGGATGCGGATAACAGTCGTGCGGATGTGGGGCGGATGTGGATAACAGTCGTGCGGATGCGGGGCGGATGCGGATAACAGTCGTGCGGATGTGGGGCGGATGTGGATAACAGTCGTGCGGATGCGGGACGGATGCGGGACGGATGCGGATAACAGTCGTGCGGATGCGGGACGGATGCGGATAACAGTCGTGCGGATGCGGGACGGATGCGGATAACAGTCGTGCGGATGTGGGGCGGATGCGGATAACAGTCGTGCGGATGCGGGGCGGATGCGGATAACAGTCGTGCGGATGCGGGACGGATGCGGATAACAGTCGTGCGGATGCGGGGCGGATGCGGATAACAGTCGTGCGGATGCGGGGCGGATGCGGATAACAGTCGTGCGGATGCGGGACGGATGCGGATAACAGTCGTGCGGATGCGGGACGGATGCGGATAACATTCGTGCGGATGCGGGACGGATGCGGATAACAGTCGTGCGGATGCGGGACGGATGCGGATAACAGTCGTGCGGATGCGGGACGGATGCGGATAACAGTCGCGCGGATGCGGGACGGATGCGGGACGGATGCGGATAACAGTCGTGCGGATGCGGGACGGATGCGGATAACAGTCGTGCGGATGCGGGACGGATGCGGATAACATTCGTTCGGATGCGGGGCGGATGCGGGACGGATGCGGATAACAGTCGTGCGGATGCGGGGCGGATGCGCATAACAGTCGTGCGGATGCGGGACGGATGCGGATAACAGTCGTTCGGATGCGGGGCGGATGCGGATAACAGTCGTGCGGATGCGGGGCGGATGCGCATAACAGTCGTGCGGATGCGGGGCGGATGCGGGTAACAGTTGTGCGGAAGCAGTGCGGATGCGGGGCGGATGCGCATAACAGTCGTGCGGATGCGGGGCGGATGCGCATAACAGTCGTGCGGATGCGGGGCGGATGCGGGTAACAGTTGTGCGGAAGCAGTGCGGATGCGGGGCGGATGCGCATAACAGTCGTGCGGATGCGGGGCGGATGCGGATAACAGTTGTGCGGAAGCAGTGCGGATGCGGGGCGGATGCGGGGCAGATGCGGATAAGAGCGTGCGGATGCGGATAGCGTTTTGTTTATCCGCGCAGGGAGCTACTTAAAGGTGTGTTTGAGACAAGATCTTAGAATTTAGAGCTGGTATATAAAATCAATTGCTTTATAGTGTTAAACCTACATTATATTTGCCCTAGTGAATTCTGTTAAAAAGCATAGCCTATCTAATGCGCTAAAGGCAATTGATCCCTTTTTTCTTCTCCTGGTATCGTAATTTATCTGAATTGATGCCATCAATAATAATAATAATAATGTCGTGTGGCCTCCTGAGAGGCCGAATGCATATTTCTAGTTGACGCGCGTGGGCGACCTGCGCGTCCTAATGAGCATGAAGTGATGATGAGACTGTCACACACAGCCAATTCCCAGGCCAGAAGAAATTAAACTCAGGAGATTAAAATCGACGATAGCCCGGCCGGTAATCAAACCCGGGACCCCTCGGGACAAAGTCTAGTCCGCTAGCCTATTCGCCACGTAACCGGACGAAATAAGAATAATATTTACGTATTATTACTAGTGGACCCAAGTGAGAAGTCTCGCATGTGTATAAACCATCCGGCCGGAGCTATTGTTATGTGGGCTCGACGCGACACAGTTCTGGCAGGGACAAGCATCTGGTTCATTTCTTGATTCGCATATTTTAAACAAATTGTCAATATTTATGGAATGAGAGACCAATTCTTCACGGCTGCGAGTAATTCCCTTTCTCTTGAATGCTCATATCTTACGATCGATTACTTGTGGGACTACCGGGTGAGTTAGCCGTGGTCGTTACGGCGTGGCGCGGCGTGGCTACAGGCAGTCGCTCACATCCGGGAGGCGAGGAGGTTCGAATCCCCCCGCCGGCAACCTTGAATATGGTTTTCTGTGGTTTCCCATCTTCCTTCCAAGCAAATGCCGGAGTTGGTCCCTAACTATAGGCCACAGCCGCTACCTTCCAATTCCTCGTCCTTACATTAACACTTTCCTCCCCAGACAACACTCCATCACACGCGACGGTACTTGTAGCTCACCCAACGGGTGTCCGTATAGATGCAGCTACAAAACTCTGGCGAGTCGAACATGTCCTCGGCCACTCCCGGCACTAAAAGCCATACCGTACGCTAAGAAAAAAAACTTATGAGACTGGCTGTATGGTGCAGCCGGAACGTTCTCGCCTGCTGTTCTCGAGGTTGAAGGATCGAATCCTGACACAGTCAGTTAGTTTGTGAGGGTGCGCAAATGCGAGAGAGTGTGTTAGTAAATTGACTGGCACATTTGGGGCAAAATTCTGGCATCCCGGCGCCGGCGCGGCGTCTCTAAGAACCTCAGTAGTTGTCAGGGACGTAAAACCAACCAGCCCCACTGATGGGCCTACTGCTACCGAGTCCAGGCGAATTTCCAAGCAATTCAAGAAGATCACAACATAAAATATAAGTAGACTACACTCAGTTAGCCTATTGTATCACCCATTTGCCAATAATTTCATCAGAATAAGCTGTTCTTTGCGTACTCCACAGCTGATGTTGACAGTTTCGTTACGTTCGCCGCATGGCGCGTTTGGTATCTTGTGACGTCATCCGCCTTCCGAGCGCTGATTGGTGAGTGAAAATTGAGGCATACTCTGTAGTTCATAAGCCTTGACCCTGGCCATGATATTCATTTTCCCTGTTCGAAACAACGGAACTAAACAATTCTTTAACTCTTCACAACAGCGTTCTAGCCGAAGTTCCTCCTGAATGTGAGATGAAGGTTAACTTGACCCAGTTTTGTATATCAGGCTTAACAAAGGAAACTATCGAGTTTCAGGTGACAAATAATACATTCTTCCCCAAGAAACAGACAAATTTTACTTGTTCATAAAATATTCGGATTTCTGTGTTGATATGGTGAGTCATTCAATTGAGGAGCGCATCGATTGTCATACCGGTACTCATTTCTGGTGGTCATTTTGCCAAACCACAGGTAGTAGACGTCTTAGGTCTGGTCTTCTGCTATCCTCTGTTTTGGCATGGATTACCAAACACTGAAGATGGACAGTGAAGTTAAAGCATGGGAAAATTCTGGTACAATGTTCTTATACAAGCTCAGCATCAGATATCAATAGTGGGTTATTTACAACCAAGCTCCTGAAGATTTCATTTTCCTAGTACTTCTAGGGGAAGGGGGAGTGGAGGAGGGTGGGGTGACACCTGATGATTTGATTTTCCTAGTTCTTCTAGGGGAAAGGGGCATGGGCGCCCGCAGGATGTTTTCCAGGGGGGGGGGGGGAGGCAAGTAACAACTTTCGTTTCATTACCTACCTGTCACTACGTGATGAGACGTCCCCTTCCCCCTCCCCAACAAAGAAAATCGTTTCAATTCCTACTTGCTTTGTGAAATTCAATATTTGACTTTTCTGAAACCGTTGGCTACTTTTTGGCAAAAATGGGAGGAATATTTTGGTTTTGAGGTTTTTGTCCTTAAAAGTTCGCTTTTCTTCGTGATTCATCGTCGTAATGTTCAGTTCTTAAAACAGGTAAAAACTAGTGGCATCGATAAAAATAAAAATAAAATAGTTCATTAAAATGGCATTGTTAATCCAGTTCGTCAACTTTCTAAATAAGTGGACATATTTTCAGATAATCCCCAATTACTGAGTTAAATTAAACTGTGGAAATATCCCTACACCTGAATCTGCACAATAATTTAAATAGCAATGTTTCCATATACGGTATCTAGTTGGTACTGGCCGTTACAGAAGATCGTCACGTTTTTCCTCTTCTTCACAACCAATCGGAAATACTTCGCATAGCTCTTATTCATCAACTTCTAAAGGCAATACCTTGTCTCTGCAAGCATTGTTCTCTGTCTTCAGTACCTCGTTTCATTTCATAGTAGGAACCATAATGAAGAGTCGTGTGGTGTCTTGCAGGAAATATTATCTCGGTCGTCCTCGGTCTTCCTTACCCTGTGATTTTTCCTTCCAGGAGATTAGTTAGGAAAGCGTTATGTCGCAAGATGTGCTCTTATTAGAAGCATAAAATACTTATAGCCTACGAAGTGGTAAAGTCGTTGCGCGAGCCAATGGTTTTAATAAAAATTAGTTTTGGCAATAAAAATATATCGCTTGATTATTACTAACCAGTAAGTAAAATAGATAAAAACCACTATATCACGTGCTTCTTACTACCGGTATTCGCATTCTCAAGTGGCGGTGACTGAAACAAGAGGAATGGTGATACGAACCACTGCTTTCAATGTATAATTTTAAGGGTTATGCTAAAGCTTTTCTCTGTTTATGAAAATAATAGACGATAAGAGGAAAACTAACAGATATTGTAGAGTTTTCTAAAATTAACAAGTAATATTTCACCGTATTATTTTTCCCAAATGTAGCTTGCCACGGTGGGTGAGTGGTTATCGTGTCGGACTACCAACCCCAAACTAGCAGGTTCGCTCCTGGCCGAGGTAAGTGATTTTTGAAAGGCGACATAAAACACGGCACACGTGCGATGTTGGTATGTTAAAGAACCCATTTGAATTCAGTAGGCCTCGTTCTTAATGAAAAAGTTAATCTCGGGATTTTTCGCCAACACAAAGTTCCTCCTTTCTTTAATAGAAAGCGTTATAGTGTTGAGGAGCTTAGCGTTCCAAGGTACTGTAAGTAGTGGAGTGATAGGGGTTCTGCCCCACTTCAGAACCCCGTTATTACCACTACTAAGCCTCAGCCATGTTAAATATCTCTCGAACGCATGGTCCGATTTTGACAAATGGCGTGTCAGTGGACTCGGGCTGACGTTCTCTTTCAAATGTGGTAGATATTTTTTTTCCAAAAAGATAATTCACAAAGGGCCTAACGCCATACATGTTGAAATAACGTTTTCTTTTTCTTTGCCTGTTTATAATGTCCATGAAGCGTGGCGGTTGAGAGAGAGACGATACGGCTGGGTGTGTGTGTTTCAACGAACCTGTCGCTGACCACGGTGGCTGTGTTCAATAGATCAATCGCTATTTCGACGGGTCGGTGTATGACAGAGCGAGGGTACGTTTTTTCACACTTTTTACCTTTAACGTGTAAACGGTGATGAGAACTTGGTTCTATGTTGGTCGAAGCGAGTACAGAAAACACACTTGCCGAGGAGCAGGAGGTGAATGTCATTTGAGCTTATGGGAAGGCGTTGATCTGACTTGACAACAGGTGACGCTTGAAGGTGAAATAATCTGACCATTGTGCTGGCAGGGAAGTGCGAAAGGCGTGCACACATGTGTTAAACCACAGGCACGCTAAACCAGTGACATCCTGTCTTGCTTCGTACGTGACAAAATGCAAGTTGACGTGAAATTTGATCTATCGCAGGTGTTCGCTTGGGTGTTATCTGTCCACATGCGCGATAACTGTTAACAAGTTACATCCTGTTTTGCTGCGTACGTGACAAAATGCAAGTTCATGTGAAATTTGATCCGGCACAAGTGTTCGCCTGGGACGTTAGCTGTCCACGTGCACGATAAGAGAATGTTCAAAGCATGGGAAAACAAAAGATTATACATGCAACGTAGCATATATAAAGACATGTCGTTATCATTTCCACGCTCACTTAGGTGACTACCTTTGAACACACTGCGTTGCATGAAACCCCTGGTCTTGTTTATCAGTTTTGGTGTTGGTGGAAAATACTTAACCTTGTTGTGGGGTAGGTATATATTTATATATTTATAGATTTTTATATAAATACATGCAATTATTTATTGATTAGGTAATTAATGATTTTATTTATTTATTTGTTTGCAGATAACGTGTATAGCCTACCTGTCGTGTGTCTGTGGGAAATATATTAAAGAAAGAGGAAGACAGACCGATAGAAGAGGAAACCATTTCCACACTAGCCCACGAGACGGGAATATAGCAAAGCATTACACGTCAAGGTGAGATTTGTTTTATTATATAATATAACCTGTTTGATTTTGTTTTGTTTATGAAAGGCATAAACTATATGGAATGGATATACTTATGGTGGTTTATTTTATTTCTTTTTAGAGTGTTGGAAAACGCTTGACCTTTGTTAATAACCAGGAACGTGTGTGTTTGGGACCATTGTCAAGCAGTCTACAGCTGAAAACTCAGGTGAGAGTGTTCTTTCTAAAATAATGTCTTTTACTGCTGCTACCGATAGCCCAACTTGGGAACCTCTAAACAGTTGTTTCAAATCACGTGTGTGCTCTGGCCGCGTGGTCAATGTTAGAAAAAGTTTGATTCCCAAAGAATTTTTACAATCTTGTTTTGAAATTTTTAAAATTGAAATTTGTACAGCACAAAGGTTGCATACGGCTTTAAAGGTGAATACAGAACTGGTGTGCGATTTCATATATAAAAAGAAGGACGTGGAGCATAAAGAGACATTTTATATTTGCAGTAAAATGCAAGAGCTATTCATAGCCCATAATTTGGAACAGTGGTATGAAACCCACGTGGTGAATGCCTTGCTATCAAAATTTGATAAACTGCAACAAGGACCGAGTGGTCTAGCCTTAGACAAAATTCATCATTTGCAAATCAACATTTGTCAATTCAACCCGTTGAATGCTGGGTCTAGCTATATTAAAACACCACTAGCAATAGCTTCGAAAAAGGCTGTGGTGAATATTAAGAATCGTGACAATGATTGCTTTCTGTGGGCTGTGGCTGCGTATTTGCAGCCAGCACAAGACCGTCATGTTAACAGACCAGCAAAGTACAAGGCCAAGTTTGTCGAATTGAAACAAACTTTAAATTTAACTCGAGTGTCGTTCCCTATGGACTTAACCGAGATCCATAGGTTTGAACAAAATAACCAGGACTTTTCGTTCATGGTGTATGGCCTTGACGGTGATGTGATTGTGGGTCCTCTTTATGCCACAAAAGAACCGAAACGACATCACATTCATCTTTTATATTTATCTGTAGGAGAAGTGAATCACTATTGCCTGATTAAAAGCTTAAGTAGATTGCTAAGCAGTCAAGTGTCTAAATATAAATGTAAAAAGCATATTTGTGATCGATGCTTGCAATATTTTACAACCCCTACGCTCTTAGAACGTCATAGGGTAGATTGTGTTACTCAGGAAGCGGTGAGATTGATATTGCCACAAGGGGACAAGGCTGTGTTAAAGTTTAAGGACATTCACAAGCGTGACACTGTTCCCTATGTGGTATATGCAGATTTCGAAGCTCTCACCACACCCATGGCGGGATGTGAACCAGATCCCACCATCAGCTCAACCACACCCATTCAAAAACATGAACCCTTTGCCATAGGATTTAATGTGGTGTGTGCCCATGACCCCACACAATCCGTTTACAAATATCGTGAGGGGCCAGATTGTGCCAAATGGTTCTTGGATGAACTTGTCAAGTTGGCCGACCATGTACAGGAATTACTGGACCACCCAGTACCCATGAGCCTATCTCCAGAACAACAGCAGCAGTATGAGCATGCCACGACATGCCATATTTGCGAAAAGCCACTGATCAGTGCTGAAGACACCGTTCGTGATCACTCACACTTTACGGGGAAGTTTCGTGGAGCTGCGCATAGTAAATGCAATTTGAACTTTCCAGCTCCTCGTTTCATCGGTGTCTTTTTCCACAATCTGGCAAATTATGACATTCAGTTTTTGATTCGTGAATTGGGCCATGTCAACAAGGGCTCGTTTACCATTATTCCCCAAAACCATGAGCGTTTTACGGCCCTGACATGGAGGTTGAGCAACTTTAGCATTCGATTTTTGGATTCCTTTAAGTTTATGGCATCCTCGCTAGACAGCCTTGTGAATGGCTTGAATGAGGAGGAATTAAAAAATACTAGAATGCATTTTAATGATCCTGAGCAATTTCAATTGTGCATTCGGAAAGGTATATTCCCGTATGATTTCTGCAATAGCTGGGACGTGTTAAAGCAAAGAAAACTCCCACCACAAGAGAAATTTTACTCGAAACTAACACGCAGTACCGTTTCCGATGAAGACTATGCACATGCATGTCAAGTTTGGCGAGTGTTTGGCATGAACACGCTAAGTGAATATGCTTTGCATTACCTAAAACTGGATGTATTGCTGCTCACTGATGTGTTTGAAAAATTCCGTAACTTGTGTCAACACATTTACGGTCTTGACCCGGCTCACTATTATACGAGTCCTGGGCTCTCGTTTGATGCCGCTTTGAAATACACTCAAGTGGAATTGGATTTACTCACTGATGTAGACATGGTTCTATTTTTTGAAAAGGGCATTCGTGGCGGCTTTGTGTCACTTAACCAGCGCCATGCTGAAGCGAACAATGTCTACATGCCTGATTATTCACCAGACAAACCAGAATCGTACTTAATGTACTATGACGTGAATAATTTGTACGGTGACGCCATGAGTCAGCCTTTGCCCTATGGGAAGTTTGCTTGGCTGACAGACAAACAAGTGTCAGAATTTGATGTGAACATGGCTAGCCAAGAAACAGGCCGTGGATATGTGCTAGAAGTGGATATTGAATATCCCTCATCCTTGTATGATGAACATGCCGATTTCCCATTCTGCCTTGAGCAAATGGTTCCCCCTGACAGTAAAGTGAAAACTGAAAAACTCATGGGCACACTTTACAACAAAAATCGGTATGTGCTACATATACAAATGTTGGTGCAATGCCTCGCCCAAGGCTTGGTGTTGAAGAAAGTCCACAGGGGTATTTCTTTTGCTCAAAAAGCATGGCTTGAGCCATACATGCGACTCAACACAGAGCACCGACAAATGGCAACACAGCAGTTTGAAATTAATTTTTTTAAATTAATGAACAACTGCATCTATGGCAAGTCCATGGAGAATGTCCGCAAATACCGTGACATTAAATTAGTGAATGTCTGGGAGGGGCAGTGGGGTGCCCGGCGGTACATTGCCAAGCCAAATTTTAAATCGATCAAAATTATCGATGAGGATTTGGCTACTATTGAAATGAGTAAGACCAGCGTGACCATGGATAAGCCCATTTACTTGGGTCAAGTCATTTTAGACTTTTCTAAATCGGTCATGTATCGATTCCACTATGAGTTTGCCAAACGCCATTTTGAGGACGTCTCTCTTTTGTATATGGACACGGACTCATTCATTTACCACATTCGCCACTGCAACCCCTATGACGTCATGAGGCAACATAGTGACTGGTTCGACACTTCTTGCTATAGTGCTGACAACGTGTTTCAGCTGCCCATAAAAAACAAAAAGAAAATGGGCGTTTTAAAAGATGAATGCGGTGATTCCATTATGACGGAATTCGTAGGTTTGGCTTCGAAAATGTATGCTTACCGCACACTCGATTGTAAGGAAGCCAAGAGAGCAAAAGGTGTAGGTAGGGCAGTGGTAAAATCGCTACGTGTTAATGACTATCTAGCGGTTTTACGCACTGGCAAAGCTATGTCTCATACACAGTGCAGGATACAATCCAGCAACCATCATTTGTATCTTGTGGAACAGAGAAAACGCACCCTCGCCTCCATGGATAACAAGCGTGTGTGGGCTGATGACCTGCTCACCAGCCTGCCCTGGGGTTATGATCGCAAGGAGGAGGAGGTGTGATTTCACTGTTTAATCGTTTATGGGACATGGCTTTATGTAACTTGTAGATTTAGTATTTTGTAAATATTGGTTTCTGTCATTGTAAATAGTGACAACCCACTTGAACCTTTTGCTCTTTAAAAGTTCTATGCAACCTTATTTTTTTTAAATTTTTTGATTGGTAAATAGTCTGATTCTTTTAACGCTGTACAAAGTTGATTTTTTTTTGTAAATATGAAATAAGTAAGATTTTTAGTAACTTTAATAACTAGTATTTAATTATTTTTCGTAATGTAAATGATAAACTAAAAAGTTCTTTTGGGAAGAGTGTGCATGTCGAGAATGTGCTTTTGGGAATAAATAAAGTGGTTGTGTTTGTTCCCAATGACAGGTGTGAATGTATGAGTGGAGAGAGAGAAAACTGGTGTGTATGATTGACCAGAGCAAACACGATGAGGTAGGGTGGGTGGGTGGGGAGGGGGAAAATGGTCACTTATATACTTATTTTGTTTTCAATAGTTTTGTTTTTTCATTGAAATGTGGCAGACAATAGACATTATTTTTGTAAAAAAAACAGTCTTACCTGCAGTAGTCGTAGACCTCGACGTTTCTCCAAACACGCATCAGCACATTGCAGTATTATCAAGGTCAAGCACTCGCATCAACATCATTGTCAAATCTCAACTTTCGACATACACCAAATGGAAAAATGTGAAAACAGCAAAATGGAAAATCCATGTTTCCATATCACCAAAAACGCAAAACTTAAAACGGACATTTTTAAAAACTGGAAATGGCCATGTGTAAAATATGAAAATTCAAAAACTTCAAACGGTCATTGTTTAAAAAGTGTCATCAGCAAAATGGAAAAATCCATATCATCAAAATCGCAAAACTTGAAACGAACATTTTTAAAATCTGTAAATTGCAAAATGACAAATGGCAGTGTGTGAATTCATCATGTGTGAAATGTGTAAAATGAAACATAAGCCATCAACATCACGATTTCTTAAAAATAAAAATAACAAAACATCGTGCTCTGGTAAACCTTTGTTTTTATTTCATAGTTATAGTGAATTGACAAAAGAAATATAGAACACAAACACATTCCAATTCCTCACTCCTCAATGTTTATGTCCATGCATCATCAACTTTCCTTTCATAGCACTCATGACAATTAGGGCTTGCATCCTTTCACCCACTGAGGCATCACTGGATGTGAAACGTTGTTTAGCTTTCTTCAATAACAATTTATCGGCCACATGTTTTAAACCAGAATGACTATGGCGATAAGAAAGGTCATGTTCCTTGCATGCTTGATCCAAAAGATTAATGGGTACATCACCACGTTGTAAACGTTTTTCGAGACGAGTTCCAGGGCCGCAAAAACGATAACCTGGAAGATGGATTTCGAAAGGTAGGTATTGAATCACTTTGTCAATGACGCCATTGCCAGTACAGGTCTGGCATATCCTTTTCCATCGATGGTAAAAAGGTTTGGTCTTCCTCCTCCTCTGTGGACGATGTTTGTGTTTGTTGTTGTTGTTGTTGTTGCTTTTTCTCGCCATGACACCCGTGGAATGATTCAACAAAGTCTTTACATGGACTTTTATGACCGTGATACAGTTTCACTAGCTGGCAAGTCGCACACTGACGCATAGACGGTATTTTTGCCATGGCCACTTGCTTATGGTGATCGTAATCCGTACAGGGTTGCAATTCACTCAACACAGGGTCTTGAGTCCATGATTTTGGTACATGTTGCCAGATTTCTTTCACTGCATTGGCGGCCACATAATAAATGAACGACTTGGGCAGCGCCAAGAGTTCCTCTTTGGTAAAACTGTCTAGTTTCTTTTTGCACACAAAGAACTTGCCGATGGCTTTGTCCGTAGCATTGCCTTTCTCCATGGTATCACGTGCTGTAGATGTTTACACGTCGCTTGTAGAAATCTCACTGACGTCATTCACAGGTAAATCTTGAGTTATAATTTTGTTCAACAACTCCCAGCAGGCATGGGTGGTTAACCAATGAAAGAGATGCCACGCATGCGATAGGGCTGTATGGGTAATGTTGCCACAGGAACAAGTATCCATGAGCGTTTGCAGGGAGGGGCAGCCCAACTCCATGAGGTCGATACATTGGCAGTAAGACGCCAAAAATGGTTGCAACCATTGACGTTTTTCATTACCTTTCACAAATACCACATTGGCCGAGGACAAGTGTGCTTTCATAACCACGTCCAAATATTTATAGGAAATGGTTCCCTGATTCCAGTCTAGTTGCCTATGATTTTCAATCCACTGGGTTTGTTTACGGTCTTTTTCACACAACAAATCAAAAGCATGGGGTGGTTTAAATAGCAAATGCGTAGCTTGCGATATCCAAAACGTGGTACAATCGATCATGGCCACTTGTTTAAATATAAATTTGTTGTCACCAATTTTAAACCCTTGGCAATCCACAATGAGTGTGCGCAACATGTTGACGCTTGCCTGGACCAAGTTCAACTGACGACTGACTGACGATCACGTGTGATCATGGCATGGGCTTACCTGCCATGCTAGTTTCAAAAAAGAAGGTTAGGGTAGGACAGAGGGACATGCAAAAATAAGAATTTAAGAATTACATCATTTTATTATCATAACACGTCTTACAGGCTTTTCTCATTTTAGGATAAGGACGATAGCAACTGATACAACAATTTAGTCTCTTGTGTTTGTAACGTCCATAACACCGATGATGTCCCAATGTCTCTAAACTAGGCGTTTTTGATGGTGAGCTGCTCACCGAAGCACCATGGATACCATACGGCCCACATGTATCATAACTTGTATTTTTTTCATCACCCAGAGACACAAGTGGGGGATAGCTTGAATGACAGGGTATATTTCCCACTTTCATTCTGCACAGGTAGGGGCAGGTGGGTGACCAGCGCTGATGTTCCTGCATGGGTTCATCGCCCTCCTGCCATTGGTCTATAATGATGGGACAAAAGGCACATTTCACTTCATCTCTTGTTTTTAAACAGTAGAATCCAGCGGCCGCCAAGTCTTGAGGGTTTATGAAAGGCACTGGCCATGTGGCAAAAGTCTTGAAACGTTGTTCCTCAGAGTTTAAATTCATGGATGTAACGTCTCTTGAGGCTTTAAAGCAAGACATGACTGAGCGGCTTGACGTGGGTTGAGCTGTTATTTATACACTCGTCACTTGGTTGGACAGTGGATAATAGTTGACTTGTTTGTGATGAATAATCAGACAGTAGGCCGTCGTATTGGCTGGTACATTGTCATGCGTTTCAAAATCTAGTCGAATGTCGATATTGGATGGCTTGACAGACTCTTCCAGGTAAGAACAGTCAAAGACAATCAGTGGTGCTCTTGTCTTAAACGCTTGGGGTAGTAGCATGGGGCCGTTCTCTTTTTGATAATACGACCATCGAAATTTAGAAAACAAGTCGTACAGAGGACCAAACTTATTTTTTGAAAAATCCAAATCCAGTCCTTCATAGGGAAACACGGCTCCGTTGAGGAAAAGACGTGCATTTCTCAATTGCAGGTGATCAAATTGCGAGGCATCTTTGGTTTGTTGATACTTGCGATTCGTTTGAAAACCCACGATCAGGTAGAGAGGTCTCTCTGTATAGCGAGCTGTTTTTACAGACCAACTGTGTGTGTTGGTAGTGGGCAATAGCGGATACTCATGGAGGGCCCAGCTTCTAAATTCCATGGGTAGAGGCATATCTCTCTTGACCATCTTGAGTATGTCCAGTTTTTTGCTATCGTTAAGGGTCACATGAGGCACTTTCCATAGCAAGCGTTGTAGTTGAATTTTTGAATCGATGGGGGCATTGTCGGCTCCCTTGAGTGCATTGTTATCACTCCTGTCTCTCACTAGGTAAAGCACTTGCCTTGCATTAACCACAATGCGTTGGTGATCTTCGGCAAAGCCTAGAACCAGTTTAAGAGGTAAATATCCAGTAAAGGTTCCATCGGTGTGTACCATCCAGTCATTGGTCGAGTCAGGACACCAACCTGCCATGCAAAGTGTTTTACCTTCTTCCTCACTATAAGAGGGGTATAGTTTCATGACACTGGAAATGCCCACATTTCGAGTGCTATCCACCACGATATCGTTAATGACATACCGCACTTCAGAAAACAGAAAGGCCAAACCATGGTTGGCCAACTTGGATGTGGTAGGTGTAGAGCCATCGGCTTTGGTGAGCCGACCTTCAATCTGAATGACACTTTCATGCGGTAGGGTGTAAATATCTTGGTTGTTGATAACAAATTGAATTTCATCATTGTTATTGAGTCCAGGTGTTTGAGCTTGATAGGAATGGAGATCAATTCTTACCACTCCTGGTTGCTCCTCGATGCGGTTCGCTATCTCTAGGATAGAATTCATTATGAGGGTTGACGTGGTAACCCAAATGCTGTAAAATCTGCTTGTTCTGAGATGTTAACGTGTATTCACGTGGCAAACAACTAACACCATTCCTAGACGGTGTTGTTGCTTTATACACAAATTTCATAGTGGCTTTAGCACCAACTTGTAAGTCACTGGTGTGGTGGAATCTAGATCAATGAGTTGTTGATCTCTATTGATCAGTCTTAATGTTATATTACTAATACTATCAACAGCCACAGCATGAAAAAGCACCACTGGAGGGTTTTCACGAATAATATACCCATTGGGCGATGTCACAATAAAGTCATAAAGCGAATGCGATGGTTCTTGATTGGTGTACACTTGGCTAATAATATTACACGTCACCGACACATGATGGTCCTCAATGAATTTCACTTCATGGTCCGATTCATGTTTTTTGTTGGGCTCCAACACACGTGGTTTAAATCCGAGTAATGGGCCAATGGAATCGGGGTGTGTTTTAAAGTCAATGTTGAATGAGGAGAAAATACTGCAGCGATGAGTGTTGGTATTTCCTACAAGTTCAAACTTGTGCGTTCCGTCAAGAAATGACTTTAAACCATATTGATTGATCAACACCACATAAATGTGTTCATAAATATCATCGATCGTGTATCCACCAGAGTTCAAGGTGAGCACAGAATCATCATAGTAAAACTTGTTGTTCACATTTTCACGTATGTTGTATATTCGATTGTACGTTTCAAGAGAAACAAGTCCTAAACCATAGGGTTTTTCACTCAATTCGATAGGCGGGTAAAAGTCTAGGCTGACTTCAGGTCCACGTCCATGCACTGTAAACGTTTTACTTTCTGCCGACATACTGGTGGCGTTTTTGCTTATGCTGCGTCTTATATAAAAAAATTAAACACAAACGTCCACACTGTTGGCTGTTAAACGTTTGCTCTCGTTTCACATTATAATATATCTTGATCCTGTTTCCAAAATAGGTCACTAGTTCCATGGGCGGGGGCAAATTCCCAAAACTGTCAAAGTACCATACCGTGGATCCCTCTTTGACATAAGCTACATAATGCGTTCCTGGTCCTCGGTGATCATCCAAATTGACAACAGCACATTCCTGTTTCCAGGGTCGTGGGGGTAATTGGTTTCGCATAAACACACCTCGAAAATGAGAAAGCTTTAGTTGTTTAGCATAGCTTTCCACTTGTTGATGCGTCAGGGCATGTCTCGCTATGGCTGAGGTTACATTTTTTTTTTTTTAATATTTCGAAATGGTGAAATCCCAAATCCTTGTTGATAAAAGGCTGGCTTTAAATTGGCATTTCTAGCCCCCATGGCAATCGCTTCCATCGTTTCATTGTGTCGCTGACTTTCTTTGAGTTGTTGCTTGCCCTGCTGCGCGGCTTTAATGGTTTTCGCCACTGCACTGGCACCGCCCAAAAGTGAACCTAGAGCAGCCAACCCGGCAAATAATGCAGGTAAAAATCCCGCTCGTTTTGGGACGGGAATCACTCGCCCTTGGTTTGAAACCTGTCGCCGACGTTTTGGAATAACCTGTCTCTGTGCTGCTCGAAGGGCTTTCCTTATGGTCAATACATTATTTTTTCTTTTTTTCTTTCGCAAGGGCTTGTCCACGAATGTTGTAAGCCCAGGCTTTGCCAAGGACAAAGTCCTTTTTTTAGTCTTTCTCACTGCATACCTTTGTTTCACCATGATGATAATGACCAACAACCTTTCACAAGAAAGTTTAAATCACAACTAACGTCAGATGGTTATTTCATGGCTGTATATTCCAATTCCACATAAAGTGGGAAATCGTTTATGGTTTTCCCCGCTTGCTTTTCATCCCATGTCAACATGAGATAAAAGGATAATTCGTCCCCTGCATTGACCATTTCATGGTCATGGACCAACATCCTATGACCATTTATCTTTATTTGTAAATGGTTCTCATCAGGTATGGCATATTTGATGTGAATGGTTCCATCATAGTGTAATCGATAGTGGCTTAATCCTGAAGCAAGCACATAGGTCAAGTGCTGATCATGGACTAGCGGTAAATGGTTTCTCTCATTCAAAGGTTTTTCATTTGTCAGATACACTAAAAACACAGATGGGATAAATTTATAAAGCCTTTTCATTTCATGGGTCACGTAACGCTTGGTACAAACATCGTCTTCGTCTTGTGGGTCTTTCACGTGAATAATCCGATGGTGATTAGCGCTATAGCCATTCACCATAAGCTGTGGCACTTTGTCATAAAACTCATACACTTTGTTATCCACATACTTTTTCGTAGTAACGTCTGTAGACACTTGAGGATGTTTTACATGGGTTAACCGCTTTCCCTTA
The DNA here is from genome assembly GCA_946902985.2 of Meconema thalassinum. NCBI lineage: Eukaryota > Metazoa > Arthropoda > Insecta > Orthoptera > Tettigoniidae > Meconema > Meconema thalassinum. Next base: position 78,302,112 of record OX336389.2, on the reverse strand, counting down.
AAGTCATAATCTCCCTGTTTTGTGCGTGGCACTACTGACCTATCCACATAGTGTTTATTAGCAGGATCTGTTTCCTGTTTAGGATCATGTATGGGGACAGGCCTAGCTTTGGCCATCAACGCACGTCCAAAGACATCCATCGTCAACCTGTAGTAGCAGTCTACTGTTTCTATGACAAGGTTCGGTGTCCTGTATATAGACAGCCGGCTAGCCTGTCTAAGCCTTAGTTGACATGAAGATTATTAAGCAGCAAGAGTCATTCCCCGTGGGGGACATGGTTTCCCATCTCTGTCCCACATCACGTGAACAACGCCATGGTTCACTGTTTCCATCTTCCATTCGCTGCATCATTGTGGGGCCTTCCGGCTGTGGAAAGACAAATCTTTTGCTAACGCTCATTACAGCGCCCAATGGTCTGCGTTTTCAAAATATTTATATTTTTGCAAAATCTCTCTACCAACCCCTCTACGTGTTTCTGGATCAAGTCATGTCTGGATTACAAAAAGAGAATATGGGTTATTTTACATTTTCCATGCAAGAAAATGTGATTTCACCGAATGAGGTAAAGCCTGATTCACTCATGATTTTCGATGATGTATCCACTGAACGTCAAGGCATCATTCAAAGCTATTTCAGCATAGGTCGACACAAACATATCGATTGCTTCTATCTTGGGCAAACGTATTCTAAAATGTCCAAACAGTTGATTCGTGACAATGCCAATGTCATTGTTTTATTTCGCCAGGACGAGAGGAACAGTCGTCACATTTATAATGAACATGTGAATCCGGATATGACCTTTCAAATGTTTACAGAATTGTGTGCCAAGTGCTGGAACACTCAACGTCATGCCTGTTTAGTGATTGACAAACAAAGTGAACTCAACCAAGGACGGTATCGCTTAGGGTTTGATCATTTTATTGCTATTTAAGGCCCTGTCTCATTCCCCGGCAAGTCATTTGTCAAGACACCATGGCGTTAGCAGAGATTCAATTGAAAAAGCATATTATTAAAGCAAAACATACTATTCGCCAAAAGTTTCGTCAATTGAAACAATCACGTGCCAATCATGCTTTGTTTATTCAGCAACATTTAGCACCTCCACTAAAAGCCATGTTGAAACCCTCTTTCAAGCCATCTGAAACGCTACCCACCGTTTCACAAGCCACGCAGACGCTGCACGAGGACCCTGAGGAAGAGGAAGAGGAACAGGAAGATTTGACTAGTGTTAGTGAAGTTGAGGATGAGGAGGAACAAGTGTTTACGCCTCAAAAAAAGGCTGCACCCCTTGAAGAGTTTTTGAGAAAAAAGAAATCCTTGGCCATGGTCGAAACACCTTGCCCTTCCAGAGCGTCTCCGTTTTCACAACTCTTGGCCACCCCTCAACATAAAGCTCAACTGAAAACCATTTTAATAAAATATTATGGATCAACATTGGAACCCTATTTCACCGATCTATTTATTGGAAACACAGATACCACGTATGGTGTTCGCTATGAGAATGATAGTTTTAAAATTGGCGATTCATCCATTAAATTTGCTCGTACTAAAGCTGTCATTAAAAACATCAACTATAAATTAACGCCAGGACTGTTAAAGCTGCTCTTTTCTCGGACCCCCTCTTTCCATGATTATACGTCAGAGGACCTTGACAAATATAAATCCATTTTATTGGATACCCATGCTCACAAAAGACAGTATGATCCCACGCAACAAGTGAATGCCAATATATCTCAAAAATATAAAACCATCATTGCAAAAATGTTTCCCACCAGTCAAAGTACTCGTCGTAAAGCATCCGCTTCGGGAGTGACTTTTAAACCATTAAAACCCCTTGTGGATGTTACCTACTGGCACAATCCCAATAAGCTCGTCCAGCGGCTACAGTTGTTGCATGCCTCACGTCAAGCTGGCCATACCGGTCACGATTGGGAAATTCAAGAAATTGAACAAGAACTTCGAAATGCCAAAATTATTGTTTAAGCCCTCACCCATTAAAATGGGTATTGCTCACGAGTTGCATCGCCCAGCTAGACGTCATTATCCACGACTCAAGGTGATTTCACGAGGTGTGGATGAACTTTGGCAGGCTGACTTGGTTGAAATGATACCCTATGCTGGCGTTAACGACGGTGTACGCTATATGTTGACCGTCATTGATGTCTATTCCAAAATGGCCTTTGTTGAACCTGTGCGTCGCAAGTCTGGTCCACTAGTTACCAAGGCCTTTCAACATATTATTCAACACTCCCAACGTCAACCTCAGCTGCTACAAACCGACCAGGGGAAAGAATTTTTCAACAAGGACTTCTCCAGTTTTCTCAAATCTAAGGATATTCACCATTACACCACGTACAGCAATCTCAAAGCCAGTGTGGTCGAGCGGTTCAACCGAACATTGAAAACCCATATGTGGAAAGCGTTTACCGCTCAGGGCAGTTATCGCTGGTTGGACATGTTACCTGAGCTAGTGACACGTTACAATGACACCAAACATAGAACGATTGGGACCAAGCCACGTCTCGTAACTAAAAATATTCAGCGATTGGATAAACTGTTTAACCCCATAAAAACAGCTGATCCTAAACGTCACCGACTGAACATTGGGGATTTTGTTCGTGTGAGCAAATTTAAGTCTGCGTTCAATAAGGGCTACACGCCTCAGTGGGGGACTGAACTATTTCGAATTCGTCGAGTCAACTTGGACACTCCAGTCACCTATTTACTCGAGGACCTCAACCATCAACCCATAAAAGGTAGATTTTATCTCCATGAACTTCAGAAAACAGCATTTCCTCAGCATTATCTTGTGGAAAAAGTGTTGAAACAAAAAGGAAATAAACTCTACGTCAAATGGTTAGGGTTTAACTCTACGTTTAATTCTTGGATCAATAAACTACATGTTGTGTGAACCTGTGTACTTTTTATTTATTCACCCATGTTGTACACCACCTATAGCTCTATGTGTACAGCGCTCCGCGCTTCATGCATGTTCATACATGTTTGTCTTTCCCTTTCCTCCTGTGTTCTCTCATACATCACCCCCTCCCCTCTCCCTCCCTTCACCTCCCACCACTGCTGTTTGCAGCTCTTGCCTATCTATTGGTTGTGACATCATTCCGACAAGTTGCATCATACTTTTTACTGATTCAGCGATTCCCACGCTTTGAACATTCTCTTATCGTGCACGTGGACAGCTAACGTCCCAGGCGAACACTTGTGCCGGATCAAATTTCACATGAACTTGCATTTTGTCACGTACGCAGCAAAACAGGATGTAACTTGTTAACAGTTATCGCGCATGTGGACAGATAACACCCAAGCGAACACCTGCGATAGATCAAATTTCACGTCAACTTGCATTTTGTCACGTACGAAGCAAGACAGGATGTCACTGGTTTAGCGTGCCTGTGGTTTCACACATGTGTGCACGCCTTTCGCACTTCCCTGCCAGCACAATGGTCAGATTATTTCACCTTCAAGCGTCACCTGTTGTCAAGTCAGATCAACGCCTTCCCATAAGCTCAAATGACATTCACCTCCTGCTCCTCGGCAAGTGTGTTTTCTGTACTCGCTTCGACCAACATAGAACCAAGTTCTCATCACCGTTTACACGTTAAAGGTAAAAAGTGTGAAAAAACGTACCCTCGCTCTGTCATACACCGACCCGTCGAAATAGCGATTGATCTATTGAACACAGCCACCGTGGTCAGCGACAGGTTCGTTGAAACACACACACCCAGCCGTATCGTCTCTCTCTCAACCGCCACGCTTCATGGACATTATAAACAGGCAAAGAAAAAGAAAACGTTATTTCAACATGTATGGCGTTAGGCCCTTTGTGAATTATCTTTTTGGAAAAAAAATATCTACCACATTTGAAAGGGGGCGTTAGCCCGAGTCCTAGGACACCTCGTACACGTCTCTAGCGTTATTGGTTCGTGAGATATCGGCAAAAATCACAAAAAACACGTGTTTACCCCAAAATCGCGTTTCCAAATTTTTTAAAAAAATATAACGAGTGGTCCATAGCAAAGAGGACGTCACTCCGAGTCCTTGGACCCCTCGTTCATGTCTCTAGCATACTTGGTTCGCGAGATATAGCAAAAAGTCTAAAATCACGTTTTTACCCCAAAAAGACCGTGTTTCCAGATTTTCACCTTTTCGACACCTACATTCCCGTAAAGAGCACGACGAGACGAAAAAAACGAATCCAAGCACGCCCTCCTAGCATGGCTCCTTCCATTCCAAGGTCGCAGGGGCTCACAACTTCCTAAGTGAGACAGCTCTCTCACTACCACACTACTACCTACAGGTTTTCATCCTAGAGACTTGAAATTTATTTTTGAGGTAGAGGGGGTAGGGACCTTTCATTTACGTCAAACAAACTTTTTTTGTAGAGTTCCTAGTTTCCAAAATATAGGATTTTCAAAATTCGAGTGTTTTCAAAAAAACATAAAAAATAAAAAAGTTTTATTACAAAAAATAAAGGTCATAAAGGCCGTTCGTTTGAGCCATGGCACAACGTTCTACCATGTTTGGTTTTCAAACTATCACCAACGTTGCAAAACAAAAAAATTCAAAGAATTTTTGAAAAATATAATACATGGTCCATAGGAAAGAGAACGTCAGCCCGAGTCCACTGACACGCCATTTGTCAAAATCGGACCATGCGTTCGAGAGATATTTAACATGGCTGAGGCTTAGTAGTGGTAATAACGGGGTTCTGAAGTGGGGCAGAACCCCTATCACTCCACTACTACTGTACAACAAAATTTGACATGCAACCTGCCCTCTGGGCGTCAAATAACAGATCTTGCACCCGGCATCCGAGGCCATATGATATTATTATTATTATTATTATTATTATTATTATTATTATTATTATTATTACTATTCCCAAATGTAAGACATAAGGTCAAGTGCGAAATGTCCCTCGATCGATTTCGAAGAAATACGCAGATCGGCATTTTACATAGGATGATTACTTTTTCCAGGCCAGTGAGTACGGTATTCTTTTGTACCTGTGGCGTGAATAATATACTGTCTAACCAACCTAATACAAATAATTTCGAGTTTTTTAAATTTATGTTTGTTAAGGCTACCCTTGAGGAGGGGAAATTTAACCTTCTTATATTCAATAACTGGCATTGTTGTAAATGCTGTTGCTTTATTTGTGAACAGGTATAAACTTCACCCCTTGTACTTGACTGTGAGTGAAATTCCGGTGTATATAATAACCTGTGTGGTGTCAGTAGACGAGTGTGTATAAGTAATGCTATTTCCGAGTACTGTACCTTAGTTTTGAGTTGAGTGCCCCGGAACATGAAACATGATACAAACATGGTATTTCCTTGGAGGTAGTGTTGAAAATATCGTATTGGGGATGGCTGCTGTCAGCGTAGGCAATCAAATTTCGAATATTCAGTTAACCAGTCCGCATCGTGGAGAGTAATTTGAGATACTCAGCTACACAAATGGGCTTAAGGATCAAATTACTACATCGTGTCCTTTCTTACAATGCATGCCACGTATGGATTTACGTCGTATTTGTGATAATTTGGCAATATAGAAGATCTATGGTGTTCAGGTCTTCCAGATTGTTGATAGGAGCCTGGGAAAGAAACGCGCTATTCACGCAGCCGATTAACTTAAAACGTACATTTTTATACCCTTCATTTATACGTTTTTTATACTATTTCCAAGAATTGTAAGGCTAAGGCACAGGTTAGGCCTAAATATGCAAGTTATGATTTTTATGGTTACTGAAGATCAGATATCTTTTTGAATTTGTTGAAGTATCGTGCCCCTTTCAAATTGCTGGTTGTTACGATTAAGAATCAAGTCGAGCTTAATCCCGTCCTTGCAAGAGGGTTCAATTGAAATCATATACAACGTTACGAAGTCTGTCAACATTGAATTCACTATTTTGTCTACATTCGATTGTGAGTGCGAATCTCAGTCGCTTTGATTACGGAACAAACATTGCAGGATAATTTAACTACTGTATTATAAATTGCTTAGATTGTAGAAAATGTAACACTCCAGGTTAAGAATCTACAACTACAATGGTAGATTGCTGTCCATTCGTAGAAGTTCGCAAGAAATGAGCCATTGTACTATTGCACACCTCAAAAGTAAAAAAGTACAGCATTTCGCGGCACGAATAACGATCGCGGAAAGGCAAGCCGGCGTAAAAAAAATTGGCGAGAGTAACATTCAGTCAGGCCCATATTTAGGGCTCTTGACGCCTCTGGGCAAAGGAAGACAACTTTGCTTCTCCCAACTTGGAATATGTAGATCTATTAAAGTTTCCATAACAGACGATCCTTTTATTCATGTCCTTAAATAATCAACATTGTCAAAGTATATTCTCTTGTGGAGAGTTTAAACTTTAATAACTTGACATTTAATGACCAGGCAGTTTTGTGCAGTTTTTCGGAAATTTTGCCATCCCTAGAACCTCCTGCCCTGGGCAGGTGCCAAATTTGTTCCCCCGTAAATACGGCCCTGAATAAAGTAAATTATCCAATATTGTAAGCACAACCAAACAGGACCAGTGTTTTACTATTCAGCATAGAAAACCGTATTTTAGGGGTTAAGATCCGCAAGCGGTGTTGCAATGCCGAAAAATATCTCCAGAACGTGCTTTCATATCGCCACTGCCGAAGTGAGGTGGAAAAAGTAGCAGCCATTCGAGATAGTGTTGGGGAAACACTAGGCATAACCGTATTGAAAATTGGAGCAATGTTTCCATTGGTGGTAGCGTGCATGACATCATTATAACCATTTTTTTAAATGTAAATACACATTACGTCAGCAACGTTAAAGAAATTTTCTGTTGTAACAGTTGTCAGTCGACTGTCAGTAACTTCCATCCATGAAATAAACTGGGGTGACTCCTCTAAAAAGTAGCTCCAGAAGCAGTCCACTTTAAGGGGTAAGGGCCAGAGGTCACACCCCTTGTGGGTCAATAGGGTATTTCCAGTTTCTATTCAAACCATTGGAATTTCAACATTCTCTGAAGTCCAGGGGCAGCGGGGGCACTGCCCCACCATGCCGTTAATTTTCCTAGTGCTTCTAGGGGACGGGGGGACGGGGGGACGGGGGCACCGTAAGATTTGATTTTCCAAGTGCTTCTAGGGGACGGGGGGCACCTGAAGATTTGATTTTCCAAGTGCTTCTAGGGGACGGCACCTGAAGATTTGATTTTCCTAGTGATTCTAGGAGACGGGGGGAGGGGAGGAGGGGGGAAGTTATCACCACACCAACACCGGGTGTATCAGCGGGTTATTAACAAAAGAGCCCCTGAGGATTTGATACGAAGACTGTTGACTGTAGAATTTTCGTACCCCATGAGACTTGGTGTTTTAACACACGCAATCGAACTGATGAATATTTACGCGCACCGCTCAGGAAGCTGTCACCAGCCCCTCACGAATGGCTAACAAGGAAGAGCATTTCCGTCCTACACAATTGTCTATGATTTGAGACACTCAAATGGTTTGAATAGAAACTGGAAATACCCTATTGACCCACACGGTGTGTGACCTCGGGCCCTTACCCCTTAAAGTGAACTGCTTCTGGAGCTACTTTTTAGAGGAGTCACTTGGTAGGTGCAGAAATTACCAGGGATCGAACATCGATCCTTCCAGTTGGGAAGTTAGCGCCTTACACATAACACCACTGTACCCTCATTGTCATGAGTGAGGTTCGGATGTTAAGGAAAAGTCATATTTTTTTCCCTAGCTCATTTTACCCGAAATCTGAAAAATAAGTTTGAATGACGGGTCCCTGACCACGTTTAAAGCAATTTGATGTTGCCTATAAATGCATATTTCGGCTATTTTTATTGTTTTGGTCATATTTGGTCATATATTAGTGGTATAAGGTCATATTTGGTTATAATTTCAGCATTGTTGTTTAAATTGATGCGGCGTTAACAAGGTACGTGTTATCTGCGTCGAGTTTCAAACACAGGATTTCCGAATAGTGTAGTGGATATATTTTTCTTTCTTTTCCTGGAACAGGCAGATAGCAGGTTTGTAAGATCTGATTCCAAGAAGGCGCTCCTCTACGGACGTCATTTAGCATTTACTGTATGTTAGTGATACTCTACCTATCCCAAAATTCATGTCATATTTCATAGTTTTTAGGTCATATTTTATAGTTTTAGGTCATATTTAGCTGGTTTTTAGGGCATATTTGCTTGCATATTTTGTACTTCTATAGGTCTTCAACTCCCGAACCCTAGTCGTGAGCCTTGTTCGAAATGAAAGGGAAGTAACGCAATTTGTATCACTCAGCAAAAGAAATGTTGTTGCTGTTGTTGTTTCATTTAGGGGCTTGGATATCGTGTCATTTCAACCGCGTGTAATTGGGTGTTGTAGAATTTTTCTGAATACTTGAGTTATTGTTGTGTCTCTATTAATGTGTGTAATTGAGGTGGAGATGGCCGTGGCCATAAGTTTGGAACCATCCCGGCCTCACATGGAATAGAAGTGGGAAACCACGGGAAACCATTTCTAGGATGGCTGAGGTGGAAATCGAACCCGCCTCATCTCAGTTTTGCCTCACGAGGCTGAGTGTACACAAGAACTTAATTTCTTGGAAGAGCCGGGAATCGAACCTGGATCTGCGGGGTGACAGCCTAGAATGATAGTCGCTACACCAGGAGGTGGACAGAATAGGAAGAGGGCCATCATCTTACAATGAAAGGACATGAATGTTTACACCGCAGGATAACTACCACACGGCTATGCGCTCCTCAGTTAGAGTGTGTTTCAAAATGTGTATTTGCAATAATTATAATCACCAGCTTGACATCTATAAGACATCACCAGAAAGTGAGGCAAATAGTTAAGGCTCTTGAGAGAGCCTTCAGCCTTTTTGGAAACCTTCATAGGGAGGCTATGGCTGCTTGAGCTTTTAGCTCTCGCAGATAAGAGGCGCAGGTGCGCTTCATAAAAAGGGAGGTAGCGCGCAGTTTGCTACTTCATTGGGAATCGGGGGGATATCAAGAGCCCGCTGATGAGCCAGCTTGGTGTCCTAGGCGAAACCCCACACAATACACGGCACAAACTTAGAAAAATTGCTGAGTTTTAGCTCTTGAGAGAGTTGGTACTGAGACCGTATTTTGTTTTTAGTTGGATATAGGTTAAGTTGGCAGTAACACTGATGGCAGTACTGCGACATTCCTTTGAAATGCAGGTGCGCGGTAGGACTGTGGCGAGGTTAGGAGCTGTCAGCAACCTACCGTACAGACCGACGACCACATGTTTGACATTTTAATACCTGTATTGAATACAAGATGGACACAGCACCACTGTCGTTATTTTGAACACTGTGGTAGAGCAATATACACAATGCAGTATGAAACAAAGAATGGGAAATGCATCCTGTGGATAAAGGAATATAACTGAGAACATTTATATGAGTATAAATGCATACAGTATTATAGCATGTGATTATCGAACTCGGCAATGATACATATATCGATAGTTACTGTCGATCAGAGAACAAGGTGCATTGTGGATCACCTGGAGACAGTATGATTTGCGGGAGCAATCGAACAGTTGATTTGTGAATACAATTTCAGCCAGGAGGGTCACAGAGCTCTCTGGTCTGAGCACATGTACGTGCGTTGCCGTGAAATCGTGTTTGTTCGGTAACGTGGAGTTGATCCGACATATACGTGTCACAGTATAACCCGTGATAGGATTTTCGTCTGATCTTATTATAGTTTCAGACAGTGTTAACCTTCAATTTGAGCACAGTGAACTTGCATTCACGTATGATAACTTCTTCTTAAGCCAATGGTACAACAACGTGTTCTACATTGCAGTACAGAATAAACAGCTTTAGCCATGATTGTCATAAATGATATGAGAAGAGAGAGATATTGCTACGTTATGAAGATGCAGAATATGGGCTAAACACAGACGAGAAATGTAACACATAGCAGAGTTGAATACTCAGGATGATTACTTGATTCCAATATGAGCAACTACAGTATAAGGCTTTATATGAGAAGATTGAAGAGACTGTGAAAGTCGGAATGACAATTTGCACTGCTACATAATGAAACTAGCTTGGCTTACTACATCAATGTTGTCGTGCTCTTTAGCAAGTGAAAGAACTATGAACTTTGTCAAACCAACACCTGTTAGCTTCGTCTCGTTCGCGAACGGTAATCGGGTCTTCTTGATATCCAGTCGTTTCGTGATCGGTGCAGCTGAGCAGATAGGGTTCGATCCCAGGCAGGAGTATGTGTTATAGCATTCTCACTTCATTCAACTAGAACTTCAACAAGGTAGCTGGAAGTTTTCTTTTAGTAGACAGTATGAATTTGTCATGCTTTGAATGTTCCTTTTCACCAATTTTGATTAGAGTAGTTAAGAATTACAGACCAGGGCTAGGGTGATTCTTTAATCATTTCTGTCCGAGTATGTAATTCACTTTGTAGTTCAATTTAGTAGTTATTGTAGTGTTACTTTGAACATTACCTTGCTTTCATTAAGATATAATTTGGGAATAAGATAGAAGAATATAGTTTGTTGGGAAGACAACATGAGAAATTTATAGGGAGAAGATGACGTTAAAATTATATAATAATAATTCTAGCTCAAGCAGATGTCCCATAATCCGTCGTATACGTGAATTCGACTTTGAACAAATTCTCTGGACTATTTGAATTCGACTTTGAATATTTTTGAAAGCTCATGTAAGTTTATTGGATAGACATTCAGGTCTATATTTTTGCCAGATTGAGCATAGACTTGGAACATAGTGATTTCTAGTGTGATTCTTTGCGATTGTGCGAATTTATTTCAGGTAATCCAGATTTTTGAAATTCTTTTAATTTCGACTCCCTTTGTGAGCTCGTTCAGTTTTTAAATTTGTGTGGACTCTTATGGGAAACTCCAACTTGGTTTAGCGTTCAAATCTAATGGTTAATTTGTACCTTCTCAAGATAGGCTCTTTTCCATGCTGTAGTTTTGACGTGTTTTCCTTTGAGGAGGATCTTGGTAGCTCACTTTGGGCTATTTTTCTTTTTTTTATAGACCACTGGCATCTTCTTGTCACATTCTTTTTAATTTTTGTGGTATTCCTATCCATGGTCTATCCTTGGTGGTGGTGTCTTGGGAGTTATTTTCAGCCGGGGCTTCCAGATTCTACGATCCTGCATTTTCTTCGGATTTCACCAGGTAAGACCACGTGGATACGGGTGCAGTACGATTGAACACATAAATGCTCGAATTCCTGAGCATATGTACGCCAAATTTGGAATACGCGTGACATTAGAAACGTAGTACACTACAGGCATTTAAAGACGTGGACGAAAAAGGCACACATTAATTTTAAAGCCAGGGATTATTTTCTGCGCCAATTCAAACGCCGTTATAAAACAAGCAGTTCCGTGACGAACTTATTAATCTACTTTCCTTAAAATGTAAGATGCATACCAATGACTGATCAATTAAACCTATCCAGAATATTAAATGAAACAACGGAATTAAGCTGATAACACTGGCTTTAATGATTTGCTTAAAATATACCTGAAATATTGAGAATAGAGTACTTCAGTATGTTTTAAATTGTTTCCTTGTATGGATTCTGAGAAACTGAAAGTCCAAGCCTCAAACACCCAGAGAGCTGGGATTTCTCTAGAGACCGGACAATTATGCACTGAAAACGATTAAAATATGCCTGCAATTATGCACTAAAATGTAGAAAATATGCATTAAAAATGAAAAATATGCACAACAATAAGCCAACATGTATCATTCACTGCAGAAAGAAGCATCACAATAGATGATTGCAAGTTTTCAGGAGACACATTGCGTATATTTGAATCGTTTTCAGTGATAAATGTCCGGTCCCTAGCCATCAGTTGAATAATCACTATTACCTGACACCCACTGTTTTAATAAATACTTTCTGCTGCTCTTCTCTTTAGGCATTTTGAGGATATGCAGACTAAGAATAAAGTAACACATTGACTGAAGAAACTCCTCACAAAACTAACCCCGGGCTACTGGCTGTCGAAATGGTGAAAGGAATGTCCCACCCCATTCCCTTCTTCAAATAGCCAGGCAGCATTGCTAAAGTACGAGTACTATCAACTCGTTATCTGTTGCTCAGAAAGTTGCTTACATGGGATGTCCAACATGCAGGCAAAACCTATTTTGTTCAAGATTTTTTAAATTATACTTTATTTCAACTGCAGGCAATGTGCTGTTATGTTCAGAATATGCAAAGAATCCAATAAACCCTCAAAATATGCATTCGCATATGCGCATGTGCATTTTCAAAAAGTCCGGGCCCTAGTAATAACATATATTTTTCCTTGCTATTTATATAAATGCTGGGAAACGATACCACTATGTTATGGTTATTATAACTGAACCTCATTTTACATATTTATTCATATTTGTAAGTATTCTACATAGTGAAAATACATAAAATTACATTTTTAGCACTATAGTGAGCATCTAAATGCTATAAAAACTGCAGTTTCTTTTGATCCTGAAAGTGCTGTATCTTTTTGTGAATCGCAGACTGCCTTTAGTGATTTTAAAGCGGTCTCCTCGATTACCTTCATCAGCAGCAACTTCAACTGACTTCCAGAAAACATCAGATGTTTAGAAAACATCAGAACTGCCACTGCAAGATTCTATTACTGTCATAGAGAATGCTATTGAATAACTAAATGCTGTGCATGGGGAAACTGGTGCAAGTGTATTAAATAAATTGCAAAATGTTTTGAATAGAAGGTCCGGTTATTCATCATTTCACAGCGTGTGCCAAATTCTAAGAGGAGACAATGTTTATCCACCCGATGATATTTCTACATCGAAACTCCTTCTCCAGAAATTAGCCCCACTTTCACAATGTCACGTTGAAAGATCTTTCGTTCTCTGCACATAAAAATATTCGGAGTGCCAAACGTCGTTCAGTGACCCCAGAGGGCATTGAAAAATACATAATTGTTCACTGTGCTGCAGAATTTAATGTGTAAACGTGCTTCGAGTGTTGAAAGCAAAAAGAATAATTATAAGTTAGTATTGATTATGTGTGAGCTGGCCCCGTGGTGTTTGGGTAGGGCGCCTGCCTCTCACCCGGAGGCCCCGGGTTTGATTACGGGCTCCGACAGGGATTTTAGAAACTGACGTGAGGGCTGGAACGGGGTGCATTCAGCCTCGTGAGGACAATTGAGTAGCTGTCTGACAGGCGCCCCGGTCACGAAAACTAAGATTAATGGCCGATGCGCTGACCAAGCGTCACCCCAATATCTGCTGGCCAAATGGATGGGCAGCGGTCACTTGGTAGGCCTAGGCCCTTCACGGGCTGTAGGGCCAGGGGTTATGTTTATTATGTATGTATTGATTGTGTGTGATATATTGTTATATTCATGCATTCGTTTTTTTAATTAGGGGTGTGTTCCCCGGTGGCAAATTAGATATACATAACAAATAAATAACTGTACATAACAATTCACTAACAATTAAACTGGAACAGAGAACATGAAACATTTATTGTGCACTGTGCTTTGTGTTGTAACTTGTCACTGACAGAATGGTAAGTTTATATTACATATTTCACTACATATTTTGATGCTATTTGTTACGAGTAGGGGAGTAGTGAGAGTTCTGCCCCCCCTCCACCACCACTACTCCCAATGCGAGCCGATAACTCCCGAACCCGTGGTCGGAGAGTCACGAATGAGGTGTCGTTGGACTCGAGCTGACGGGGGCTTTGCTTTGGACCACTCGTTATATTTTTTTAAAATTTTTGAAAATTTTTGTTTTTGAAAATAGACGATAATTAAAAAACCAAACAGGATAGAACGTTGTGCAACGATCTTTATGTCCTTTATTTTTTATAATAAAACTTTTTAATTTATTATGTTTTTCTGAAAAAAGTGTAATTTTGAAATGCTTATATTTTGGAAACTAAAGAGTTTACAAAAAAATTTGTTTGACATAAATGAATGGCTCTGACCCCCTCTACCTGCAAAATAAATTTCAAGCCTCTAGGACTAAAACTGTGCAGTAGTGGGGTAAAGCCGGTTCTACCCATAATCGCGCGTGTGCTTGAATACGTATGGCTATCTTGGAAAAAGTTGTTGGTGGGGGAGGACTAGGGTCGAGTGAGGGGTCGTTAAGAAGGTATTTTCTCCGCTTTATTTGATGGTGAGGTTATTTTTTACAATGGGTGGAATTTGGAAACGCAATTTGAGGTAAACGTGCGTTTTTGACATTTTGGTGATATTTAATGAGCGTGTAAGGATAGAACGATGTGTTGTTTAGGAACGGGGTGACGTCCTCTTGGCTAAGAATGAGTGTTGATTTTTTTTATGAAAATTCTTGTTGTTTTTTTCTGGATTGGCGTTATTTTGAAAACGGTGAATGTTGGAAAAAAGTTTGTTTGACGTTAATGAAAGGTGGGCATGCCCTCTAGGGTGGCAGCGAGTTTCAAAGGTGTAGGAGGGAAAAAAATGATAGCCTACTTTCTAGCGAACATTGGTGATCATTGGCGAACGGATGGTCGGATTTTAATAAATGAGGTGACGTTGGACTCGAGCTGACGTTCTCTTTCCTATAGACCACTCGTTATATTTTTCAAAATGTTTTTTGAAAAAAATTGTTTTCGAAAGTAGGCGATAGTTTGAAAACCAAACATGATAGGATATTATGCTATAGTTGAAACGAATGGTCCCTATGACCTTTATTTCTTCATAATGAAACTTTTTATATTTTGAGATTTCTTGAAAACACTTAAATTTTGAATTTTTACTATTTTGGAAACTAACACGTTGACAAATAAGTTTGTTTGACATAAATGAAAGATCCCTACCTCTTTGACCAAGAAATAAATGTCAGGTCTCTAGCCCCAAAAAAGCTAGGCATTTTTTTTTAATTTTATTTTTTTAATAAAAGAGTGTAGACAGAGAGCCAGTAGCGCTTGGCGTATGTTACAACGAGGCTATGATTGGCCATGGTGGATACTGGAAATGGCTATTTCGACGGGGGCGATGTATGGCAAAACGAGGGGTTGCTTTTTGATATTTTTCCTATGACGAATGAATGGAGGCGAATATTTCGAAATGTGACAAGCATGCTAAGATTTTACCCCTGAAGGGGATCTTTAACGTTTTAGTTAACGGTAATGAGCGAGATCGCTCTCTGACACAACAGACGGTTGTAGGATATGACCAAGTGATACTTAGACGTTGACGATCTCGGTGACCGTGCCCGGAAGAAATGAATAGCTATTTTGGTGGGATGGCGGGAGCAGCTTATGACGGTTGGTTTTGTGACATTTCCTATGACGGATAGAGGCGAATATTTGAAAATGTGTTAAGTGTGCTAGGAATTTCTGTTACCCCTGAAGGGGATCTATAACATGCTAGTAAACGGTGATAAGCGAGACTGCTGTCTGGCACAGTAAATGGTTTTAGAATATGGAAACCTATAACATTTGCTCGACCAAGTCATGTGCATGTACGCAAAGAGCCAAAACGGTAAGGTCATAGGCCTGAAATGTTATAAACTAAATATTCAACTGGGTAAAGTCATGTGTTTTAGGATGAAAGTATGTGGTTAACATGATCATGTATTGAGGATGGCCGCTTGCTAGTAATTATTATTACAGTAAAATGTTTAATAATAATAATAATAATAATAATAATAATAATAATAATAATAATAAGACACACACACATGTTTTGAATGCTAACACGCACACAGTCCAGCTCACTGGTGACTGAATATTGTACCCAGCCACAGGACTCGTGAGAGCTGTTGCTGGTGCAGACGAGGCAGGAATGTCTACGTCAGCAGGAAGTGTGATATCAGCTTACTTGCCTCGTGGTGGCTAGCAGGTGTGCTGTTTAAGCAGAGACCGCCATTTTGGTTCTGAGACAGTAGGACTACCAATGTATAAGAGGTAGCCATTTTGGTTCCTTATTAAAAACATGAAACTAGTATAAGGTACACGAATCTTATTCAGATTGAGGAATGTAAAGAGGCGTGGGAACACGTGCGAGAGAGAGAGAGACAGACAGAGAACCATTCAAGGTCAAAACGCTGAGAAAATACAACTTTTTCTGTTGCTAGGCTAACTGATAACGATTGCGTTAGTCATGCACTTGCCATTTTAGCACACGGACGTATACAGTAGAGCTGTGGAAGAAAACTACTTTTATTTTTTGATAAGTACCTATGAATGATTATTTTAATAATGTCATGCTAATGAACCTTAAATTTGTAGTTATTGATTAGGTAATTATTGATTTTTTAATTTATTTGTTTTCAGATAACCGGTATACCATACATGTCTGAGATACAAGAAACCAGTTTACTTTTGAGTCCACTGGAAGGAAACAGCAATAAGCCACTGCAAGTGAAGGTGGGATTATTTTTTAAACTCAAACCCCTGGCACTATACAGCCCATGACGGGCTAAGGCCGACCAGCGACCGCTGCCCAGCCATTTGGCCTGCCGATATTGGGGTGACGCTTGATAAGCGCGTCGGGTCCCCTCGGCCGTTAATCTTGGTATTCGTGACCGGGGCGCTGTCTCACTGTCAGACAGCTACTCAATTGTCCTCACGAGGCTGAGTGCACACCGTTCCAACCCTCACGTCAGTTTTAAAATCCCTGACGGAGCCGGGGATTGAACCCGGGGCCTCTGGGTGAGAGGCAGGCGCGCTACCCCAACACCACGGGGCCGGCATTTTTTAAAACTAATTTGTTTCATTTTTTGTTTCATATTTTATTTTATGAAATGCATGTACTATCTTGAATTTAGGTATTTATAACGATTTATTTTATTTATATTTAGAAACTGGGAAAGAAAAGCCTTACCGCCGTAGCAGTCGCTGAAAACCCGAGACACAGTAACGTGCAACCTCTGTTTCCAGGCAGTGAACTATTTAAAACTCAGGTAAGCCTAACATAAAATGTTATTCCATTTTACCACAACTGAAAACTCGTAGACAAAAAATTCATCACCTGTACATGACTAGGACGATGATTGCTTTCTTGATTAATGACTATGTATTGGCAACCGGTACAAGACCATATTGATTGTTTACTGGGAAAGTACAAGGCCATATTGGATTTTGTAAAAAACAAAAATTTTAATTTAACTGACATGTCGTTCCCTATAATATTAATAATAATAATAATAATAATAATAATAATAATAATAATAATATAATATTAATAATAATATTAATATCGTATGGCCTCGGGTGCCGGGTGCAAGCTTTGTTATTTGACACACAGAGGGTAGCTTGCATGTCGAATTTAGTTGTTCCTTGACTATGAAAGTCAAGGAGGTTAGATGTTAGATATCTAATCTCCTTAAACTCTATAGCGCTTTCTAGTAGAAAAATGAGGAACTTTGTACCCTATGAACTCAACGAATATTCACAGGTTTGAACAAGATAATCTGAACAAACTGACATGCCATTCATTTTTGTTTATATATTGGTTAAAGGGGGATGTAAATGACTAAAGCTTTATAAAAAGAAAATAAGTGCATGGGTTACTGTTAGTGCCAACATACAGTTTATTTTAATGGTGTTTTGATATATTAATGTCAATTAACGTTAAAGTTTAATTACAAGTATTGATTGATTGATTGATTGATTGATTGAGTGATGGGTTATTTTGTTTGTTTTTAGGTGTGGTCATGCGCCATTAACGTAGTGAACAGACAGCGAACAAGCATACGTTTTGCTTCAAGGTAATCTGTGCTCTTGTGCAACGTTAATAACTTGCAATAAAAAAAAGTTTTATTATAACACATGGCGTTAGTACCAAATACAACAAGTGAGCAAGTTGGATTACCACGTGGGTTAAATTTAAAATCAGAACATGATCGATGGTTAACATTTGAATCCTGGCCTACAGGACTCATGAACTTGCAAAAGCCTTTTTTTTTTTACTTTAACCGAGAAGATGTGGTGCGCTGTGTGTTTTGTCGTATTGAACTTTCACACTGGGAAGAAGGGGATGATCCCTTTAGAGACCATTTGCGATGGTCTCCTTGTTGTCCTTACATGCTTGGAAAACAAGTGGGTAACATTCCCGTGTATCCATTTTACCGAACCATAAGACCATTGGCCGCTACTTACGTTGCTGAATCACAAATAAATAATAATAATAAGGATGTATTACCAGCCAACAACGGTAGTGTCGATATATGTGGTCCATATGCCATAGACAGTGTTGAATTGGCATGTGCTTTTGAAAAATTGAGAATTTGCAAGACTAAAGCACTAGCACACCCAGAGTACAGCTCTGTTGAAAAACGTTTAGAATCTTATAAAAATGTTTGGCCATTAATATTAAAACACCTTACCAAACAGCTAAGTGAAGCTGGATTTTTTTATACTGGTGAAGGGGATAAAACAATATGTTTTTATTGTGGATTTGCTTTAAAGGATTGGCAAATGACTGATGACCCTTTTGTGCAACACGCTCGTTGGTTACCTAACTGTAAGTACATGGTGTTGCTTAAAGGTCAGGAATTTGTGAACACTATTCGTTAAGAAAACGTGATTGCAGCACAAGACATAAAAGTGCCTTTAGAGTTAGAACATGTGGAGAAAATACATGAGACTGAAAAGAAAGACTTGTCTCACGAACAGATACAAAAGTGTGACCAACAATTATGTAAAATTTGTTATCAAGATGAACTAGGTGTTGTATTTTTGCCTTGCGGACACATGATAGCCTGTGTCAAGTGTGCATTAGAACTCAACACTTGTGTTATATGCAGAAAAGCAGTATCTGCTACAGTTAGGGCATTTCTTGCATAACTAGTATAATTTATTAGCCATGCATAGTGCAAAATCCCTAATTGCACAATATTATTAAAGCTGTTTTGGAGTGTAATAGATATGCTTTTCTTTTGTTTATAGACTACTACAATGAATGTTTTGAATGCTGTTGGGCAAGCATGTGGCTTAGAGACAAAGAAGCTCAGCGAATTGCCAACGCATATTCCATTCCGCATTATCAAGATTCGGAAATTGAAAACAGCATACGGTGATCGTGTGCTTTGTGTATGTGAAAACTTTGAGACATTTCTGCCTACACGGTTTAATGTTGTGTCGAAGAGTGTTTTTGATGAAGTCAATAATGCTGTACAACCTGTACACTTAATTTATGAAGGTTTTAAAAACAATAGGTGCATGGTTCGTTTTAATTAAATAAATAAAAAAATGTCAAATAATAATGGAAGATATAAGTCATGACAATGGACTGAAAGAAAAATATGTGTATAGAATAATAATGTTTTAGTGTTTAGTATTGCCTTTAAAAATATTATCATGAAACCAAAAAAATGTATATAAAGTTTGTAAATAAATGAAAATAATGGTACAATGTTGTTTTATTTTCTACAGAAGTCAGAATATTTAACTTTGCAGAGTATACGTGATTATGACAATAAATGCATACTTAATACAAGTCTTTGCCTTTACAATAGTGTGATATAGTTTTAAAAACAAAACTTGTTGTAGATCTTTTTTCCACGGCGAACAATAGGTATAAAACGTCATTATCACTATCATAATGATAAGCAGCACTATGACTATCATTATAATGACCATTATTATCCTCAACATAAATAAAACCAGTCACATTTTCCTGTTCCTCTTCCTGTTCCTCTTCCTCTATAGTGTCCTCGTATAGAGTCTGAGTGGCTTTTGATAATGTTAAGGGTTTTTTGAACATTGAACTATTTTGAGCAGCAATATTATTTTCTTGTACTCGCTTTTTAACATTTTCATGATTTTCTGTTGACAGGAAGAGTGTTTCATGCAGTACACTACATTGATGATCACTGACACTTAAAACCCCAATATTTTTACTTTTTAGCTCACTGCGACATTGTTTTGAACGTGGTTTTGAACAACGCCAAATAACAGTTCCATTTTTATTGGTTCGTTTCACAATATATGAATATCCTTTATAGAATGCATGAGGCTTACCATACCTAGTCACAGATACTTCCATATCAACTATCAAGCATAGACTAAGCTGTATTAAAGACAACTTGGTAATAAGAACAATAGTTTAATGTGCGAGCAAATATGGGTGCAAATGTGGGAGCAAAAAAGTGGGAGCAAAAAGTGGGAGAAAAAATTGGGAGCAAAAAGTGAGAGCAAAAAGTGGGAGCAAAAATTGAGAGCAAAAAGTGGGAGCAAAAAAAGTAGGAGCAAGTATGGGAGCAAATGTGAAAGCAAAAGTGGGAGCAAGTATGGGAGCATATGTGAAAGCCAAAGTGGGAGCAAAAAGTGAGAGAAAAAAGTGGGAGCAAAAAGTGTAAGCAAAAGTGGGAGCAAATATGAGAGCAAAAAAGTAGGAGCAAGTATGGGAGCAAATGTGAATGCAAAAGTGGGAGCAAAAAGTGAGAGAGAAAAACTGGGAGCAAAAAGGGTAAGCAAAAGTGGGAGCAAATATGAGAGCAAAAAAAAGTGGGAGCTAAAATGTGGGAGCAAAAAGTGGGAGCAAAACGTGTAAGCAAAAGTGGGAGCAAACAAGTGTGAGAAAATATGGGAGCAGAAAGTGGGAGCAAATGTGAAAGCAAAAGTGGGAGCAAAAAGTGAGAGCAAAATGAGCGAGCAAAAGTGAGTGCACAAAGTGGGAGCAAAATGTGTGAGTAAAAAGTGGCCATAGTCGAGTTGGAACCCAAAACCTCTGGGATAACACCCAAGTATACTAGCCACTACACCGCGAAATGGGCAAATTATCATGCAACACAACACAAAAATAAAAAGTTTCCTGTAGTGTAACTCATTGGCTGACAACCATAGTTGAGAATTCAAACCCAAGACCTCAGAACTTTTGTTTTGAACATTATCAGAAATATTATTCCATTTACATTTTGCAGTTGCTTATAGTTATAAGAGTTGGCATTAATATGGGAGCAAAAGTGAAAGCAAAAACTGGGTGCAAGCATGGCTGGTTGTTGAGACTTTCATATCAACTAATACACATAAATTAAATTTTAGTAAAGTGACTTGGCTAATAATAATAATAATAATAATAATAATAATAATAATAATAATAATAATAATAATAATAATAATAAGAGTTTGAAAAAAAATCAAGGGGATTGATATTTTTCAGGGTGTAATTTCCAAAATACTGTCAAGAATAATAATTACATGAACAGATTCCAAGAACTCTAGAGTGTTTTTAAGGTTAATGATTGGCTAGGAGTGAGATAGAGCTAGCTAACCTAAGTTAACCTCAGCTCAGTAAACCTAACCTTGTCACATGACATGTTCTACAAGTATAGACTTGCTTTGAGACTGGCTATGACGTCACAGATGAATAGCGGAGGGAGGCTGGACAAGACTTTTCATTACACAAAAACAATTTCCTTTTTGCCAGCACAAAAGGGTCAACAGTCATTTGCCAATCCTTTAAAGCAAATCCACAATAAAAACATATTGTTTTATCCCCTTCACCGGTATAAAAAAAAATCCAGCTTCACTTAGCTGTTTGGTAAGGTGTTTTAATATTAATGGCCAAACATTTTTATAAGATTCTAAACGTTTTTCAACAGAGCTGTACTCTGGGTGTGCTAGTGCTTTAGTCTTGCAAATTCCCAATTTTTCAAAAGCACATGTCAATTCAACACTGGCTATGGCATATGGACCACATATATCGACACTACCGTTGTTGGCTGGTAATACATCATTATTATTATTATTTATTTGTGATTCAGCAACGTAAGTAGCGGCCAATGGTCTTATGGTTCGGTAAAATAGATACACGGGTATGTTACCCACTTGTTTTCCAAGCATGTAAGGACAACAAGGAGACCATCGCAAATGGTCTCTAAAGGGATCATCCCCTTCTTCCCAGTGTGAAAGTTCAATACGACAAAACACACAGCGCACCACATCTTCTCGGTTCAAGTAAAAAAACGGCTTTTTCAAGTTCACGTGTCGACAAAAAGCCTACAGGCCAGGATTCAAATGTTAACCATCGATCATGTTCTGATTTTAAATTTAACCCACGTGGTAAACCAACTTGCTCACTTGTTGTATTTGGTACTAACGCCATGTGTTATAATAAAACTGTTTTTATTGCAAGTTATTAACGTTGCACAAGAGCACAGATTACCTTGAAACAAAACGTATGCTTGTTCGCTGCCTGTTCATTACGTTAATGGCGCATGACCACACTTAAAAACAAACAAAATAACCCATCACTCAATCAATCAATCAATCAATCAATACTTGTAATTAAACTTTAACGTTAATTGACATTAATATATCAAAACACCATTAAAATAAACTGTATGTTGGCACTAACAGTAACCCATGCACTTATTTTCTTTTTATAAAGCTTTAGTCATTTACATCCCCCTTTAACCAATATATAAACAAAAATGAATGGCATGTCAGTTTGTTCAGATTATCTTGTTCAAACCTGTGAATATTCGTTGAGTTCATAGGGTACAAAGTTCCTCATTTTTCTACTAGAAAGCGCTATAGAGTTTAAGGAGATTAGATATCTAACATCTAACCTCCTTGACTTTCATAGTCAAGGAACAACTAAATTCGACATGCAAGCTACCCTCTGTGTGTCAAATAACAAAGCTTGCACCCGGCACCCGAGGCCATACGATATTAATATTATTATTAATATTATATTATTATTATTATTATTAGAAGCCTCCGTGGCTTAGGCGGTAGCACGCCGGCCTCTCACCGCTGGGTCCGTGGTTCAAATCCCGGTCACTCCATGTGAGATCTGTGCTGGACAAAACGGAGGCAGACAGGTTTTTCTCCGGGTACTCCGGTTTTCCCTGTCAAAATTTCATTCCATCAACACTCTCCACTATCAATTTCATTTCATCTGTCATCCATTTAATCATTGCCCCAGAGGAGTGCGTCAGGCCTCGGCAGCCAGCACAGTTCATATCCTTGCCGCTAGATGGGGGCTTCATTCATTCCATTCCTGACCCGGTCGGAGACAGGAAGCAGGCTGTGGATTTTCATTTTCATTATTATTATTATAGGGAACGACATGTCAGTTAAATTAAAATTTTTGTTTTTCACAAAACCCAATATGGCCTTGTACTTTCCCGGTAAACAATCAATATGGTCTTGTACCGGTTGCCAATACATAGTCATTAATCAAGAAAGCAATCATCGTCCTAGTCATGTACAGGTAATGAATTTTTTGTCTACGAGTTTTCAATAGTGGTAAAATGGAATAGCATTTTATGTTAGGCTTACCTGAGTTTTAAATAGTTCACTGCTTGGAAACAATGGTTGCACTTTACTGCGTCTCAGGTTTTCAGCGACTGCTACGGCGGTAAGGCTTTTCTTTCCAAGTTTCTAAAAATAAATAAAATAAACCGTTATAAATACCTAAATTCAAGTTAGTACATGCATTTCATAAAATAAAATATGAAACAAAAAATGAAACAAGTTAGTTTAAAAACATAATCCCACCTTCACTTGCAGTGGCTTATTGCTGTTTCCTTCTAGTGGGCTCAAAAGTAAACTGGTTTTTTGTATCTCAGACATGTAAGGTATACCGGTTATCTGCAAACAAATAAATTTAAAAATCAATAATTACCTAATCAAAAACTACAAATTTAAGGTTAATTAGCATGACATTAGTAAAATAATCATTCATAGGTACTTACCAAAAAATAAAAGGATTTTACTTCCACAGCTCTACTGTATAAGTCCGTGTGCTAAAATGGCAAGTGCATGACTAACGCAATCGTTATCAGTTAGCCTAGCTACAGAAAAAGTTGTATTTTCTCAGCGTTTTGACCTTGAATGGTTCTCTGTCTCTCTCTCTCTCTCTCTCGCACGTTTTCCCACGCCTCTTTACATTCCTCAATCTGAATAAGATTCGTGTACCTTATACTAGTTTCATGTTTTTAATAAGGAACCAAAATGGCTACCTCTTATACATTGGTAGTCCTACTGTCTCAGAACCAAAATGGCGGTCTCTGCTTAAACAGCACACCTGCTAGCCACCACGAGGCAAGTAAGCTGATATCACACTTCCTGCTGACGTAGACATTCCTGCCTCGTTAGCACCAGCAACAGCTCTCACGAGTCCTGTGTCTAGGTACAATATTCAGTCACCAGTGAGCTGGACTGTGTGCGTGTTAGCATTCAAAACATGTGTGTGTGTCTTATTATTATTATTATTATTATTATTATTATTAAACATTTTACTGTAATAATAATTACTAGCAAGCGGCCATCCTCAATACATGATCATGTCAACCACATACTTTCATCCTAAAACACATGACTTTACCCAGTTGAATATTTAGTTTATAACATTTCAGGCCAATGACCTTACCGTTTTGGCTCTTTGCGTACATGCACATGACTTGGTCGAGCAAATGTTATAGGTTTCCATATTCTAAAACCATTTACTGTGCCAGACAGCAGTCTCGCTTATCACCGTTTACTAGCATGTTAAAGATCCCCTTCAGGGGTAACAGAAATTCCTAGCACACTTAACACATTTTCAAATATTCGCCTCTATCCGTCATAGGAAATGTCACAAAACCAACCGTCATAAGCTGCTCCCGCCATCCCACCAAAATAGCTATTCATTTCTTCCGGTCACGGTCACCGAGATCGCCAACGTCTAAGAATCACTTGGTCATATCCTACAACCGTCTGTTGTGTCAGAGAGCGATCTCGCTCATTACCGTTTACTAAAACGTTAAAGATCCCCTTCAGGGGTAAAAATCTTAGCATGCTTGTCACATTTCGAAATATTCGCCTTCATTCATTCGTCATAGTAAAAAATATCAAAAAGCAACCCCTCGTTTTGCCATACATCTCCTCCGTCGAAATGGCCATTTCCAGTATCCACCATGGCCAATCATAGCCTCGTTGTAACATACGCCAAGCGCTACCGGCTCTCTGTCTACAAACACTCTTTCATTAAAAAAAAAAAAAATGCCTAGCTTTTTTTGTCCTAGAGACTTGACATTTATTTTCATGGTCATAGAGGTAGGGATCTTTCATTTATGTCAAACCAACTTATTTGTCAACGTGTTGGTTTCCAAAATAGTAAACATTCAAAATTTAAGTGTTTTCAAGAAATCTCAAAATATAAAAAGTTTTATTATAAAAAATAAAGGTTGTTTCAACTATGGCATAACATTCTATCATGTTTGGTTTTCAAACTATCGCCTACTTTCGAAAAAAAAATTTTTCAAAAAAATGAAAAATATAATGAGTGGTCTATAGGAAAGAGGACGTCAGCTCGAGTCCAACGACACCTTATTTATTAAAATCCGAACATCCGTTCGCCAATGATCACCAATGTTCGCTAGAAAGTAGGCTATCATTTTTATTCCTCCTACACCTTTGAAACTTGCTGCCACCCTAGAGGGCATGCCCACCTTTCATTAACGTCAAACAAACTTTTTTCCAACATTCACAGTTTTCAAAATTGCGCCAATCCAAAAAAAAACAAGAATTTTCTAAATAAAAAAAAACATACATTCTTAGCCAAGAGGACGTCACCCCGTTCCTAAACAACACATCGTTCTATCCTTACACGCTCATTAAATATCACCAAAATGTCAAAAACGCACGTTTACCTCAAATTGCGTTTCCATATTCCAACCATTGTAAAACATAACCTCACCATCAAATAGAGCGGAAAAAATACCATCTAAACGACCCCTCACTCGACCCTAGTCCTCCCCCACCACCAACTTTTTCCAAGATAGCCATACGTATTCAAGCACACGCGCGATTATGAGTAGAAACGGCCTTACCCCACTACTGCACAGTTTTAGTCCTAGAGGCTTGAAATTTATTTTGCAGGTAGAGGGGGTCAGGGCCATTCATTTATGTCAAACAAATTTTTTTGTTAACTCTTTAGTTTCCAAAATATAAGAATTTCAAAATTACACGTTTTTTTCAAAAAAAACATAAAAAATTAAAAAGTTTTATTATAAAAAATAAAGGTCATAAAGATCGTTCGTTTAAGCTATTGCACAACGTTCTATCCTGTTTGGTTTTTTAACTATCGTCTATTTTCAAAAACAAAAATTTTCAAAAATTTTTAAAAAATATAACGAGTGGTCCATAGCAAAGCCCCCGTCAGCTCGAGTCCAACGACACCTCATTCGTGACTCTGCGACCACGGGTTCGGGAGTTATCGGCTCGAATTGGGAGTAGTGGTGGCGGGGGGGGGGACAGAACTCTTACTACTCCCCTACTGTTACGTATTTATGTACACCCTCTGTCCGAAAAGTTCGGTGAATGGGCTATATTACGAACGGATTGCTGGCTTACCTGAAACAGCTGTTAGGCCACTATCCTTCGAAGTAATCCCCGTGGATGGTTATGCACTTCTGAGAACTCCTGGCATAGTCTTCTTTAGGAATAGCCTTCAGTTTGGGTCGTCAAAACTCTAAATTGAAAGCAAGAGAGAAGCGTGAATTTATGCAACCTGCCTTGCACACCTGATAGACGGGCGGCAGTGGGAAGGGTGAATTTATGCAACCTAACGTGCACACCTGTTCGACGGGTGGCAGTGAGAAGGGTGAATGTTCCGTGGAATGGAATGGTCCTGAAAACCATCGTCACGGGTGACGAGACCTGGTGCCTGAGGTGCGACCTCGAAGGCAAGCGTCAAAATATGGAGTATCGGGGTCCAGGGTCGCCGAAAAGCCCTGAAGGGCCAGAGGTTTTCGGACATTTTGGACATCCATCGTAATGTGACGACCCAACTGAAGGCTATCCCTCAAGAAGACTATGCCAGGACTTGTACGGTCGTTCTAAGAAGTGCATATCCATCCACGGGGATTACTTCGAAGGATAGTAACGGCTGTTTCAGGTAAGCCAACAATCCGTTCGTAATATAGACCCATTCACCGAACTTTTCAGACAGAGGGTGCACATACTTTACTACTTGATAATACATAACAATCCCAGCTCTTGTTATTAGGTAGTTGGTAGGACATCTGCCTCTGAAAATGTGCAAAATTAAATCACTTGATGGCATACTATAACCTTGTATAACAAATTGTTAGAGATACATTAAATGATATGGAAGTTACATGAAGTTAAACAGTGAACTTGAAAGCATACGTAGAATCATATTGGCAACACTGTCACGTATGGGTTGCTAACAGTGAATCTGCAATATTATGGTCTATACGAGTGTTAAGTTTTGAACTCATTTCCTGCATACTTTCTGGTATATTGAGACTAGGGTTCAAAATTATAGAGAGCATTTCTCAACATTTAGTAGCCCTATAGATCTCCAAGTATGCCAAGTAATATTTCTTGAGACATAAATTGTACACACGAAATTTAATTCAAATCAATTTGCTTATATGGAAGTTACATGCAGTTAATCATTGAACTAATCAGTACCCGTAGAATCATACTGGCAACACTGTCTTGAATGGGTTGCTTAATTATTAATATGCAATATTAACGTCTATATCTGTGTCAATTTTGGAAGAAATCCGTATGTTAGTATGCAAGTTACATGCAGTTAAAAATTAAATCCATCTGCACGCGTAGAATCATGTTGCAACACTGCCATTTAAGGATTGCGCAAAATGAATCTGCAATATTGTGTTCTCAGGGAGCCGGAGAATGTTCTCCGCAGTGGGTACGTGCAGCTGTGATTGGTTGAGTCATAAGTTTAGTTGGCTGCACTGTGTCCTTGAAAGGGGGACTCCCGCGTGTGGGCTGTCAGTGTGTATTGCGTTAAGCGAGCGAGCCTGTGTGTCTTCATTGTGTATTGCAGTAAGCGAGCGTTCAGATAGATTATTGGAAGAGTGCAACAGTATACAGGAGGTAATGTTTACTACTGAAGAGAGAGTTTTTGGTGGAATACGTTTTTCGCATAGGCGATCTGTTTACAGAAAATGTAAAATTAAGATTTCAGGCGCGGTTTCCTAATTCAAAGTGTCCAAACCGTGATACCGTTCGGGATTTGGTAAGTAAATTTCGTGTGACTGGCTCAGTTCACGATGTACCGGTATCAGGCAGACCTACGCTTTTAACAGACGAAAACCTTGATGACATCACCGATATAATGCTGCGTAGTCCAAGTAAATCAACACGAAAATTAACTCAACAAACAGGAATCTCTAAGTCGACAGCACATAAAGCTGTAAGAGACAAGCTTCAGTTGTTCCCTTATAAAGTTACCATGGTTCATGATTACGGAAAAAGAGTGATGTACTGTGAGTGGTTCCAGCATCTGTTATGAATGGCTGTGGTGAGTACAAAGGTTACTCTTTATTTGTTATGATGCAAGCGGCAGCCGTGCTACCAACGTAACTGCTGTAGCTAGCTCTCGCAGACGCATGTAGGCGCTGCGGACAGCATTCCCGGACTCACTGTACCTATGTGTGCCAATTCTGAAACAGTTTCTATGTATACTTTCAGAGATGTCTAACATTGTCATCAAACTCCATTTGCGTTTTTGAGCAGTTGATAGTAATGACGCCATTTTCCAATATGGCCCTAAATCAGCCAGGTCAAGCGGAACAGCACATTTTGGTCGCTACGAGCTACGTGTTGCTACTGCGAACCCCAGCTCCCCTGTGACGTGGCACGCGACGTACCGGTATGCAGAGTTGTACGGGCGAGAACCTAGTAAATGTTATCTAGCCAGTTCAACTAAGAGTATATGGTTTACAAAATATAATAAACATATGAGTGGTCCAGTTTCAAAACTCGTTTAATCCACTTGTGAGTAAGGATCATGCCGTAATAGTGCATTATGCAACGAGCCTATAATGGCTATAATTAAGACACGAGTATGTTTATAAAACGAGCGTATGCGAGTTTTATAATTTTCATACGAGTGTCTTAATTACCATTATAGGCGAGTTGCATACGACTGTTTATGTTCGACTATAATTATTATAACTATTTTATGTTCGAAGATAAATATTCATAAATATCTGTCGAGATTTCGCCAGTTTTATGTACTGAATAGAGCGCATGAGACGCAGAGAATGCCTTGTATTTGACCATGGCCTTCTCGATTACCCCACTATGACACTAGGCAACGCAGTTTAGAAGGCCTTGGAACTCCACGCAGGTGCGATGCTAACCTTATCTAATTGGTCAAACAACTGTTTCTTGAGCTGTGATTGGTGGGAGAAACTGTTTCATAATGAAAAATAGTGCTATAATGACCATCATTATGATACAGTTTTCTGGCACATAATTGTCAGGGTCGAACATAATGGTACATTATGCAACGAGCCTATAATGGCTATAATTAAGACACGAGTATTTTTATAAAACGAGCGTATGCGAGTTTTATAATTTCCGTACGAGTGTCTTAATTACCATTATATGCGAGTTGCATACGACTGTTTATGTTCGACGATAATAATAACTTTATTATATGTTTTAACATAACTATTCATAAATATTTGTTGAGAGTCAGCCACTCGAATTTTGTGATCGGAGAGCGAGCGCTGGGTATATCTCTGTCTTTCAAGATCTCTGACCGACCGACACATGCACTGTGTGTGCTTGCAATGCCATATGCAGGCCATATGTTGACATCTGCCATCCCTCAGTAATATTGTCACCGGAGTCGTTTGAAGGCAATCCGCTGTGTAGAAATTAGTGTTGGTGATATTAAGGTACAGTGCTTTTTCTTGTCTCATATTCGCCAGTTTATTTACGCGAACATATGGACGATGCGTATTCCATGTCGGTAATTTATTATAGTTCGATGTTGTGTCTATGTCAGACATGTTGGATTTTGAGCGCATGCGCGAAGGTATCGTTACCTAATTGGTCAATGAACGAGCTCTGATTGGCTGGAGAAACTGTATCGTAATGAAAAACAGTGTTATAATGACCATCATTATGATACAGTTTTCTGACACATAATAGTGAGGGTCGAACATAAAGAATATTTATTTAATTATTTTATATTACTTTATTTTATTTTGTTTTATTTTGTTTTGTTTAATTTTATTTTATTTTGTTTTGTTTTACTTTATTTCGTTTTAAATAGTTTTGTTTTATTTTTTGTTCTTGTTTTTATTTTGTTTTCTTTGTTTTGTTTTATTTTGATTTTGTTTTGTTTATTTTGTTTTATTTTGTTTTGTTTTATTTTGATTTTCCAAAAAACAAACCCAAAAGCAAAAACAAAAAACACGAAGCAAAAAAGCAAAATTCAAACACAAAAGCAAAAGCAGAAAACAAAAAACAAGAAAAATAAAGCAAAAAGTAAAATTCAAAAAAGCAAAAGCGGAAAACAAACACAAAACCAAGAAAGAAAAGCAAAAAGTAAAATTCAAAAGCACAAAGCAAACACAAAACCAAAAACACAAAGCAAAAAGTAGAAAGAAAAAAAAAGATACGTGAGACGAAGTCCAGAGAAACGTTGCTCATGAAAATGATTCTTATTCGCAAGTGGATTAAACGAGTTTTGTAACTTGACGACTCATATAACAAGATGTCCAGTCAAGAACACATAGCCTACTTTCTCTTAAATGATGGCTATAGTCGTAACTTTTCGTCCTTATCAAGGAGTATAATAATATTGAATGTTCTTGTGATGAACGTTAAGAGTTGTAGGCCCGCCATTGTAGTTTGGTTGTTATTCCGCTTTTGCATCTAGAGACATTGATTGGAACATTATAATAGTACGTTCATGCACCATCTTGTATGTACGGAATCGATTATATTGTCCCTTCTGCTGAGAAAGTATCAGTTCCATTACACTTAGGCTACAAAATCTTTATGTCTGAAAGTATGGGTAAACATATTTACAATATGTACACTTCTTTAGTTGCGGTATTAGTTGAGATAGTTCAATTCATCAATATTTGTTAGTTATAGTCTATGTGATGTTTTGTTAAAATACTGAAAGTGGTGATTGACCTCCAAACTTGCTTGTTTAGAGTGAATATGTGATTGTGGTTAAATGGTCAATTCAGGTTGTATTGTACAGGCTACTTATCTGATTGAGTCTTGCGTGTCCTGGTGAGAGCAGTTATCGAGTGTTAATTTTTGAACTCATTGCCTGCATA
Organism: Meconema thalassinum; assembly: GCA_946902985.2. NCBI lineage: Eukaryota > Metazoa > Arthropoda > Insecta > Orthoptera > Tettigoniidae > Meconema > Meconema thalassinum. The sequence goes on along the minus strand of OX336389.2, from coordinate 78,271,045 downwards.
CTTTCCGGTATATTGAGACTAGGGTTCAAAATTATAGAGAGCATTTATCAACATTTAGTAGCCCTGTAGATCTCCAAGTATGCCAAGTAATATTTCTTGAGACATAAATCGCACACACGAAATTTAATTCTAATCAATTTGCTTCACCGTGTTTGAATTAATAGTGGGGGGGGCAGACATACCAAATCCCCACACACACACACACACACACACACACACTCACAGACAGACAGACAGACAGACACACAATTTTTGGCCCTGTGTAGATCTCATAAGTCTACTTTCATTTTTTTGCAAAAATCGAAAGTAGGCTAAAAATGGAAACTCATTAGTCATCTGAAGAATGACCATGCATTTGACCAGTTGATCTAATCATGACACCGTGGACGGATGATCAGTGTACAGACAACATACATCTACTAGCTGTAATATCCGTGCTTCGCCACTCATGAGAAATGCCTCAACATTATTTTTGTAATTTTTGAGCGTAACTTTATCTCACACCTACATAACATGCCCTCACACAAAGTCATGTTTCTAACATACGTAATAGTTCCCCACAATTTATCGTATGTCGCTGTTTCTTATTCCGAATGACAGATCCCGAAGATAGATTCTAAGGACAATGACGTACATTTTATGCGCGAACGCCACTTCTAAATTCTGAAACATACATTAATGCCCAAATAATACAGCGGATAACTACTTTATTTAATGGTGGAGTATCTTTAAGTGGGTTTGATCAGAAATGTTACGCAGCTCTGCCATTCGTAGCGAATCCCATGGTTGTATAGATATCCCATTAATATCCCATAGTGTAGTTTCGAGACAGGAAGATGATTCATTACCTGTTAGCAGGACGGTTGTTCCAACTCTTAATCGTGTTTGCTTCTTCAGCTGCGGTTGTATGGTTGAAAGATCTAAGATGGTGGAATAATATTTTAGCCGTACGCAGAATATTCTTCCATGTGTGATGGATTAGGAGCATTTAGATGTGCTCCGTGCACACGCACTATTGTATCATCAATGAATTGCATGTGTACTTTTTTCCCCAGAGAGCTGCATTTTCTAAGGTTTCTTTTTGTAAGTCAGCATTTTGAATAGAAAGTGTTGCCTGTGAAATTTCGCTATTGAACTGTAAGCATACTCTGACTTTGCATAGCTCTCCGCAAGGCAGAGTAATTTTTCAACACGGATTTGCCTTAAGGAATACAAAAAATCAGAACTTCCTTAAGCGAGTCTCTTTTTAATGTGATCAAGAGCGCTCGTGCCAAGTTCGATGTTAAAGGTACAACAAACAAAAGAACCCTCGACTAGTTCAGTTCGCGCAGCTCACTTCGGCTCGTCCGATCTTCCTCGACAGTACGGGATCAAGGACAAGACCTATGTGCGCGCTCGCTGTCAAGCGGAACCATGTCTTATTTTCCCATACAAATACAAGCCGATATAAAATAAGTGAATTAATTTACGTATTTTACAGTCATACAGCATAACGTCTTGATGTATAAGGATTACAACGCAACCAAGAACGCAATTTTCTAACTACCCCGAGCCGAGAAAAAGTTACCTTACAAATATGATAACAACTTTGTTTCTTGGACACACAAAATTTTGAAATTAATAAACCAGTTATAAAACATTCCAATGTATATTGTATTAAAATTTGGATTCGATCTGATGACGGGGTTTTAAGATATAAATTCTTAAATGTGATGCATGGTTGAAACACGCTTATAAACGGGCACTTTTTGCGTTCTAACTGCGATAAAAATATTAAAATATAAACTAAAAATTCCAAACCTACATGAACTAACGTAAAATAGAACGACGAAAATGATGATGTCATTGGAATGTAGTTAGGCCTATAGGTTACTTCACAACAACACGAAATAATGCATGCAAAAGAATTCGCTTATTAAAGAAAAGGATTAAGTCATAAGAGGCAGTATAACATACCTGTCATTCTCGTATCTCATCTGCCATCTCACTATCGTCTTCCTGATTACTGCTGTCATTCTCGGACTCAGATTCAGATTCAGATGAGCTGCCATCACTCACAGAAATGATGAAGCTATCAATGGCGTCATCGATGAGAGCATCCTTGGACCAATATTCATCTTCTATCGTGCGTACGTGCTCGCAACATTTTTTCCATTTGGACTGTGAATATTCCAAAAATTCTTGCTCGCAAAGTCTACGCTTCACTTCTAGAGAGTCTGACACAGATTCGTCCACTCTACCCTTGATGTCTGCCCACACTAATTCAATAGGATTGAGGTCTGCGTGATAGGGTGCCAGGCGCAAAACACTGTGCCCGGCTTTAGTAAACATTTTATCAATTTTGTAGGTCTTCTCACTAGGGACATTTTTCACTAACATCAACAAATCCGCTTTGGTCATCCTTTCTTCAAATTGCATGTTGTTGTGCGTAAGCCAATCAACTGTGTCCTTTTCGAACGACGATAGTGTTGGTTTCTTATTCTCTTGTACGCTGTGATAACTGGCATTGTCTAATACAATCACACTGTTTGGACTGAAGTTCGGCAACAGTTGCCTTTCCACCCAGGTAGAAAAATCGGTAAAGTTCATGTCGTCATGGTAGTCCCCTGTTTTTTGCTTTGATTTGAATATCAATAAGGCGTTGTTTACAAAGCCTTCCTCTCCCCCAGCATGCACAACAATAATGCGAGGGCCTTTCCCTATAGCTCGTAATTTTCCCAGCTCTGTATCAGATTGCCAACACGATGGGACAGAGTGAGTAGAATGAACGAATGTCTCATCTAAATACACTATTTTCCGACCATTCTCTCTGTACTGACGAATTTGTTTGAGGTACCTTCCTCTCCATGCCACGATATCAGGTTTTTCTATCAACAACTTTCGAGAACTACGGCACTTAGTCCAACGGAACCCCATCTCTTTCAACAGCCTTCTAAGATACTCACTGCTACAGTCAAGTATTTCTTCTGATTTTAACACCTTGTTCAGTTTTTTCAGTGTGGGTACAGTTTTTTTCATCACGTAAAATTCACTTATTTTCCGACGTATCTTACCTTTATCCAAGTCATCTAATTCGATCCTTTTCTTATGGACTGTTCTTTTGCCATCAGGTGTAGAAAACTGCAGACGACCCTTGGCCATAGATGTCTTCCCTTCCGCTATTATACGCTTCACGAGTGACTTTGAAACACCCGTTGCTTCACTTGTTGAAGCCACAACATTATAATTCAGTTTATGAACGGTTTTCTGTTCCCGTAGGTGAGCAGTTACGTTATAGACTGTTTCTCTAGCTTGTCCCCTTAATGGTCGTCCAGATTTGCTACCAGACTTCGAAGTAGAAGCCATAACGAAAATCAAATGATACTGAACCCTTTATCCACAGGCTGTATAAAGGATTCTAATAACTATTCATCATCTTTTGATACATTTCTACAGACAACAGATATGAGAGCCAGACGGTGTTGGGAAATATTGAGAAATCAGTGGCCAAGAGGACACAATGGTTTAAGCTCCTGTGGTATTTTAGGAAGAAGCATATATATTCTTGGGACATAGGACAGGTGCAACTTTTAGCGCGGAAGACGGCTTGGAGACGCACATTATGGCCTGTTGCTAGGAAGATTGGCGCCAAGAAGGAAATCGAATGCTACGCAGCAATTGGTCTATCATCATGTTAACCACTCCCTACTGCTGAAAAATATGTAAAAGCGCGCAAAGACATACAAGAGTCTGGGCCAATAATATCAAGACGCCTTATTTTAGCGGCAACTCGGCTTGATAACGCACACTGGTAAATTAACGCGGGAGTTATCTGCAGATTAATTCCACGATCGATTCAAGCCGGCTACAGCAAAATCGTAACCTCCACACTGCTACGAACTCAATGATACCGATCGCATGCTAGTCTGATAATTATTATGGAATATTTTTTTAATAAATCCCCTTCCACACCTACCCTAGTCAGTTTCATTTATAAGGATCCAAGATGCTTCGAGGATCATTACTTATTTCTGTGTGTCTGAGGACGTAACACATATCACTCATTTTGTACGTCTGTGGACGTAAGGTTAATACTCTGCATATTTTCATGTTAGTGAACATGGAACAGTGTCGTCAAATTATAAGTGTAACTTCAGTGATTTATTTATAGTCCCAGCACTATAAATAGGACCAGTTCATCGAAGAAATTCACCAAATAGACTGTCAAGGAATATAGTACTTGATAGGTGAATATAGTAGGAATTATATCGTATGTGTATCTGACAAAACTTTATTTAATTCAGCACGAGATGACGTCTAAGAACAAGAACGGATCTGGGAACCAGATGGACATTTGCCTGAAGATGTCAATGACCAGATAAACATCTTAAAGGAGATGGCTGCAGACGTATTCCTGGCGCTGTTTTAAAGGATTGAGTACCAAATGAATTTCTTTATTTATTAAATCAGCTATGGTATTATGGGGCATTTTTTGTAGATATTTGTTTGCTTGCTTGGTAATGTAGATTATTAGTTTTTGTTTTACTGACACATTAAATATGGGACTAGCCGAGCGTTGTGTAATTTGTAAATATGGTGATTGTATTTGGTTCTACTGTACGGGGCGACTCGCGGAGCCCGTGCTCGCGTTCGCTTGCGTAAATCGCGGTCAAGCATTATTATTCGGAGGTATGCCTTACAATAAAAATGGAACTGAATTAATTTTGAGATTAAAAATAGAATTTTGAGGGTAAGATTATTTGTGAGTAGAATTTTATGACGGATCAGGATTTTTTTTTTTTGATAATTGCTTTCCAGCAGATTTGAACGGGATGGCACTTTGCACCCGAGTTTTTGTTGTGTATTTTTGTTAATGTGTCAATGGACGCAATATTGTTGATCTGTTTTGAGCCGACCCAGTGTGTGTGTACGAGAGTCAGTCCAAGCTTTGGTGCGTTGTGTGATTTTTTTTATAATGTGCTAGCGAGAATATATCATGGTGATTATTCTGCCTTGCTACACATTAGCCCAGTTCATGACCTCGCGAGGGTGAATTTGTGGTATATATTTGTGTTCTCGCCATCCAGGGGATGCGTGAGATATGTTGACGTTTCCAGAGGGAAACTGCACTTAGCTTGCCGGACTGAGAAAGTTATTTGAGGCAGTGTTGACTCATACGAGAAGGGCGCGCTCAAATCAGATAACGTGACTTGTCATTAGTAACAGGTCTGCTTCCTGTACTGCAAATTAAGATGTTGTTTAAAATTCACAAAACCTGATCGGTTATAATGAGTATTGATTGGTTAAATGGGTGCTGTCCATAGTTGTAAGGTAGCTACCGAAATTCGTGATTGTCTGGCGTTTCATACAAATGTAAACATAGTTTTTTAGCCGTTAGGCTTGTATTTTGTTGTTGTTGGTTCAATTTTGGTGTGTTTATTTTTACGCGTCCTTGACCCGTGTCAAGTTAGGGTGCGCGAAGCTATGTTCCCAAGTTATGATGAGAGCGGTTTTTTTGGCCTATTTCTGGCATGCTCTTTTGTGTTCATTTTGTGCTCCTGCACCAGTTAGGATCTCAGGGAGATTCTTCATTCTGTTTATATTATTAGATCTTGCATGTGTCAGTAGTAATTATAGTATATTATTTAAGGGTGGGTCCCATAGCCGTAGTGTGATTTATAAGATGCAACTCCGTAAGCAACATGTCTGTTTCAGTTGTAAACGGACTCGCATCAGTACTTAATTTCTTATTAACGAACAGTACACCACACATTATATAACTTCTTGACCAGAAAAAATGGACTTGTATCCATATGTTGTGACGAGTGAGTTCTTACCGCTCAAATGCTTATGTTATGATTTTATCATTTATGTGAAGTTGCATTCACATTGTCTTGTTGTGACGAGCGAGTTCCTACCGCTCAGTGTTATTATTATTATTAAGGGGGCGAAAGTCAGGGAGTATTTCCTTTTATTATTATTATTATTTTGCACATACCTTTTCAGTCATTAAATTTCTTTTATTCTACTTGTTATTCATTTTATTTCTAGTATAGCCTCTGTCATGAACCTTTCTATTCATTAGAGCATGTTGTTTTTAGCGAACTTTTCTGTGTATCGCAGTCTGGACTGAACACGACCCCGTAGATGAATCTTGAGTAAACCATGCTTTATTGAAGGGTGCAATACTATTACTAGAATAGCATGGTACACAACACTATATACATAAACACATTTACCAATAAAATACACGCTACACAACAAGGGATTATAGGACTAAAATAAAGAAAGAAAACTTGTATAAAACTGACAAAACAATAAGAGCGTGAAAATGGATATGGTACACAATTGGCAACGAATTGGCGCGTCTACGCAGTGTGCTCGGTTCGGCGGCCAGATAGCATGTGACCCCCTCCACCGCTCCTCTGTGACGTCGCAGATCCACTCGAAGTGAATGCGCGGGGAAGTGTGCTTTGCGCAGGCTCTTTTGATCGTTGCAGGTTTAAACCTGTCGATCTTGCCTTCGGCCGACCTGGGAATGATCTGGTCCTGGTAAGCAGGTATTGTCAAGAACTGGTCGACCAACTGGAGGACGTGCACGCGTTCGCAAGGAGGAGACTGCGGATCGAGACCGACCGAAAGAAGACCCGATACGACCAGCAGACGGATGCCGGCGGATTCCACGAGGACGACCTGGTCTGGCTCTTCAACCCATTACGGAAGAAAGGCCTGTCACCCAAACTGCAAAAGTCCTGGGAGGGCCCGTACCGAGTCGTGAAACGGATCAACGATGTCGTCTACAGGATCCAGCGGAGCCCGAGGGCGAAGATGGAGATCGTGCATCGAGATCGCCTGGCAGCCTACGGAGGGACACAGACGGACCAATGATTGATCGGGACGATCAGCCTTTTAGGAAGGGGGTGGTGTTACGGCTGTGGGTTTGTTTCGTCGCCTCGCCGCGTGAGTCACAGCTGCCCCGGGCTGTGCTCTGCCTCAGTGTATTACCTGCGCCTTACGCAACGGGCTGCAAGGACAAAGGGATGGTCCAGAATATTCGTGACCCAGCCAGTGATGGAAATCTTGAGAAGCCGTGAATCCTGGACGATTCTAGAAGCATTCATTGAGTCACCAGCCTGCTATATAAGCGGCCTCATCAGCGAGGGAGGGACTGTGTTTTTGAGCTAGTGCGTGCTTTTACCCGAGCGACAGTAGTGCGGTGACGTGACGTGCGAAGTTACGAAATCCTAGTGAGGCTGATTCTCCAGACAGCGAGGCAGCGTGAATCATACGGAGGGACTGAGTTTTGAGGAGTGTGTACTTACCTAGTGCGACAGAGATATTGTGGTGAATTGCGAAACACAGGGGGCTGTTCCCTAGCCAGCGGAGAGCGAAGCAGTGTGTAGTGGTGAGTGACTGGCTATCGTAAATAACTGTAGTTTGTGTACAAGGCAGAGTTGCAGGTATTATTAGCCGAGGACAGTAGTGTGAACGTAGGCTAAGTGTGGAAGCTATAGTGACTAGTAGTGTCTAATGAAGTGAGGTTCAGTGCTTATTGTGCGGTGTATTTTTTTCTGGCCTGCAATAAAGCTAATATTTCGTTAAAGAAACAATTGTGTTGTGCTTTCACCTACCGTAATCCAGTTAACGAACTTGCCACTAGGGGTGGCACGCAACAGTACATTTCATGATAGAATTGAACAATTAGTCATTATGTTGACTTTTAGCATAAGCTATATTGTCACTTACAAAGCATCCTGAGCTGGAGTTTACGTGGAGTAGGGTGACCAGTTCTTTTCCGCTCCTCTTCCTGCCACATCTCGAGGTTGGGAGACCCTGTGCCAGACCATACCAAAACTTTCAAATTTTTGGCAATGCCAGAAAACAGGTTCAACAGGTCCGCGGCCGGCTTCCTTCCAAAATCCCTTCCCTGACTCTTTCTTAATTAGACCCAAGTTAGAGGTCGCCTGAGCATTCGGCCTGTCACCATCCCCAGTTGTATTTGCTGACCAAGTGCGTTCAGTTCCCAGAAACTCCCTTGCGACGGTAGAGGAATGATCCCTTACAGAGACCGTGGCTGAAACCGGACTGGGAGGATAAGCGATTAAAAAGATTTTTATCATCATTATTATTATTTCTAATCGACAGTGGTAGCTACGCTCGCTGAAGCGCAGCGCAGCGTTAGGTCATGGAGCAAAGCTCTCTGCTGACTCAGTATACGTGGGTTTGATCCCCACCGCCGGTCGTCCTTGAAATGTTTATCCGTGGTTTCCCATTTTCAACTCCAGGAAAATGCTGAGACGGTACCTTTTGGCATGCCACGGTCGCTTCCTTCCACATCGTTGCCCAGTTTCATTCATCTTCATGCATTTCATCTCTCATGAGATAAGTCCTGAGGTTGGCGTCAGGAAGGGCATCCGGTTGTAAAAGACCATCCGCCTCATAGACTTTCATCGCATCTGATACCCGACCCCGTTGGATACGGGAATAAAAATGCCAAAATATGCATGCAAATATGCACTAAAAAGTGTCTAAATAAGCACTAAAATATGCATTAAAAATAAACATATATCTGATATCAATAGTTGTTTATATTTCAAGCAATTAATGTTACATATTAAATATCGCCAAATTAAAGAGAATTACTTACAGTACTAAAATAGATTGCTCCAGTTTGTTAATAAAATGTACAAGTCTTGATTACACTTAATCACTGCATGATGTAATAGGTTTTCAAACACAAACTTGTGCCTATTTTCACTTAAAATGGCTTTGTACACAGAAAACACTCTCTCCACATCACATGCCACAATTGGAGCATACTCCAACTTATCGAAATCAGAGACCTCTAGTATCGATGCCCTGTCAATTTTGTCTTTGCCTTGGATAACACCACAAATGTTTTTAAGTTTGAGGAGACCGGAATTTTTCAGCACTACATTCTGCAATTTTTTCAAGAAAACTTGATTAGTTAGGTTTTTTAGGGATCGATCAACTTCTTCAACAATTCCAATGCTAACGTGAAGAGGCAGTCCTTTTTCTTGCAATTTCTTGATGGGTGAACGTATGCAACGCAAATTTGAACGAATGAATATAAGTTGCTCACGAACACCATCTTTGCTCAAGACTTCTTGAGCTTCTTCAGAATCGAGGTCTTCAACTACCTTTTTACTACCTCGAAATAATTGGCATAATAAACAGCAGCTTCGAGCCACGTTCCCCATCTTGTATGAACTGGTGAAGGCGGGAGCGGCACATCATGATCTGCATCAAAATATATTTCTTTGCGACTTGGAGCCTTCAGGAACACTCTTTTCACTGTGGAGATCAACATGTTTACTTCAGGAAAGGAAGCCCGGACTGCTTCAGCGACTCGATGAAGTCCATGTGCTACACATGTGACGTGTATCATCTTGGGATATAATATCCCAAGACCTCCCATGACATTACACATGTAAGGTGCGGCATCCGTGCAGGCCACGATAACATGATCGTAAAGAATACCTGACAACCACAAACAAGAAAGTGCATCATTGAAAAACGCTGCAACCGTTGAGTGATTCACATTAGGCAACACTGCCATAGTTAGTAGATAAGATTTGTCTCTCTCTTCTTCTTCTCCTAAAATTCCAAAAACGAAGTTAGCTACATATCTTTGATCAACGTCCGTTGTTTCGTCTAGTGAGACCCAAATATATTTTCCATGAGCTTTTTCCCTTAGTTTACATTGTAAAGCTGAGGAACGTAATTCTTCCTAATTGTTGATTCATGTGGCACTGCCTACTCCTGCAGAAACTGAACTAAATTATTATTGTTTATTTTAGCCAACGGTATATTTGCAGAGAGAATTGCTTTACACAGATCTTCATTGAATTTACTACGTGTTGGTCCAGGATTAACTAAAGCAGTGGTTACAAGAACCTGGTGTTTTTGTTTCACGTTTACTTCTTTCAATTTATTGTGTTTCTTTGTTTGAAGATGTTGAATTTGATTCTTTTTAGTTGCGTTTACGACTGTTTTACAGTATTTGCAAAACAATACCCTTCCGTCAGTTGAAAAGTCTTCAAACTCTCGTACATACCCTTTCATTACCTCATTAACAGTTCTCTTCTCCGTAGGTATCTTAAATACAGTAGCTATTTAACGTGCTATGAACCACAGCCTGTTTCAACTCAACGAAAGTAAGACTGACAAGAACTAAGTTAATTGTGCTGAAAGGTAACTATTTACGGAATGAGGAAAAGATAACCTGCTTTACGGGAAATACCAAGAATCAGTCCCCACCTAATTGCATTGCAGGTAGACAAAACTATGGCCGGATGTAGGGCTAGTGTTGCTAAATTTAAACACGATGCAAACCCAGCACTGCTCACATTCCTGTTACCTGAAATACATGTCAACTCCAAAAGTGTCCTGCAGAAGATGATGTCTACACTCAAGATTAAGAATGTTTTTGAAATATGCACTAACAGGAGGAAAACCCTAAATATGCTCTGTTAAGTTAAAACTGTCCCAAATATTCAATTGCATATGCAATATGCAAAGTGCATAATTATCCGAAGCCTGATTATTATTATTGTGTACTTGCAATTTACTACATATCGTTCTAAAAACTCTTTTTAATTACTACGGTATTGTCTTAGAGACGCCACGGTACGTCAAACTTCCCTGGGAGGAGGTCCATCTACTGACACAGACTCCATTCATTAGGGAGGATGATGGTGAAAATGCAGCATAGTTTAATTTAATTAAAAACAAATGCTAAATATCAACATATTTAAGTGTGACCTGGCACACCTATTTGAACCAAGTCAGTCTACAGTTTTTGATTGAAAATAAGTTGTGCAATGAATGTTAACATTATCAATTGTTAATAACAATTTAGTGACATTACGTAATTTCGGTACACACAATTTCTCAACCAATTGACATACTATCATGAACCTTGACTAAAACAGTCTTAATGGTTCAATATATGACTCGGTCTAAAATGAATACTACAGTCCTTCTAATTCAAGTTTTATGAATTTCTTGTAATACGGACAGTTTTAATGACATTTTGCATGTATATCATCACATATCACTTGTATTACAACCCCTGCCTACTTCATTGTAGGTCATTTTAAGAAGGTTCCCTACACACACAAGTTGAGAAAATTTTAAGGGTTCCTGAAAGCTAATAAATAACATTTGTAGAAAAACAAGTTTTAAGTTAACTTTGATAAATTTTACAACTTTCCATGAAATATATGGAATTTATGGATGTTTAAAACTTTCCTGCACCATAATCAGCGTCTTACTTATCTTCTACCGGGTGAGTTAGCCGTGGTCGTTACGGCATGACTGCTGGCAGTGGCTCACATCCGGGAGGCGAGGAGGTTCGAATCCCTCCGTCGGCAACCTTGAAGATGGTCTTCTGTGGTTTCCCATCTTCCTTCCCGGCAAATGCCGGGGTTGGTCCCTAACTATAGGCCACAGCCGCTACCTTCCAACTCCTCGTCCTTATATTCCAACTTCCCTCCCCAACGGTACTTGTAGCTCACCCATTGGGTGTCCGTCTCGAAGCAGATACAAAACTGGCGAGCCGAACATGTCCTCGGCCACTCTCGGCACTAAAAAAAAAGCCGTACGCTAAAAAAAACTGTTCTTCTCTTCCTCATTTCTGTGATCTTGTCAACTGCCTGTGACTAATTTTATCAATGCTGCATCAACCCGATCGACCCACTCCTTGCCCAGGATTCTCAATGTTTTTAATGTGTGCATCCCTGGATTCATCCCTAAAAGTTCTAATACCTTCATTTTTTCTTCATTGCCATCATTATAGCATACAACAGCATCTATGTTGCTATCTGAATAGTTTTAGCACCACAAAATGTACTTTTGGGGCATCGCAGCCAAATTTAATTGTTCAAACTTTCATTGCAGTTTTGTGTACCTCCATGTAAACATTATACTAAGAGCCTTGGATGTGCAAGATCTTTGTACACAGGTTTTATTTCATTTAATACTGTACAAGGTAAGCTATTTTTGTGGGCATTTGTTTCACCAGCCTCCTTATATTTCCAATATCTGCATCAGCTGTCACTACGTTTGGTACACAACATATGTTGTGAACTCTCATTGGTAGAAAGCATTATGAAGATACAGTATGTGGCCCAAACTGCTCTTTTCATAGAATCTACACTGATTGAAAATCCACAGCCTGTTTCCAGTCTCCGACCGGGTCAGGAATGGAATGAATGAAGCCCCCATCTAGCGGCGAGGATTTGAACTGTGCCGGCTGCCGAGGCCTGACGCACTCCTCTGGGGCAATGATTAAATGAATGACAGATGAAATGAAATGATAGTGGAGAGTGTTGCTGGAATGAAATTGTGACAGGGAAAACCGGAGTACCCGGAGAAAAACCTGTCTGCCTCCGTTTTGTCCAGCACAGATCTCACATGGAGTGACCGGGATTTGAACCACGGACCCAGCGGTGAGAGGCCGGCGTGCTGCCGCCTAAGCCACGGAGGCTTGAAGAATCTACACTGATTACTTTTTCATAATAAACTTGCATAGTGCCATATTTCCTTCCCTGATAGCCTACCTCTCCAACCTAACTTTTGCATCTTCCATCTAGCCTCCAAGACTTGTTTACATTGCATGCTTATTTATAGATTAAGTGCCGATAGTGCCATCTGTGTATGACACCTAGAACTAAAACATAGATATTGCAATACTGGAGCGTTCTGATGTCAAAGATAGAACAATATTGAAGTATACAAGCCATGGAATGGATGGAAAACAAGTTGAACAGTAGGCTGGTTGAGGCGTCATTCAACTGTGCAGGCGCGGATATATTATTTTATTGCGGCGAAAATAATGGTCATAGAGTCCTAGAAACTTGGTAACATATTGCCAATAATTCATAAATTAATAAATTTAAATAATAACAAGATTTTTTCTCTCATAAAATCACCCCCATTTTGCAAACTTAAATGCCAACTGAACTTGTAACCATGATCCCGTAACCTTTTGCACATGAGGTGAACCTCTAACCAAATAATATTGTTCACTTCATTTCCAGATATATCTGGGAGTTGGTAGCCAGTTATATGAAAATATGTGGATAGTCGCAGTGACAATATGGCGTGCTCAAACACTAATATCACGTGTGTTTCTTGCAGGTTCCCCTACGGAGGTGTCTATCTCGCTCTTCATCAACCGCAGTGGACGAAAGCAAAGAGGTAAGCAGGCATCATCACTGTGTTCTTAACTCAGATGAACATAGAGCGCAGTCCAGCTCCTACAGGTCACAAGTGACATAAAGGAGTATTACCAAGGTAGGGTTCGATGCCCGGACGAGGAAGTGGGATATTTGAAGGGTGCGATGATCTCTTCTAACACATTACGAGGCAAAATGAATTAAACTTCTGCCACATGTTGCCCAGTAGAGTTCCGTTCTCTCTGACAGAAAACAGAGCAAAACGAAATGTAGACATTGGAGAGTAGATCCCCTAAATGGATCCTACATAAAAGACCTCACCACGGTAGTCTAGGCCAGCGTTTCCCAAACTGTGGTACGCTCGTACTGCTGTAGTGGTACGCGGTGATGTTACGAAAAATATAAAATATATTAGATACGTCACGAAAAATATAAAATATAAAATTTAAACATATAAAAACATTGCTATGTTGCCGGAGGACTTTAAGGCGAACGACAAGGAGCAGTTTTATGAATTGAATTGCGTATCAGAAGGAAGCAAAGAAGCCTCCGTGGCTTAGGCGGCAGCACGCCGGTCTCTCACCGCTGGGTCCATGGTTCAAATCCCGGTCACTCCGTGTGAGATCTGTGCTGGACAAAACGGAGGCAGACAGGTTTTTCTCCGGGTACTCCGGTTTTCCCTGTCAAAATTTCATTCCAGCAACACTCTCCACTATCATTTCATTTCATCTGTCATTCATTTAAGCATTGCCCCAGAGGAGTGCGTCAGGCCTCGGCAGCCGGCACAGTTCATATCCTCGCCGCTAGATGGGGGCTTCATTCATTCCATTCCTGACCCAGTCGGAGACTGGAAGCAGGCTGTGGATTTTCATTTTATTTGTACAGTGTCATTTCTGAATGTTTGAATTGAATACTTATTGTAATAAATAATAAAACAACTGGACACACTTTTTATTATTTGAACTTTAACTCTAACAAACACAATTTACAATCCGTCTATTGGTCTACTACGTAGTGGTGGTGGGGGGGGGGGGGGGGTTACTATATCTCCCAACCATTGGGTGGTACGCGAGAGATTCTCATCCCTTAAAGTGGTACACACACAAAAAAGTTTGGGGAACACTGGTCTAGGCCATTCAAACATTACAAGATAACGCTCAGTTGCAAACTGAGCTCAACCTTGCTCATAAATGAAGTTAAATACGAGTAAATGTAGTCTCATGAGCAGTATTAGGATTTTTAGGTGCGCACCTTTTTCCTTGCGGTAAATTAAAGCTGTTCGGAAAGATATCACAGTGTGAAATTTTGCTTCTAGTAGCGAAAAAAAGGAATTTTTCACGCAAATATTTCCCTTTTATGGGACCTTTATCCCTTTTTCCCTCAACCATGCCCATAATCCCCTTTTCCCCCTTTTTAGCCTATTTTCATTTTATGAAAAAAATAGGCTTATGAGATCACATTTTGTCCGTGTGTGTGTGTATGTGTGTGTGTGTGTGTGTGTGTGGTGTGTGTGTGCCCCCATAATAACTTCTAAACGGCTGGAGCGAATTCAATGAAACTCGGCAAGGTCATAGCACCATTTCGGCCGACCCCGACTATGCCTTCAAGTCTTATTACGTCTCACCAATCCATCATGGCAGCTGTGCGAAATATATCACCAGAATTCAATATCTCCGAAACTATTACCGATATCACCCTGAAATTTTGAACGGTGATAAAAGGCACTACTAGAAGTTCACCTACGAGACTTTCAAAAACCTGGTAACCAACATGGCGGCCAAGCGAAGTTGAGACTTTTAAATAGACTTTTCTCGCGATTTAACTATCCAAACGTAATGAAACTTGGTACAGCAAATGTTCATACACATTGCAATGCATTGGCATCTAATTTAGTTCAATTGTTTACATAACCTCAAGCTGGCGGCTTTGCGAAATATCTCACTGGCATTCTATAGACCTATCTCCGAAACTATTACTGATATCACCCTGAAATTTTGTACGGTGATAAAAGGCACTACTAAACGTTTATCTATGTAACTTTCAAAAACCTTTAAAGTACAGAACGAACATGGCGGCCAAGCGAAGTTGAAACATTATAATAGACTTTTCTCGCGATTTAAGAATCTGAACGCCGTGAAATGTGGTACAGTAAATGATTATACATATTGTAATACATTGGCATCTAATTTAGTTCAATTGTTTACATAACCTCAAAATGGCGGCTGTGCGAAATTTTTAAATTAAGTTTTTATTTCTTGTGTAGTAATCATGCGATCGAAGTGAAAGTTTCAATAATGAAGCTAAACAATAATTATCCTTTAATGGTACATAACTCTATGGCCTATACATATAACAATCCAAAATGGCGAATCCATCCAAAATGTTTAGACGGTTCCCAGCATCCACGAAACGTTTACAGCAATCAAACTGATTGTTTTTATGTTCGTGGAGCCTATGAACATAAGCTCACCTATAGGACTTTCAATAACCTGGTGAGCACAACTCCAACATGGCGGCGACACGAAGTATAAATATTGCAAATGGACGTTTCTCGCGATTTAACCATCCGAGTACAGTGAAACTTTGTACGGTAAATGCTTATACAAATGTTAATCCACTGGAATCTAATTTATTTCAATTGTTTTCATAACCACAAGATGGCAGCTGTGCCAAATTTTAAAATCTAGTTTTTACTTCTTGTGTCCTAATCATGCGATTGAAATTTGAATACCACACGTACACAATAATCTACATGTAATAGTATATAAATAAAAATCCAACATGGCGACCATATGAAATATTTACACGGTTCTCAATATCTACGAATCTATTACAATAAAACTGAAATTTTGTATGTTGATAGAGGTAATTAAAATGAGTAGGATGTATGAAAATAGGCTGTATAGTTCTTCAAGGAACTACTTGTTTCTTTTAAGTTTAATTCAATTTTTTTCTATAAGATTTCTAATCAATATCAAATATTTAACTTTCAATTAACGTCTCCTCTGCTTGCAGCGTACGTGTGAATAGTAAGCCTGCCTCTTTCAGTAAACACCGCACGGGAGTTGAAAGCACTCCAACAAAGGAAAATAATTGTGTGTTCGACAAATCCTCTTTCTCTCGCTTTACCGCTCTAATGTAGCCCGCAATAATGCAATTGACAATGAGTGATTCTATCCCACCAGAATCAGTAGCCTGCTGTTCGTGAATGTGAGTTTGTTACAGTGAGAGACGTCATCTGTTCGCATGGAGGCGGAGGCTGGTGATGCAGAGATGTCTGCAACCGCACCAGCGTAGTTCCGAGAATAAAGACTAGGTTCTGCTCGAAGCTACTAGAAATCGCTGAGACTGCAGTTCCAGCCTGAATGAGAACATTCTGGTAATTGTCGCGGTGTTATAAGAGTGTGGACGGCAAGTAAGTGAGCGCCCGCAAGAGTGAGTTGTGTGATAGTCGCATTGAGTTAGCAAGCACTTTGATACATTACTAAACGAGTGTACTACTAGATTTTACCGTACCAAAGGTGTCCAGTGCCCGATTTATTGATCTGGCTCAGGAATTCAAACAAGATTTCATAGACTCTTATGGAACGGTCATGCGTTGTACTATTTGTGATTCAGGATTTTGTTAGATGAAAAACTCCAGCGAGATCGCATCAAACAACACATTTCCAGCTCTAAGCATCATATGAATAAGACTCTTCAAGCAAACAAATCGCGGCAACCTCTATTACAAAATGCGTTTCAACAGAGTTCTTCAATAAGCCAAAATTTGAAGGAATTAAACATTGATTTGTTTGCAGCTCTTACACAAGCAGGAATTCTACTCAATAAGGTGAACAATCCAGTCTTCAAGGGATTTCTTGAAAAATACACAAAGATGTCAATGGCCGATGAGAGTACTTTAGGAAAATACTACATGGAGCCTGTTTACCGAGAAACCATACAAAGAATCAAGGAAAAAGTGTTTGATTGCGATTTGGGAATCATTGTGAATGAAACCATAGACTCAATGGAACGATATGTTTTGTACATTTTAGGTTTTCCCTTAGCAGGGGAGAAGGTTAAGCCCATGTTGTTAAAAATATATGAGCTGCAGAAAGCCAATGCCAGTACAGTGAAAATGAAAATCCACAGCCTGCTTCCAGTCTCCGACCGGGTCAGGAATAGAATGAATGAAACCCCCATCTAGCGGCAAGGATATGAACTGTGCCGGCTGCCGAGGCCTGACGCACTCGTCTGGGGCAATGATTAAATGAATGACAGATGAAATGAAATGATAGTGGAGAGTGTTGCTGCAATGAAATTTTGACAGGGAAAACCGTAGTACCCAGAGAAAAACCTGTCTGCCTCCGTACTGTCCAGCACAGATCTCACATGGAGTG
The DNA here is from genome assembly GCA_946902985.2 of Meconema thalassinum. Taxonomy (NCBI): domain Eukaryota; kingdom Metazoa; phylum Arthropoda; class Insecta; order Orthoptera; family Tettigoniidae; genus Meconema; species Meconema thalassinum. Next base: position 78,253,482 of record OX336389.2, on the reverse strand, counting down.
ACCGGGATTTGAACCACGGACCCAGCGGTGAGAGGCCGGCGTGCTGCCGCTTAAGCCACGGAGGCTTCCGCCAGTACAGCAATGCAAACAATTATGGACTTCTGCCAAAAACTCTGGTCTACAGATATCGAGTTTGTAAAACCTCTTCTTGTGGTTACGGACCAGGCTTCATACATGATTTCAGCTTTTATCCAATTGAAACCTTTATTTCCTAAGTTGAAGCATGTGACATGCTCGGTTCATGGGCTTCACATGGTTTGTGAAACCATAAGGAACGAATACGACATCGCAAATCAATTCCTATCTGCCCTGAAGAAGATTCTACTGAAAGCTCATAATTGTAATGTTGCCTACAGGGAAACCACGGGTCAGCCCCTTCCAAATTGCCCGGTCACTACTCGCTGGGGATCGTGGATTGAGTGTGCTGGTATGTTGTGTGAGAATTTTGACAAAATTAAAGAGTTTTTGCTTTCTTTGGATCCAGCCGATACAGGTGCAATGTCCAAGGCACAGCAACTTTTGTTACCGGAGGAAATACATAGTTTGCAGACAGAACTGTATTGTGTCCATAGTTACAGGGGCAGATGACCTCATTGTTCTGTCCCTTGAAACCTCAATAACTAGCTAACTATAGTTACAAGTACCTGACTGCAGTTATTAAACGATTAGAAGAACAAGGTCTGAAAAAGGAAAAACAAAGGGATATTTTTACTTCCGTGTAGGAGCAGTTAGATGGCGAGTCTAGTCTACAGAAGAATCTAGACATTGTGGAATTCGCCACATCTGTAGAGTTGCCATTCCGAGTGAAAACAAGGTTTGTCCCACTGGTTTCTATGGGTGTCTATCACCTAATAGAAACAGACTTACTTTAAAAAATGTAGAGATGCTGAATGTCTTGAAGTACAACAGCTTCATGTTTTTTCCTTCTTTTGATGAGTGATTTGATGTACTTGTTTGTAGTTCAATGAACTAGAACTAGCGGACCCGTACGATAACTCTCGCACAATGGGTTGTGTGCACCCCATGTGTACAGACTACCCGCCCAGCCCTAGTGCTATGCGGACTGTACGCAACACAGTTCTGCCTGGGGCAATCATCTTGATTATTTGTTTAATTGCACTTTATGAAAAAAAAATTCCGTTGACTTTTCAAAAAATGCAAGATATTTCCTGTACTATTGAGACGATTTGGAAGATTTTGGTACAAACCACACCTTCTAACTCCTTCTGGCTTAGGAGCTTGAGTTTTGTGAAACATACACCTTAGCGTATTATATAATAAGATAGAGGAAAGAGAAAATTAGTTGAATAAACCAGATCTTTTTGCCCCTTTTTTAACCGTATTTGAGCACTTTTTCCCTTCCTCTTTTCATCTGAAATTTGCACCTAAAAATCCTAACCGTGCTCATGAGAATAGGGAGAGGGCGAAGGCATGATTTTCAATATAATATCGGCTCGGAAATACTTGTAGAAGAAGACTGATGCAAATATTTGGGCATCCATGTAAGGAATGATATGAAATGGAGTGCTCATGTGGGCTGTGTCGTCTCCAAAGCGTACGAATCACTTCATTTTGTAATGTGGGTATTAAAAGGCAGTAGCTCTACCGCAATAGAATTAGGATATTTGACCCTGGTGAGGCCAATCTTGGAATACGGCTCAGCGGTTTGGGACCCACATCAGGTAGGGCTCATCAGTGAGCTGGAGATGGTACAAAGGAAGGCTGCCAGGTTTGTGCTTAACGATTTTAATCCTAAAAGTAGTATAACTCGAAGAGTGGGAATCTCTGGATGATAGAAGGACGAAATCCAGACTAGACAGTATGTTTTAACACTTACACTAATCGGCCATCATGGGGAGAACTAAGCAAACGTCTGGGAAATCCCACCAACCTGAGCAGGGCAGATCATCCACATAAAGTTAAGGTCCGACCACAGGACACACATTATGGGAAATATTCTTTCATTAACCGTGGTATTGATAATTGGAACTCATTACCTGCCACAGTCTTGGAGCCTTTCCCCAAACATATTGATGTGTTTAAGGGAAGATTGATATTTTGTGTGAATACCACGATGTAATTACTATAGTTCCTAAATTGTGAATTGTATATTGTGTTCGATGTTATTGTTGGTAATTTTCTGTATTTGCACAATTTGCCACCGGGGAATTACTCCCCATTTGCAAATACAGGCTCATCGAAAAATAATGCCAACATTTCAAAAAATTATAACACCGAAACCCTTTATGTTAAACGTGTAATTCTTTCACTGAACGCCAGCTGGTTAAAGTAAGTTTTGTTTTGGAGGGAACGTGACCTTGCTATGCGCACACTGGATGCGCAGTAGACAAGGTCGGCCAGGGGCGCGCGCGCGCCAATGAAGTCCTGACCTCACCCCTTTGGATTTTTTTCTGGGGGTACATTAAAAACATTGTGTATGCAGAAAAAAATCGGGATTTGGAGCACCTGCGGGAGCGAATTTCTGCCGCCCTCTTTACAGTTACTCCTGAAATGATTGCACGTACCAATCCAGCCATTGGGAAAGCGTGCGTTCAATGCTGATGTTGGTGGTCGGCCTGGCCTAGATTTTTTCTCTACAGTCCCTGTTTCCTTAAACTGATTAAACCATCGAATGACAGCTTTGTAATCAGGTGCAGTTTGTCGGGCGGTGCAGTCTTTGTACAGTATATAATAATACGGTTATTAATTTAAGTGTCCACTACGATTGCTTAGACTTGGGAGCGTCAGGTCTGGACCTAATATTGAGGATTCCAATGAAGATCCTACTCCCAGAGGGAGGAGCAGATGGGGCTGTAGCCTCGGAGCCCGGACGTCCTGAAGGGCCCCGAAATAACAATGCATTTCTATTTACTTTCCAAACAATTTCGAGTTGTCTGACTGGGATACATTCAATCGTTGGTGTTGATTCTTTATGGGCTTAATGACATCGTGGTCATGTAGCCCCACCTACTTGGGTGGGTGTAGAAGTTGTCTGATAACCTGTGTCACTGTCATTTCTCCACTAGTGTGTGTATTTGTAATCAAAGTGGGATTTGCGTAGGAAGCGGTCGTGGACTTATGTTATTATTATTATTTATTTACCATAAATCGTACAAGAAGTATGGATGGCCTAGTGAAAAAGGGCAAGCCCCACATACATATTTCATGCTTCACAGGCACAGTTTACATCTACATTTGTGTTTACAATATTTACATGTTTAACAAAGATGTTTGCAGTATTTACATATTTAGAATATTGTCATAGTACATTTTTCCTGTTCACTCACTCTCTCACGCACGCACTTTCATAACCTCAATCACTCCATACATTCATTCATTCCATTCAGATACTCATTCATTCAGCGAGACAATCAATCACTCATACATACGTTTACTTATACAATGTACCTTTTTATGTACGACCTGAAGTTCCGAAGAGGCAAGATCTTGGCATCCCCTGGCAGCGCGTTCCATAACCGCGCAGAGCGGCCGTAGAGACCTGTCAGGTAAGCATTGCTACGTGCGAAGGGCGGCACGAGAGTTACACCTCGTCCTCTCCGAACTGAGCGATATGCCAATGACAGTCGGCAAAAAGGGTCAATATTAATGGAACCGGTAAGGGATTTTTTGAGAAAAATTAGATTAATATGTTTGGCTGTTGCCTCTATAGATGGAAAGTTTGACAAAGGGGAAGGGGAATAACGAGCTATTAGCCTCTCTGCGCGGCGCTGTGCATGCTGGAGCTTGTTCGTGTTTTCCGCTGTAGTGGGATGCCAAGCAGGTAAACCGTACGTTAATATCGGACGGACCATGCATATGTAGGCCGTTCTTAAAGCTCTAGGTTTACAAGCTCTCATGTTACTGTACAAGAAACCCAGAACTTTGGTGGCCTTACATCTTGCCTCCTCACTTTGAATGTTCCAATTCAGGGTGTCGGAGATTGTTACCCCTAATAACTTTAAGTTTGTGCACTGTGGGATAGCACTGTTCATAATTTTGTATTCATCCTTAATGGGGTGTTTTGTCCTAGTTATTCGTATGTATTTACTTTTTTTTACATTTATATTTAAATTATTCACAGAACACCACAGCGATAAGTTGTCCAGATCTGATTTAAGACAGAGGGAATCTTCTTCACTTTTAATGCACCTATAAAGCACGGTGTCATCTGCATATAGTGACATTGATGAGGTGACACAGCCAGGAAGATCGAGCACATATATAGTGAATAGAAGAGATCCGATCACTGAACCCTGAATCACTCTAGAAGTAACTTGAACAGCCTGTGATCGAGCTCCTCCGTACACCACACGCTGCGTTCGACCCTCTAGGAATGACCTCACCCATGCAAGTAAGCTACCCCGTATGTTAAGCTGCTGTAGCTTTAACAAAAGTCTTTCATGAGACACTTTTAGCCCGATCCAGTGTGATACAGTCTACTTGTTTCACTTCTGGCTGATTCAAGTACAACTGAAACTCATCAATGTTTTTGTCAATAGCGTAGTGCAAGAACGACCCGGAAGAAAACCGTGCTGATTTGGATCGAGCAGATTGTTCTTCCGCAGGAATTCCAGCACACTGTTTGCTACTAGCCGCTCCATACATTTACAGATTATAGATGTTAGACACACCGGTCTGTAATTTGCAACATATTCTCTGTCACCTTGCTTATAGTTTGGCACCACGTTAGCATATTTCCACCCACACGGCACAGAACCTTGGTTGATAGACAGGTTGAATAACGCACACAGAGAGGGCGCTAATGCTTCCGCACACTGTAGCAGGATCCGCCCGGGAACACCATCTGGGCCGGTCGCCGCATGTGGTCGAATCTTCCGATGGCTCTGAATCACCTCAGTTGTTGTGAAGTACAGGTTGGAGAGTGGGAGGGGTGGAAGTGATGACCTTGGCAGATGCAGGTTCATGGTCATATCCGGCTTAGAAAAGTTCTGCTTGAAACTGTCACTGAAAGCTGTTGCAATATGGTGTGCACTGAGGAATATACCGGTACAGTGAAAGGAGGCTGGCGCTGCGGTGCCACGTCTTCTGGACAAGAATCTCCATATTTCACTGGTGCTGCTTATTTCGTGAATATACTTGTCGTATGTTTCGTGAATTAATTTCTTTGTTTGGTTCCTGATGTTCTTGTATTTTTCCCACATGATGTCAGTTGAGCAACTTTTCCATTTCTTGTATAATATGTTTCTTTTCCTAATCATTTTAATGACTTTCTTCGTCACCCAAGGAGAATTTTTCTTCCCACTAATGGTTACTTTCGGTATAACTATATCCACACATTCAAAGAAGCAATTTCGCCAGGCGTGCCACACTGAGTTGATGTCGCTGGTGTCCAGAATACATGGGGTGGGAAGGTGTTTGAGGAATAAAGATGATAACAGTTTCCCGTCTGCCTTTTTGTAATTGTATAGGCTACTGTTCTCACTGTGCTCTTGCTGCGTGCTTTGTTGTAATGTAATGTGGTAAAGATGGCTGCGTGATCATTGAAACCGGGGATGACTTCAGCTTTCTGTACGGAGGAAGGAAGACTTGTGAGGAATAGGTCTATTGTGGAGCGTGTAGTTTGTGTGATACGAGTTGCTTGGGTTATTAATTGGTCAAGGAATAAGTCGTAGAATGCGGTAAGGAGGAAGATGGCGGCCAGCCGGTGTGTAGCAGTTAGAGTGCTCCAACTTTTCCTCGTGTTCTATCTAGTAAGAAACACAATGGATGCCTCGAAAAAGATCCTCGATCATACTATAACAATTGAAGACTCGTGTGTGAACTCGGACCTGAAGGAACGCCTCATGGTAGATTGCAAACTCAATATATCATCTCTCACATGGTGTAGTAGTGAGGGGCTGATAGTCACGGCAGCAGGGAGAGGGCGCCCGGCGCTTCGCGAGGTTGCCAGACCGCCCGCTACATTATTACATCTCGTGGTGCTGTCTGCGGCCCTCAGTGGAGATGTGGAGATGAACCTAGGACCGAATCAGGTGTGTATAATTTGTGATTCGAAGGGTCGTGTGAATCAGTTATTTGTGATATGTACATCTTGCCTCTCTCAAGCGCACAGAACTTAAGCAAAAATCAGTGCTTCAAAACACAAAATAATCACCTCTGGGAAACAATCGTGGCTGTGTTGGAACCGTTCTTTACCCCAGTTCTCTAACTCATTTTTAATACGTCGTCACAGAGTGTAAATAGTGCAGATAGTGACGTAACACCCAAGGATGGCAAGGAATTGTCCATTTTTCCCTTCAATGCCCGAAGTGTAACGTATCCTTCCGAACAACCGTCCTGCGTTCTTGTCTCACAGCATTTAATCCATCAATTGTGTGTTCAGGGGAGACATGGCTGAAAGAATCCACTAACGACCCAGAAATATTTCCGGAAACATACACCATGTTCTGCAAAGACCTGACCTGGACTTCAGGGGGAGGGGTAGCCTACTAATAGCCATGAAACCTGAGTTAAGGCAAGTTCGCCAACGGGAGCTTGAAACTGATGCTGAGGCTGTGTGGGTAGAATTCACGTGTGCGATCAATACATTTCTAATAGGCTCTGTATACCGTGCTGCAAAATCAACTCGGCACATCAATGATAAACGTTTGGAGTCCCTCTGTCGTGTACAATACATCCAGCACAAATACAAGGCCATTTACATAATAGGTGACTTTAATTTAGAAATAGACTGGCAAAATTCTCCTCCCACTCCCAAGGATCCCATAGCTTAGGTACCATCTCGGCATTTGCCTGGAGTAGAAGTGGGGAAAGCACGGAAAACCACTTAAAGGATGCCTGAGATAGGAATCTAACCCATCTCTTCTCAGATTTCCCTCGCGAGGCGTAAGGTACGCCGTTCCAGCCCTCATACTGTAGCAGATTTGCTTAGGCTGGGATGACAAGTGAAACGGTATTTACTTTGCTCCACGTTAAGCGTACAAATGTAGCAGTTTTGCTAGCCCACCCTTTGCCTAAGCTATGTTGTTTTTAATGGGCGCCAAGACCTCAATGCAATGTTGAAATCTAAATGTGTATTTAACAACGTCTAGCTCTGGCAGAACACCTTCAAGACTCTATTCACTCAGATCGTGGTATGATTTGATCATTAACCCAACAAACAATTGTATCAGGAGAAGGAATTGGTCTATATCTAATGCTACCTACTGAAAGCAAAGATTGCATTGTAAAAGAAATGAATTTATTATATAAAACAAGAATAGCAAAATTAATAATAATAATAATAAGTTTAAATTTAAATTGGAGCGTTGCGATTTTAATATTACCGATAGAAAATTACGTGAAAACGGAGTCTGATAAATTATTGATTTTACTCTTATTCCCAAGCTATGAAGTTACTGAAATATGAAATATAAAACAAAAAGAAATGAGAGATTGCGTATTTTGGCGTCATTCGCGCTTACCACTGGAAATTGCCAAAGCATTTCCCTCGTACTGGATGATGCTGTGAGCTTCCCACAGTCTCCTGGACTTCTCCATCTCCGTCGATATTTGATGATATTCTGGTAGATTAGATACTTCTATGGTCCGTACATCGGACCCAAACACTCGTACGACCACACTGGTTAAGTTTTACAAAAGTTAGTCCTCCACTCCACGGAACATCGAAGCGATTCCCGCGTGAACCATACTCGTTAAGTTCTATACAGATAGTCCTCGTTCCACGGAACACTGAACGATATATGCACCCATCGCATCCCCACTCTTCATCCGACTTCTAGCTTACGTGGTCTCCACTGATTGGCTGCTCCCCACTACTTCCCCTTCTCAGGCTCATTACACACGGCGCGCGAATGATGAAGGCGATTTCCGTTCCAACCATTCGCCTTTCCTTGACGCTGCGACCCAGGATTGCGTCATGCTTCTCGACAAGATTAAGCGTGTACTTGAATTCCCAGTGAGTCACGTCTCTCGATATACCCTAACTGACGAAATCTCCGTAAAATTCCGCAATCACATAATTTTCTATGATATTGTCGTTCGTAATAATTTGCTTGATAGCGTTTTCTAAGACATAGAAAACCTATCTGAATGCTAATAATTTTTATAAAATGCTCCGAAAATACCTTAATAATAATTATAATAAATTAATAATAATAATAAATTAACATGAAAAATTCTCTTGGCTGAACAATTTGCCGCGTAAATAAATATAGAATGGCTTCCTACTGACTTATGCCAGTTGCATAAAAAAAACTCGAAAAACACGTTACATATTCGCCTCGGATCATCGGATGTTTTACCGTGACGACGGTCCATTATCCGATTATCCCAGACACGTTAATAAACCCCATCCAAAATACATATTACATAAATGAAATCACCCTAAATTACAGATATATACACTCATAATTTTTCTTCACGCACTTTGCGTCAAAGTTTGTTGTCACTGTGGATTGCACTTTGCAACCAGTCCAATGTTTTACATATAGAATAGTGTTCCACGGATATTTCCGCCTCTCAAATTTCTCTATGTTGGAGAAATAGACATAATTAATGTGTGAGCACTATGTATTTATGATGTCATATCACACGCATTGAAGGTGTTCTGATATATTTATATCTCCATAGAACTTCCTAATTTCACTGGAGGTCTCTTCCTTATGGTGAAATTTAATCTCACTTATCACTGAGCACACGATCACACTATTGTGGCAGCACCTCGTGACCATAATACTTAATCTCTCCTTAAAGTAGATTAAATTAATATTGACTTCTGAAAAAAAACCAGTAAATGCGCATTACATATAACACCAAATATTTCTGTGCCGTAATCGCCCTGCCTTGTTAAGTTCCCGTAGACCATATTCTACTTAATACTAGTTCTCAAAACAGACCAGTTCTCTTGACACAAATAATACCTTTGTACAAATTACCTTAAATTACACACTTACAAATCTTACATGGCGAGGCCGTAAACAGAAATCACGTGTGCTGATATGTATGAGTTTCATGAAGGACTGTCTCGCATTCTGATGGCCCATCTTATGTCCCGTGGACGCCTAAAGCAAAAATACCCTGTCCAAGCGCTCACCCATCTCTTGGGGACAAATGGGAATTCACCAGCGCTACCAAATTCTGGCCTTGGTGTATCGAGACATTTTAGTGCTCAAGAGCATCCAACAATCCCGTCATATTTCCCTGTACCTTAAAAACTCTCATTTACTTACATACTACCCCCCCCCCCCCCTGTGCGACTTCTGATACGCCTGCCTTGAAGACCAGATCTTCCACGCACCAAATACCACACTTACTCATTTGATAGGCTGGCTCGCCAGCTAAACACACTCACTTTATGACACATATTTTCGTAGACTATGTATATTATACGTCCCGTATAATCTGTTTCCCTTACTATCCTCCAGCACATATGCTGTTTTTCCAATACGTTTGGAAACTATAAATGGGCCCACGTAGAGATAAAAGAACTTGGACATGACTTTCTCTAGCTTATTTGACTGTTTCGGTACTCTAAGTAAGACTCTGTCTCCCGGCTCGAATAGGTCAAATTTAGTTTCTTTTTGTTGGCGAATTCTCTTTTGTGCTGACTTAGATAAATTCTGTTTCGCCAACTGGACAATGTAATCCATCCCCGGTTGCTTACCCTCATTTAATCCCAACACCCTCGCTAGTTCATTTTGTGGTCTTTTTCCGAAGTGAACTTCGTATGGCGTCAATTTCGTGCTCTCGTGCTGGACAGAATTCAGCCAAGTCTCGACCTTGGGAAGATGTCCATCCCAGGCCGCATGCTTGTCATGCACTAGAGTCCGAAAAAGACGAGCCACTTCCCTTAATGGACGCTCTGCAGAATTACCCTGAGGGTACCTTACAGAGGAATGAACGTGTGTTATACCAGCTTCCTGCATACTGGTTCTCCATTTCTTTGCAGTAAACTGTGGTCCACTGTCAGATAGTACCCTGAGAGGAATGCCAAACTCAGGTACATACTTATTAATGATCAGACGGCTACACGCTAGTCCCGTGGCTTTCCTTAGCGGATATAGCTTGACATACTTACTAAAAGCGTCAATAACTATAAAAATGTACTCGTAGCCGTACTGTCCTTTAACGATCGGGCCAAATAAATCCACACACAGTAGTTCGCCGGGACTACTGGTGAGAACTGCAGATCTCTCCCCCACTAAATATTTAACTGGATATTTACTCCTTTGACTGGTGTCACACTTAGCTAAAATCCTCCTAACGCCCCTTCCCATTTTACTCCAAATGAAGTCACGACCAATTTCATAGAAGACCTTGGCAGCACCAAAGTGTCCTAATTCCCTATGGATGAACCAAATTAGCTCCTCCCGCAAAGTGGCAGGAACACATATCGCCCACCGATTATTCCTACATTTCCTTGCAAGAAGCCCCTCCTGCATCTTGTACGTGAACCGTCCTACTTTCACATACTCTTCTTCACCTATTTCCAACCTAGCCAGTGGCTCCTTTAACTTAACGTCATCACGTTGCTCCACTAGCGTATTTCTCAGTGTCTGTAACGATGCCCTGTTGCTACTGTCCACACATGCACATATTAAAATACCGTCCTCTGCTTTAACCACAGGATAATCCCTACATAAATTAGTGTCCCTCGATAGCATGTCTGCAAGAATGTTATCTTTACCTTTAATATATTTTACTGTGAATTCGTATTCCTGCAGAGCAAGAATCCACCTACTAACTCTGTTAGAACTGAGTTTACAAGTCCTCATATACAGTAATGCATGGTGATCTGTGTGGATCTCAAATTTCCCCCCTACTAAATACATTCTAAATTTCCCTAAACTGAAAACAATACCTAAAAGCTCTAACTCAGTAATCGTGTATCTTTTCTCTGCTGCTGTCAGTCCTCGCGAGGCTAAAGATACAATGCACAGATTACCCTCATCATCTCTCTGACATAATACTCCAGCAATGCCTATATGTGAAGCATCTGTCATAACCACATATTCCTTATCTTTTAACGGATATTTCAGCACTACAGCTTTCTCAAAACCTTCCTTCAGCGCTCTAAAAGCCTGATCATGCTTGGACTCCCATCTCCACCGAGTCCCACTTTTAAGCAATTCCCTGAATGGTTCTACCAACCCTGAGTATTTAAGAACGAACCTCCTGAAAAAGTTGCAAATTCCCAGGTAAGTTTTTAACTGTTTAACATTCTGTGGCACCTCTGCGTTAAGTATCTTATTAACCCTACTTTCTTCTGGTGTCACACCTCTACTCGACACTCTATGACCTAAAAATGTCACTTCTGATTGACCGAATGACGACTTAGACAGCTTCAAAGTGAACCCTTCCTGATCTAACTTCTGAAAAACTATATCTAAATGACGTAGATGCTCCTCAAAACTACGTGAACTAATTACCATATCATCTATGTAAACGGTTACAAACTCTCCTGTGTCATCCCCTAATGCGATGTTTAAAGCCCTAATTAAAGCTGCTGAACTACTCTTTAACCCATAAGGTGTTCTACAAAATTGATAAAGGTTATATTTACGACTAAAAGCTGTAAATGGTCTATCTTCGTACATAAGTGGCACTTGCCAAAAACTGGAACTCAAGTCTACACAAGTGAAATACTTCTTCCCCTCAAATGTTTGCATTAATTTTTCTATTGACATAGATTTCAGCTGATCTGAACTAATTCTACTGTTAACCAAACGAGCGTCTACGAACCGTGCCGTCGGTCTTGGGTACCGTGATCAAAGAATTAACATATGGACTGTTAGAGTGCTCAATAATCCCATCTTCAAGCATCTGGTTAATTTGTGCCTCAACTGCACTCTGATAAGCGAAAGGTACAGGATATATATGTCCTGTGAATACTGACCTATCAATAACGTTCAATGAATGTGTATAGCAATTGGCCATACCAATGCGATCCTCAAAAACTTTCCTATTACACAATAACACAACATAGAGCCGAACACATTGTTCCCCCTCTATATTACCCTGAAACGCAGCATCACGTAACGAGTCCTCTAGACTTCCGTTCGTAATCACACTGCGCACAAAACATGGAGAACCCCGCTCTACGGCTGGCGATATCTCATTTAAAGTACAAATCACACCTACAATACTACTCCTCTGAATATGGTCATTGAACGCTACTTCTACTTCAGAATCTCCCCATTTAAATTTCAAACTCCCTACATCATAACATAAGTTACCAGACACTCTACTTAGCCACTCTGAACCCAAGATAACACTGAATACTAAATTTGGAATTACAAGGCAAATCTGCTTCTCTACATGATTATTAATTTTAATGTCTACTAAAACTTGCTTAGAAATTACTTTAGACCTCTTCCCAACAGCTGTGATAACAAAAGTGCTTTTAATTGGCATCTCCTCAAAATTTACTCCAGTTCCTTTCATTTTATCATAAAATGCACTACTTATGCAACTCTTCATACAACCACTATCAATTAAAACATCTGTGTACGCCTCGGACACGTTAAATTTAACTATGGGGCTCTTACTAGCCACTTCCTGAATAATACCTTCATCATTTAGTTCATGTAATAATTCATTTCTTACATTTAGGTCATAGTGTTCCTGTATAATTGTATGGACAGGGCATGCTACAGACTGAGATTCTGACCTTACTTCGCAGCCTGGTTCGCGTTTAAAGAACCACTACAGCTGGCCGTAGTACTACTAACTACTGAACTGGTCTGGTTGTTCTGGGCTGTGTTGTCATTGTTTGGCTGTATATTACTACCACTAGGCTGTCCTCTTCCTTGACCCCTATTCTGGTTGTAATTATTGTCATTATAATTTCTCCCTTGATTTCCCCTGAAATCATTGTTTCTCCCTTGATTTCCCCTGTAATCATTGTTCCTCCCTTGATTTCCCCTGAAATCATTGTTCCTCCCTTGATACTGATTACCATAGCCATTTCCTCTGTTCTGATTTAGCTGATTATTATTATTTCTATTTTGAGCGTTGGCTCCTTCGCCACCGTTCCCTTGAACTTCTTGATGCCTGGCTTCATTAGTTCTATTATTATTATTATTACCCTGGTTCCGATTGAAATTGTCCTCATAACCCCCTCTCCCTAGTGCATCAAATGTGCTTAACAAATTTTCTACTTGTGATATTGTCTTTACATTCTGGATACAAGCAGCCTCCTTGATCCTATAGGGAAAGTGCCTAAGTAGCAACCTTACCACATCACTTTCCTCCTTCAAGCCATCCAGATATTTACACACTAATACCTGCCCTAAAAAGTATTCGGTCATGGTGGAGCTTCCTTTAGGGTTATATTTACCACACACTACTCCCTCACGATGCTGCGACTGAATAACCTCATTCCAGAACTTTTCACAGAATTTCATTTTAAAGTCATTAATATCAGTAAACTTGTCTCTGTAGACAGCAAACCAATTCCTCGTTTCCCCCACAAACACTTGTTCTAAAATTTCAACTACCTGGCACCACCCAATACTACCATTTTCCAACCTCTCCCCGAATTTATTTTCTATAGTGTTCATGAACTCCATTGGGCACCCCTGTCGATTTCTGAACTTACCCAGTTCTACCTCCCTGTGTGTGCTATTCACAAAAACTGGCCTATTCTGACTATTTTCTTGCCTGATCCTAGCTTTTAATTTTAACTCTAATTCTGCGATTTTCTCCTCAGCCTTCCTCTCAATACTGTTTACTGTTAATTTAATGTTTCCTTCTGATTCTTCTACTTTATCATATAGCTTTGCTTGTTTCTCCTCAATCTTGCTAATGCTCTCTCTATTACTCTCTCTTAAATCATTTATTTCTGCAACTATTTGTGAGTGGACTTTCTCAATTCTACCCCCCAGCTGTTCCTTAACCTCTTTAGTAGCTACCTGAATTTTGTCAATTTCTCCCCCCAATTGCTTTTTGACCTGCTGTGTTTCCAGTTGCACTAGTTCTTTTAAATATTCAGCCTGTGTACTGATTCTAATTTCCAACTCCTCCTGTACTTTTCCTAATTTTCTGTCTACATCTGCAATAATCTCTTTAGCATTTTCTTCCATTACTCCCCTGATTTCACCTCTAATCAGTTCGAATTTGTCACTCATTTCCCTACTGTTTTGTTCTAATTTAGCATTTAAAGTTTCAGTACTCTCTCTATTTTCCTTACTGTTTTGTTCTAATCTGGCGTTTAAAGTTTCATTACTCTCTCTATTTTCCCTACTGTTTTGTTCTAATTTTGCATTATTCTGTTCTAATTTTGCATTTAAAGCTTCTGTACTTTCTTTATTTTCCCTACTGTTTTGTTCTAATTTTGCATTATTCTGTTCTAATTTTGCATTTAAAGCTTCTGTACTTTCTTTATTTTCCTTACTGTTTTGTTCTAATTTTGCATTATTCTGTTCTAATTTTGCATTATTCTGTTCTAATTTTGCATTTAAGGCATCACTACTAACTTTGTTCTGATACATGAACTCGAGAAGTAAAGTTTTTAATTCTGGTTGGCCGCCTACACTCCCTGTTTCAGTATCGGGATTTACCTCCGCTGCCCCCGGTACTACCATCACTCGACATACTGCTCGTATCATCACTCTCCAGTTGATGACCACTACGTAACCTCATCTGTCTTTCTTTCTCATCCCCCATAATGATATACACTGATAAAGACAAATAACCCCCAAAATACAGGCACAGAAATATATACCCTTCTCCTTCCACAAATGTTATTAGGTTTTCAGTCCCAAGTTGTCGGCGACAATTGTAGCAGATTTGCTTAGGCTGGGATGACAAGTGAAACGGTATTTACTTTGCTCCACGTTGAGCGTACAAATGTAGCAGTTTTGCTAGCCCACCCTTTGCCTAAGCTATGTTGTTTTTAATGGGCGCCAAGACCTCAATGCAATGTTGAAATCTAAATTTGTATTTAACAACGTCTAGCTCTGGCAGAACACCTTCAAGACTCTATTCACTCAGATCGTGGTATGATTTGATCATTAACCCAACAAACAATTGTATCAGGAGAAGGAATTGGTCTATATCTAATGCTACCTACTGAAAGCAAAGATTGCATTGTAAAAGAAATGAATTTATTATATAAATCAAGAATAGCAAAATTAATAATAATAATAATAAGTTTAAAATTTAAATTGGAGCGTTGCGATTTTAATATTACCGATAGAAAATTACGTGAAAACGGAGTCTGATAAATTATTGATTTTACTCTTATTCCCAAGCTATGAAGTTACTGAAATATGAAATATAAAACAAAAAGAAATGAGAGATTGCGTATTTCGGCGTCATTCGCGCTTACCACTGGAAATTGCCAAAGCATTTCCCTCGTACTGGATGATGCTGGGAGCTTCCCACAGTCTCCTGGACGTCTCCATCTCCGTCGATATTTGATGATATTCTGGTAGATTAGATACTTCTATGGTCCGTACATCGGACCCAAACACTCGTACAACCACACTGGTTAAGTTTTACAAAAGTTAGTCCTCCACTCCACGGAACATCAGAGCGACTCCCGCGTGAACCATACTCGTTAAGTTCTATACAGATAGTCCTCGTTCCACGGAACACTGAACGATATATGCACCCGTCGCATCCCCACTCTTCATCCGACTTCTAGCTTACGTGGTCTCCACTGATTGGCTGCTCCCCACTACTTCCCCTTCTCAGGCTCATTACACACAGCGCGCGAATGATGAAGACGATTTCCGTTCCAACCATTCGCCTTTCCTTGACGCTGCGACCCAGGATTGCGTCATGCTTCCCGACAAGATTAAGCGTGTACTTGAATTCCCAGTGAGTCACGTCTCTCGATATACCCTAACTGACGAAAACTCCGTAAAATTCCGCAATCACATAATTTTCTATGATATTGTCGTTCGTAATAATTTGCTTGATAGCGTTTTCTAAGACATAGAAAACCTATCTGAATACTAATAATTTTTATAAAATGCTCCGAAAATACCTTAATAATAATTATAATAAATTAATAATAATAATAAATTAACATGAAAAATTCTCTTGGCTGAAAAATTTGCCGCGTAAATAAATATAGAATGGCTTCCTACTGACTTATGCCAGTTGCATAAAAACCCCTCGAAAAACACGTTACAATACCAGATGGAGAGCCGGGAATCGAAGGCCCTTCGAGGTGACAGCCTAGAACGCTAGGCACTACGCAACGAGGTGGACTAATGTAACCGTAACTGTACCGTGAAGTAAACTGCGAAATATTATACTGTATTATAAAATTGAATTTTATGAATAACAGGGGAAAGGGCAAAGGTACCTGAATTAGCAATTAAATCTATAACACATCATCATCAAAGAGCTGTTATAGCACGAAGAAATCAATTTGAAATCTGACCATTTACTCATTTTGATTCTGAAAGGATGGGTTTGGTCTTCTGGAGAGCGATTGCTTACTGGTCAGATACTATGGACATTACTCTTAAAATGCACGCTCGTCACGAATCTCTACTCAGTATAAAACAAAGTCCCCGATTCTTGGATGTCACGGGTAATCTCGAGAACCTTTGGATGGATATTGATGTGGTTTTCACCACTCTGTAAAGGATATCTCCAGGATGATTTCTGTAAAAAATAATTTATTTATGATCAAAGGAGGCCGAGCAGTAACGATTTCAGTGAAAAAGTCGGGAAAAAGAACTGGCGTCCGAGCTCACGCTGGGCAAACCGTTAAAAATATCTAAATGCTACAAGTGTAGGAATTGTTCAGCAAGAAAGTTCTACAAAAAAGGCCGCGAGAGCATATCTCTAACTTCAATACATCGCCCACTATAAGTGTTTTTACGTTTTCATTTCTTCCAACCAAGTCCATTCAAATACTGATGCGACAGTTTACGAGCTAGCTAAGGGCGAGTCTATCACCCCTGTTACAGCCTAACTAGCGGTCAAACCTATTACTCCAGATACAGCCAGCAGCAAACCGTCGAGTCGTGTTGAGTTAAGACTTCAGAGAAGGGTGGTGGTGTTTGGAGTTTCCCTGGAAGTGCAACTCGGCTTTTCTTCATTTCACCTGTGAACGTTCCGTTCCCCAAAATAGAGTCAAGTTAAGATTGGACGGAAGAGTGATTTGTGTTTCATGCACCTCGCCATTCCCTGGACGTGAAACTCGGCTTTTCTTCATTTCGCCTGTGCACTTTTCGTTCCGCAAAGTTAAGATTGGACTGAAGGGAGATTTGTGTTTCATGCTCCTCGCCATTCCCTGGAAGTGCAACTCTTCATTTCACCTGTGAACTTTCCGTTCCGCAAAATACACAGTTAAGTTAATATTGGACTGAAGGGGGATTTGTGTATCATGCACCTCGCCATTCCCCTGGAAGTGCAACTCGGCTTTTCTTCATTTCACCTGTGAACTTTTTGTTCCGCAAAATACACCGTCAATTTAAGATTGGATGGAAGGGGGATATGTGTTTCATGCACCTCGCCATTCTTAAATTACGTCTGACATGAATTCGCTATATAATAGTCCAGTCAGTGATTTTAAGCCATCTTGCCGAGATGTAAAACCGATATAGGTCATAGTTCATTGACATAAAAATAGCGCTTATCACGTAACGATGAAACAGAGCAACAAATAATTTCTCGATTGTCACAAGAGAAAGAAAGACTTCGTCCTCGGCTCCTTCAAACCGTTGCTCAAGAAGAACACCGTCTGACCCACGATCAGAAACAAGCTTATGACACTAAGAAGGAAGGTAGGATATTTTTTCTCGATGCCCCTGCAGGCACAGGCAAAACGTTCTTGATTAATTTGTTGCTCGCCAAAGTGAGGTCTGGTGGTAATATTGCTCTTTCCATCGCATCATCTGGAATTGTAGCCACTCTTTTGGAAGGGGGAAGAACAGCACATACAGCATTTAAACTTCCTCTGAAAGTCAGCAGTAATGATGGAAGAGTACGTATTTTTCAAAACAAAGTAACACTGCCAGTTTAACATGAAGTATAACATAAATTTCTCGCCAAATCAATACTTTTTACTTACATGAAAATTCTACAGGTACATGTTTCGAAAACACATAATGTTTTCTTCCTCAGCCCACTTATTGGTGTAAAACATCATATAACATCGATAACCTCACTAAATAACAAAAACACAGTTCACATTTATTCCAAAATTGTTCTTTAGTTGTATGGGAGGAGGCTACAATGTCGCACAAAACTTCCGTTGTAGCTGTAGAAAGGACCTTGCATGATCTAAGGAATCGGAACACACCTATGGGTGGCTGCACAGTTTTGTTCGCCGGAGATTCTTGTCAAATCTTACCAGTTGTTACCAGAGGAACGAGAGCCGACGAAGTGAATGCTTCATTAAAAAGATCTTACATCTGGCCGGATATAACAAAATTGGCACTCAAAACTAACATGAGAGTACTCTTATATTCAGAAGATAATAGTCTGTTTGCTAATTTGTTACTTAGAGTCGTAAATTGAGTTTTACCGGTCATTGACGGGAAAATTACCCTCAGTCACGATTTCTGTGTTTTAGTAAGCAGCTTTCAAGAATTGATTGATAGCGTTTATCCTCAAGTCCATGACCTATCTAACAAGTCTCATTCATAGTTTAAAGAAAGAGCAATCTTATCGCCGACAAACGAACAAGTTGTGAAAATTAATGACTTGGTGTTCTCCAAATTCACTGCCCAGGCTCAAGTATATTACTTAGTAGACGCAGTAGTCGATAGTGAAGAAGCTGTTCATTACCCTACAGAATTCCTAAACTCTTTACTTCCTTCTGGCTCGCCACGACACGAGCTTATTTTAAAAGTGGGAGTGCCTATTATATTGCTACGTAATTAACACCCACCAAAGTTATGCAATGGGACGCGATTGGTAGTGAAAACTTTGAAAAACTGGTTCATTGAAGCAACTATCTTAACTAGCTGTGGTACAGGAGAAACGGTCTTAGTACCCAGAATCCCTATGATTCCTTCAGATTTCCCTTATCATTTCAAACGAGTACAATTCCCAGTAAGAGTCTGCTTTGGCATGACTATAAACAAAGCACAGGGTCAGACACTTAGCATGACTGGAGTTGATCTCGGTGGAGAATTTTTTCTCATGGACAGCTTTACGTGGCTCTATCGCGTGTTACATCAAACCGCATTTTTTTCGTGTTCACTGCTGGAGGGAAAACGACTAATGTCCTATACAAGGAAATCTTATAAGACCTCGGTTAAAAGTAGCCTATCACCTTGCATTCATAACTGTTCCCGGGCGAAGACGGGGGCGGGTTGCTAGTATAATATAAAACTCAAAAAGTACAAAAATAGTTAACGCCTCGTGAGGATAACTCTCACAAGTGGCTTTCCATGGTTTTCCCCCTTTACTCCAGGCAGATGACTAGTTGGAAATTCTTTTTCCTTAATGTGATATGCCTAAAGAAACGTTTAAATGACTGGATTTAGTTACCAGTTTAACACTATCAAGGACGATTAGGGAATACATCATATTGTGTTTATTTCAAATTTTGAAGAGATGAGCAATTGAAAGAATTATCTACTCCCTTTCTTCCTTCGAGGTGAAATGACACGTCTGACGGTTCGGATCCCACGTTAAAAGGAGGTCCCATGGCTTGTGGCCGCTATATTACTGTCACTTAAAACCACAAGATTTCTTTATTACCTCCTTAAAGGCTATATTTGTCTTGAGAAACATTCGTGGGCCACATGCTAGTTTTGTAAATACTGTTTAGCCCTTTTTGTGAGTAAATATCCCTGATCGTGCAATTATTTATTTATTGATGTGTAACATCTTTCCACTCGGTTGCTGGATATTTTTGTGGGAGTGATTTTGAAAAATGGGACGGAAGTGTGTAAGACGCACTGCCAGGTGGATCGAATCCCTCCTGGCTGCTATAGTAGACAGGAGGGATGCGATCCAGCTGGCAGTGGTACCATGTAGAATACATAATTTGTGTATCACATATGGATTATTTCAAGGTTTGGAGGCACCATTACAGATATTTCTAGAATAAATCATCTTCAAGTTGTCGTTCTTTGGTGTAAAAATATTCTCTATACCATATTTGCCGAAAACAATATATTATGATTTATTTAGAGTATGTTTTTCAATCTCTGGATAAAAGTGATGGGCATCCACTTCCCGAGTAACTTTGCTCAACACTTTCATATTGAACGGTAAACGATCATGCGAACTCTGGTGTCAACTGATTGAAACACAAACCACATGTTAAAAGTCTTTGTATCAGTATTTAAATGATTATATGCTTTAATATGAAACATTGCAACTAGTCGGCAAAGCCGGTATTATGTTTTTGCACAATGGCTATTCAGATATTAACCCACATAGCGGTAATGCAGTGATCGGCACGTGAAAATGAGTACTTGTACTTTAAATATATGTGGTTGTAATGGCTGAGTGGATAGCTTCTTGGTCTGCGAATCATGAGATCGCAGGTTCGTACCCCAGTCCCGGCAATTATTTTTGCTACCGGATTATCGATTTAAACGATATCAATCATAATATTATGCGTCATTTTAACAGAATCTACATGCAATGACGATTTATCTAATTTTAATTACAATAGTTTGCACCAAGCAGGAGTTGGGAAATTTGATTTATTGAACATTATTTCTAGTAGTCTATAGATAGGATAGAGACTATGGTTTCATTCCTCCTCTTAATTTACAATATAATGTGTGATGTTTGTTCAAACATGTGTGACAGTAGCATATCTCCAATTCATTCTACACATTCATCATAGTACCAGTATGAAAACGGAGCGTAAATTAACCATTTAAGAATGTCCAAGCTGTGTAGGAGTAGGATAACATGTCAGATGACTTCACATACATTTCATATCAATATCATAGTATGATTGCATGTCAGATGTTACACATCATATGCGACTACTGTAAGGCTCGTATCTTTTTTATTTATGTTTTTATTTATTTATTTATTTATTTATTTCAAATAAAGCATCAGTTCAGATGGCAGAATTTAACAATGAATCATCAATATTGAAGGAATTGTTTTGAAAAAAGCATAGGCTAATTGTGGATCAAGGAGAGTTCGGGAAATCTTGGTAGTCATTAATAAAACATTGGAGTCGAATAAATATTCAATATACCGCATAAAAGTATAAATCCACAAATTCCGTTCTGTCAAATACTGTAGTATCGAATTGGAGCCATAACTGTTCATTGTGGTATGCCCCACTTGTGCTGAAATACCATGCTTTCTGTTCAGAAACGTCTTATTTACTAGGAAGCTGACTTGTTTTAATAATGTTATGTACTGCTTTAAGTGCAAGTCAGTTGTTTTCATTTGAAAATTGCCAGGAATGTTCTCCACTAAACAGGCCGGCGGACCACGTGTTGATCACCCCTGATCAATACAGATATTATGTAAATTTACGTTACCGTTTTCATGTATGGAGAGGGGGGATTATCCCTCCCCCTCTCTTTAGATCCGCCACTAACATCAAATATTAGTATTTTTAGAACTATAACTAAGGACGCGCTACAGCAGGCAATGCGATTCAATCCATCACCTGCGGAGCGGAACTTAACAGTGCGCAAAGTACTGACCGGATTCAAAATTTGCATTTCAGAATCCATTTCAAGGAACTAGACACGATAAGACATTGAGTGCAGCGGCTGGGTGTAGCAGTGGAACGTTCCTTGCGGGCGACAATACTCGTAGTTCCAGGTCACGGGCACTCACTTCGCATAAAGGGACTTTGTTATTAAGGGAGGACAGCAACTTGGTACCTACAGTGTTTTAGGGAATCATCTATATATTTAAAACAATAAGGTGATTTTTGTTACTGCGAGAATGATCTAACGTCTTAACCGATTGACTTCGTGATGCATTCTAACGAGAATTCTTGGCATGTAGATTTGCAGAGTGTCTTTAAAAGGATAATATATGTTAGGGTACATTTTTAAATTATTAAAGAACAAGATGTTCAGTAAAGAACATATAGCCTACTTTCTCCTAAATGCATGGGTATTGTTATAACTCTCTGTCCTTTTCAAGGAGTATAATTGAATGTTGGTTGTACTAGCTTCTTGAAATACAAAGTGCTATACGGATATTAAACATGAATATGAGGTGCCCTTTGCTACTGCTACCTCTGTACAAAATTTCATTCAATTCGGTTTCATCATGTTTGAATTGATATAGTGAATTGATTTGCACACATACATGGCCGCTATCTGCAAACTATTGGGCTGATGACCTAGTAGTTCAGTCAAAAGATGCTTCCCACAAAACGGTATGTTGTTGCAAAATTTTGTAGAGATCAAATGATTAGGTTGGTTGTAATTTGATTTAAGCTTTTAACATTTAGGTGCGTGCCATTCCGTTTCAGTCAAGATGGCGGCGATATAAAACATGACACTGAGGTGCCTTTTGCTAGTGCTGACTCTGTACAAAATTTCATTTAATTCGGTTTCACCGTGTTTGAATTGATAGGGGGAATCGATTTGCCCTCATACATGACCGCCATATGCAAACTATTGGGGTGCTGCCCTTGTAGTTTAGTTAAAAGACGCTCGCCATATGAATATATGTTGTTGCGAAATTTGGTAGAGATCGGATGATTAGGATAGTCGTAATTTGATTTAAGCTTTGAACATTTGGGTGGCCGCCATTACGTTTCCGTCAAGAGGGCGGCGATATTAAACATGACACTGAGGTGTTCTTTGCTAGTGCTACCTCTGTAACAAATTTTGTTCAATTCGGTTTCACCTTGTTTGAATTGATAGGGGGAATCGATTTGCACACATACATGACCGCCATCTGCAAACTATTGGGCTGATGATCTTGTAGTTTGGTCAAAATAAGCTTCCCACATAATGGTATGTTGTTGCAAAATTTGGTAGAGATAAGATGTTTAGGTTGGTCGTAATTTGAATTACTCTTTTAACATTTGGGTGGCCGCCCTTACGTTTCCGTCAAGACGGCGGCGATATAAAACATGACACTGAGGCGTTCTTTGCTAGTGCTACCTCTGTACCAAATTTTGTTCAATTCGGTTTCACCGTGTTTGAATAGATAGGGGGAATCGATTTGCACACATACATGGCCGCCATCCGCAAATTATTGGGCTGATGATCTTGTAGTTTGCTCAAAAGACTTTTCATACATAAAGGTATAATGTTGAAAACTTTGGTAGAGATCAGACGATTAGGTTGGTCGTAATTTGTTTCAAGCTTTTAACATTTGGGTGGCCGCCATTACGTTGTCGTCAAGATGGCGGTGATATAAGATGACCTTGTAGTTTAGTCAAATGACGCTCGCCGTATAAATATATGCTGTTGCAAAATTTGGTAGAGATCGGATGATTAGTTTCGTCGTAATTTGATTTAAGCTTTGAACATTTGGGTGGCCGCCATTACGTTTCCGTCAAGATGGCGGCAATATAAAACATGACACTGAGGTGCCCTTTGCTATTTCTACCTCTGTACTGAACCCAACGGTATTAGGCTGACTGGTGTCGAACCTGGATCTCTGGGATAAATGAGAACAGACTAGAGATGCCAGCAAGAAACGAACACAAGATCTTTTGAGGGAGTTTAAGCTATAAAAACCCCTAAAGAAACGACACATTAAATCACTGTTGTGATATGAACAAATTTTGACATTATTTTTTAATATAATGTAGAAAATATTAGCAGAATACGGCAGTATTGCGCTGTAAGAAGCATACAATTCTGGACTTAGTGCAGAGAGTTAGAACTCTTGACAGCTTGCAAATGAGCCTGGAATAGAGGCGTGGTTTCGTGGAGCCATGCCAGTCACTAGGATATATTTATGCTGTCTGAGACGAGGCAGGACAGTAATATATGGGCAAGTGAATCCCCGACACATAAGGAGATGTCCAGTGGGGTGAGAAGATGCCAGAATAATTTAATGATTACTCGTGAATGGAGTAACTCAGAGACATGAGGATTGCACGTATGTGAATGTATTGCCATGAGGCTAATTATCAAGCCGTTAAACATTGAAATCGAGGAAGATTTAATGTAACGCGCAAGGACATTGTAGGAATGAGGCCAGCGCCATAATCTGACCATGTCTTCGGGGAAAAACCAATGACGCGGCTTGGGGACGCGCTGGCAAAGGCAATTAATGTTAATTAATTGGCCGATCGATCCTCGGACACACAGGCGGTTATGTGATCAGCGAGGCAAAATAGACCAGGAAAACGTTATTTCAAGACCAGAGAAGCACGGATAGAGAAGATGAAGCTCCAAGGAAATGTTAGACCTATTTTTCGTCTCCAAACAGATATAAGGTCAGTGGAACGAGCAGTCGAGGTCAGTTGAACCATAGTCTAGTGCGGAGCGCACGTTGCCGGAGTCCAGGAGGGGGACGCGCGCACTTTGACATATTTAGTGTTCAACATAGTAACCGTGCAGTATAACGCACTAGTTAGAAGAAGTAATAAGGACAGTCGTGCCATACTTTTATAGTCGGCAGTACAAGTGATTACTATTGAGTACGCAGTAAATGTACCGTGTGGTGTACATTTTAAGACAATGTCATATTAGGAAATCGTACCTCATGACGAGGAGATATTATGTGGTATCATAATAATGTACGTGGAACTGTCCGAGGCTTTGTTATAAGCAGATCATTCAAGGAGACTGTAAGTTCGGCCGAAGGACAATTGGAAGTGGTAATTGTACAACTACAATGTAAAATGGACGAGCGCAATATATAAGCTATTGGTTAGACATAATAATAGGATGTCGAACGGCGCAGGTATAAACTTTGTTATTCGAGGGATGAAATTTCGCAGGGATACCACTGTAATTAATGCTCAGGACGAGGTGGAAGTATATCTATGCTATATCGGGAAATTATCTAAGGATAGAAATTGATAGACAGATTGGGGACCGCTAGGAATCATCAGGCAGAGTATCGAGACTTTCGAACGAGGTGCGGGATATTCGTGAAGGACAGATCTTCAACGCCTGCATTTCTGAAATTCTGCAAGGAAGGGTCAACCATTAAGAAATGTACATAGTGATCGTGTGATGTTAGTGATGGTCATTTAAATATATGTAAAATTACCAGTGTAATAATTGATATAACGTGTTTTGTGAAAAAGGAAGCGAAAGCTTCGACATGGAGAAGCAGTGTGCAGTGTGTTTTGTAATGCAAAAATTATGTAAAATGTGTTTGCAAAGTGAAATAATGCCTTGCTAACTTGCAAATGATGGCAGGCCTTAAGGGAGAAAATATATGGTCGGAGCCACCAGATTAGCCAATGTAAGTACCCAAAACCATGATTTTGTAGTGAGTGTAGTCCACTGTATGTTGAGTGACGTCAAAATTGTAGAATATGCCAATAAGAGTCAATTTTGGGAGGTAGAACCTTCAGATAGTAATGTTGTATTGATTTTAGTCAAGTTAAGATGTCTTTATGCATCATTGAGTGGATAAATCGTTACCACTATTGTAAGATGGCAATTGAGTTAAATAGAATGTTAACGTAACGAACACGGATGTTCGGTTATTGATTATATAAATATGGTTACGTTGTGTCGGTATAGGGGAAATTTATGTCAGTAATAATAATGAGAATAAATGAATACAAATCAGGGAGAATGTTTGTAAGCAAAATATATGTGCTAAGTTGGAATACTTGTGTATCCAAGCAGTAGTATTACGTGATGGGCTAAGCAAAGGAATTAAATATCAGAGTATATTATTATAATGGATAAAGAAATATGCAAGAATAGGAACTGGAAGGGTTTAATAGTGAATTGAATCGCAGCTTGATGAATAAGCTTATAAGAGTAATTGATAGAGATTATCTTACTAATTAAAGGACGGGATCATCTCACAATGGTCATGGGAGCCAGGTAGTCTAATCGACGTGTGAAATCTCGTATAGCCAAGGGCATACAGAGGTATTATTGTTGCCAGAGCGTATTTAGTGAAGGAAACCCTAGCTCTGAGTATTGCTATGAAATGTTCCGGGTTCGAATCCAGTGGTGCATGGGAGGATAACAATGGACACCTCAGCATGACACCTGATATCGACCGAGAACTAGCTATTGTGTGAATAAATTCAGCTCCTGGGAGTTAATTTGGACGGCAGGAAGTGGTGCCTGACCGTGTTCTTTAACAAAAAGATGCCGGCTATTCCAATTCGACATGTGTTTGATGAATCTCGTTCCTTCATATGAATGTAAATGGACCTGTTGAGGCCAGCTATTTATATCCTAAGGATAGGAATAAATGCTTAAACAATTCCATATTCCGTCTTGCATACAGTTGAGTTAGATCATATGTGTTGTGCAGGTCATTGAGACGGCACTATTGTATTTGAAGCCACGTGCTACTTCTTGGAAAGAAAAGGAAAAAGGGCAAGAGGGGGGTAACAAGTGTTGTGTTACAGCCCGCTGCGGACCCATTGTATACAGGAAGGGCCAGGGGGAAGAGGCTTTAAACTACCCAGGCTTGGAGGGTGACATTTAGAGTGGAAATACTTTGAAACCCTGTTTGTTATAAAATAATTATTGTAGTATTGTATAATGAATTTGTGTGGTTTGAAACACATTGATATTCAAGGATCATTCTGATAACTTAATACTTGGCGAACTTATGAGATGTTAAAAGTTGCATTTTTATACTGACATTGTCACCTATTTCCGAAGGTGGATACCAGATGTCACACGCTACGCCCACGCAAGGGTAGCATAAAATCCCACCCGACACAGCGGTAACGGAATCATTATTTAATTGAACTCATTACGGCATACAGTGGAACTACATAAAGGGGTAGAATTACAAGTAACAGTGGAGTTGCAAGTAAATCTGATGTGCAACTCATAAATTGGTTAATGCATGGTAGAGCATTTTGGTGGGAAGGGAAATACAGAACATAAGTGTACGCATAATGTAAAGTAAAATGTGTTGAGAATAAACAACTAGATTGTGAAATTAAAGTGGTCACAATAGGTGACGTAAGATTGTAAGTACAGTTGTATGTGTATTTTACCAGTGCATCAGCGCACTTGAGAATGAATTTCATGTTAATCTCATGGTAAATGAATCAATAATCATTTGGATTTGCGAGGCTAAAATGCGAATAATAGTGGATTGAAGGCATAAGTTTTGCAATGTTTTGTGTTTTATTGTTGGGATTGTGTTTTTGTCTGTGCGAAGCCATGATTTAGAGCTCAATTAAAGTCTTTAGAATAGAGTTGTGCCTTATTATTGTAGAGTTGATACCTTTTTGTCTCAGATCAAAAATATGCAACTGCTCAGTGGGTAAACGGTACACGCCTGAGGACTGATGCTAGCTGGAGGCAGAAGTATGTTTTCCATGGAAATTATTCACATGGGTACAGTACCTAATTTCGTTCAATTCGATTTCACCGTGTTCGAATTGATAGGGGGGGGGGGACAGACATTCAGAGTACACCCACTCACACACACACGGACACACAGACACACACACAGACAGACACACAATTTTTGGCCCTGTGTAGATCTCTTAAGTCTACTTTCATTTTTTGCAAAAATTAAAAGTAGGCTAAAAATGTAATATTTGTCACTCCCGCGCTTGCACACAATGGTTCTATTCCACCAGAGAAATGTCGGATCCCACCGCGTCTTACTGAGATCTTTGTTTATGAGAATTAAAAAGGGGGGAAATATTGTTGTGGCTCTATGGCTCAAACTTTAAGAGTAAGAATATGTGGAGGCAAATCACTTAATGGGCAGAGAGCTATAATACTTCGACTTGATTTAACATCTTCCAATAAAACATTTCAATTTTCCAATTTCCAATTCGCTTGGCGTACTTAATCACAATCAATAAAGCTCAAGGGAAACTCTGGAACGTGTAGGTCTCCATTTGCCTGATCAAGACTTCAGTCATGGCCAGTTATATGTTGCGAAGTCGATCGTTCGACGCCCTCAAAGTTGCAACAGTCTCAAAAAGTAATCGTTCAAAAAATGCATACTGTGTAAGAGAATCCTTCAGTAAATATTTCCCCAATGGCTGTCATGTTTTGACGGGTATCAAATAGTAGTTTTTAAATGGTATGGACTCAATTATTTCTGCAATGCAGAAAGTGACCAAATTAACTGCTCTCAACAGGACCGCGCAAGACTCAACCAGATACTGTAAGTAGCCTGTACAATACAATCTGAATTGACCATTTACAACAACCACATATTCACTCCAAACAAGCAAATTACGGAGTCAATCACCTCTTCCAGTATCTCAACAAAACATCACATAGACTACAACTAACAAATATTGACGGGTTGCATCATCTCAACTCATACTGCAACTAAATAAGTGTATACATGGTAAATAATTTCACCCATATTTTTAGACATAGATTTTATAGCCTAAGTGTAATGGATTTGATGATGATCGCTTGACGATCGAAACTGGTAATCCAAGTGTATTTATCAATCTCAGGTATTTTTCAGGATTAGGGAATAACCCATCTCATTTGGGTACAATCGTGTTGACCGACAGAAAAGCATTTTTTTACGAAGGCAACAATGAACAAGATGTTCAGTAAAGAACATATAGCCTACTTTCTCCTAAAAGCATGAGTATTGTTATAACTCTCTGTCCTTTTCAAGGAGTATAATTGAATGTTGGTTGTAGTAGCTTGTTGAATACAACGTGCTATACGGATATTAAACATGAATATGAGGTGCCCTTTGCTACTGCTACCTCGGTACAAAATTTCATTCAATTCGGTTTCACCGTGTTTGAATTGATATAGTGAATCGATTTGCACACATACATGGCCGCTATCTGCAAACTATTGGGCTGATGACGTAGTAGTTCAGTCAAAAGATGCTTCCCACAAAACGGCAAGTTGTTGCAAAATTTTGTAGAGATCAAATGATTAGGTTGGTTGTAATTTGATTTAAGCTTTTAACATTTAGGTGCGTGCCATTCCGTTTCAGTCAAGATGGCGCGATATAAAACATGACACTGAGGTGCCTTCTGCTAGTGCTAACTCTGTACAAAATGTCATTTAATTCGGTTTCACCGTATTTGAATTGATAGGGAGAATCGATTTGCACATATACATGGCCACCATCTGAAAACTATTGGGCTGATGATCTTTTAGTTTGGTCAAAATATGCTTCCCACATACAGGTATGTTGTTGCAAAATTTGGTAGAGATCAGATGATTAGATTGGTCGTAATTTGATTTAAGCTTTTAACATTTGGGAGGCCACCATTACGTTTCCATCAAGATGGCGACGATAAAAAACATGACACTGAGTTGCCTTTTGCTAGTGCTACCTCTGTACCAAATGACGTTCAAATCGGTTTCACCGTGTTTGAATTGATAGGGGGAATTGATCTGCACTTATACATAGCCGCTATCTGCAAACTATTGGGCTGATGATCTTGTAGTTTGGTCAAAATATGCTTACCACATAAAGGTATGTTGTTGCAAAATTTGATTAGGTTGGTCAGAATTTGATTTAATCTTTTAAAATTTGGGTGGCCGCCATTACGTTTTCGTCAAGATGGCGGCGGTATAGAACATGACACTGAGTTGCCTTTTGCTAGTGCTACCTCTT
Source organism: Meconema thalassinum (assembly GCA_946902985.2). Lineage (NCBI taxonomy): Eukaryota > Metazoa > Arthropoda > Insecta > Orthoptera > Tettigoniidae > Meconema > Meconema thalassinum. The sequence continues at coordinate 78,223,914 of OX336389.2, read as the reverse complement.
TACCAAATGGCGTTCAAATCGATCGGTTTCACCGTGTTTGAATTGATAGGGGGAATTGATCTGCACTTATACATAGCCGCTATCAGCAAACTATTGGGCTGATGATCTTGTAGTTTGGTCAAAATATGCTTACCACATAAAGTTATGTTGATGCAAAATTTGGTAGAGATCTGATGATTTGGTTGGTCAGAATTTGATTTAACCTTTTAAAATTTGGGTGGCCGCCATTACGTTTTCGTCCAGATGACGGCGATATAGAACATGACACTGAGGTGCCCTTTGCTAGTGCTACCTCTGTACCAAATTTCGTTCAATTCAGTTTCACCGTGTTTGAATTGACAGGGGGAATCGATTTGCATACATGGCCGCCATCTGCAAACTATTATGCTGATGACCTTGTAGATTAGTCAAAAGACGCTCGCCACATAAATATATGTTGTTGCAAAATTTGGTATAGATCGGATGATGAGGTTAGTCGTAATTTTATTGAAGCGTCGAACATTTGGGTGGCCGCCATTACGTTTCCGTCAAGACAGCGGCGATATAAAACATGACACTGAGGTGCCCTTTTCTAGTGCTACCTCTGTACCAAATTTTGTTCAATTCGGTTTCACCATGTTCGAATTGATAGGGGGGGGGGGACAACCATTCAGAGTACACACACACTCACACACAGACAGACACACACACATGGCCCTGTGTAGATCTCCTAAGTCTACTTTCATTTTTTGCAAAAATCGAAAGTAGGCTAAAAATGGCTTCAAACACTATATGACAAACGTACCTTGTAGAGAATCTGATGGAGACTCCAAATTAGTAACTACACACGAGCCATGGTTCAATCCACTAGTGCAGGGGTTCTCAAAGTGACCCCCCCCCCCCCCCCCCCCCCAGGAGGTAGGGCAGAGAGTGATAAAGGGGGGTGTCGGCCTTGATTGGAATATTTATAGTTTATATTCTGTAACAAATGTTACTATCCTCATATTAATGAACCTATCATAGGCAGGTAGCTCCCAAGACCATTCAAGAATAATAAACTCGTACCTTTGCTCTCTTATTTCACAAGAACTGACCAGTAGATCCTGCCAGCAGGAATTCTGAGAAAAGGTGGCGAGTAACATTTCCCACACAGCTCCCTTTCACTCGCCACCTGCAGTGACATCTCCTTACCAAACACTTAGTGACAATAAGCCGCTTGACAATGTCACCGCCACTTTCTTTCAAGAATGGATTCCAAGAATGGATTCTTCTATTTCTGCCGTTGCCGATTCGAATTCAGCTAGGCCTTTCCAGTCAGTTCAAAGACAGTGAGTGAACAGGTGAATTCTAGTGCGTGGTTAGCCAACTTTACAATAAACTGATACGAGTGACGCCATTACCCATTGGTAAGTGGCTTATTATAAGTGGTAAAAAGCGACCCCATGAAAGTGATAGTGCTTGTCCTCCTTCGGAAAAAGAACAAGGTTCAAATTTAAACAATGTCCATTGTTCTTCCGCGTCTACTTCTCCTTCCATCAGTATTATTAATTCTACACACAAAGTGAAAGTGCGTAAATGTCAAGGCGATTATCTGACATTTGGCTTTACCAGCATTCTTTCCAATAATAATCAGGAACAACCTCAATGCGTTCTTTGTTTGGAGATTTTAGCAAACAATAGTTTGAAGCCTGTGAAACTTAAGAGACACTTGCAGAGTAAACATCCAGACCGTGTAAGTAAACCTTTAGCATTTTTAAGCGCCTCGAGCAACAACTAAAAGGAAATGTTAGATTCCTAGAAAAGCACGCAACAGTTCCTAAGAAAGCGCTAAGAACATCCTTGGAGGTTGCACCGCTCTGGGCATTTACGTTAAACAAAATAGCAGAGGTATGAGGAATACAGTGGAAGCAAAAACAACAAAAACTAAACAGGATCGCTAAGGAGCGGGGAAAGGATGTCTTTTTCGATGCGTGCTGGGCCCAAGATTCCGGATAGAAAGAAAGATGATTTCCAAAAAAGGAAACGAATGAATTGTTTAAAGCAAATCAAAAGCGGAATTAAATTTATCGAATTGATCGAAGAACCCAGAAGCGTGTAGGTCGTGACTGCGTTACAGTACGAAGCCAAGACCGACGAAATCGAACGAGAGATAAGGTAACTTAAAATTACAAATGAAAGAGGACGAAGCCAAAGTGAACTACTTACTAATGTATTTAAAGTAAACTAAACAGGTGCGCATAAGAGTAAGGATTAATCTAAACACAAAATGAAAGGTAAACTTGAAGAGGCATTAAAATCACTTAATAATAAACAAAATAAAATTAATGACTAAAGATGGTACACAAAAACAATATCAAGAGAAAAGTGTATAAATGAACTTAAGTACAAACAAAGATGAAACAAGATAAATTAAAATGTATTTACAATCAATGTGCAACTAAACCGTAAGAACGACGCGATAACCAAAATTTAAAATACAAAAACCCAAAAGATAAAGAGTATGGATGAGTCGAATAAGAGAACACCTCTACTTACAAGGATGATCTGGACTAGAATGCCAGCGCCAAAAACAGAACTAAGACGCTCATGATGTTGTGAAATCATGGGGTAGGGGGTGAAAGGGTGGGGAGTGGAGGAGTGCGTATGAAGGGAAACGGGGGGTGGGGGATGACACTGAGTTACGTAATATAACGAAGTCAGAGGAAGTAACACAAAATTAACACATAAAAATAAACGAAATGAAAATTACATTAAATTACTTGACATTACCGGGACAGGAAATAAAAGAAAAAAATCAATCAGCTAAGAAATATGCTTCGTAGGAAGATGTGGGCTTACGCAGAGGTAGAAATGCCGAATCACAACGACATACGATGAAACAAAGGAAGTAATGTGGCGCATGGACAGTGATTAGCACAACAACCATCGCTCACATACATTTCAATAAAACAGAGGGAGGATCAAGCTGAAGACGTGAAACACAGCTCCGTAACTTCGCTGATTCCATCCACAAAAAACAAGGCTCTGATGCGACAATCCAACGGAGGTCGTCTCAAAAAAACGCCGAACCAGCTGGTGACGCAATACAGAGCATAATTAAGCCTCGTTGAAAAATAGCAGATATTTCAGACCTGAGAGATTTACGTAAAAATAAAACCGATTACATGAAAGGGAGGGATGACAAATAAACACAGAGACTTCGCTAAACTAACGTAAACAAAGGCGAAGGGACTTGGGTTCAAGGATCGAATTCACATCATCATAAGAAAAGGAAGTTATAAGTGAATCAAAGGAGACACAAAATGAAAAAATATGGAGAAACAGAAATTTAAAATGACCTCAAGTTAGATAAATTCAATGACTGAATCGTACTTACATTTAGTTGCTTTCTGGGTGCGGGCAAAAGCCCGACACGTGCACACACGTCCGTCTTACATGACGGCCCCTATTGGAAGGGAGAAACCTTCTCTTAAAGAACGCAGTAACGCGCCCGAGAAAAATAAGTCGTAGATACGACAAACATCCCCTCTCCGTATACATGGGTGGAGGGGGTCCAATGGCGAAGGCAAAGCCTGGCAACAAGTAGTGATTCAACCAATGTTAAAATTGTACATAAAGTGAGTTATGAGAAGGGTGAAATATTTCACCATATTGCGAGGTATTACAGGTACGTATGAAGTTTAGGCGCAGTACGAAAGACAGAGAAACTTATGTCACAATAATGCGACATGAAGGAAGATAATAATAATAATAACAATAATAATATGACAAAAAATAATGAACCTGATAAAAACGGTTCAAGGTATCCTATTTAATTGCAAAATCCAAATCACCACATATTATTGGTGAGAAATCACTTCTTCCTGCAGCCGTGAAAATGTGCGCGATCATGCATGGAGAAAAGTTCGGCGAGTGTTTGAAGTCGATACCGCTCTCAAATGATACAGTAACTCGTCGCATTGATGTAATAGCCTCTGACATTTTTAAAAAATCAATTGTTACCACGTCTTTATGATAGCCCAAAATTTGCCCTGCAACTTGATGACAGTACTGATATCGTAAACAGTGCCCAGCTTCTTGTTTTTGTACGCTACTCTCATAAAAATGAAATGCACTAGGATTTTCTATTATGTAAAGCTCTGGAAGGGCGGACTACAGGCGAAGACATTTTTTCTATTATGAATTCCTTCTTTATTGACAACAATATCTCATGGACAAATTGTGTTGGTATATGTACTGATGGGACGTCGGCATTTACTGGAACTAAAAAGGGTTTCAGGGCAAGAGTGAGTGCTATTACTAATTCTGTAAAATTCACACATTGCATGATACACAGGAAGGCATTGGCTTCAAAAGTACTACACCCTGAAGTCAATAAAGTGCTGAACGATGTAATTAGTGTTGTAAATTTTGTGAAAGCAAGAGCTTTAAACAGTCGGCTATTTTCCATTCTTTGCGAGGAGATGGGATATACACATGATTCGCTTCTATTGCACACGGAGGTACTGTACCCGTTTGTCCTGGGGATGCGATGACCAATCTGCTATTACATCGCATTCCTGGATTTCCAGGACAGAGCGGAGTTAAATGAACATGAAGTCAAATAAGGAATGTGTCGGAAATTCAGTTGAAATATCTCAAAAGCAGAGGGTAACACGAGATAAAGTATCTCCAGGGTCGTTACGGGCTTAAATTTAATTTAAAAAAATACAAATATAAATGGGCGCCATCAACTGAATCCCTAGCAAAACACATCCTTCCTGGTTAAGCCTTAATTAAGACAAGGAAAGAAATAGGAAAATCACATCATCATCATCATCAGATCACAACTAAGATAAAAACAAATTTATTCAACTTTGATAGTCAGACAGACATATTAAACACTCATCCTACCAGAGAGCATGGTCGAATGCCAACGTTAAATTGTCATTGTCCAGAAAATCGAACCATCTCTATTCTACTCAAAGTGTATTTAATCCACATAAAATAGGAAAAATTTCTAAAGTTCTCTTGGGTTCTCAGGATCACCGTAGCACTATGTCTTTGCGTCACTGACATTCGTGATAACTGAGACCTAACTTCTCTTTAACTTAACATCATGAATGTGGATGTAAAAATATAATTAATCTGTCTAAACAAATATATTCTAATCACATATTTAAATATCACATAATTTATGGCTTGCATGGCATTATTCAAATGCTGAATATGTTAGTAAAATGCTCCTAAACATCGGATAAGTAATTTACACTATTTACACTGTCATTAATAATTGCTTGTTTGTGAATCACAGAAAATCCACTACTCATTGGTTATAATCATCATCATCATCAAAATTAAATATTTCTCACATTAGTTCTCATCTCAAAATTCAATATATTCATGTCAGAATAATTAATTCATTATCATCAAATCATTTAAATGAATATTATAATCATCAATTCTTTATGCTCTCTAATTATTCACACACTCTCACTTCATCATCTCCTTCAGATTAAATTATCTTAAATCATCAATATAAATTGTTTAATTCATCCACACAAGTTGCAATTCTTCAAATCATATCTCAATTAAATGTATTTAAATTCATTTAAATTTATTAATCATCAGCTTCTTTAATTAAATCACCTTCTAATTCAGTTATTCATCATCTATTCAATCATCTATTGATTTCTTTAAAACAGCTTATTTATTCAATCTTTAATTCATCCCTTTATTTAATTCATTGATTTATTCCAAAATTTAATTTATCAATTTATTTAAATTTTATTCATCCGGTTATTTCGATTTTTATTATTTCATCTAGTCATTCTGATTTTTATTTCATTAGGTCAGATCATTAATATGCTTAAACTTCAGATTATTATTTCATTAATTATTATTATCAGAAAATCTTGTATTATCAACATAATTTATTTGTTTAATTTCCTAACAAATTGTTTAATATGGGTTATAGAACGTTGTCTTACAGTTTTATCACTTCCAAGTTATATCTCGCATTTAATTATCATGCCAAAAAATATTATTGCCTTCACAAAATCACGTTGGATCTCACTATCCAAAACTACATTATATATTCTCACTTTATCAAATATCACATTTGAATACCACAATTATTCCACAAAACTCCATAAATATTCAGCGCACAGCATGAATCTCAAAAATTATGCTAGACTGGGTTCGACAACCTCATGTCTGCCTCAAAATACATTAGCAATATTGCAACTTCCACTTGGCAACTTCCACAAAATGCCTATCACAAACTTCACTTAACCACGTTGCATGATCTACAAAATATACATAACTGGCTTCAAATTATCAACGCACACAATCTCCAATAACTGTAATTAATCTGATCACATCTAGACAACTTCTTAAACAATTAGGAAAAATATTACCTTAGTAATATAGCCTCCGTGGCTTAGGCGGCAGCACGCCGGCCTCTCACCGCTGGGTCCGTGGTTCAAATCCCGGTCACTCCATGTGAGATCTGTGCTGGACAAAACGGAGGCCGACAGGTTTTTCTCCGGGTACTCCGGTTTTCCCTGTCAAAATTTCATTCCAGCAACACTCTCCACTATCATTTCATTTCATGTCATTCATTTAATCATTGCCCCAGAGGAGTGCATTAGGCCTCGGCAGCCGGCACAGTTCATATCCTCGCCGCTAGATGGGGGCTTCATTTATTCCATTCCTGACCCAGTCGGAGACTGGAAGCAGGCTGTGGATTTTCATTTTTCATTACCTTAGTAATCGAAATCAAATTCAAAATCTGCTTTCAAATAGCATAAATTCTCTTAAAATTCTCATAAATTCACTTCACAGAAAAACACCAATGTGCTATAATCTCTCACATCAAAATATGCAATACTGATCTGCCTTAGAATAAATCTGACCATTAATGATTCATCTTACAAGATTCAATTACTTTAAATCCTTCTCAAAGGTATCAAACTCAATCATAAAATTTATCAAAAACATCAACTGTATCAGCTGTTAAATGAAAGTACTCTCTAATGAGTATAGCAACAAAATATTGGATTGGCAAACAAGAATTACAAAATGTAACCCTGCTGACATTTATTTCTAATTTATTTAACAAAATTCGACTGATATGTGACTAGTAGTTTCTTGTTTGATCCTCTTACAATCTCAAGTACACTCGGATGATGAAAATGAGTTCCTCAATGGCAAGTGAGATGAGTACCACCACGCAATCGTATAAATACGAAAGGCCTTGCCCCGTTGTCTATCATGATAATGCCCTGAACGATGGGTAAAGATGTGTACCACCACGCAATCGCCTAAAGCGAAAGGCCCCATCTCGTCGTCTAATGAGTGAATGTACCAGATTGGAATCAACAAGTCTCTAGTTGTCACATAAAAGCGTTATTCATTCACTTGATGAATAACCTCTAGATATCTCCAAACAATCCAATGGAAAAATCCCTACTGATGAATAATACACACTCGCTAGTATGCAATGAACTGACGAAGTGATTTAAATAATCCAATTGCAGATCACGAGTTCGGAATACTCGCCACAAAAAAATAACTATCCAAGAAAAACTATCCTTACTGGAAAATGTCTAAAAGACCAAACATCTGCTTAATAAAGCCAACCAATGGTGAGAACTTCGTATAATGGTGCCTGCCATATCATATGGTAACGCCATATTCTAGCAAAATTTTGGAGCAAATAATGTCTAAGCCATGTCTAAATAATCGTAGAACTCCTACTAGAAAAATATATACAAGTATGTCCAGTGTTCATGAAAAAATCATATCAGAAAGTCATAACTCTTACAGTACCTTCTCATATCAGCTGTTAATATATTTCAAAGATCGTCGATTATCCTCGTGTGTAATAAATTTCTCGAAAGATCGACGTAAATCTCGTATCACCCACGCAATAACGATCGCCTTCATATCCCAAGTGAATCAGCTGTTAGACCTCCTCTTCTTCAGGAACCGAATCCATCGCTCTGTGGTGCCATCGCGTCTCTGTCTTCGTTTACTCCGACATGATGAACTGCATGTTATTCAGTAGGCCGTGTTCATAATGGCAAAATTAATCTTGGGATTTTCCGCCAACACGAAGTGCCTCCATTCTCTACTAGAAAGCGCTGTAGTGTCAAGGAGCTTACATATATAACCTCCTTGACTTTCATAGCATTCCAAGGAACGACGAAATTCGAAATGCAAGCTGCCCTCTGGGTGTCAAATAAAAAAGCTTGCACCCGGCACCGAGGCCATATGATATTAGTATATTATTATTAATATTATTAGAATAATGGGGTATCAGAGTGATCAGATAATAGATTAATTTAACAAAAGTTTGGTGCTTTTCAGTCGGTCAACACGAATGTACCCAAGAGAGTTCGGAAATACCCCAATCCTGAAAAAAATACACGAAATTAATAAATAATTAATTCAATAATTAATAAATACCCTAGTGTATTTATTAACTTGTATCTGTAGGGGGAAATAAGACATGGTTCACCAGCTAGCCACTCTGGCAAAAGCTGTACAGCATTGCCAAGATGGGCTCCTTCACGCGTCATGGCGCGCCTCGCTCGGAAGTGATGGGCTCCATATCAGCAACGCTGTACAGCATTTCCCGGAGCTGCTAGCTGGTGAACCATGTCTTAATTCCCCGTACAAATACAAACCAATATAAAATAAGTGAATTAATTTACGTATTTCACAATCATACAGCATAACGTTTTGATGCATAAGGATTACAGCGCAACCAAGAACTACATTTTCCAATGACCCCGAGCCGAGAAAAAGTTACCTTACAAAAATGATAACAACTTTCGTTCTTGAACACACAACATTTTGAAATTGATAAACCAGTTATATAACATTCCAATGTATATTGTGTTAAAATTGGGATTCGATCTGAAGACGGGTTTGTAAGATAATAATTCTTAAATGTGACGCATGGTTGTTACACGCTTAAAAACGGGCACTTTTTGTGTTTCAACTGCGATAAAAAATATTAAAATATAATTTAAAAATTCCAAACCTACATGAACTAGCGTAAAATAGAACGACGAAAATGATGAAGTTAATGGATTTTATGTAGGTCTATTGGTTATTTCACAAACAACCTTCAAACTCGAGTGCACATAATATTTTGGTCGACAGAGTCATATAGTTTTTAATATAATGACACTCGATATGATGGATGAAGTATGGTGGAGGGCATTGTGATCACCCTTGTTCAAAATAGCAATCCATAATATTGAACCAATGACGTGGAAATCACTAGGGGAGAGATCCGGGTTGTATGGTGGGTAATTTTAAACTCTCCCAGTGAAATGACCGGAGCTTATTGGCGGTTCTGGTACCCACATGTGTTCTCGCATTGTCATGGTCCACTGATGACGTTACTGGCAGGACAGCGATTCACGTGCAACGATGACGCCAAGACACCAGTCCAACGATGGTTCCACGGGTGATACCGAGCTGTGCTAATGAGTTCTCTCCACAGGGGGTCAATTAGGAAAATCCTAACAGGGGAAGTTGCTTGAAGTGTGTTTCACTGCCCCCCACTCCAAACTGGACGTCAAGGAATGTGTCAACTTGCGCTGAGCTTCACGGTGTTCTTCACTATCTATTCTTGTTATCTCAAAGACGTATTCGATACTAGACTACTCATTAGCAAATTTTGGTATTATTATTGAACCCTTTATCCACAGGCTGTATAAAGGATTCTAATAATTATTCACCATCTTTTGATACATTTCTACAGACAGCAGATATGAGAGCCAAACGGCGTTGGGAAATATTGAGAAATCAGTGGCCGAGAGGACACAATGGTTTAAGCTCCTGTGGTATTTTAGGAAGTAGCATAAATATTCTTGACACATAGGACAGGTGCAACTTTTAGCGCGGAGACGGCTTGGGTACGCACAATATGGCCTGTTGCTATGTATGTTGGCGCCAAGAATAAAAATCGAATGCTACGAGGTAATTGGTCAATCCCCATGTTAACCACTCCCTACTGCAGAAATACATGTAAAAGCGCGCAAAGACATACAAGAGTCTGGGCCAATAATATCAAGACGCCTTGTTTTAGCGGCAACTCGGCTTGATAACGCATCCTGGTAAATTAACGCGGGAGTTATCTACAGATTAATTCCACGATCGATTCGAGCCGGTTACAGCATAATCGTAACCTCCACACTGCTATGAACTCAATGATACCGATCGCATGCTAGTCTGATAATTATTATGGAATATTTTATTCATAAATCCCCTTCCACACCTACCCTAGTCAGTTTCATTTATAAGGATCCAAAATGCTTCGAGAGAACACTTATTTTTGTGCGTCTGAAGACGTAACGTCGATACTTATTTTTGTGCGTCTGAGGACGTAACGTCGATACTTATTTTCATGCGTCTGAGGACGTAACGTTCACTCACTAGATTTTGTGCGTCTGAGGACGTAACGTTCACACTCTTTCATTCGTGCGTCTGAGGACGTGACGTTGATTTTTATTTGAACATGGAACAATTTCGTCAAGTTATAAGTGTAACTTCAGTGATTTATTTGTAGTCCCAGCACTATCAGTAGGACCAGTTCATCGAAATAATTCATCAAATAGACTGTCAAGGAATTTAGTACTTGATAGTTGAATGTAGTAGGAATTATATCGTGTGTGTATCTGACAAAACTTTATTTAATTCAGCACGAGATGACGTCTAAGAACGAGATCGGATCTTGGAACCAGCAGGATATTTGCCAGAAGATGTCGATGACGAGATAAACATCTTAAAGGAGATGGCTGCAGACGTTTCCTTGACGCTGTTTTTAAAGGATTGAGTACAAATGAATTTATTTATTTATTAAATCAGCTATGGTATTATGGGACATATTTTGTTGATATTTGTTTGCTTGTTTGGTAATGTAGATTATTAGTTCTTGTTTACTGACACATTAAATATGGGACAAGCCGAGCGTTGTGTAATTTGTAAATATTGTGATTTGTGTTTGTTCAACTTTACGGGGCAACGCGCAGCTCGTGCTCGCTTTCGCTCGCGTAAATCGCGGTCAAGCATTATTATTCGGAGGTATGCCTCATAACAGAAATGGAACTGAATTAATTTTGAGATTAAAAATAGAATTTGGAGGGTAAAAATTATTTGTGAGTAAAATTTTATGACGGATCAGGATTATTTTGATAGTTGCTTTTCAGCAGAGCTGAACGGGATGGCACTTTGCACCCGAGTTTTTGTTGTGTATTTTTTTAGTGTGTCAATGGACGCAATATTGTTGATCTGTTTTGAGCCGACCCAGTGGTAAGTGTATGAGAGTCAGTCCAAGCTTTTGGTGCGTAGTGTGATTTTTATGATGTGCTAGCGAGAATATATCATGGTGATTATTCTGACTTGCTCCACATTAGCCCAGTTCATGACCTCGCGAGGCTGGACTTGTGGTATATATTTGTGTTTTCTTGCCATCCAGGGGGATGAGTGAGATATGTTTACGTTTCCAGACGGAAACTGCACCTGGCTTGAGCGACTGAGAGAGATAATTGAGACAGCGATGACTCATACAAGTGGGACGCGCTCAAATCAGATAACGCGACTTGTCATTAGTAACAGGCTGGTTCCTGTACTTCAATTTAAGACGTTGTTTAAATTCACAAAACCTGATCGGTTATAATGAGTATTGATTGATTAAATGGGTGCTGTCCATAGTTGTAAGGTAGATTCCGAAACTCGTGTTTGTCTGGCGTTTTATAAAAAATGAAAACATAGTTTTTCAGCTGTTAGGTTTCTATTTTGTTGTTGTTGGTTCAATTTTTGTGTGTTTATTTTACGCGTTCAATGACCCGTGTCAACTTAGGGTGCGCGAGGCTATGTTCCCAAGTAGTGATGAGAGCGTTTTGGCCTATTTCTGGCATGCTCCTTTTGTGCATTTATGTGCTCTGGCACCAGCTAGAATCTCGGGGAGATCCTTCATCTTTTTATATTATTAGATCTTGCATGTGTCAGTAGTAATTATAGTGTATTAATTAAGGGTGGGTCCCATAGCCATAGTGTGATTTAAAAGATGCAACTCCGTGAGTAACATGACTGTTTCAGTTGTAAACGAACTCGCATGAGTACTCAGTTTCTTATTAACGAGCAGTACACCACACATTATATAAAATTCTTGACCAGGAAATATGGACTTGTATCCATATGTTGTGAAGAGTGAGTTCTTACAGCTCAAAGTTTATGTTATGATTTATCATTTTGAGTGAAGCTATATTCACATTGTTTTGTTGTGACGAGCGAGTTCATCCCGCTCAGTAATATTATTATATATTAGGGGTCAAAAGTCAGGGAGGATTTCTTTTATTTATTATTATTATTATGCACATAATTTTCAGTCATTAAATTTCTTTTATTCTACTTGTTATTCATTTTATTTCTAGCATAGCCTCTGTCATGGACCTTTCTATTCATTAGAGCATGTGTTTTTTAAGCGAACTTTGCTGTGTAACGCAGTCTGGACTGAACACGACCCCGTAGATGACTCTCGACAAAACCATGCTTTATTGAAGGGTGCATAGACAAGCTGGCGTTGCCTACGTGGGGCCTTTCGCTGTTTTGGGCTTTTCTAGCGGATCATAGACAAGCTGTTACCCTACATGTGGTATTTCGCTGTTTTTGACTGTTTGAAATCACCGGAAGTGATATTTTGTTAACGTAAATACGGCGAAGAGAAATACCGCCAAGAAATTGGAATATACAGTAGAATCACGAGTTTGCAAGTTAAAATACGATTCACGTTTTGTTTATTGATGTAATTAGTAAAGTAATGTACGTGAAATCGGGCGCCCATTGATTAAATATAAAATTAGATTTGTTTAGAAAGTCAAACTCATGAATATATTAGGAGGCTGGTAGCCTTAAATGACAATTAATACTTTGTTAATTAGTCAGTGTTAACATCATATCTGGATAGTAATTTATGACTGAATATGTGCGGGGTTAAAAAATTTATTAAGTAAAATTAGAACCATTCAGTGATGATTGATTTGCGGGAGTAAAGGGAATAAGTTTAAATGAACTGAAAATGGTCAAATGAAGTAAATGTATGTCAAGAATTGTATATGTGTGTGTCAGGGAGACATTTGCATGCCATCCTCCTGTTTTCTCAGTGATATATATTTTTGTGTGTGATAATGGCGACAGTAGCAGAGATCCAGGCGATCATTGAAAGTGCCACGGCACGAACCCAGAAACTATTAAAGGAACAGAGTGAAAATTTATATATTAAATTAGCGGAACAAAATGGGTCATTCCAGGCTCATATTAATGACACTATAAAGACAAAATTATCTGAACAAAATGAGTCATTCCAGACTCAAATGAATGACACTATAAAGACACAATTATCTGAACAAAATGAGTCATTCCAGACTCGAATGACACTATAACTAAACAATTAAACGAACAGTCAGGCGAGTTTAAAACACAATTAGCTGAACAGAGTGAAAAATTAAACACTAAGATATCTGAACAGAATGCACAATTATCTGAACAGAATGAGTCATTAGAAATTAAATTAATTGAACAGGGTAATTCATTACAAGCGCAAGTAAATGAAAATATAAACAAACAATTAGAAGCGCAAGAGAGTAGAAATACGAGTCAGGTAGCCACATTATCTGCAGAGATGAAAGAGTACACTACACAGCAGATGGTTCAATTCGCGCTTGATATAAGTAAGAATAACGACAAACAGCTAGGTCAGATACAAAAATTAGAGGACACCTTCAACCGTAAATTAAATGATTTGGACGAAATTGTAATAGCAAAACTAGCTCAGATAGAATTAACATGCACGGTAAATAACAGTGAGTTTAAAACGGCACAGGATGGACTTGAAAAGCGGTTTGATAAAATGGAGGAGGATTCTACGTTTATCCAGGGACAATTGTCAGCAGTAAATGAAAGTATTACGGGCCTGATAAAGGACATGGATAAATTAGAAATACAATCAGCAGAGCGATGGCGAAACATAGAATCGGACCAGGATAATTTAAAGAGCACGATAGATGAGAATAATCTACGTCTAGAAGACAGGCTTGAGAAGATAGAATCGAATCAGGAAGACACGAAACAGCAGATGGAAGAAAAACTGGGAGCGATTAAAGATAGCATCAGAAAGGATTGGCGTAAGATGAGCAGCGACTCTAAAGAAGAACGGTTAACAATCATAAAGACCGTAGGTGATAACCATACACGCATTAAAGCACTTGAGGAAGAAATCAAGAGTAAAATGAAAAAACAGTCGGACAGAATCATAAAAGCAGAGTTGCGTTCACTAGGACAGAACACGTTATTTCAGACAGAGCACACTAAAGATAAGGAAGTTGACTCAACAAGCCAGGGGGCAATTAGCGCGGAGAGTAGCCACGGACTGACAGGCAGCCCATTAACGACTAACACGGAGGGATTTCACAACAACGTTGGTGGAACCGCTACTCCTCAACATGGCTATCCGCACCCTCAAGTCGTACAAGTAATTCGATCAAATGAATTTAAACCTAATAAATTCACAGAAAATTCTGGTGTCACACCGAAGGCGTATCTTAAAGAAATGGATCACTATTTTAATGATAATAATATACCGCCCGCGCGTCGTTTAAGACTGATGGAACGATTTATTTCGGGAAATGTACTTACGTGGTTCTTGAGCTTCAAGTATACTTTCGGAGGGATGGACGAGTTCAAGAATGCGTTCCTTCAAAAGTATTGGTCGGCTTCTCTACAACAAAGCCTTAGAATGGAACTTTATTCGAGAAAATATCAGTCGACTCAGCAGACGAAATACTCAGATTTCTTTTCGCTACAATTGTTGAAATTTCGGGATCTTGATCATCCTTTAGAAGAATCGGACCTGGTTATGACGATTGCACGGCAGTTGCCAGTCAATGTTCAGCAGGTGTTAGTAGCAGCAAACGTGGAGACAGCGGTTCGAGCCGAACAGATCTTACGTCAGATTGACGAGACAACATCTCACTTGCAGCAAAAAGGGGGACGACAGCTGGAACTTGTAAACACAACGGAGGTGGTTAAACCCGCTCAAGTACACACCAGGTCGTAGGCCACAAATACAAGTGTGTCAACAACACCAAGACGAGGTCAGGAGGGTGACGAAAATAGGTCACACCAGTGTCATTAAAATAATAATGATAGACAGAACCAGGGCAACAATAGGTATCAGCAGCGAGGATACCAACAATGGAGAAATAATAGGAGAAATGAGGGACCCTACAGACGGTACGAAAATAACAATAATGAGAATCGACAGTGGCGTGAAAGAAGATATCAGAACCAAGGGGACTATCAAAATTATAGGAATGAATGGAACGACAAGCACGCCGAATCGCAGCGTTACCTGGAAGAATTACACGCTAATGGAGGGGACGAACAAGGACATTGGGAACGTGCCATAAATAGAAGGTCGAATCCTGACACCTTTAAAGAAGAAATTGGAGAGGAAGAAAATATACCAGCCAGCCAGGAAGACGAACGAAGCTTGCCGGTACGGAGTATGAGAGAACGTAGCCCGGTAGGGAAGAGAAACACCGGTGCGATACGAAAAACGAGTCAATACTAGAAGAAGACGACAGCGAGGAGGAGAAGAAGAGGATGGTAGCAGAACGGAGGAGAAGAAGAAGATGGCAGCACGGAGAAATGGAGAGCACCCTTCTGTATTGTACGTAATCTTGGTAACAACGCATACAGAGTGAAAGAATTGAGTACAGGTAAAATGTCTGTCTACAATGCGGCGAATTTAAAATTGTATTTTACTAGCGAACCTTGGGAACGCAGATATAATGCTGCAAATTAAATATATGGAAGTAATTTTGCACATCCAACTATACGTGGGTCAATGAGTACGTCAGTTGAACGAGGAAGTTGGGAGTAGCCTGCTGGGGTCAGACACTAATGAGCTCTGACGATGACGACACAGCGAGAGAACGAGCGAGAGAGATAAGGGTACTGGAAAGGGGAGGTACTAGCCTTAGGCGATCAGACAAGCAGGCAGGCTTGGGAAAGTCTGAATGAATGAGGAAGCTGGAAGTAAACACGAGTGCGTGTTGACACTCCAACGACAGTGGCGGCTAGACTAGACTGATGAGAGGGAGATTTCTCTAGGATTGGCAGAAATGGATTACAGATGTTACGTTTTTTATTTTAAATCTACTATATGCTATGTTCGATTTTTTCCATGCAGGGGGATTGTGAACCCTTTATCCACAGGCTGTATAAAGGATTCTTAAAAACCAATATAGTTATCATGCACTATTGTTGCTACGCAACGTATGGCAACGTTGCAAAGCAATGCGACGGTAGAGCAATGTGAACAGTGTGACAATCAGTTTGCTCTGATCTAATGTGTACCAACATAAGCTCTTATTACTCTCCAGTGTCTTCGCTCTTATGAACTTACCAAGAACAGCAACAAGTGCCCTTGAAGCTTTTATACCCTTATCACATTTTTGGCAAATTTACCTCTTTCTGTCAGTAGCTACCGGTACTGCCGAACGGAGTTTGAGTTGGTTGAAAACATACTTTAGAAATTCTACTTCTGTAAACAGACTCAACGGTCTAGTATTATTATCTATTCACAGAGACATACAAATCACTGATGATGAAGTTATAAACCGATTTGGCAATGCTTCAAGAAACCTTGACTTTATATAAGAGTGTGAGTTGTAAATCAAAACAGTAACATTAATTATTTCCATTTAAACACTATCAAGTGAGCAAGATGATTGTATTAATAAAATGTAACATAAAAAGGCCTTACAATTAGTTGTGTTGGCATTAACCAACATAAAACATCACAACAAATTGGTCGAAAAAGTGATGCCAGATAGCATTAAAACTCATCATTTTTCACCAAATTATACAAAAGTCTCCCGGGGGAGGACCCCGGACCCCCGGGTCTATTCCATGTCCCCTAATCCCAGTCGGGCACCCCCCAAAATAAAACTCTATATACGCCCCTGGCAAATGTGGAGACGACGTGGAAAAATAGTGTAATGTACGTAGAACAGTGCGTATATTTGTAATTACCTTTATGGTTTTGCCTTTTTTTTTTTTTTTTTTTGTTAAAATAAGATAGGGGCAACGACTTTTCGATCCTCCCTCGTTTCAATAAGTCTACCCTTAACATGACTGAGTAAATAATAAGTGGTGGACCATAATTATTAGAGGACAGGAAAGTATATGGAAGGAATCTTGTAATTAATTGGAAAAACTTGAATTATCGAAACGTAACAGTAACAAACTACTGAAGAATGATGAAGGTTGAACCATAGACGGCACTTATGAGAAAGATTACAACAAGTAATGTATTCATTTAGATTCTTGGATAAGATAACATAGAGTTCGATTGTACAGGGTGATTCTTTTGCTAGAGCGGGACGGGCAACCAGCTTCCGCCAGCCAACCGAGCTCTCACCGCGGATTGTGAGCAGGTGGAAACCGTAACAAAGTACATTAATTAATATTAAATTCACCAGCAAAACATGACTACAGAAATTACCTTTTCACATAAGATGCTGAAAATGTTCTCCTTCAACTGGCAGTCAGGCGTTGTACCGTGTAAATAAATTAGCGTTTACACGTTGTAATTCCCTTCTGTTGTGAGGAATATCTGTTGGCGTATATTGTTCTCCAGCTCCACTTGAATACGGGTAATTGATCTGTACACGTTGAATGTTAAATTAACCCACAATTGATAAACAAACGGGCTTAGGTCCGTGCTTCGATTAATTACAGTAAACACGCAGGGCGGGGGTGGCAGATGTAGCAACATAATGTAACGATGCCTGTCTGTCAGCTGAAGGAGAACATTATTTCTATCTTCTGTGAAAAAATAAGTTCTAACCTTTAACAGGTGACGTGAGGTCATCCAGATTCCCAAGGGAAAAAAAAGAAACATCTGTGCTTCTTTAATTAAATCTTGCAGCTGTTGTATATGCTACCTTCTTATCTGTGCGCTGACACTACACACCCTCGTTGATGAAAGTATAGTGACTTAATGGACTTTAATGACCCGGGTTAGCTCGCCTCCGCCTCGTGCAACCCCGCGGCCCGAGCTCGGTTGGCTGGCAGTTGGCGCACGCCCGGCAGCCGGCCGCGGGTCCCGCTCCAGCAAAAGAATCTCACTGTATCTGTTGATAGATATGGAATGATTGTCTTATTTGATAAGTGGTTATGAGGTGTTGTTGTTTACAATATTATTAAGTCAAATTTAGGATAAGTTGGCAATAAGATCAAAGATTGAATCATTTTATGCCTATTTCCATTTTAAGAAAAAATAGGCTTCTGAGATCACATTTTGTCCGTGTGTGTGCGTATGTGTGTCTGTGTCATGTGACCCCCCCCCTAATAACTTATAATCGGCTGGAGTGATTTCAATGAACCTCAGTGAGGTCACAGCACCATTTCGGTCGACCCCGACAGTGCCCTTCAAATTTTACTACGTCTCACCAATCCAACATGGCGGCTGTGCGAAATATTTAACCAGCATTCAATATCCCCGAAACTATCACCGATATCACCTTGAAATTTTGTACGGTGATCAAGAGCACTACTAGAAGTTAACCTATGGAACATTCAAAAACCTGCGAACTACTAAACAGCATGGCGGCCAAGCGAAGTTGCGACTTTTAAATAGACGTTTCTCGCGATTTAACCAACCAAACGCAATGAAACTTGGTACAGCGAATGTTTATACACATTGTAATTGAC
This sequence comes from Meconema thalassinum, assembly GCA_946902985.2. Classification (NCBI taxonomy): domain Eukaryota; kingdom Metazoa; phylum Arthropoda; class Insecta; order Orthoptera; family Tettigoniidae; genus Meconema; species Meconema thalassinum. The sequence goes on along the minus strand of OX336389.2, from coordinate 78,205,155 downwards.
TGGCATTTAATTTAGTTGAATTGTTTACTTAACCTCAAGATGGCGGCTGTGCGAAATTTTAAAATTAGGTTTTTATTTCTTGTGTCCTAATCATGTGATCGAAGTGAAAGTTTGCATAATGAATAAATAGCATAACCCCTGGCACTACAGCCCATGAAGGGCCTAGGCCTATCAAGCGACCGCTGCCCAGCCATTTGGCCTGCAGATATTGGGATGACGCGTGATCCGCGCATCGGGTCCACTCGGCCCTTAATCTTGGTTTTCGTGATCGAGGCTCTGCCTCACTGTCAGAGAGATATTCAATTGTCCTTACGAGACTGAGTTCACCCCGTTCCCGCCCTCACGTCAGTTTCTAAAATCCCTGGCGGAGCCGGGAATCGAACCAGGGGCCTCCAGGTGAGGGGAAGCCGCGCTACCCCAACACCACGGTGCCGGCTTTGCATAATGAAGCTACGCAATAATTTTCTTTTAATGGTACATAATTCTATGGCCTATACATAAAATAATCCAAAATGGCGACCATCCGAAATATTTAGACGGTTCTCAATATCTACGAATCTTTTACAGCAATCAAACTGAAAGATTTTATGTTCATATAAGCTATGAACATACGTTCACCTATAGGACTTTCAATAGCCTGGTGGGCACAAATCCAACAAGGCGGTGACGCGAAGTTATATTTAAATGGACGCTTCTCGCGATTTAACCATCCGAGTACAGTGAAACTTGGTACGGTAAATGCTTATAGAAATGTTAATCCACTGGCATCTAATGTATTTCAATTATTTTCATAACCACAAGATGGCAGCTGTGCGGAATTTTAAAATCTCGTTTAAACGTTTTGTGTACTTATCATGCGATTGAAGTTTGAATATCACACGTACACAATAATCTTCATGTAATAACACATTACTCTGAAAAAATGAAAATCCACTGCCTGCTTCCAGTCTCCGACCGGGTCAGGAATGGAATGAATGAAGCCCCCATCTAGCAGCGAGGATATGAACTGTGCCGGTTGCCGAGGCATGACGCACTCCTCTGGGACAATGTTTAAATGAATGACAAGATGAAATGAAATGATAGTGGAGAGTGTTGCTGGAATGAAATTTTTGACAGGGAAAACCGGAGTACCCGGAGAAAAACCTGTCTGCCTCCGTTTTGTCCAGCACAGATCTCACATGGAGTGACCGGGATTTGAACCACGGACCCAGCGGTGAGAGGCCGGCGTGCTGCCACTGTACAAATAATATTAATAAAAGAACTCGTAATAATTAAACATAAAAACCAAAGTTGCAATAATTGAACATTCAAACCAAAGTTCGACTAACAACTCTGGGAACCACTCCAAGAAGACCTCTTGTATGAGAGACGAACGATGACTGACGTACGACCAACCCAACTACCACTGATAGCAGCGAAGATAAACAACCAAACTATCTCTTTATTGGTTGACACGGGAGCGATGTTGAGCGTCCTATCATCTGATTCTCACGCTATTTTGAAAATGAAGGACGAGAAGTTGCATGAGATACCAGCATCAACAATAAAAGTAAGAGGTATAATACATTATCAAACGATCAGATGCACGGTACAAATTTTCTGTAGCTTAGAAATTGGAGGTCACATTTATAGACATGAGTTTCTTGTCCTGAAGAATTTGAAACATGAAGGGATTTTAGGTGCAGATTTCATGCGCATATATGAAGGCGTGATTGACATGGGAGAAGACACCATCAGATTCAAGCCCTATGATGCCATTCCTATGAACCTCAGCGAGAAGAAGAGAGAGGACATCTACGATGAGATCAAGATCCTGGAAACCGAGGATGAAGAAAATATAGATAGCATGCAGGAAGAATACAGAGCCGATCCAGATCGCCATAATCACGTAATCTGTTATCGAGTTGCTGAACCAGACCGTGATTGGCGAGGACGAGCGCTCGAGAATAAGGCATATCTTCGTGAACTCCAAAGAAGACAGAAAACGTCCAAGGAAGATCTGACTTCGAGGGATGAATCTCCAAGTGGGAACTGTTTTACAGTCACTGCAGAAGTTCATCAACTGGAGACTGAACCCTGCATGTCTGAGGATAAGTTCTAAGAAATCACATCTAGAATGGATTTGGAGAGGAATGAACGCCTGAAGAGGAGGAATGAAGATCATCTGGAAGAAATATGGAATTTGGAGGTAGGAGAAGAAGGACTTGATTCAGATGATTACTCAGACCCAGAGCTAGAAGACTTCCATTTGAGTAACATTTTCGAGGAAGAAATAGAGCCCCAGAAAGCAGATTCAGCTTCAACGTCGAGGAAGAAACCTGAGGAGAAAGAAGAAAGCAAGATTGTTATGGCAGAAGTCAACGACATCGAGGAGATCAATCCGATGTCTCTTGAGGACTTCAGGATGATGTTACAGAGACAGAATGCTGCCAGAGATCGACGTTTGCTGAGAGAAAAGAGAGGGGACTACCATATTTTTGGACCTTTGATTCCAGAGAAGGATGAATTTGATTCAGAAGATTCTGATTATGAGGATGATTCAGACTCTGATGGAGCTGACCTTTACCAGATTGGAATTGATTCAGATGAAGAAGAGGGATGTCTGGGTGTGTTTGGATATTGATGTTAATGCAACCAGTTGTAAAAAATATCACCAGGAATAATCAGATTGCCTTGGTAAATAAAAATGCCTGTCCTGCATTTTTATTTAAAACCACGGAGGGGCAAATGAGACTGCTTGATCTCATGCTGGTGATGATTTTTATTGGTAACATAAGAATACTCCAACTGAGAAACACTGAACGCACTCCGGAAGCTTGTATCATCTTCAGGAGAACTTTTGACTTCGTTTGCAAGAGTAAAAAGAATTAATCATGATCCCAGATTTCTATCTACGATGTGCATCTTTGAGAAATATTATAATTGGTAATTCTGCATTATTAGCCTCGTCAATATGATACTATTATGGGTAATTTAAGGTATTTGCATCGCCGCAGAAACGCGAGGAAAAGGGAAGTAAAGGCTAAATGACTTAGGCAGTATTCGAAGCCGGAACACGCCATGCAGAGAGGAAGGACAATCCTATATGCGTTTGAGCCGCATGGATGTGTACGTTACTAAGTCAGGTCGAGTGATCGATGAACATTTTGTTGGTGAAAACACTAAGGAAGTCGTATCTAAGGACTGACAAAGCATCCTACGTTGTATCAGCACCGCAGTGCTTGTGAAGTTGTTTCTACAGAATTATAATCACGATAAAGTGATATTTTCTAAGTACGAGTGATTTAGTGATTTTACCTGTACGCCTCGTACATGTGCAACGCGACACCACATGGTGGAATGTGGGTCGCAAAAATTTCCAGCAAAGTTAAAATTATAGTGCTATTTAACAGCGTTGAGTGCTGTGGAAATTATATTAATGCTAGAGAAATACGCCGTGTGAAGGCGAATCTCATTTAAATATTCAAAGTGATTGTGCTAATTACGTGCTATTAGAATCTGTGAAAGATAGCTTCAGTGAAGCAGGCACATGGCCATTTCTATTCTATAAAGCCTGCACCGTTTAAAGCCAGTGTTGCTAAAGCAATCATCAGCAGTGATAAAACGGTGTTCTTCAACCTATTTCATTACATCAACGAGAACGTCAAAATGTTTGACGGTGACGACATTCTGATTTATGCCTGTACCACGAGGACCGAGAAGACGCCGTTAATATCCAAATGGAGGAGCCATAGTAGGATATAAAGGGCGATTCTGGGACAGGGGCTAATGCGCAAGATGGCCGCCGCGCGCAACTATCCCATGTTATTCTTATGGAGGGACAGTCAGAGCTGGGCCAGGGGCTAATGCGCAAATTGGCCGCCACGCCCTGAGACCGTGAATTATATCACAGGGAGAGGTCGGTCGTGTAGTTGCTAAATGGAATATTATTTATTATTATTATTATTATTAGGTAATTATTGATTGATCGTGTACAATCAAGACCAGCCTTATATTGTCCACTTTTTGGTGTAGTGGCTAGCATTCTTGGCGGTCATTCCTGAGTTTCGAATCCCCGGCTCAGCCAAGAAATTTAATTTCTGGTCTCGGGAGTGGAACGGGGTACACTCAGTCTTGTGAGACAAAACTGACAGGAGCTGGCTTTTGATTCATACCGCAGCCATTCTGCCTAACCCAACTATAACTAACCTAACCTAACCTAACTTCAAATTCAGAGCAAATATGAGAGCAAATGTGAGAGCACACATGATAAAGTAAGTTATAACCTAACCTAACCTAACTTGAAAATAAAAAGCAAAAAAAAGTGAGAGCAAAAAGTGTGATCAAAAAGTGAGAGCAAATGTAAGAGCACAAATAATAAGCTTAGTTATAACTTTACCTAACCTAACTTTACCTAACCTAACCTAACCTAACTTCACCTAACCTAACCTAACTTCAAAGTGCAAAAAAGTGAGAGCAAAAAGTGTAATAAAAAAGTAAGAGCAAACGTAAGTGCACAAATAATAAACTTAGATACAACCTACCTTAACCTAACCTAACCTAACCTAACCAAGCATTTCCTCACCTAATTTCACCTAACCTAACTTCAAAGAGAGTGCAACTATAAGAGCAAAAAGTGACAGCGAAAAGTGAGAGCAAAAAGGTATAGAACAAAAAAGAGTCAGCAAAAAAAAATTGAGAGCAAATGAGAGAGCACAATTAATAAACTTAGTTATAACCTAACCTAACCTAACCTAACCTAACCTAACCCAACCCACAGAAACCTCATTTAAATATTTTAGATTTTACATTTTAACATTTTAGATTTTAGATTTTTCATTTTACTATTTTTAGATTTTACATTTTTGATTTTTTGTATTTTAGATTTTAGGTTTTTAGATTTTACATTTTAAATTTAATATTTTTTGATTTTAGGTTTTACAATTTATATTTTCCGAAAAGAGTAAACTACAAGGTCACATACCTAACCACACCTAAACTAACTTTACCAAACCTAACTTAAGCTAATCCAAAGGCTAATACACATACACAAAGTATATAAGGGCACATGCAACTATCCTTATGCTAGTTTTATAGGCTACTGTACAACATGATCACTACCCCAACCGGGTAATTTTTTTTTCATTTTGTTGTTTAAACATTTGTCAATTTTCCAATTTCCCATTTTCAGTTTATTAAAAATGTCAGTTTTAAGTTTTTCAATTTCATAATATGGAAACATGGATTTTGCATTTTGTTGTTTACACATTTGTCAATTTTCCAATTTCCCATTTTCAGTCTTTATAATGTCAGTTTTAGGTTTTTCAATTTCATAATATGGGAACTTGGATTTTGCATTTTGTTGTTTACACATTTGTCAATTTACCAAATTCCCATTTACAGTTTTTAAAATTTCAGTTTAATGTATTTTCTATTTTGTCAATATGGAAACATAGATTTTCCAATTTGTGTTTTACATATTCATTTTGCATTAGGAGTGGAGAGAGGTGGGTAGTAATTAAAAATGTACAAGCAGTGTCCATACAATATTTTTTATTTTAAATACATGTACACTATTTACAAATAATATATTTTTATATATAGTCTATTCTTTTTTTTGTTATAAATTGTGCAGTTGTTTTTATTTTGTTTTCTATTTTATTTATTTTTGATTATGAATACCATTTTTTATTTTTGTAGTGCCATGGTTTTATTTCCTAAATTGTTTTGTTTTATGTATTTGCTAGTTGTAGGTAGAAGATTTTGATATTCATAACTTAACTCTTTAAGCATGGTTAATGATTAAGTAATGACCATAGGCATGTGTACCTATACCATCAGCATCAATCACTCTTTTATCATCACCAGGACACAAAGCAATTTTGTTTAGTCTTATAGATGATATTCATGTTGTTTAGAAGCGATAATGTTCATGGGTATTCTTTTTACATTGTTTTTCATGACACAATCCTTATAATCTTGAAAGCTTATACAATTTTTGACAACACCTCTGTTAATACCTTTAATCTTTTTGATTTCTTTACCATTGATGTCTAAATCGTACATTTTATCTCTAAGTCCAACAAATGCTTTTATAATTTGTCCACAGGCCTCGTCTTTAAATTTCCCCAACGTTTTCTTGTTTGATGTAGAGTAACATACCTGATTAGTAGGATAATCTGATGTGTCCAGGTGTTCTAGGAAATCCAACATGTCTTGATATACATCTGGGGTGTTACCAAATAAATGAACGAGTCGGTATCCATATACATGAGTTTAAGATTGTCCATGCCATAATAGGGTAGCAGGACATCATAGTGGTGGGAATACGTTAGAGTTTTTGAAATATCCAGTATACACATTCCAATATATATAGGCTTATTGAATACAATGTTACGTTTAGCCATGTGGAAAGCAGCTAGGTTAGGACCATAAATTGTTCTGTCAATAAATGTCGGCTTTGCTATTAGCTTTTCTGCCTTTTTGCTGTCAGTCACAAGACGTATTGCCCCCGGAAATTGAATTATATTGAGACCACGATGGCTGTATTGGAAAATATCAGTAAAGTTATGGATGTCATAGTTATGACGTGGATATTCATGACGTAGGCACGGATGACATAGAATTCATGCCAGTAGGCTGATTGAGCTGAGATTCTTGGTGACGTCATGATTTTATTCGAGAAAGATCCGAGATTTACGACGCAGTCGCAGGAAACAAGGTATTGTGCTAAGGAAGAAGCTACGCTATTGGAGGAGAGACGCGAACCAATGAACGATAGTTTGGAAGGAAGACGGAGATTGCTGAAACTACGATATTCGATTACTTTTGGCATGCAGATTTGTGGAAATCTATTTTCAGTTATGGCATTGATTTGGAATTTTGAAGAAATTATTTTTGAGTTTTTGAATTTTGAAAATCCGTCAAGTATAGCCAAAGTTAAAACTTCCAGCAATGACGCAGCAACAGGCTATGGAAGGGATAGATACGCCCCTTAAGAAGTTGATAAAAGGTCGTGCACAGGAGAGAGGAGCTCTCATACTGATACTGATACGCTCAGATCTCATACTTGTGATCGCATATATATTTCTGGTGATATAGAGTTATTTTCAAGTGATTCAGTGAAGTAAGGTGTCTTTAGCGTGAGGTGAAAGCCTTGCCGCATCGAACGAACTCGGAGCAGTTCCATTTCACGCTGCTCAAAACTAGGTGAAGTTGAAACGCGCACATTAACGTTTCCACCAGTCAAGATATCAAGCGCTAACTTCAGCCTGTATGATAATTCTATTAGGCAGTATAACATTAAGGTGTATACAAGATTTGAACTATTTCACAGTGATACTTCGAAAGATATTGGAACTTTTAGGCTGCCAACAAAAGTGATTTTCTCGCCACAGGAGAAACACTTTTATATTCCACATTATACACTACGGCTGACACGTGGAGTGCAACAGTTTGGTATTACAACGATACATTCGACTATGGAACACTATAATATTGCAGTGCTTTTGATGATTACAACTGTAGTTGAGATGAAAGGCTAAGGCTTTGATGCAATTGGGACATATGTCATTGGAGTAAAGTAACAGCATGGAACTTCGTTAATCGTCTTTCTACAAAAGCGAGCATGTAGTGAACATCCAACTACACTCATGCATCGTTAATCCATCGCTGAATTATACCAGATAACAGTGGAAATATTTTCATACTCCACAACTATGAATATTTCTGCGGAAATAACTACACTAAACTTCATGACGAAATCCTGCAAGAACTTCAGAGAACTTTCAAGAGAGGCCAGGGTTATCCCGGCGCACAATGAAGAATTTTGCCGGAAGGATGTTTATCGTATCCACGGAGCAGTGCCATTTCGGAAGAGGAAGCAGTTCGATTCTCCGAGGACGCTGATTCCTGTTTCGAGGATGGAGCTCATCTTTAAGTTGGTGAAATGGATCCATCAGCAGTCTTCTTTGGGGAATTTTCCTCTGGAACTTCAATCGGCAGATAAGGTAGTTGTGAACGTTTCTTGTATTATTTGAGTATTGTAGCGATATTTGAGCAAACATTCTTCCCATATTTTCTGTCCTACCTTTTGCCCCATTTTCTTGATTGATATTTTTGTACTCAGTACACTTCGATGATTTTAGCCTTTTTCTTCGATTTTTGAGACATTGCTATGTCATTGGCATACTTAAATAATTTTGGATCAGTTGAGACTGATGATTTAGATTCTTTCAGTAATTTGCATATTTTTGTAGTCACGATTTGACTGTAAAGTTAACGATTTGCTATGGCAGATTTAAATTCAGACAGCGTGTCATTTTATTAAAGTAATTCTAATCAGTAAATTACTTTGACCAATTTTCTGTCATCCTCAAGAAAGAAGAATGATTTAAAAGATTTTAGAGCGATAAAATCTTTGTCGATATCGACGATCTTTGAAATACTAGTCGTCTTATGAACATGATTGCAACATAGACATTTATCATTGCATTATAGACAATTTTATGAAATACGAACGTTAATTACAATTTATTGAATACACTATAGTAATGAATAATGAAGATAGGAGTTTTTCTCAATTCTAGATTGGAACAATAATGTTTGCATTCCACAATCTGATTGTATTCTATTCGACTATTTTGCAGTTTAGTTGAACTTTGTTTGAAGATAGTATTTTTATACTGCGTTACTTTGAAGATGTTAATCTCAATTTTGATAGACCAGGCAGGAGTGTCTAATCGTATTTGCTATTAAATTTATTTGTGATTGGCAAATTTTTACTTCAGATCGATTCATGAATGAAACCCACGAAGGTTAAATAATAACAGTCATTATTACAATTGATGAATATAAGAATTTTTAAAGAGGAACAATGGATGTATAATCGATAGTTCAGTGGACGTGTAAAAGTCGCTGTTGAATAATGCCCTTGAATAATGAAGGAGGTTCCCACAATAATTAATGAAGTTGAATTAATAGTGGAGGTTTTTGTGTGTAGTTTGGAAGATTTTTATGCCATATATATGAAGATATATGATGAATTTTGGGCCAATTGTTGTGACATTTTTGTGCGTTATGAGCGAAGTATTTCCCGCTGAATGTTGTTCTTGTTCTTTGAAAGATTATTCATATGAAGATACTGTTAAAATTAACAAGAGTGTTAAATAATTTGAGATAAAGATTTTGAATGGAGGTTACAGTCACAAATATTAATAATTATTATTAAACATTATTAAACCTGAATTTGACTATTAAATATAACTAACCTTCATTGGTCGATTATATCAACACGATTTGAGTAATTATCAACCGGATAGACGTGTGGTTCAATGTATTCCTTGTATAAATAATATAAACAATTTAATATTGTAAAATAATTTTGTAAATATCTTTGTTAAATAATTTGGAATGATAGTGATTAATAGAAGCGTGTATTAAATTTTCAATGGTCATTTGACATTGTTATAAACAATTTGTTATTGTTATAAATAATTAATGAACTTTTGTTATTAACATTTAGAGTTTTTTTATGTATACTCTAAACAATGCAAGTTAAGCAAGTGGTTTAAACAAATAATCATGATTTGGGATTGTTGGAGGAATCCAATGGTGTTTGAATGAAGCATGTAAGACATTTGCGTGATAATATTTCAGTTGAGATGTGAACATTTACGTGTTTGGAAAAGGGAGAGCCGAGCTCTGAGGTAGCACGCTTATGGTAGGCTTGAACGAACGGGTGTCCGCTTTGACGACACAGGTGCCTTGCAGCTGGTCCGGACAACTGTGTTACTGAGACCAAGGGCGTTTCATAATAGCCTTGTGGCTATAAATAAATGTGCAGTATATAAACACGCAAAGCAATTGATATGTGTGTCTCATCCCAAATCCCGTTTCCATTCCCATTGCATTGTTATATTTTCGTTGCTAGGAGCTTGAGAAAGCTAAAACATTATATGTAGAGAATACAGGTCCTACAGGAAGACATGGTTATGTGGTAAATGGCTTCTGATTGCCACGTATATTTTGTCGTTTCATTTTTGTTAAAAATCATTCTTTATGTGAAATAAATTATTGTGCAGTTTAAAGTTTCTCGTCTTCGTCCTGGTTCATTTCAAATATCATGGTGGAGGTTATTGTGAGGACATACTTTTAAGTGATCCAGTTGACAACCCAGTCCCCGAGATATATTTAAGAGGTAAGTAACGGTAAGTAATAACCCCCGTATATTTTGGTGTGTTCCACAATAATTTTCTTGTTAACTATTGTGCTCTAATCTCGATAGTATCTGTCAGTGCCATTTTCATTGATGTAGCTAGGCCGGCGCGTTTGATTATTGGCAATCCGATTGAGGGGGCGGATATCTGACAGCCTACTATCCGGATATCGGGTACAGTAGGATTGGCGCCGCAATTCGGTGGGGCACGATTGTCTCGATTGGCACGATCAGCAAAACATTGGATTACCAAGTTATTGCAGTAGAATTGACACCGCAATTTTTGTGGAGTGTTCGAATAACATTGGATTACCAAGTTATCGATGTCAAAGGGATTGTGAAGACTCAAATAAAGAGGTTGATTCTTTGTTAGATGTCTTAGCCAATTGTAGAATTTGAGAGTGTGATTATATAGGAATAAATGTTGCGTTGTATTAGGAAAATTACACTCAGAAAAGATCAGATCTTATACAACTTGAAAGAGGTTAAATAGGCAGGAAACTTAGAAAAATCGCCTATGATTTGGAATCTTATTTTATTTGACCGGCTTATGACATGTATAGTCATATTAAGGATAAAATTAAACTATTTGGATTATAAATGCAAATTATTTGTTTTAGGATATTTTAAAATGAACCAAAGAAACTTGAACATGTGCTTGAGTTTATTTCAACATGAAGTGTCTTCGAAGGTTAATTATAAGGTAATTATAAGTTAGATTTAAGACAGAAAATTGCTCAAATTTATATATGGTGAAGAATGTTGCTCAGATGTTGTTATTTTACTCTGTTTGATGTATGTCCCTAAAGCAGTTTATTATTGAATATTATTGAAATGGCAGATGAAAGTCTGAGAATGATGTTAGAGGAGATGTCTGCTAACTTAAAAGCTAGCATGGATGAAAGTGCAAGAGAAATGAAAGCTAGCATGAATGAAAGTGTGAGGGAAATGGAAGCTAGGAATACTAGTCGAATGGAGGAGAATATGAAAGTTCTTCAGACTAGTTCGGCAAACCTAGAGGATAATATGTCGCGTTTACAGATTAATACCCAAGGAATCGAGAATGCTGTAACTGACATGCGCACAGACGTGTCCAATGTGCATAAAGATGTGTCTGTTGTTAAAATAGATGTGTCTAAGGTACAAAAGGATCTTACTATGTTGAATCTTGATGTTGCTAATGTCCGAAGTGATATTTCTTGTGCTAGGGCTGAAGTAGTAGTTGTTAAAAATGATGTTGCGACTGTCCAAGACAAGGTTGAGGAAGTCCAAAGAGAAGTCCAAAATGTTAGAACTGATGTGTCCAATGTTCAGGTTGATATTAATAACATTCATTCGGATGTAAATGAGATGCAAAGTGATATAAATAAGATTCAAGTAGAAGTCAACACAGTTTTCGTAGATATTGCTTAAGTCCAAACTGATGTAAATAAAGTCAGGGAAGAAATAGAAAATTCGAAAACACTTTGTACGCGTAATATGAGTGCATTAACGACTAGGCTAGTTGATGAGTCAGGTAGAACGACAGCGTCTTTATCAGGTTTAAAGTATGATGTAGAGGTCATGAGAACCCAAGTATTAGACCATAATAGATTACTCAAAGAAGATATCGAAGGAGACATAGCAGAAATGTTAACGGCAAATGTAGCAGTATGGAAAGACGAGTGGAATAGGTCAAGTGGGGAACATGTAACCCAAATTCAGGAACGTATTGAAAGAAAACTTGCCAGTACTCAAATAGATATTAACAATGAAGTAGTACAGATTAGGAAAGATTTAAGCGTAAGGATGGATTCGCTATCCGAGAGACAAGTAGAAGATAGAACACAAATAGGTCAGGATATGCAAGCATTAAAATCTGCGTTAGAGGATCAGATTCATAAAGTTGTCTCTGATGTAAATGAAACGACGAGCAAATTGCAGAATTTGAAGCTAGGAGAAGCTAGTTTGATAGAGACCTACAAAGAAGAGTTAATCAGGAAAGTCTTAACGGAAATCACTGACAAGGATACAGAAGGCTTGGCTTGCGAAACCAATAGGAATTATGCCAGAAGATATAACCTAGATCCAGAAGAGAGAGACGTGACTCCTGAAGAACGTATAACCAGATTCAGGGAGGAAGATGACGAGAGGAATAGGGAACCTGAGTGGAACTATCGAGATAGTGGGAAAAACTACCCGGATTCATATCCGAGGAATGTAACGGTCATCAGGAATTTCGAAGACAAACCGCAAAAATTCAGCAACACTGATAGTTTGACGCCTATAGAATATGTCAGGAACCTCAAAGATTATTTCATCGAAGCTCACATTCCCAGAGAGAGAGAGATGAAGATAGTGGAAAAATTTTTGATTGGAGGACCCCTTGAATGGTTTAGAGCTTTTAGATACACTTTCAGTAACTTTGACGAGTTTGCAGAGGCATTAATCAAACGATTTTGGTCCATAGAAGCGCAGAATTCGTTAAGAGCGGAGGTTTATTCAAGAAAATACTCAGGTACTCTTCCAACACGGTACGCTGATTTCTTTACGAGTCAATTGTCCCGCTTGAGATTTTTGCAACCCCCATTGTCAACGGAGCAATTAATTGATGCGATTTCTCGTATGCTGCCTGTGGAGGTGAGGAGACTAATCATTTCGTCAAACATCAGGGATTTGACCAGCATGGACGAATTACTGAGGAGGTTAGACTACACAAGTCCAATGCCTAACGTGGTGCAGAAAGGTCAAAGGCATGACTTCAAAGAAATAAATACTGTATATATGGACCAAGTTCAGCAAACTGACAAGCCAGATGAAGAGAAAACTGACAATGTAGGTCCTCACAGGAATAATCAGTTTCGGAATAACAGATCGCAAGGTTACCGTCCGTATCAACAGAGAAGAGGCTGGAACTATAGTCGAGGCAATTACAACAATGGAAGAGGCAGATATTACAACAATAATGGTTATAACAGAAATTATAATAGAAATAACCAGAACCAAAATAGAAATCAGGATTCTCAAGGTCAGGTTATGACACCCGATCAGTATCAGGAAAGAGAGAAGGAAAGCCAGCAATACCGGAAGGAGTTACGGGAAAAAGAAGCCGAAAATCAAAAGAAAAGGCAGGATGTTGTGATTGATCCTGGGCCTTCTACGAGCCAGCATAATTCGGAAAACAGAAATTCAGGACAGAAGAGACAGTAGAGAGAAGAATACATTAGCCACACACAAACCAGAGTAGAAGAGACTTATGATTAAGGAACATAGTAGAAATATTATAGAAGAGTAAGCCAATAATAATTCAATTTCGTGTTCAAGTGAATTGAGATATTTATAACACAGAGTTTAAAAACAATTTGCAACTGTTTTTAAAACGTGGTGAAGGGAGAATGCCCCCGGAAATTGAATTATATTGAGACCACGATGGCTGTATTGGAAAATATCAGTAAAGTTATGGATGTCATAGTTATGACGTGGATATTCATGACGTAGGCACGGATGACGTAGAATTCATGCCAGTAGGCTGATTGAGCTGAGATTCTTGGTGACGTCATGATTTTATTCGAGAAAGATCCGAGATTTACGACGCAGTCGCAGGAAACAAGGTATTGTGCTAAGGAAGAAGCTACGCTATTGGAGGAGAGACGCGAACCAATGAACGATAGTTTGGAAGGAAGACGGAGATTGCTGAAACTACGATATTCGATTACTTTTGGCATGCAGATTTGTGGAAATCTATTTTCAGTTATGGCATTGATTTGGAATTTTGAAGAAATTATTTTTGAGTTTTTGAATTTTGAAAATCCGTCAAGTATAGCCAAAGTTAAAACTTCCAGCAATGACGCAGCAACAGGCTATGGAAGGGATAGATACGCCCCTTAAGAAGTTGATAAAAGGTCGTGCACAGGAGAGAGGAGCTCTCATACTGATAGTGATACGCTCAGATCTCATACTTGTGATCGCATATATATTTCTGGTGATATAGAGTTATTTTCAAGTGATTCAGTGAAGTAAGGTGTCTTTAGCGTGAGGTGAAAGCCTTGCCGCATCGAACGAACTCGGAGCAGTTCCATTTCACGCTGCTCAAAACTAGGTGAAGTTGAAACGCGCACATTAACGTTTCCACCAGTCAAGATATCAAGCGCTAACTTCATCCTGTATGATAATTCTATTAGGCAATATAACATTAAGGTGTATACAAGATTTGAACGATTTCACAGTGATACTTCGAAAGATATTGGAACTTTTAGGCTGCCAACAAAAGTGATTTTCTCGCCACAGGAGAAACACTTTTATATTCCACATTATACACTACGGCTGACACGTGGAGTGCAACAGTTTGGTATTACAACGATACATTCGACTATGGAACACTATAATATTGCAGTGCTTTTGATGATTACAACTGTAGTTGAGATGAAAGGCTAAGGCTTTGATGCAATTGGGACATATGTCATTGGAGTAAAGTAACAGCATGGAACTTCGTTAATCGTCTTTCTACAAAAGCGAGCATGTAGTGAACATCCAACTACACTCATGCATCGTTAATCCATCGCTGAATTATACCAGATAACAGTGGAAATATTTTCATACTCCACAACTATGAATATTTCTGCGGAAATAACTACACTAAACTTCATGACGAAATCCTGCAAGAACTTCAGAGAACTTTCAAGAGAGGCCAGGGTTATCCCGGCGCACAATGAAGAATTTTGCCGGAAGGATGTTTCTCGTATCCACGGAGCAGTGCCATTTCGGAAGAGGAAGCAGTTCGATTCTCCGAGGACGCTGATTCCTGTTTCGAGGATGGAGCTCATCTTTAAGTTGGTGAAATGGATCCATCAGCAGTCTTCTTTGGGGAATTTTCCTCTGGAACTTCAATCGGCAGATAAGGTAGTTGTGAACGTTTCTTGTATTATTTGAGTATTGTAGCGATATTTGAGCAAACATTCTTCCCATATTTTCTGTCCTACCTTTTGCCCCATTTTCTTGATTGATATTTTTGTACTCAGTACACTTCGATGATTTTAGCCTTTTTCTTCGATTTTTGAGACATTGCTATGTCATTGGCATACTTAAATAATTTTGGATCAGTTGAGACTGATGATTTAGATTCTTTCAGTAATTTGCATATTTTTGTAGTCACGATTTGACTGTAAAGTTAACGATTTGCTATGGCAGATTTAAATTCAGACAGCGTGTCATTTTATTAAAGTAATTCTAATCAGTAAATTACTTTGACCAATTTTCTGTCATCCTCAAGAAAGAAGAATGATTTAAAAGATTTTAGAGCGATAAAATCTTTGTCGATATCGACGATCTTTGAAATACTAGTCGTCTTATGAACATGATTGCAACATAGACATTTATCATTGCATTATAGACAATTTTATGAAATACGAACGTTAATTACAATTTATTGAATACACTATAGTAATGAATAATGAAGATAGGAGTTTTTCTCAATTCTAGATTGGAACAATAATGTTTGCATTCCACAATCTGATTGTATTCTATTCGACTATTTTGCAGTTTAGTTGAACTTTGTTTGAAGATAGTATTTTTATACTGCGTTACTTTGAAGATGTTAATCTCAATTTTGATAGACCAGGCAGGAGTGTCTAATCGTATTTGCTATTAAATTTATTTGTGATTGGCAAATTTTTACTTCAGATCGATTCATGAATGAAACCCACGAAGGTTAAATAATAACAGTCATTATTACAATTGATGAATATAAGAATTTTTAAAGAGGAACAATGGATGTATAATCGATAGTTCAGTGGACGTGTAAAAGTCGCTGTTGAATAATGCCCTTGAATAATGAAGGAGGTTCCCACAATAATTAATGAAGTTGAATTAATAGTGGAGGTTTTTGTGTGTAGTTTGGAAGATTTTTATGCCATATATATGAAGATATATGATGAATTTTGGGCCAATTGTTGTGACATTTTTGTGCGTTATGAGCGAAGTATTTCCCGCTGAATGTTGTTCTTGTTCTTTGAAAGATTATTCATATGAAGATACTGTTAAAATTAACAAGAGTGTTAAATAATTTGAGATAAAGATTTTGAATGGAGGTTACAGTCACAAATATTAATAATTATTATTAAACATTATTAAACCTGAATTTGACTATTAAATATAACTAACCTTCATTGGTCGATTATATCATCACGATTTGAGTAATTATCAACCGGATAGACGTGTGGTTCAATGTATTCCTTGTATAAATAATATAAACAATTTAATATTGTAAAATAATTTTGTAAATATCTTTGTTAAATAATTTGGAATGATAGTGATTAATAGAAGCGTGTATTAAATTTTCAATGGTCATTTGACATTGTTATAAACAATTTGTTATTGTTATAAATAATTAATGAACTTTTGTTATTAACATTTAGAGTTTTTTTATATATACTCTAAACAATGCAAGTTAAGCAAGTGGTTTAAACAAATAATCATGATTTGGGATTGTTGGAGGAATCCAATGGTGTTTGAATGAAGCATGTAAGACATTTGCGTGATAATATTTCAGTTGAGATGTGTACATTTACGTGTTTGGAAAAGGGAGAGCCGAGCTCTGAGGTAGCACGCTTATGGTAGGGTTGAACGAACGGGTGTCCGCTTTGACGACACAGGTGCCTTGCAGCTGGTCCGGACAACTGTGTTACTGAGACCAAGGGCGTTTCATAATAGCCTTGTGGCTATAAATAAATGTGCAGTATATAAACACGCAAAGCAATTGATATGTGTGTCTCATCCCAAATCCCGTTTCCATTCCCATTGCATTGTTATATTTTCGTTGCTAGGAGCTTGAGAAAGCTAAAACATTATATGTAGAGAATACAGGTCCTACAGGAGGATATGGTTATGTGGTAAATGGCTTCTGATTGCCACGTATATTTTGTCGTTTCATTTTTGTTAAAAATCATTCTTTATGTGAAATAAATTATTGTGCAGTTTAAAGTTTCTCGTCTTCGTCCTGGTTCATTTTAAATATCATGGTGGAGGTTATTGTGAGGACATACTTTTAAGTGATCCAGTTGACAACCCAGTCCCCGAGATATATTTAAGAGGTAAGTAACGGTAAGTAATAACCCCCGTATATTTTGGTGTGTTCCACAATAATTTTCTTGTTAACTATTGTGCTCTAATCTCGATAGTATCTGTCAGTGCCATTTTCATTGATGTAGCTAGGCCGGCGCGTTTGATTATTGGCAATCCGATTGAGGGGGCGGATATCTGACAGCCTACTATCCGGATATCGGGTACAGTATGTCTATTCTTTTAAGGATATTTTCCATTGTTTTTCCAAAAATGGCATTGTTGAATAATTTGTACAGATTTTTCTCAAAATCATTTTTGGCTTGTTTTCGAAGGTTGTTATTAAAATCAATGTATGCCTTTAGCCAAGGTCTTTGGTTAAACTTTAACACACGATGAATTTTTATCAATTTTAGTCCATGTTCTAGAGCCTGTTTAAGAGTCATGTAGTGAACAGTATATGGCCTTCGATTTCCAAGATGAGGAATTAGTTTTTTCAGAGACGAATCCTTAGGTTGTGTACACTCTGGTAGGAAAGGTAAATCGCTGTGTAGATCATGAAGGTCCGATGGGTAATCAACATCAACGTCTAGAATATACCCCATAGGATCGTCTTTCTTTAGTTTTTCTAGATCAACAGTATCTGGAGAAACCCACTGAAATCCACCATAAGGAAGGGAGTGGCACATAGCCCACCCGTATTGGTTGTTGGCATCATCATAGGTAATAAACTGCGATGATTTCTCAGAATAATAGTTTCCATGTATTTATTGTTAGCTTCATCATACCGATGAGATTCCTGGCATATGCCTCCACGTATTCCAGACTCGATTAGAAGAATCTGATCGTAATCCTGTAGCAATTCCAGTTCTATTCCTGTGTAAAGGAGCATTGCATCGAAACTTAAACCAGGCGAAGTAAAAAAAGTGTGCAGCATCCACTCGGTGTGTTTCTAGTGTTTTGCTTCTAAACGTTTTAAAGCTGTCTGCTAGAAGCAGTACATCTGAAGTTAGGTAAAGGTCACTATATTCCCCTAGAGTTTTAATGTTGAACTGATTCCACACATTTTTGGCATGTTCATAGTCTTCTTGACTAACATCTTCTTGACTTAATTTGTTAAAGAATACCTCTTTTGAAAGTAAACACGTTTCACTTAACTTTTCCCATGAATCAATGTAGTCATAACAAAATACCCCTTTACGAGTCATGAGCATTGCATTTTCTTTTCCAAAGTACTTGTCTGTTTCAGGGTATGATGTTAAGTTGGAAACTAAGTTTTCCAAACTACTCGGCATTAACCGAAACGTGTCCATAAATCGAAGCTTAACATTTCCTACTTATTTGGTGAAGGAAATGTACTTTTCTTTGGAGTTACCGATAACATCCACTCTCTCAGTAGTACATCCCATTTGCTTTACAATGAAATTTGCGTCGTAGCCACTCATATTATGTAGAAATACAGGAACGGAGTTACGTATTTTACACCTCAAATTACAGTTATTGTGAGCACTTCCACGGTATTCCCCTGTAAAATGGCAATGGTTTCGAACTTTCCAGTCCTCTTTGGTAAATGGTTTTTCACACAAATAACACGTTTCAGAGCATTAGAACTCTGCTTCTTGATCCTGAGTTAAGGCCTTTGGAACATTTAAGCTGTAAAGCCGATCAATTTCATTAGCTATTGAGATCAAACAGTCCATAAACTTTTCTGCAGCGTCAGGTCCACGATAAATAACAGGTTGGCTTGGAAGGTTTGTCTTTATGTGTTCCACAGCAGGTGAGGGCTTAACGTATATACCAAAGCTCATAGGAACATGACTCTGGTATGGCACTGTATAACTTGCTTCAGGATTGGGTAAATATGTTTGATATGTTAAGAGTATACTTTCGAAATCTGCATAGATAACGTCAGGTATTCTTAGCATTTTTTCAACATTTAAGAATTTCACAATTGAGATTTTAATAGGCATTTCAACCCTAGCAATGTCATGCTGGACACACAAAACTCTATGTTCTTTTAATTTTTCCATTCCTTGTTGTCCATATCGATTATCGAAGTGAGTAAAACACCGTTTACACGTATATATCTTATATTGATGGTGGGTAATCTGATGTCTTACTAGTTTATCAAAATCTTTGATAAAGAAAAAAGGAAGCTTGTAGTTTAACGTGACCGTTAATCTTGAGATCATGAGCCACGGGACCTCCTTTTTACGTGGAATCCGAACCACAGGACATGGTATTTCACTTCGAAAATCTCACATGCATTGACCGGGAATCGAACCCGGACCGTCTTGGTGAGAGGCATAGAGCTAGACCGCTGAGCCACCACGCCCCCCTTTGATAAAGACGTAGTGGTTCTGTCCGGATGATGAACTTAGCAGAAGGAGGTCGCGATGGTCTTGTAGCTCTTGATCCACAACCTTTAGAGGGAACAGTTTGTTGTCTTGTTCCAGTCCAAATACATTAATGGATATGTCGTTGGCTTTCTCAAATTTGGGAATTTCAGCTAATGACGTAGGAAACGATATCACTGAAAAATCATACTTGTTTTCCAGGTCCTTGTATTTACTAACGCGTTCAGCTTTCGTTTTAACCAGTTTTGCTAAAATGGCATACATAAAACACTTTTCATCCTTTAAGTTTTGAGGATTAATGCAGGCATTTCTTGCTTGTATAGCTGCTGGTAATGGAATATATGTGCTTCCACGCAAGGGATTGTACTTATTTATTTTCAATCGTACTCCTTCCATTGCTAACAAAGCCCAATTACTGCCCTTTTGCTCAGATTCTTCCATTTCAGTAGTTAACTTTGTAAATTGTGTTTCCAAGAAATTACTTAAGTCTGTTTCCAAAAATAGAGCCTGATTTCATGTTTTAAAAGCCCGATCTGTAATTTCGTTGGTGGACGTATGAATGAATCTACATTCAGCCTCTAGATTAACTTTGATCGACTTGTGCATTGCTAGTTCTTTTTGCATAGCTTGTATTATTTGCTGTTTGGACTCTTTAAGGTATGAATTTAAATCCTTACACGTATCACAACGTATGAAATAGGATTTAAGTCGACCTTCAAAAGATGTCTCATATTCAATAAGTCCGTTTGTGTCAGGGGCCAATGACAGTAGGTAATGTTTTGTAGGCACTGCTTTTTGTCTTTTAGCTGCCGACACAACATTACAACATTCTTCATGCCGACGTCCATTGTAGGCATTGTTGAATTTACTGCCACACGTTTTACACCCATGAAATTCCCTACACGAAACTTCATGACACTTTCTATCATAGTCATTAAGAAAAGTTTTTCCACACTGTTTACACATATAGCTAGCAATGGGTTCTTCCATCATGAATGTTGATTTCTGCAAACAGCTGCTTACTGCGTATAACAGGGCTAGAGGTTGGTCGGTGAGACGGTCTTTCCTGATTTGAACACCGCGAGAGGTAGTAGTCAACTGGTGGTATTCTTGTTAAGGCTCCTCTAATATACCTCTAGTCTAGACTAACAGCTCTTTACAGCGTATGACAAGGCTGTAGACTGGACAGTGAGACGGTCTTTCACGATGGGAACACTGTAACAAGTAGTAGTCAACTGATTATATACTTGCTAAGGGTTCTCTAATATACAATAGTCAAGACCAACAGCTACTTACTGTGTAGTACAAGGCTGTGCAATAGTTGTTTCAACGGTCTTTCACAATGTAAACACTGTGACAGGTAGTAGTCAACTGAAAATATTCTTATAGCCTTCTCAAGGCTATCAGGTACTTACTGCATATCAAAAGGCTGTACACTCATGTGTGTTAGGCACTCTTTCTTGCTAAGGACCCCAATATTCCCTACACAAGGCTATACATGTTAATTCTGAACACTTAGTAGTTAATTGTATATTCAATTTTTATACAAAGCTTATACAAGCACGCTTTTCATGAGGTAAAACTTTGTTAAATAGGTGCATGCGACACGCAAAGTATGTTTCCGCTATCTAGCGGTGACTATGAGAACTACTTGAACGACCAGCATGCTACCTAGCGCTCCCTTCCAAGCCAACCTGTTATTTATAGTGGACCTGACGCTGCAGAAAAGTTTATGGACTGTTTGATCTCAATAGCTAATGCAATTGATCGCCTTTACAGCTTAAATGTTCCAAAGGCCTTAACTCAGGATCAAGAATCAGAGTTCCAATGTTCTGAAACCTGTTATTTGTGTGAAAAAACATTTACCAAAGAGGACTGTAAAGTTCGAGACCATTGCCATATTACAGGGGAATACCGTGGAAGTACTCACAATAACTGTAATTTGAGGTGTAAAACACGTAACTCCGTTCCTGTATTTCTACATAATATGAGTGGCTACGACGCAAATTTCATTGTAAAGCAATTGGGATGTACTACTGAGAGAGTGGATGTTATCGCTAACTCCAAAGAAAAGTACATTTCCTTCACCAAATATGTAGGAAATGTTAAGCTTCGATTTGTGGATACGTTTTGGTTAATGCCGAGTAGTTTGGAAAAATTAGTTTCCAACTTAACATCATACCCTGAAACAGACAAGTACTTTGGAAAAGAAAATGCAATGCTCATGACTCGTAAAAGGGTATTTTGTTATGACTACATTGATTCATGGGAAAAGTTAAGTGAAACGTGTTTACTTTCAAAAGAGGTATTCTTTAACAAATTAAGTCAAGAAGATGTTAGTCAAGAAGACTATGAACATGCCAAAAATGTGTGGAATCAGTTCAACATTAAAACTCTAGGGGAATATAGTGACCTCTACCTAACGTCCGATGTACTCCTTCTAGCAGACAGCTTTCAAAAGTTTAGAAACAAAACACTAGAAACATACCGATTGGATGCTGCACACTTTTTTACTTCGCCTGGTTTAAGTTTCGAGGCAATGCTCCTTTACACAGGAATTGAACTGGAATTGCTACAGGATTACGATCAGATTCTTCTAATCGAGTCTGGAATACGTGGAGGCATATGCCAGGTGTCTCATCGGTATGCCGAAGCTAACAATAAATACATGGAAACCTATTATTCTAAGAAACCATCGCAGTTTATTACCTATGATGATGCCAACAACCAATACGGGTGGGCTATGTGCCACTCCCTTCCTTATGGTGGATTTCAGTGGGTTTCTCCAGATACTGTTGATCTAGAAAAACTAAAGAAAGACGATCCTATGGGGTATATTATAGACGTTGATGTTGATTACTCATCTGACCTTCATGATCTGCAAAACGAGTTACATTTCCTACCAGATTGTACCCAACCTAAGGATTCGTCTCTGAAAAAACTAATTCCTCATCTTGGAAATCGAAGGCGATATGTTGTTCACTACATGACTCTTAAACAGGCTCTAGAACACGGACTAAAATTGATAAAAATTCATCGTGTGTTAAAGTTTAACCAAAGACCTTGGCTAAAGGCATACATTGATTCTAATAACAACCTTCGAAAACAAGCCAAAAATGATTTTGAGAAAAATCTGTACAAATTATTCAACAATGCCATTTTTGGAAAAACAATGGAAAATATCCGTAAAAGAATAGACATACGTCTTGTGACTGACAGCAAAAAGGCAGAAAAGCTAATAGCAAAGCCGACATTTATTGACAGAACTATTTATGGTCCTAACCTAGCTGCTTTCCACATGGCTAAACGTAACATTGTATTCAACAAGCCTATATATATTGGAATGTGTATACTGGATATTTCAAAAACTCTAATGTATTCCCACCACTATGATGTCCTGCTACCCTATTATGGCATGGACAATCTTAAACTCATGTATATGGATACCGACTCGTTCATTTATTTGGTTAACACCCCAGATGTATATCAAGACATGTTGGATTTCCTAGAACACCTGGACACATCAGATTATCCTACTAATCACGTATGTTACTCTACATCAAACAAGAAAACGTTGGGGAAATTTAAAGACGAGGCTTGTGGACAAATTATAAAAGCATTAGTTGGACTTAGAGCTAAAATGTACGCTTTAGACATCAATGGTAAAGAAATCAAAAAAGATTAAAGGTATTAACAGAGGTGTTGTCAAACATTGTATAAGCTTTCAAGATTATAAGAATTGTGCCATGAAAAACAATGTAAAAAGAATACCCATGAATATTATCGCTTCTAAACAACATAACATATCATCTGTAAGACTAAACAAAATTGCGTTGTGTCCTGGTGATGATAAAAGAGTGATTGATGCTGATGGTATAGGTACACATGCCTATGGTCATTACTCAATCATTAACCATGCTTAAAGAGTTAAGTTATGAATATCAAAATCTTCTACCTACAACTAGCAAATACATAAAACAAAACAATTTAGGAAATAAAACCATGGCACTACAAAAATAAAAAAATGGTATTCATAATCGAAAATAAATAAAATAGAAAACAAAATAAAAACAACTGTACAATTTATAACAAAAAAAGAATAGACTATATATAAAAATGTATTATGTGTAAATAGTGTACATGTATTTAAAATAAAAAATATTGTATGGACACTGCTTGTACATTTTTAATTACTACCCACCTCTCTCCACTCCTAATGCAAAATGAACATGTAAAACACAAATTGGAAAATCTATGTTTCCATATTGACAAAATAGAAAATACATTAAACTGAAATTTTAAAAACTGTAAATGGGAATTTGGTAAATTGACAAATGTGTAAACATCAAAATGCAAAATCCATGTTTCCATATTATGAAATTGAAAAACTTAAAACTGACATTAAAAAACTGAAAATGGGAAATTGGAAAATTGACAAATGTGTAAACAACAAAATGCAAAATCCATGTTTCCATATTATGAAATTGAAAAACTTAAAACTGACATTAAAAACTGAAAATGGGAAATTGGAAAATTGACAAATGTGTAAACAACGAAATGCAAAATCCATGTTTCCATATTATGAAATTGAAAAACTTAAAACTGACATTTTTAATAAACTGAAAATGGGAAATTGGAAAATTGACAAATGTGTAAACAACAAAATGAAAAAAATTACCCGGTTGGGGTAGTGATCATGTTGTACAGTAGCCTATAAGACTAGCATAAGGATAGTTGCATGTGCCCTTATATACTTTGTGTATGTGCATTAGCCTTTGGATTAGCGTAAGTTAGGTTTGGTAAAGTTAGTTTAGGTGTGGTTAGGTATGTGACCTTGTAGTTTACTCTTTTCGGAAAATATAAATTGTAAAACCTAAAATCAAAAAATATTAAATTTAAAATGTAAAATCTAAAAACCTAAAATCTCAAATACAAAAAATCAAAAATGTAAAATCTAAAAATAGTAAAATGAAAAAATCTAAAATCTAAAATGTTAAAATGTAAAATGTTAAAATGTAAAATCTAAAATATTTTAATGAGGTTTCTGTGGGTTGGGTTAGGTTAGGTTAGGTTATAATAAGTTTATTCAGTTTATTATTTGTGCTCTCTCATTTGCTCTCACTTTTTTTTTTGCTGACTCTCTGAATCTATAAATTCAGTAGAATTCTAGAGAAATACATGGTTAAACTTGACAGAAATCAGTTGCTGACCTAAGGGTACCGGTAGTCAACTAGTGGATCGTGTACCACATGTTTGTTTTGACATTCTTCAAAAGCATGCCTTGTCTGAATTCGCATACACTTTAGATGACGGATGGAACAAACAGTCTCCATTTCGAAGTAGGCAGGGTAATAAGAATTATTGTGTGTTCTAAATTTATTGCAGTGTATTTTCCCTATGTGAACCCTACTGTTATTTTTTGTAGTGTTGTTGTATCACTATTTTGTTATGTATATGATTGTAATGAAATGACAGTTATACTAGTTTTATTTAATTTATTCACGGACAGTTGGATCCGATGTTGCTGTAATTCAAGGTTTAGCTCTGACAGATAAACATTAAATGTAAATGCGGGATGGTCTTTAGCATCATTTAGATTTTTTCAGTCATATGTGACTAGTTATTTATTGCACGATGATTCATTCTAGGACATCGTTACCTTTTCTATTGTAATTTCAATTAAGGTTTGTACCATTTTCCCCAGTTTTGCCCAAACTTTGTTTGTAATTAGAGCTGATCGCGCGGGTTTATTTTTACAGTTTAGGGGTTAGTTTTTTCTTTGTTTGTTATTTATATGATAGCGGATTAGCCGATTTTATGCCCTCGGATCCTAGGCTAGGTGTTGGATTTTATAAATAAAAAATTCCAACGATTTTACTTAAGACTGGACTACTTTCTTTCGTAGCTTGTTTTTGTTTTTTGTTTTGGGGGGGGGAGTGTATTACCAGGGTGTCTATGACATTGCAAATCATGATGGGAACCTGATCCTTGGGACAGGGGAGTCTCACAGCCGGCGAGCCCTTTTGGTTTGCACTCCAATCCTCTTCGTCGGTATGTGTTCGGAGGAAGAGGTCAGCAGGGAGGCCATACACGGTTGGTGGTGACCAGATGATCTCCTCAAACGGGCACATAACACTTTATTCTATTCCTTTGGCGCCCAACCAAGTGGGAGATTTTAGGGACATGAAGGCCATCAGCTTCATGCAGTTTTGAAGAGGATAATATTTTATTGGTTATTGACAATTTGTCTGGACTGGGACGAACTCTAGACGTCGTCCAGCAGTGCAATAGGTCACATGGCTTTCTTTTGAGATGTCAGACCATGGGCGAAGTACAATTATATTTAAAATTCAGGATAGGACTTATATTTTGCCAGTACTTCGTCGTGAGTAAATGTAACTTGTCTTTTGCTTGCTTGCCTGTTGTTGTTAAAGTAAATGTAGAATCAGTTGTCTTAGAAAGTCCAGCGGTAGTCGTGGGTGTTTATTTGATAAAAACAACTTTCCACCCCGGACCATTTCCATTTTTGTAGTTAGTTAGATGTAAGATGACTCCTCCGACATCTCAAATTTGTATTATCGTAATGGATGAGGAGAGATTGACGAACCTGATTGAGGGGTTGTGTAGAAATATGGATGCTAACTTAGCCTCTATTAATGCCTCCCTAGACACTGTTAAGAGTGACTTTACTGAAAATACTAGATTAATAAGATGCGATATGGCTACTAATGTAGCCACCCTTAATGCATCCATTAATGAGAATGTAGCTACTATTAATGCCTCCATAAATGATAATGTAGCCACACTTAATGCCTCCATAAATGAAAATGTAGCCACCTTAAGGGGTGAAATGAATGAAAATGTAGCCACCTTAAGAGGTGACATGACTACTAATGTAGCCACCTTAAGAGGTGATATGACTGAAAATGTAGCCACTATTAATGCCTCCATAGATACTGTTAGGGGTGACCACACAGCTGGCATAGCAAATTTAAATACTTCTCTTAGTAATGTAAGAGGTGGGATTGATGGTGCTAACGCCACTTTGGTTGTTAACACCCAATCTTTAGCTAATCTTAGGCGAGATCTAGAAACCAGTCGTGTGGAAGCTAATACTAATCTACTTAAGGGGTTAGCTGATCTTCGCGTTGACCTAGCCAAGGGTAGAAAAGAAACGGAAACATGGTTAGAGGCGATAGAAGGGAGCCTTTAGGAAAATAGTCTGAAGATATTAGAAGGCAAGGGTGAGTTTCAATTGTAGGTTGCGACGATTAAAGACCAACAAAGCCTTAGAGTAGCAGCCATCGAGGGAAGGCTGGATGAAAATCAAACTTTTCGTGATGGGATCAGAAAAGAAGGAGGATTGGTTACCACAAGCATGCGCGTAACGAGAGGCGTAGCTATAGCCGTTCATGGGAATGTGAAAACCATCGCGAAGGACATGGTACGTTTTCGGGATGAGCTGACCAGTAGCACTCAGCTTGTAGCTACTCTTACACTAAACGTAGAGGATCTTACTCATCAACTGCACGCTGATCAGGCCTAACTGACAAGGGAAATGATTAACGTCAAGGAAGACATGAGTAAACAAAAAACTACAAATGGCAGCCGTCTGACAGAGCACCAGGCGACCGTTGAAATTACTGTCAAGGAAGTTATAGATGATTTTTCAGAAGTCGGGGAAGAATTCACAGGAGTTAAGGACCAATTTACACAACATCAAACACTAATAGAGGGACGATTAGTAGAGGTTTCGAGGGAGTACAAGAAGACTGTCCAGGAGGTGGACGAATGTCTTCGAGGGAAACTTGAACGTCTGGAGTTACAGGTAACTCATTTGTCAGCCACGAGCAACACCACTAATAGCGAAGATCTCGAACAGGTAGAACGCAGATTGCTAGAAAAACTAGAGATACATGTTAGGACTATTTCCTTTTCTACTCCTAAGGAAAATGTTCCTACTACTTCCTTGAACACACCAGGGATGATGACTGCTCCGGTTTTTCCAGTAACCACTTACGAGCAACCGAGCAGGTCATACCCATGGTCAAGTACAACTGTACCAACTTCCACTGAGGGAACTAGTCCATTTAGAGTACCAGGAACTATGAGCAACATTCAGGTACCAGCCACAGCGACGAATGTCACGTCAACACTAGGTCCATGTTACACCACAACATTCGAGCAAACTATTTATTTGAATTATAACGCTCCAGAGTTTTAACCAATGAGACAGAGTCACAATCCGAATGTCATGATTATCAGATCGAGGGAGGAACAACCAGCCCGTTTTTCCGGCACAGGAAGCGGAATTACTCCGGTCGAATTTCTGAACAATGTGGAAAATTATCTAAGCGACACATTTGTAACACCTGAGCGTTAATTGAGGGTCGTGAAGCGCTTCCTTGAAGGTCAAGCCAGTACCTGGATTAGGGCGTTTTGTTATTCGTTTATGGGATTTAGAGACTCCAGAGAAGCCCTACTACGAACATATTGGTCCAGCGAGATACAGCTAGGCATCAGAGCTGAAATGTATACTAAGGGATACAGCTCTGCACAGCCTACGCGTTATGCGAACTACTTCGCTTCACAATTGGCCAAACTTCGTTGTCTGCAACCCCATTGGCTGAAGCAGACCTGATACAAACCATTATACGCCAATACCCATGTGACGTCCAGCGCGTGTTAATTGCGGCTAACGCCACAACTTTCGCACAATGTGACCAAATTTTACGAAGGTTAGACAACAGTAACGAGCAGTTCACATCACCCAGATCCAGGGGAGAACAGAGGAATGAGGTGAAGAATTTTAATCTTACCACGGTGGATAAAGTGAGCCAAACTTATACACTGAAACCAGTGATTAATAACCAGTATGAACGTCGTGAAGGTTGACCAGACAGAAGATCATGGAACAGGCCACCATACGAACAGAATCGTCAGGTAAATAGACAGCCATATTGGAGACGTCAGTCAGGAAGGGAGCTGAACGATCAGCGCAATTGTAATGAAAGACGTCAACAAAATCAGAACAGAGATGAAAGTCAAAATTATGGAAATCACCTGAGGAGAGACTATCGCTACTCCGGTGGTTATAGGAGATATCGTGATCCAAGATACGAGTCTGACCGCGATTGGCGGGGACGTGCCCAGGAAAGCAAGGAATATATTCGTCAACTACGGGATACTGAAGAGAGAGAAAGAGCTCGATAACCGAGGGAAAGACGAGAAAATCCGAATGAGGTACTCTCGGATCATGAACAGCCGAGTACTTTAACGGGCAAAGGAAAAAAAACGCCGAAATCGCAGTGAGGAATGAGGAGACAGGTACCAGAGTAGCGGCTGTCATCTTACTCTGGGAACCACTCCAAGAAGACCTCTTGTATGAGAGACGAACGACGACTGACGTACGACCAACCCAACTACCACTGATAGCAGCGAAGATAAACAACCAAACTATCTCTTTATTGGTTGACACGGAAGCGATGTTGAGCGTCCTATCATCTGATTCTCACGCTAATTTGAAAATGAAGGACGAGAAGTTGCATGAGATACCAGCATCAACAATAAAAGTAAGAGGTGTAATACATTATCGAACGATCAGATGCACGGTACAAATTTTCTGTAGCTTAGAAATTGGAGGTCACATTTATAGACACTAGTTTCTTGTCCTGAAGAAATTGAAACATGAAGGGATTTTAGGTGCAGATTTCATGCGCATATATGAAGGCGTGATTGACATGGGAGAAGACACCATCAGATTCAAGCCCTATGATGCCATTCCTATGAACCTCAGCGAGGAGAAGAGAGAGGACATCTACGATGAGATCAAGATCCTGGAAACCGAGGATGAAGAAAATATAGATAGCATGCAGGAATAATACAGAGCCGATCCAGATCGCCATAATCACGTAATCTGTTATCGAGTTGCTGAACCAGACCGTGATTGGCGAGGACGAGCGCTCGAGAATAAGGCATATCTTCGTGAACTCCAATGAAGACAGAAAACGTCCAAGGAAAATCTGACTTCGAGGGATGAATCTCCAAGTGGGAACTGTTTTACAGTCACTGCAGAAGTTCATCAACTGGAGACTGAACCCTGCATGTCTGAGGATAAGTTCTAAGAAATCACATCTAGAATGGATTTGGAGAGGAATGAACGCCTGAAGAGGAGGAATGATGATCATCTGGAAGAAATATGGTATTTGGAGGTAGGAGAAGAAGGACTTGATTCAGATGATTACTCAGACCCAGAGCTAGAAGACTTCCATTTGAGTAACATTTTCGGGGAAGAAATAGAGCCCCAGAAAGCAGATTCAGCTTCAACGTCGAGGAAGAAACCTGAGGAGAAAGAAGAAAGCAAGATTGTTATGGCAGAAGTCAACGACATCGAGGAGATCAATCCGATGTCTCTTGAGGACTTCAGGATGATGTTACAGAGACAGAATGCTGCCAGAGATCGACGTTTGCTGAGAGAAAAGAGAGGGGACTACCATATTTTTGGACCTTTGATTCCAGAGAAGGATGAATTTGATTCAGAAGATTCTGATTATGAGGATGATTCAGACTCTGATGGAGCTGACCTTTACCAGATTGGAATTGATTCAGATGAAGAAGAGGGATGTCTGGATGTGTTTGGATATTGATGTTAATGCAACCAGTTGTAAAAAATATCACCAGGAATAATCAGATTGCCTTGGTAAATAAAACTGCCTGTCCTGCATTTTTATTTAAAACCACGGAGGGGCAAATGAGACCGCTTGATCTCATGCTGGTGATGATTTTTATTGGTAACATAAGAATACTCCAACTGAGAAACACTGAACGCACTCCGGAGGCTTGTATCATCTTCAGGAGAACTTTTGACTTCGTTTGCAAGAGTAAAAAGAATTAATCATGATCGCAGATTTCTATCTACGATGTGCATCTTTGAGAAATATTATAAATGGTAATTCTGCATTATTAGCCTCGTCAATATGATACTATTATGGGTAATTTAAGGTATTTGCATCGCAGAAACGCGAGGAAGAAGGAAGTAAAGGCTAAATGACTTAGGCAGTATTCGAAGCCGGAACACGCCACGCAGATAGGAAGGACAATCCTATATGCGTTTAAGCCGCATGGATGTGTACGTTACTAAGTCCGGTCGAGTGACCGATGAACATTTTGTTGGTGAAAAGACTAAGGAAGTCGTATCTAAGGATTGACCAAGCATCCTACGTTGTATCAGCACCGCAGTGCTTGTGAAGTTGTCTCTACAGAATTATAATCACGATAAAGTGATATTTTCAAAGTACGAGTGATTTAGTAATTTTTCCTGTACGTCTCGTGCATGTGCAACGCGAAACCACATGGTGGAATGTAGGTCACAAAAATGTCCAGCAAAGTAAAAATTATAGTGCTATTTAACGGCGTTGAGTGCTGTGGAAATTATGTTAATGCTAGAGAAATACGCCGTGTCAAGGCGAATCTCATTTAAATATTCAAAGTGATTGTGCTAATAACGTGCTATTAGAATCTGTGAAAGATAGCTTCAGTGAAGCAGGCACATGACCATTTCTATTCTATAAAGCCTGCACCGTTTAAAGCCAGTGTTGCTAAATCAATCATCAGCAGTGATAAAACGGTGCTTTTCAACCTATTTCATTACTTCAACGAGAACGTCAAAATGTTTGACGGTGACGACATTCTGATTTACGCCTGTACCACGAGGAACGAGATGACGCCGTAAATATACCAATGGAGGAGCCATTGACCATCTAACATCAGCAATATTGAAGCCGACACTAGAATTGCGCAAACCAAGGCCGAGGAAATATTATTACCACCTGGGAACACAAGGATTGATCCATGAATTCGAAGCCTGGGATGTTTCTCTGTGAGAAACATGCTGCCGTGAGTTTACGTTAATTTCTACTTGTATTTGGTTCTGGTCTCGGGGGTGGATTAGTTGTAGTCAACCGTTATATAACAGTCATTTAGGTAGGTCTTGTATTTTTGTAGATACCGCTGAAGGCATACTTTAATTTCCATAAGCTTCCGCATGTTTGGCAGACAGCTTATGCCTTGGTGTTAGACACCTCAGAGGGGTGCAAATATGTGTCATAATTTTGTATAGTCATTAGAATGGACATCAGCTGCGAAGGAGCAATGTTTTGTTTGATTTAACCAGCTCTAAATAAGATTATTTTCTTTTGATAACTTTGAGACCCTTTTAATGAAGGAATAAATACGCCACTGTCGGTCGTATCATTTCGATGTCGTAAAGGTTACGCATCTACCATTTTTGTAAAATATATTTTTAAGGTCTCAGAACCTTGATTCAAGGTGAATCAATTTAGAGAATGGGAGTGACTATAGTTAAAGCACTTGTAACCGACCATTCAACATTAAATTGTATCATTTGCAATAATAAGCCAGGAGAATGGCGTTTGTAAGAACATTTAATTACGTTGAGTGCATTGCGCACGTTCTTTTGTGGAGAATTTTTTTCTTTGTGACAGTGGAGTATCTTTTTAATCTCTTTGAAAAGTGACATATCTTTATTTTAGTATGCTTTGCTAAGCTGCGATGCAGCTTATGTTTAGACCTCATTTTTCAAGGCAAGTTTCGAAAAATTCTTATCCCAATGGTAATGACATTGTGTTAGTGTGTGCACAAAGTGAAATAATAGACATTTTTGAGTGCATTACACCAGTTTATTCTACATGTTGATAGACTTTGACACGCAGTGAAGCGTGCAAGTTAACACTTGAGCTCCGTTAGAATGACAGCTTTCGACGCTCAAGGTTATCTGCTTTCACCTGCAGAGCAGCACACTACATTTCTCAAGCGGGACAGTTGACGCATGGCCGCATACCTTGTTTCTGCTAGACAGATTTTTTATCGAGCCGTTCATAGAGCTCAGTCATAAATGTACAATTGCATCATTGTTATTATTGAGTATAAGGTGTTTAGGAAGTTGCATTCCCGCTATTTAATTAAATTCGCAAATGTTGTAAGCGAATAGACATGGTATTTGTATACTATCAGAGTATTCCTTTGGCTATTTTGGAAGACTTATTTTCTCACTTAAAGTGATTGATTGTTTCCGTGTTTTGACGCGTTGATTTATTGGGGTGGTTTCCCGTTCAGATTTTATGCCAGCAGACTCATGGAGATGACTGCTAAGGTGACTTCTTCGGTGATCCCGTGGAGGACTCGTTTAGATATTTGGGAATGGTATTTAGATGGAACTTTGCTTGTCCATCTGGAGAAGTTTTATTGTGGACTAAATCATATCTTTATGATATTGGAGCTGCTTATTTGAATCATGCATCTCGTAAGGAACTGTAAAAGACTTACGATTAGGAATTATAACTTGTGTTATTTTTGACAAACAGGTGCCACGTGCATTCTGTTGTGTTTAGTTTTCAGTCCATTAGCCTTGCATTGTTGGTCATTCAATAATACTCTTAAACAATGATAGTAATAATCAGAAACCTAAATCATGATATTTAATTTTTCTATTAAATCGACGTGGGTTAAAACTTCATTTAAATCTTAATCAACTGTTTAACTTTGATCATGATTGTTTACATTTTGGACCAATGCAACGTGCTTGAGATAAAATATCCCTAGGAGGGGAATTCTAGATAAATACATGGTTAAACTTGACAGGAATCAGTTGCTGACCTAACGGTACCGGTAGTCAACTAGTGGATCGTGTACCACATGTTTGTTTTGACATTCTTCAAAAGCATGCCTTGTCTGAATTCGCATACACTTTAGATGACGGATGGAACAAACAGTCTCCATTACGAAGTAGGCAGGGTAATAAGATGAATTATTGTGTGTTCTAAATTTATTTCAGTGTATTTTCCCTATGTGAACCCTACTGTTATTTTTTGTAGTGTTGTTGTATCACTATTTTGTTATGTATATGATTGTAATGAAATGACTGTTATACTAGTTTTATTTAATTTATTCACGGTCAGTTGGATCCGATGTTGCTGTAATTCAAGGTTTAGCTCAGACAGATAAACATTAAATGTAAATGCGGGATGGTCTTTAGCATCATTTAGATTTTTGCAGTCATATGTGACTAGTTATTTAATGCACGATGATTCTTTCTAGGACATCGTTACCTTTTCTATTGTAATTTCAATTAATGTTTTGTACCATTTTCCACAGTTTTGCCCAACCTTTGTTCGTAATTAGAGCTGATCGCGCGGGTTTATTTTTATAGTTTAGGGGTTAGTTTTTTCTTTGTTTGTTTTTGATATGATAGCGGATTAGCTGATTTTATGCCCTTGGATCCTAGGCTAGGGGTTGGATTTTATAAATAAAAAATTCCTACGATTTTTACTTAAGACTGGACTACTTTCTTTCGTAGCTTGTGTTTGATTTTTGTTTTGGGGGGGGGGGGAGTGTATTACCAGGGTGTCTATGACTTTGCAAATCATGATGGGAACCTGATCCTTGGGACAGGGGAGTCTCACAGCCGGCAAGCCCTTTTTGTTTGCATTCCAATCCTCTTCGTCGGTATGTGTTCGGAGGAAGAGGTCATCAGGGAGGCCACACACGGTTGGTGGTGACCAGATGATCTCCTCAAACGGGCACATAACACTTTATTCTATTCCTTTGGCGCCCAACCAAGTGGGAGATTTTTAGGGACATGAAGGCCATCAGCTTCATGCCGTTTTGAAGAGGATAATATTTTATTGGTTATTGACAATTTGTCTGGACTGGGACGAACTCTAGACGTCGTCCAGCAGTGCAATAGGTCACATGGCTTTCTTTTGAGATGTCAGACCATGGGGGAAGTACAATTATATTTAAAATTCAGGATAGGACTTATATTTTGCCAGTACTTCGTCGTGAGTAAATGTAACTTGTCTTTTGCTTGCTTGCCTGTTGTTGTTAAAGTAAATGTAGAATCAATTGTCTTAGAAAGTCCAGCGGTAGTCGTGGGTGTTTATTTGATAAAAAACAACTTTCCACCCCGGACCATTTCCATTTTTGTAGTTAGTTAGATGTAAGATGACTCCTCCTACATCTCAAATTTGTATTATCGTTATGGATGAGGAGAGATTGAAGAACCTGATTGAGGGGTTGTGTAGAAATATGGATGCTAACTTAGCCACTATTAATGCCTCCCTAGACACTGTTAAGAGAGACTTTACTGAAAATACTAGATTAATAAGATGCGATATGACTACTAATGTAGCCACCCTTAATGCATCCATTAATGAAAATGTAGCCACCTTAAGAGGTGACATGACTACCAATGTAGCCACCCTTAATGCCTCCATTAATGAGAATGTAGCTGCTATTAATGCCTCCAAAAATGATAATGTAGCCACCCTTAATGCCTCCATAAATGAAAATGTAGCCACCTTAAGGGGTGAAATGAATGAAAATGTAGCCACCTTAAGAGGTGACATGACTACTAATATAGCCACCTTAAGAGGTGATATGACTGAAAATGTAGCCACTATTAATGCCTCCATAGATACTGTAAGGGGTGACCTCACAGCTGACATAGCAAATTTAAATACTTCTCTTAGTAATGTAAGAGGTGGGATTGATGGTGCTAACGCCACTTTGGTTGTTAACACCCAATCTTTAGCTAACCTTAGGCGAGATCTAGAAACCAGTCGTGTGGAAGCTAATACTAATCTACTTAAGGGGTTAGCTGATCTTCGCGTTGACCTAGCCAAGGGTAGAAAAGAAACGGAAACATGGTTAGAGGCGATAGAAGGGAGCCTTGAGGAAAATAGTCTGAAGATATTAGAAGGCATGAGTGAGTTGCAATTGCAGATTGCGACGATTAAAGACCATCTAAGCCTTAGAGTAGCAGCCATCGAGGGAAGGCTGGATGAAAATCAAACTTTTCGTGATGGGATCAGAAAAGAAGTAGGATTGGTTACCACAAGCATGCGCGTAACGAGAGGCGTAGCTATAGCCGTTCATGGGAATGTGAAAACCATCGCGAAGGACATGGTACGTTTTCGGGATGAGCTGACCAGTAGCACTCAGCTTGTAGCTACTCTTACACTAAACGTAGAGGATCTTACTCATCAACTGCACGCTGATCAGGCCTAACTGACAAGGGAAATGATTAACGTCAAGGAAGACATGAGTAAACATAAAACTACAAATGACAGCCGTCTGACAGAGCACCAGGCGACCGTTGAAATTACTGTTAAGGAAGTTATAGATGATTTTTCAGAAGTCGGGGAAGAATTCACAGGAGTTAAGGACCAATTCACACAACATCAAACACTAATAGAGGGACGATTAGTAGAGGTTTCGAGGGAGTACAAGAAGACTGTCCAGGAGGTGGACGAATATCTTCGAGGGAAACTTGAACGTCTGGAGTTACAGGTAACTCATTTGTCAGCCACGACAACACCACTAATAGCGAAGATCTCGAACAGGTAGAACGCAGATTGCTAGAAAAACTAGAGATACATGTTAGGACTATTTCCTTTTCTACTCCTAAGGAAAATGTTCCTACTACTTCCATGAACACACCAGGGATGATGACTGCTCCGGTTTTTCCAGTAACCACTTACGAGCAACCGAGCAGGTCATACCCATGGTCAAGTACAACTGTACCAACTTCCACTGAGGGAACTAATCCATTTAGAGTACCAGGAACTATGAGCAACATTCAGGTACCAGCCACAGCGACGAATGTCACGTCAACACTAGGTCCATGTTACACCACACCATTCGAGCAAACTATTTATTTGAATTATAACGCTCCAGAGTTTTAACCAATGAGACAGAGTCACAATCCGAATGTCATGATTATCAGATCGAGGGAGGAACAACCAGCCCGTTTTTCCGGCACAGGAAGCGGAATTACTCCGGTCGAATTTCTGAACAATGTGGAAAATTATCTAAGCGACACATTTGTAACACCTGAGCGTTAATTGAGGGTCGTGGAACGCTTGCTTGAAGGTCAAGCCAGTACCTGGATTAGGGCGTTTCGTTATTCGTTTATGGGATTTAGAGACTTCAGAGAAGCCCTACTTCGAACATATTGGTCCAGCGAGATACAGCTAGGCATCAGAGCTGAAATGTATACTAAGAGATACAGCTCTGCACAGCCTACGCGTTATGCGAAATACTTCGCTTCACAATTGGCCAAACTTCGTTGTCTGCAACCCCCATTGGCTGAAGCAGACCTGATACAAACCATTATACGCCAATACCCATGTGACGTCCAGCGCGTGTTAATTGCGGCTAACGCCACAACTTTCACACAATGTGACCAAATTTTACGAAGGTTAGACAACAGTAACGAGCAGTTCACATCACCCAGATCCAGGGGAGAACAGAGGAATGAGGCGAAGAATTTTAATCTTACCACGGTGGATAAAGTGAGCCAAACTTATACACTGAAACCAGTGATTAATAACCAGTATGAACGTCGTGAAGGTGGACCAGACAGAAGATCATGGAACAGGCCACCATACGAACAGAATCGTCAGGTAAATAGACAGCCATATTGGAGACGTCAGTCAGGAAGGGAGCTGAACGATCAGCGCAATCGAAATGAAAGACGTCAACAAAATCAGAACAGAGATGAAAGTCAAAATTATGGAAATCACCTGAGGAGAGACTATCGCTACTCCGGTGGTTATAGGAGAGATCGTGATCCAAGATACGAGTCTGACCGCAATTGGCGGGGACGTGCCCAGGAAAGCAAGGAATATATTCGTCAACTTCGGGATACTGAAGAGAGAGAAAGAGCTCGATCACCGAGGGAAAGACGAGAAAATCCGAATGAGGTACTCTCGGACCATGGACAGCCGATTACTTCAACGGGCAAAGGAAAAAAACGCCGAATTTGCAGTGAGGAATGATGAGACAGGTACCAGAGTAACGGCTGTCATCTTACTCTGGGGACCACTCCAAAAAGACCTCTTGTATGAGAGACGAACGACGACTGACGTACGACCAACCCAACTACCACTGATAGCAGCGAAGATAAACAACCAAACTATCTCTTTATTGGTTGACACGGGAGCGATGTTGAGCGTCCTATCATCTGATTCTCACGCTATTTTGAAAATGAAGGACGAGAAGTTGCATGAGATACCAGCATCAACAATAAAAGTAAGAGGTATAATACCATATCGGACGATCAGATGCACGGTGCAAATTTTCTGTAGCTTAGAAATTGGAGGTCACATTTATAGACACGAGTTTCTTGTCCTGAAGAATTTGAAACATGAAGGGATTTTAGGTGCAGATTTCATGCGCATATATGAAGGCGTGATTGACATGGGAGAAGACACCATCAGATTCAAGCCCTATGATGCCATTCCTATGAACCTCAGCGAGGAGAAGAGAGAGGACTTCTACGATGAGATCAAGATCCTGGAAACCGAGGATGAAGAAAATATAGAAAGCATTCAGGAAGAATACAGAGCCGATCCAGATCGCCATAATCACGTAATCTGCTATCGAGATGCTGAACCAGACCGTGATTGGCGAGGACGAGCGCTCGAGAGTAAGGCATATCTTCGAGAACTCCAAAGAAGACAGAAAACGTCCAAGGAAGATCTGACTTCGAGGGATGAATCTCCAAGTGGGAACTGTCTTACAGTCACTGCAGAAGTTCACCAACTGCATGTCTGAGGATAAGTTTGAAGAAATCACATCTAGAGTGGATTTGGAGAGGAATGAACGCCTGAAGAGGAGGAATGAAGATCATCTGGAAGAAATATGGAATTTGGAGGAAGGAGAAGAGGAAGGACTTGATTCAGATAATTACTCAGACCCAGAGCTAGAAGACTTCCATTTGAGTAACATTTTCGAGGAAGAAATAGAGCCCCAGAAAGCAGATTCAGCTTCAACGTCGAAGAAGAAACCTGAGAAGAAAGAAGAATGCAAGATTGTTATGGCAGAAGTAAACGAGATCGAGGAGATCAATCCGATGTCTCTTGAGGACTTCAGGATGATGTTACAGAGACAGAATTCTGCCAGAGATCGACATTTGCTGAGAGAAAAGAGAGGGGACTACCATATTTTTGGACCTTTGATTCCAGAGAAGGATGAATTTGATTCAGAAGATTCTGATTATGAGGATGATTCAGACTCTGATGGAGCTGACCTTTACCAGATTGGAATTGATTCAGATGAAGAAGAGGGATGTCTGGATATGTTTGGATATTGATGTTAATGCAACCAGTTGTAATAAATATCACCAGGAATAATCAGATTGCCTTGGTAAATAAAAATGCCTGTCCTGCATTTTTATTTAAAACCACGGAGGGGCAAATGAGATCGCTTGATCTCATGCTGGTGATGATTTTTATTGGTAACATAAGAATACTCCAACTGAGAAACACTGAACGCACTCCGGAAGCTTGTATCATCTTCAGGAGAACTTTTGACTTCGCTTGCAAGAGTAAAAAGAATTAATCATGATCGCAGATTTCTATCTACGATGTGCATCTTTGAGAAATATTATAATTGGTAATTCTGCATTATTAGCCTCGTCAATATGATACTATTATGGGTAATTTAAGGTATTTGCATCGCAGAAACGCGAGGAAGAAGGAAGTAAAGGCTAAATGACTTCGGCAGTATTCGAAGCCGGAACATGCCATGCAGAGAGGAAGGACAATCCTATTTGCGTTTGAGCCGCATGGATGTGTACGTTACTAAGTCCGGTCGAGTGACCGATGAACATTTTGTTGGTGAAAAGACTAAGGAAGTCGTATCTAAGGATTGACCAAGCATCCTACGTTGTATCAGCACCGCAGTGCTTGTGAAGTTGTTTCTACAGAATTATAATCACGATAAAGTGATATTTTCAAAGTACGAGTGATTAAGTGATTTTTCCTGTACGTCTCGTACATGTGCAACGCGACACCACATGGTGGAATGTGGGTCGCAAAAATGTCCAGCAAAGTAAAAATTATAGTGCTATTTAACGGCGTTGAGTGCTGTGGAAATTATGTTAATGCTAGAGAAATACGCCGTGTCAAGGCGAATCTCATTTAAATATTCAAAGTGATTGTGCTAATAACGTGCTATTAGAATCTGTGAAAGATAGCTTCAGTGAAGCAGGCACATGACCATTTCTATTCTATAAAGCCTGCACCGTTTAAAGCCAGTGTTGCTACATCAATCATCAGCAGTGATAAAACGGTGTTTTTCAACCTATTTCATTACTTCAACGAGAACGTCAAAATGTTTGACGGTGACGACATTCTGATTTACGCCTGTACCACGAGGAACGAGATGACGCCGTAAATATCCCAATGGAGGAGCCATTGACCATATAACATCAGCAATATGGAAGCCGACACTAGGATTGCGCAAACCATGGCCGAGGAAATATTATTACCACCTGGGAACACAAGGATTGATCCATGAATTCGAAGCCTGGGATGTTTCTCTGTGAGAAACATGCTGCCGTGAGTTTACGTTAATTTCTACTTGTATTTGGTTCTGGTCTCGGGGGTGGATTAGTTGTAGTCAACCGTTATATAACAGCCATTTAGGTAGGTCTTGTATTTTTGTAGATGCCGCTGACGGCATACTTTAATTTCCATAAGCTTCCGCATTTTTGCCAGACAGCTTATGCCTTGGAGTTAGACACCTCAGAGGGATGCAAATAAGTGTCATAATTTTTTATAGACATTAGAATGGATATCAGCTGCGAAGGAGGTTTCTTTTTTTTTAACCAGCTCAAAGTAAGATTATTTTTTTTTTTGATAACTTTGAGGCCCTTTTATTGAAGGAATAAATACGCCACTGTCGGTCGTATCATTTCGATGTCGTAAAGGTTACGCATCTACCATTTTTGTAAAATATATTTTTAAGGTCTCAGAACCTTGATTCAAGGTGAATCAATTTAGAGAATGGGAGTGACTATAGTTAAAGCACTTGTAACCGACCATTCAACATTAAATTGTATCATTTGCAATAATAAGCCAGGAGAATGGCGTTTGTAAGAACATTTAATTACGTTGACTGCATTGCGCACGTTCTTTTGTGGAGTATTCTTTTCTTTGTGACAGTGGAGTATCTTTTTAATCTCTGAAAAGTGACATATCTTTATTTTAGTATGCTTTGCTAAGCTGCGATGCAGCTTATGTTTAGACCTCATTTTTCAAGGCAAGTTTCGAAAAATTGTTATCCCAATGGTAATGACATTGTGTTAGTGTGTGCACAAAGTGAAATAATAGACATTTTTGAGTGCATTACACCAGTTTATTCTACATGTTGATAGACTTTGACACGCAGTGAAGCGTGCAAGTTAACACTTGAGCTCCGTTAGGATGACAGCTTTCGATGCTCAAGGTTATCTGCTTTCACCTGCCGAGCAGCACACTACATTTCTCAAGCGGGACAGTTGACGCATGACCGCATACCTTGTTTCTGCTAGACAGATTTTTTTATCGAGCCGTTCATAGAGCTCAGTCATAAATGTACAATTGCATCATTGTTATTATTGAGTATAAGGTGTTTAGGAAGTTGCATTCCCGCTATTTAATTAAATTCGCAAATGTTGTAAGCGAATAGACATGGTATTTGTATACTATCAGAGTATTCCTTTGGCTATTTTGGAAGACTTATTTTCTCACTTAAAGTGATTGATTGTTTCCGTGTTTTGACACGTTGAATTATTGGGGTGGTTTCCCGTTCAGATTTTATGCCAGCAGACTCATGGAGATGACTGCTAAGGTGACTTCTTCGGTGATCCCGTGGAGGACTCGTTTAGATATTTGGGAATGGTATTTAGATGGAACTTTGCTTGTCCATCTGGAGAAG
The DNA here is from genome assembly GCA_946902985.2 of Meconema thalassinum. Taxonomy (NCBI): domain Eukaryota; kingdom Metazoa; phylum Arthropoda; class Insecta; order Orthoptera; family Tettigoniidae; genus Meconema; species Meconema thalassinum. The sequence goes on along the minus strand of OX336389.2, from coordinate 78,163,785 downwards.
TTTTATTGTGGACTAAATCATATCTTTATGATATTGGAGCCGCTTATTTGAATCATGCATCTCGTAAGGAACTGTAAAAGACTTACGATTAGGAATTATAACTTGTGTTATTTTTGACAAACAGGTGCCACGTGCATTCTGTTGTGTTTAGTTTTCAGTCCATTAGCCTTGCATTGTTGGTCATTCAATAATACTCTTAAACAATGATAGTAATAATCAGAAACCTAAATCATGATATATAATTTTTCTATTAAATCGACGTGGGTTAAAACTTCATTTAAATCTTAATCAACTGTTTAACTTTGATCATGATTGTTTACATTTTGGACCAATGCAACGTGCTTGAGATAAAATATCCCTAGGAGGGGAATTCTAGATAAATACATGGTTAAACTTGACAGGAATCAGTTGCTGACCTAAGGGTAGTCAACTAGGGGATCGTGTACCACATGTTTGTTTTGACATTCTTCAAAAGCATGCCTTGTCTGAATTCGCATACACTTTAGATGACGGATGGAACAAACAGTTTCCATTTCGAAGTAGGCAGGGTAATAAGAAGAATTATTGTGTGTTCTAAATTTATTTCAGTGTATTTTCCCTATGTGAACCCTACTGTTATTTTTTGTAGTGTTGTTGTATCACTATTTTGTTATGTGTGTGATTGTAATGAAATGACTGTTATACTAGTTTTATTTAATTTATTCACGGACAGTTGGATCCGATGTTGCTGTAATTCAAGGTTTAGCTCAGACAGATAAACATTAAATGTAAATGCGGGATGGTCTTTAGCATCATTTAGATTTTTGCAGTCATATGTGACTAGTTATTTATGGCACGATGATTCTTTCTAGGATATCGTTACCTTTTCTATTGTAATTTCAATTGGTTTATTTTACCATTTTCCCCAGTTTTGCCCAACCTTTGTTTGTAATTAGAGCTGATCGCGAGGGTTTAATTTTATAGTTTAGGGGTTAGTTTTTTTCTGAGTTTGTTTTTGATTAGATAGCGGATTAGCCATTATTATGTCCTCGTATCCTAGGCTAGGGGTTGGATTTTATAAATAAACAATTCCAACGATATTTACTTAAGACTGGACTACTTTCTTTCGTAGCTTGGTTTTGTTTTTTGTTTTGGGGGGGAGTGTATTACCAGGGTGTCTATGACTTTGCAAATCATGATGGGAACCTGATCCTTGGGACAGGGGAGTCTCACAGCCGGCGAGCCCTTTTGGTTTGCACTCCAATCCTCTTCGTCGGTATGTGTTCGGAAGAAGAGGTCATCTGGGAGGCCATACACGGTTGGTGGTGACCAGGTGATCTCCTCAAATGGGCACAGTATTTACTTTATAATATCCACGGATGGCTTAAATCACTTAATTAAGGGGAAGATTTAAATTTCGCCTTTCCAGCCGTAAGGCTTTTATAAAATATATGTTCTGGTCAATTATCTTCATTGTCACTCAATTCCATCCTACGTTGTTGTTTTAATATTCTAAAGTCAAGATGGCGGTTGTGTACAATATTCAATCTGAATGTACAGAGTCCGCCAGAAAAATGTATACACTCTTTTTCAGACGATATCGGGATATGGACATTGTCAACTGTTATCATTGTTTTTAAATGTTGTAGTATGGTCTTTCGCTCAACAGATGTCGGTACTTACATCACGATAGTGGGAAAACGAAATGGCTGGAGCACGTTTGAAGTTCGAGCAGCGAATGTACATTCTGAAGTCGTTTATCAGGTTTGGTAATGCCGTTGAAGTTTAACGTCAGTGGAGGAGGGAGTTTGAAAAAGTACTCCCAACTCGCCTAACAATTAAACGCATTACTGGGAAGTTTGAGACGCATGGAACGATTTGTGATATTCACAAGGAAAATTGGGACGAACGCGTACAGCTACTAATCCTGGTTTGTCGGCTCACGTGTTGGAAAGGTTTGCTAATTCTCCACAGAAGTCTGCTACGCAATGTGCGCGGGAAGTGGGGAATAGCAGTACAAGTGTACGACGGATTTTGAAAACAGTTAAGTGGAAAGTTTACATCCCACGATTACTGCATGCGCTTAATGAGGATGATCCCGATCGTCGAATGCAATTTTGCGAATGCTATCAGCAAATGGTCACCCAAGATAAACAATTTCTGACGAAGTTAGTGTGATCTGATGAAGCCCAGTTTAAACTTAATGAAACAGTGAATCGACATAACTGTGTCTACTGGGCTCCGAAAAATCCGCATGTTCATGTGGACAAGGCGGTCAATCTACCAGAGGTTAATGTTTGGTGTGGACTGTCATTGAGGGGCTTACTAGGACCCTTTTTCTTTGATGGCACTGTCACTGTAGCAGTGTACTTGGGAATGTAACGCACATTAATTTTACCAGCTTTACGTGCGCTTTATGGAGCCGATGATGAAGTCTTCTACCAACAGGACGGGGCGCCACCACACTACCATGTAGCAGTAAGAGCTTTCCTGGATGACAATCTGCCGGGACATTGGATTGGACGAAGAGGGCCCATTGAGATCCCCCCACGGTCGCCAGATCTTACCCCTATGGACTTTTACTTGTGGGGAACTGTGAAAAATCAAGTCTATCGACGTAAGCCGCGCACGCTGGAGGCCCTTCGCCAGGAGATTACAGAGGCATGTGCAGCGGTCCCCATTCAAACATAGACGGGCGTCGTTGCAGCGACCGATCGTCGTTTTGCTCTGTGTCTGGCAGCCAACGGTGAACATTTGAACATCTCATGTAACCATATGTTTAACTGTAGACAGTACTACATGTGTAATCAAAATTTAAATGTAAAAGAAACACAAATAAATAGTTTTTGTTCCGTAAAGAGTGTATACATTTTTCTGGCGGACTCTGTATTGTGCCTTTAGAACAGTGTCTGTACCTGACATCCCGGTACGCAGGCATGACGGCTGGAGGAGCTGGACATCCCTGTAGCACTCGGAGTAGTAGTGAGGCAGTGCGTATATGCTGACTGGAGCGTGTAGCTCCTTCCCACCGGCTTTGAGTGCTTGGGCGGTCAGGGCTGTTCATTCAAACATGTACAGCACTCGCTACCTCCCATTGATTTATATAAGAGATTCACCACATGATTTCGGAGCCTTGCAGTTCAATCTGGTGGCTGATTTTCGGCACGTTGTCCTCTTATAGTACAACGATTGCGTTCACAGAGTTTCAAGATAGGTTTCGACCCGTCTTACCTGATACTTCCCTTGTGAGAAGAAGAATAATAAATACTTAACACAGTAAGGTAAAAGAAAATGTCAGTACTCAGAGGGTTGAAACGATTGATGAATGTAAAATATGTTGTTGTTAATGTGTTGCCACGGTGGGTGAGTGGTCAACGTGTCGTTCAGCTTGCAGGTTCGCTCCTGGCCGTGGTAAGTGATTTTTGAAAGACGGCAAAAATTACGACACCATATCATACGATGTTGGCATGTCAAAGAACCCATTTGAATTCAGTAGGCCGTGTTCATAATGGCAACATTAATCTCGGGAGTTTCCGCCAACACAAAGTTCCTCATTTCTCTACTAGAAAGCGCTATAGTGTTCAAGGAGCTTAGATATCTAACCTCCTAGACTTTCATAGTGCTTCAAGGAACAACAAAATTCGACATGCAAGCTACCCTTTGGATGTCAAATAACAACGCTTGCACCCGGCACCCGAGGCCATACGATATTATTATTATTATTATTATTATTATTATTATTATTACTATTATTATAATGATTCATTTAGATACTTTGCGACATTGTGGTCATGTAGCCCTGTATAATTGGGTGTGTGTGGAAATTGTCTGATAACCAGTGTTATTATGATGGCTGTACTAATGTGTGTGAGTATTTGTAAATTGGGGATAGTATTAGGAAGAAGGCGGCAGTGGCCTTAATTTAGGAACCATCCCGGCATTCGCCTGGAGTAAAAGTGGGAAACCACGGAAAACCACTTCCAGGATGCTGAGGTAGACGTCGAACCCGCTTATTCTCAGTTTTGCGTCACGAGACTGAGTGTACCCCGTCCAACTTTAAGACCAGAATAAATTTCTTGGCAGAGCAACGAATCGAACCCGGACCTCCGTGGGGACAGGCAAGAATGCTAGCCACTATACAGTCCAACAACATTACGTATCGAACATCGCATTCTACAAAAGTCCTTGTGGGTTACATTCAGCAGATGGCTTTGCCTAATGATAAATTCATAACCGTCCTCCAAATAGAAGTGCAGGAATAAAGATTTCAAAATGTGTAGGCTATATTAAATGGTGTAGAACAGGACTGTCCAACCTACGAGACTATTCTCCGCTCCGCGCCCGCGCCCGCGCCATGTTGCCAAACCCTTCAAACAACTAAAGCCAGCTGGACAAAGAAGTGCCCGCGCACCGCTACCCAAAGCAGTTCCAGTCGTCACACTAAACTTATTTATCATGAACTTTATTTCATAATTTGATTAATAATTGTGTCGAATGAACATAAATACCCAGTCTTTGTAATTCACGCGGTATGTGTATTGAATATCATCGTACTTCTATTTTAAAGGGATTTATTAAAAATATGTAAATTTATTTTTAGTGTAGGCCTAATATATATTTTAGCCACTACATATAAATATAGAAAACTGCTACAATACTTAGAAAACTAAGGTCAGACAGCCACAAATCTCACCATAATGCACCTATATTTTTAAAAACATTCCATAATCCCCAAACCCCTCGGAGTGTTATTGGTCCCCCCCCCCCCCCCCCCCCCAGTGGTCGCGCACGAAAATGTAACGCCAATAGTCGCGTGGATTACAATCATAGGCCAATTTTAATGGGTATTTCATTAACTTTTTTTTGTTCTAAAATTTTGATTTTCGAGTTTATGAGAAGGATGGAGTGTGATAACTATCTAATAATCATAGACAAATACATGAAATGCCAAATTTTTTGACACAGCATGAAAAACTTATTTAATTTGAACGTTTTAAAGAAATTTGGTAATATTTCCCGTATTGAGTAAAAACTTGAAAAGAATAGTTAAGATAGTCATTTCGTGTTACGTTGTTGTTTGAGTCTTCAGTATTTTGACTGGTTTGATGCAGCTGTCCATGACTCCCTGTCCTGAGCTAATCGTTTCATCTCTACATAGCTACCACGCCCTACATCCAAGGCAATCAGTTTAATATATTCTAACCTTATTCTACCCGTACAGTTCTTGTCCACGACCCTTCCTTCCATAACTAAGCTTGCTATTCCTGGGGTGTCTTAGTATGTGTCCTACCAACCTATATCTTCTCTTCGATAGCAGTCACCAGAAACATCTCTCCTCTCCCACTCGTCCTTATACCTCTTCGTTTGTAACCCTATCTACCCATCTGTTCTTCATCATTCTCCTGTAACACCACATTTCAAACGCTTCAATTCTCCTCTTTTCTGCTGCACCAATAGACACTGTTTCACTTCCATATAGCGCCACGATCCAGACAAAGGCTTTCAAAAATTACTTCCTAATACCTAAATCTATATTCGATGTCAATCAGATTTTTATTTTATTTTATTTTTTGAAATGATTTCCTTGCCTGAGCCAATCTACGTTTTATATCCTCTTTGCTTCGTCATCACTGGTTATTTTGCTTCCTAAGTAACAGAAGTCTCGTACTTCCTTTAGTTTTGCACCTGCCAATTTGATGTCCATAGGGGTTTCTGATTTATTTGGGCTGCATTCCAATATTTTTGTTTTATATTTATTAATTTTCATCATGAATTCTTTCCTCAAGACGGAGTGTTAATAGCTTGCAAATAAAATCAATTCAGCTTAAGGTAGTCGTTACTGTTGTTCATTCGTTTAGATGGCTTTGTGACATCGTCTTTGAAACTGTCTGATAACCTGTGTCATTACTGGGTATCTTTCTACAATTAAGTGTCCATAATATACTCAATTTACGAAATCTATACCTAGCCTATACAAGCAAAGCAACTCAGTTCAAAACGTAGTTACGTAAATAGTCGCGTGGAGCACAGTTGTAATTCGGCGAAGTAATAAGATGGCAGACAGCTACTAAGTATCTGGGAACCACGCTAGACCGCGCCTCACCTTTGCAAAGGAAGTTAAGCAGCGCGCCAACAGTGCAAAGGGCGTTCTAGCGCAACTCTGGCCTCTCGTTAAAGCCAGAAGTTCACTCGATGACTTCAGCAAACTCTTGGCTTACCGTACTCTTGTACGTCCAGTTATGGAATATGCTTGTCCAGTGTGGGGCTACGCAGCACCCACACATATCAATAAATTGCAGGTTATTCAAAATAAAGCCTTGCGCATGATATCAGGTGCTCCCTGGTACGTGTGCAACGCTCAACTTCACGCTGATTACCAACTCCCGGTCATCAGCACCCGTATCAGACAGCAGGCAGCCACACTCTACAGAACAAAAACCCGTAACTCCAACCCTCTAGTGAACAGGTTGGGTGATTACCAAGCCACCGGGTGCCGACACAAAAGGCCCCGTATTCTCATTGAATAAAACTCCTAGCTTCTATAGCTCTTAACTACTTTTCACCCCTCTAAACTCTAGCTCAACTGAGCTCCTTCTTTACTTTTATTTCCAAACTTTAAACTTAAGCATTTCAAGGTGCCTATAGCACCAGGTCACATCCTGACCAATTATGACACAAATTAATCACCCAACATCCCTAATCCAGTTCTGTTAGGTCCATATCGTTCAATAGATATAGCTCTAAAGTCCTCTCAGGCTGACAGGCTATAACAAACGCGCGCGTAGACGGCCTCGCCGCCTCCGCGTCGCTGGGTGCCAGACCAGACCAGACCAGACCAGACAGTTGTAATCCCAGTTAACTCTTTGGTATGCCACTGACCCGCTAGTGGACATTGATGTAATAGTGCACGGTGATTGTAGTGAAGAGACCTTCTAGGACAGGTACTGAACATTATATACCAAAATCTAGTGTATTATGCTCACAGATATAAAACAAATGAACCTGGATTACAATAGTAATCCACGCCACCAAAGAAATGGTTAACACAACTAAAACGAAGATTTCCGTGTATGTTAAACAAATACCATGATGAATAGAATGCACTAGTGGACTCGTGTGAGAACTCTCGCATAATGGGTTGTGTGCACCCCATGTGTACCGACTACCCCCCCCCCCCCCCCCCCAACTCGAGTACTATGCCGGCTATACGCGACACAGTTCTACCAGGGGCTATCGTCTTCTTTATTTGTTTAAAAGTACTTTTTCTGTACTATTGAGACGATTTGGAAGATTTTGGTACAAACCACACTTTCTAACTCCCTCTGGTTTAGGAGCTTGAGTTTTGTGAAACATACACCTTAGCGTATTATATAATACTAGCAACCCGGCCAGGCTTCGCCCGGGAACAGTTGTGATAAGTGCTTCTTTACGATGTCAATGAACTACGATCTATATCCGTTTTACGTCTCGGCATGATGGGTTAAAATCACTGACTGGACTATTAACTATATATGCAACAAATTCTTGTCAGACGTCATTTAAGAATGAAACACAAATCCCCCTTCCGTCCAATCTAAGAACGCTTATAATGGACGATATATTGAATATAGAGATGTGCTCTCGCGTACGTTTTGGTAGAACTTTTAATGCTGAACAATTCTCACACTCATTGTATGTTGATATTTTTAATGGTTTGCCCAGCGTAAGCTTAAAAAGCGCACGGACGCCAGGATTTTTTTCGACTTTTTCTCTGAAATTGTTACTGCTTGGCTTCCTTTGTCCATAAATAAATTATTTTCTACAGAAACCTTCCTCGAGGTATCCTACACAGAATGGTGAAACCCGCATCAAAATCCATGCAGTGGTTCTCGAGATTACCCGTGACATCCAAGAATCGGGGACATTGTTTTATACTAAGTAGAGACTAGCGGGCCCGTGCGAGAACTCGCGCATAATGGGTTGTGTGCGCCCCATGTGTACAGACTACCCGCTCGGTTTAGTGCTCTGCGGGCTGTAGGCGACAGATTTCTCGCTGGGGCTATCGTCTTGTTTATTTGTTTAAAAGCACTTTATAAACAAATAAATTATTTCCGTTGACTTTTTGAGAAATGCAAGATTTTTCCTGTACTTTTGAGACGATTTGGAAGATTTTGGTACAAACCACACCTAACTCCTTATGGTCTAGGAGCTTGAATTTTGTGAAACATACACCTTAGTCTTAGCGTATTATACGAGTATAATAAGATAATATGACTACCAACCCGCACCGGCTTCTCCCGGGAATGGTTATGAATGCACTACGTGCTAGCTCGTAAACTGTCGCCTGAGTAATTGAATGAAGATTGTTGGAAGAAATTAAAACGTAAAAACACTTATAGTGGGCGATGTATTGACGATAGGGATATGCTCTCGTGGACTTTTTGTAGAACTTTTCATGCTGAACAATTCTTACTCTCACAGCATATTGATATTTTTAACGGTTTGCCCAGCGTAGGCTTAAAAAACGCAAGGACGCCAGGTTTTCTTTTTCGACTTTTTCACTAAAATCGTTACTGGTTAGCTTGCTTTGATCATAAATAAATTATTTTCTACAGAAACCTTCCTCGAGATATCCTTTACAGAATGGTGAAATCCGCATCAAAGTTCATCCAGTGGTTCTGGAGATTACCCGTGACATCCAAGAATTGGGGACTTTGTTTTATACTAAGTAGAGATAGTGTTATCACTGACCGAGTTCAAGCGCACTCCGCTATTGGGCGGGCGCTAGTGGCGCAGAACACCAACACTACACAGTCAGCTGTTCAAAAATGGCATACGCCGCGGTCTTCATAACCCTCTTTACGAAGCCGCCGCGGTTACGCTGATTACAACACAATTTTGGTTTAGACTTATGAATAATACTGTAAAAAGTTATTATTAATATTCTCAGTCCCCCCTTTTAACACCCTTCGTTAGTCGCGCATGGGTGTGACAGCTCCTTGGTTCGTTTTAGTTTCACAAGCCGGACGTTTGTTTTAGACGATTGCCCTTGACCATGAAGCTTGAAAGTGAGCCTGTATACAGTCACTCTCCAGCCCTCTTGCTTCACAGTTGTCACCACCGATCTGATGTAATGGAATTCCAGACTTGAGCACTTGACGCCACCACCATGCAGACAGTATAGTCCTCCAGGAGCGAAACAGTACGACATTTTCTCGAAACAGTAGAAAATGTAGTTGTTTGCACACACAAAGCACTGCACAGACTCTAACACAGACATTCGTAAAATATTCCAAAGAAACAAATGTCCACGCATATATGACTTCTCGCACGCAGTACTAACCTCGTAGGTTTCTTGCCGCATGTGATTGCGGTTCGGCGCGATTTCCGCGCCACACACTGGCGGGGCCATGAATGATAATGCTTAGAGAGCGGAGTGATGACACTGTCACTATTCGTCATGCAAATACCAAGGTGTACTACAAAATTATCGCCGCTCGTTCTCAGAGTAATATCTATACTACAATGACGTCACGCTGGTACGACCTGTTGGTAGATCCCTGCACGGATAAACAAAACGTTATCCGTATCCGCCCCACATCCGCGCGACTTATACCCGCATCCGCCCCGCATCCGCACGTTTGTTTTCCGAATCTATTGGCATTACAACAATATTTTAATTAGATAAAATATTAAAGCGACACCTTTAGACATTTGAGGAGAAAGTCGTTCCCCTAAGCTATGTATGTCATGTGCTATGTTTAATATGAATGTCATACAGCCAGAATTGCAACCCTCTTCAGTCCGGAGCGTTAATTATGCTTAATGATATTTGAATGAGATTAGCGTAATTCATCATCATTTGTCATGAAAGAAACACAACGGAAATAGTACATTATGCAACGAGCCTATAATGGCTATAATTAAGACACGAGTAAGTTTATAAAACGAGCGTATGCGAGTTTTATAATTTCCATACGAGTGTCTTAATTACCTTTATAGGCGAGTTGCATACGACTGTTTATGTTCCACGATAATTATTACTTTATTATATGTTTTAACATAAATATTCATAAATATCTGTTCAGTCACTAGAATTTTGTGATCGGGTGCTGCGCTGGGTAGTATATCTCTCTTTTCGAAGCTCTCTGGCCGACCGACGCATGCGCTCTTTGTGCTTCAATGCCATATGTTCAGATTGTGCACCAGTATTCAGTAAAACTGTCACCGAAGTCGTTTGAAAAACAACGCGCTGTGTAGAAATTGGAATTGGGGATATTAAGGTACAGTGCTATTTCTTGTCTCATATTCACCAGTTTATTTACGCGAACATATGGACGGTGCACTTTCGGTAATTTATATAGGCATGTAGGATTTTAAGCGCATGAGCGAAGGTAACCTTATCTAATTGGTCACACAACTGTTTTTTGAGCTCTGATTGGTGGGAGAAACTGTTTCATAATGAAAAATAGTGTTATAATGAGCCTCATTATGATACAGTTTTCTGACACATAATAGTCAGGGTCGAACATAATAGTACATTATGCAACGAGCCTATAATGGCTATAATTAAGACACGAGTATTTTTATAAAACGAGCGTATGCGAGTTTTATAATTTCCGTACGAGTGTCTTAATTACCATTATAGGCGAGTTGCATACGACTGTTCATGTTCGACGATAATTATAACTTTATTATATGTTTTAACATAAATATTCATAAATATTTGTTGAGAGTCAGCCACTTGAATTTTGTGATCGGAGAGCGAGCGCTGGGTATATCTCAGTCATTCAAGATCTCTGACCGACCGACGCATGCGCTGTGTGTGCTTGCAATGCCATATGCAGGCCATATGTTGACATCTGCCATCCCTCAGTAATATTGTCACCGGAGTCGTTTGAAGGCAATGCGCTGTGTAGAAATTAGGGTTGGTGATATTAAGGTACAGTGCTTTTTCTTGTCTCATATTCGCCAGTTTATTTACGCGAACATATGGACGATGCGTATTCCATGTCGGTAATTTATTATAGTTCGATGTTGTGTTTATGTCCGACATGTTGGATTTTGAGCGCATGCGCGAATGTATCGTTACCTAATTGGTCAATGAACGAGCTCTGATTGGCTGGAGAAACTGTATCGTAATGAAAAACAGTGTTATAATTACCATCATTATGATACAGTTTTCTGACACATAATAGTGAGGGTCGAACATTATGTCACAAACATCCAGATCGTAGCAATGATATTCAACATGTTCGGACTGTATTCTAAAAACTATCCGCAAATTTACTCCAAACATTATCCGGAGTTTATCCGCTATCCGCTAAGCTATGCCAACTATATCCACATGGCGCAGGGCTCTGCCTATTGGATAACACTTCGGGTGCAATCGTCAGCTCGGCTACAATCGTGCTTCGTGACTCAAAGCAGCATGACCGGGGAGTAGAAAGGCCGTAGTGGAGGCTGACCTTGAGAGGCACACACTGCTCGGGTCTAAGCTCTGTGAACTTGCGGGGTGAAGGACAGAGGCAGGGAAGGGTCAGGCGAGAATTGAGAAGCCTGTCAACAGCCCGCCGTGTTACCTGATATTCCTGTCTTTTCCAATACTGCTAACGTAGGGTTTTTGCTGAAACCAGTGTGGCGTTGCGAATGAGTGAGTGAGTCACCGACCAATGTATTTGGGTCTGTTTCTAAGCACGGACCGGGAAACCTAATCACTCGTCACCATCACTTCTCATAGTGCGCGATCCACATTCCTCTCAGGTTCACGCAGCTTGGACCCGAGCAGTAGACTTGGCTTTGACTCTACTCTGCAGCGCGTTAAATTAGCGCACTACGACTGCGATGAGGATATGCAACACGTTCGGAGATCCATGGTTTGAATTCTGGCACCAATAGCTGCCATGTTTCGTGTGTCGATATGGTACCCTATTCCAAATCCCGGGCAATTGAAGAGCTTATTTCCAAAGTGACGTCAATCCAAAATGACGGTTTTTCAGTTTTTTCCTTCCAAAGCAAGTTTATAGGTTCTCTCATCGTATAGCAAAGGTTTTAAGTCGCAATACGTTGCGTATCCCATATTAACAGAGATGTAAACACTAAGTTTATTTGCAAAGTGACTTAACTCCAACGTCTATTTATTTCGAATGTGTCTTATGTCCATGTTGACCAATCCGATGGCTCTCTGGCCGGCCATAGCTAACTTTGAAGAATATGTAGAGCATCAGTTTGTGTATGTTGTGTTTAAACCATTTAAATGTTCATAAATGTCACTCAAAGTGCATGTCAATATATGATTTATTTCCCAAACGTTCTAACTCCAACTTATAGGAGATTTTTAAAACACAGTGTCAGGATGTGCATTAATGTAATGAATGAAATTACATTATATGCATAATCTTATCTGGATTTATTTATACGACAGTAGTAGCTACGCTGGCTAAAGCGCAGCGTTTGGTCATGTGGCCATGCTCTCTGTTGACTTGGTAGACGCGTGGTTTCGAGCCCCACCGTCGGCTCTCCTTGAAATGGTTTACCGTGGTTTCCCATTTTCAACACCAGGCAAATGCTGGGACGGTACCTTCTGATAGGCCACGGTCGCTTCCTTCCACATCCTTGCCCAGTTTCATTCATCTTCATCCATTCCATCTCTCCTTCCGACGCGCAGGTCGCCCACGGGCGTCGACCAGAAAGACCTACACTCGGCCTCTGAGGAGGCCACACGACAACAAACAACATTTATACGAAGAAACAAAAATGGGATTTCTGAAGCTTTGCAGTTCATGGATTTACGTCACTTTAGAAACAAGCTCTTCAATTACAGTAAAACACACCTACTTCAGTCATCACAGAAACACAGGTTACCAGAAAAATCCAACAGACACCCAAGTATACGGGGTTGATAAACAAGATTTTCATAGCTCAATAATGAAATAATAACAAATTGTAGGTCTACTTCATGCAGGCCTGCAAACCATGTACGAGACACTCAGCTCCTGAGTACTACTGTACTGTGTTTATTGTAGAGTCATTACTGAGCTCGTACACTATCACACTACTGTATTACATCATACTAACTGGTGATGTGTAGACGGGTAATATCCACAAGCTTAGAGTAGACTATCCCGCCTTGCACGACAGTATAATAAGTTGCCTATACTTGTTACCACACGGGGCTAGTGTGATTCCCTGTTTGCAGTACTTTCCAATTTACGACATCATAGTCATGTAGCCCCGTACTTGGATGTGTGTGGATTTGTTTGATAACCTGTGTTATTGTGATAGCTGTGTGTAAGGGAAGGAAGCATAGGGCAGACTACATTTTACAAATTGTATTTTATCATTTCAAATGATCTTGTCGACTTCATCGTTATGCTTTGCTCTACCGTTATGCGTTACGGTTACGGCCTGTATGACGTCATCATGTTGTTCAGTGCATATGCACCGAGTCTGAGTTTACTCCTGGGGTCTGGCGTTATGCGATACGGAGACGGCGAGTGCGTGACGTCATGCAGCAGAGTGCACCTCCCGCTCTCCGTTCCCCGCGCGGGAAGCCTAAGTTAAAGGGTAATGGAGTCTGTTGAGTCTGAGTTTACTCCTGGGGTCTGGCGTTATGCGATACGGAGACAGCGAGTGCGTGACGTCATGCAGCAGAGTGCACCTCCCACTCTCCGTTCCCCACGCGGGAAGCCTAAGTTAATGGGTAATGGAGTCTGTTGAGTCTGAGTTTACTCCTGGGGTCTGGCGTTATGCGATACGGAAACGGCGAGTGCGTGACGTCATGAAGCCCCTTCGCGGGAAGCCTAAGTTAAAGGGTAATGGAGTCTGTTGAGTCTGAGTTTACTCCTGGGGTCTGGCGTTATGCGATACGGAAACGGCGAGTGCGTGACGTCATGAAGCCCCTTCGCGGGAAGCCTAAGTTAAAGGGTAATGGAGTCTGTTGAGTCGGAGTTTACTCCTGGGGTCGGGCGTTACGCGATTCGGAGACGGCGAGTGCGTGACGTCATGCAGCAGAGTGCACCTCCCGCTCTCCGTTCCCCGCGCGGGAAGCCTAAGTTAATGGGTAATGGAGTCTGTTTAAAGAGTCCTGGAGCTTCGAGCGAAGCGAGAAGCCCTCGTGAGCCTTTCTAACATGTGTAGCATTTGTACCATGCGTTATTTGAAATGACATAAAGTCTAGTCTCTCAGACTGACTGTATCTTTTCTTCGTATTTGCTGTATTTAAATTTTCGTTTTAACTCTATGAATTTTGATTTAAATTAGTTTAATATTAATTATTCTTCAATATTATTAATATCATTTATAATTATACAAAATGTTTGCATTTATGTTCATGATTTTTAATTTTATAATCTTACTTTAAATATTTGAGTTTAATTTAATTTTAATTAATATTTATTTCATTTTAATTTGTAAATTTCTGTTTTATTTTCTGGTGTTATTTTTAATATTTTTATAATACATACTATGTAGCCAAGTTCAAAGAGGCACATATATTACTTCTACAAGAAAAAATGTTGTAATTAGGCTGAAAGATTCAACCACTAGCACCTAAACTCTTCTTATGATCGGTGTTTAATATACAGGCCACTAACCTATAAAGGGTTAAGTTGGAAACCACGCCAGCATTTGCTTGGAGTAGAAGTGGGAAACCAAGGAAAATCACTTCTAGGATAGCTGAGGTGGGAATCGAACGCACCTCTCCTCAGTTCAGCCTCACAAGGCTCAGTATACCCCGTTCCAGCCCTCAGACAGGCCGGGAATTGAACCCGGACCTCCACGTTGACCGCTAAGATTGCTAGCCACTGCGCCATAAGATGTGGGTTAGATCGTTTTGTCAAGCATATCTTCATCATGGTCATCATCCTCAGGAACTCTGTGTGTTGGGGGGGGGGGGGAGTCCCCTTGTAATTGGGTCTTGATTTAAAATGAGAGAGACGTGCCAGTGGGTACTTTCACAGCATTCGCATGGAGGAGACTCAGTGTGCTCCGTTCCAGCCCTCAGACCAGAATTAAATTTCTTAGCAGAGCTGGAAAGTGAACCAGGGACTCCAAGGCGACAGCCAAGAATGCTAGCCGGTACACCACGTGATGAAATACAATTAGTATTTCAGAGAAGTGGATGAAATGATATGCTCCATTGCTCGGTAACTGTAAAGCACTTGGTGATCCTCGTGTAACGCTAAGACACCCCGCACAAAGTGAACATTTACCTATTTAGGTCGTAGGCTTTCGTGGCCGGTGTCTAGTTTATTATCTAGGCCTACATGATGGAGCCGCGTCGTATATCGGTGATGGTTTCCCGACCTTTCGGCTGTCATTGCAGCAGCCCTAATCATGGGTAGGTACGAGTTGGTGTCCGTACTCAAACTGACGGTTATTGCCAGTCAGAGGTGCAGCGTGACGTCAATGCAGGGCAAGCAAGCATCTCTGGCTCGCAATAACCGTCAGTTTGAGTACGGACACCAACTCGTACCGACCCATGATTAGGGCTGCTGCAATGACAGCCGAAACATTGGGAAATAATCACCTATATATGACGCAGCTCCATCCTGTAATCCTAGATGATGAACATTTGCCTGTTTGACCTGGAGTAGTGGAGATTGTTTCTCTGTATTCACACAGGAAATCTCGCTGGGCCTGTTTCTCTACGTGTACTGGAGGGATCACCGAATCATCGTGACGGAGAATGTACTGGGCCACGTTGAACTGACGTGGGAGCAGCGGCAGGAGCTATGGATCCCTGATCTCTACATTCGCCAGTTGCGCGAGATGAAGGTCCCGTCACTTTTCCAGGAGATGACCTCTCTGCGCCTCTACCGCAACCAAACCATGCGCATCAGCTTTGGGTGAGTTAATTTCAGGAAGCTATCCATCTTGAATCACGATTTTACTGGAATTACCAAGTTATAACTCTGAACTCTGTTTATTTGAGAACTACTTGCAACATGGAGGAAGTTCCCACTATATAGAGCACAAGCAACAGTTACAGTACAAGGCATTTTACTATAATTTGATCAAGGATTGAATCTTCTCCTTCATCTGGCACTACCACCCGGTGTGAGCTTTTGCCTCCCCATCCTCAGATTTCCATCGATCTCGATCTTGGACAGCTGTTCTCCAGGGTCGTACGTTCATTGTTTGCAAGTCCACCTCCACTTCATCTTTCCATCGATTCCTTGGTCTACCAGGGAGTCGTCTTCTTTCCATTCTGGCTTTATATATAATCTTTGGTGTTCTTCTGTCTTCCATCCTTTCAATGTGGCCCAGCCATCGTAGTCTTTGTGATTTTATGTATCGAAGAATGTCTTCGCTTTTGAGGATTTCATCTATTTGTCTATTAGTTCGTTTCCTCCATTCTCCTCTATCCAATACCGCACCATACATTCTCCGTATAATATTCCTCTCAAACACCCTAAGTTTATTGCAATCCTGAACCGACATATTCCATGTTTCTGAGTCATAAGTCTTGTAAATTTTGAATTTTATTTAATGCGACAACAATTGCGACTTAATGAGTTTCAGATTGGCAAACTAGGCTCTGTTTCCATTAATAATCCTCCTCTTTATTTCTTCACTCACTTCGTTTTTATTATTAACTAGAACATCCAAATACTCAAAATTTACAACATTTTCAAATGTGCAGGAGTCTATTATTGAATTATCACAGTTTCTTCTTCTTTCAACAGATGTTAGGTGCATGTTCTGTACTTTGTTTCGGCCGCGTTCACATTTAGACCCATTTTTCCCCTTCCTTCTTCATCTCTTCAAACATCTCCTTTAAATAGTCTAGCCTTCTCGCTATCAATACTACATCATCAGCATAGGCACACATACCAAGGATTGAATAACTCGGTAAAAACGCCAGGTGTAATGGTTTAAAATACCACAAATGTAATTGCTTGTGTAGAATGGTATTTAACAATGTACAATAATATTTGAATGGTTTTAGTGTACGGTATCTATTTTCTTTTTATCACTTAACATCCCAGATCGCCTTCACCCACGGATTCTGTCAGGGATCATTCCTCTACCTTCGCAAGTATGGTATCTTGGAGCTGAACACACTTTGTCAGCAGATACAACTGGGGATAGTGACAGGCCCACAGGCCGCTAACTTTGGTCTAATGAAGGAAAGGTCAGGGCAGTTGACCGTGGTCCTCTTGAAAGGAACCGTTCCTGCATTTGGCTGGTGGTGAAAATAGGATACCATGAAATTCATTGTCAGGACGATCTAGGTGGGATTCGAACCTCGATGCCAGCGAGGCACAAGCTAGCGCATTTCTAAAACACTCATCGTCCTTGAGTAGTATTCTCCCCGTGATATTGCAGAAATTTTGCGCGTTCCTATTGACATAGTCCTGTACCCAGGGCTGGGAGTTACGGGTCCCCTCTATATTGTTTCGTCCCCGTGACATCGTGTTTGTTTTGTTTCAAATTTGTTTTTTATTTTTATTTTTAAGGCCCACTTAAAAACTTTGAATTTTTTAATTTACTTTTCTTTGGAACATACTAATTTTGTTCATGGTAAATTTGCAATGTCGTTTCTGTTGTATGTGGCAGAAAAGTTTTACTCTCTCTCATTACAAGAACAAGTTCAACGCCTTTCACAATCTTATGTTCTGAAATTCGAACTTTCGAAGGTCCATAAAAGTAGCTTAGCGGCTATTAGATCGAGTTGAAATGTTTAGAAACTTCCCTCCCTATAAACAGTGGAAACAGTACTATTTCTCTGGCCGCGAAGATATGAAGATCATGGTTATTTACGTGTTCTCATTATAGTATTTTGTAACATATTCAATTGATTCAGATACATTGAATATAATAAAATGTCAAATTTGATGGCAAATGCGTAATTGGATAAATTTGTCTAATCTAGACCTTCGCTGACCCCTCAGCAAGACCGGACCCCAGGGCTACAGCCCCGTTTACCCCTCCCTCTCGTCGGGCCTCCCTGTACCCGGCATGTCTCCAGCCCAGCACACAGTTTACATCCCACCATGTGCCAGATAAGAAATCACTGATTCCTTCAGTTTTGGAAGAATTTTAACAACAGTAGTCTACCAATAGTTAAAATAAGGGAATTTTAGATGCCATTAAACTAACCTGACAACGTTTTCCTCTGAAACTTTTAGTTCACTAAGTCACCAAAACATTCCACAGTCGGACGCAAGAGATTGCGCTTCTTCAGCCGGCATGACACAATGAAACATTTGGAGCTGAGGTGAGGCTGGAGAATCGTCACCACAGATCACATTAGTCCCTTTTGTGAGTCGTGACGCTATAATCAAGTGCTACGTAACCCCAGAACTTCTACTGGACTGTACAGTCTGGTCAGAATGTGAGGCGCTTGCTGTAGATCTATGGATGTCTAAATGAACTAAAACTTTCAGAGAGGGAAGATATTGTGTTAGAGTTGTTTTGTTGATTCTTTTAGGGGCTTAGCGACATCCTGGTCATGTAACCCCGTGTACTAGGTGTGTGTAGAATTAGTCTTATAATATATTAATTACAAATATACATACTAATACAGCAATCACAAAAAGGCAGGTTATCTGACAAATTTGCACTTGCACCCAAGTACACGGGGCTGAATGACAATGATGTCCAAATCCCTCAAATGAAACAACAACAATAATATGACTCCCTCGGCTGGGAATAGCACTTACCCCACAATCGCATGATGTGGAGGTTGACACCCCAACACTGTCTCACTGAAGAAGCTGGTGGTGGTGGCAGATTTAGAAGAGGGTGTCAATTCATCACCTTCGAGGCATGGAATGGTTGTGAAGGAACACATCGAATAGGTCAACAGTGTTTCATCCATGTGTACTTGGGTGTGTGTTGCTATGGTAACTGTAGCAGTGTGTGCAACTGTAGTTTGTAGGGTGTAGAATTAAGGTAGGTACCCCACGACTTGAAATAAGGTGCCATCCCGGCGTTTTCCTGGAAGTAATGTGGTATAATAATAATGATCGTGAGGCCTCCGGAGAGGCCGAGTGCAGGTCTTTCTAGTTGACGCCCGTGGGCGACCTGTGCGTCGCTAAGAGAATGAAGTGATGATGAAGACGTCGCATACACCCAGTCCCCGAGCCACGGGAATTAACCCCAGGAGATTAAAACCCCTGATGGCTCGGCCGGCAATCGAACCCGGGGACCTTGGGGGCAAAGCCTAGTGCGCTAACCATTTAGCTATGGAGCCGGACGGGAGTGTGGTAAACCCTGGGGGTAAAACTACTGTTAAAGATTGGGAGATGTATAAAGGGGTATGAATGCTGAGTGTTGAACAATGGAAAAACTCACAGAGGCTATCCAGACGAATGCTGGATTGAGACAGGGGTGTATTCTGTCACCTACCTTGTTCTTATTAGTTTTGGATTGAGTGATGAAGAGGGTTCTTGATGGCAGGAAAAGAGGTATCCAATGGCGTATGAATGATAGGCTCGAAGACTTGGACTCTGCAGATGATATATGCCTGCTCTAACAAAGATTTCAGGATATGGACAACAAGCTGTCTAGGCTGCAAAAGGAAGCGGAGACTATAGGGGTAAAGATCAACACTCAGAAAGCAAAGGAGATGGGAATTCGATCTGGAAAAGACACACGGCTAACAGTGTATGGGTAGGAACTGGAGCAAGTTGATTCCTTTGTGTACCGAGTAAGCAAAGTCCGGAAAGATGGAGAAGTGGAGGAGGACGTAAAGAGGACGGATTCGGAAGGCAAATGAAGCCTTTGAGCAGTTGTATCCTGTCTGGCGCAAGGAAAACCAAGCTTCGATTATTCAACAGTAATGTGAAGTCAGTCCTCCTCTGCAGTTGCAAAACATGGAACACAACAAAACCCATTGCAAACCAGCTGCAAGTCTTTGTAAACCGGTGCCTACGGCAAATATTAACCCTTACCGTGCCTCTTCCGGAATATTCCGCGGTAATGCCTTTACCTTGCGTGTCGCTTACGTTATATCCCGCAACGTAATTCCTGCTCTAGCGGGTTGCGTACGGAATATTCCGCAGGTTATCTTCAGTTTACAATTCATTACGGTAGGTGACAGAGAAGTATCAGACAACCTTAACGAACACACCTAGAACAGGAAATGATTACGTGAATCATTTCATTTACATTTTTTTAGGTTTGAAGAGGTAGATATTTGAATTTGACAGAAATTGTTTGATTGAAATGGCGGGCTCGGACTATAAAAATCTGGCTACAATTCCAAGGTATTTGGACGAATCGGGCAGTGACTACTGTGATTTTGAAGACAGGTTTGACGAGATGAGGGTTTATAATCAAGTATCATTGAATCTGGTGGACATGAGAGTAGTGGTTTTTTTTCTTTTTCTTTTTTAGCGTATGACTTTTAGTGCCGGGAGTGTCCGAGGACATGTTCGGCTCGCCAGTTTTGTTGCTGCTTCGAGACGGACACCCAATGGGTGAGCTACAAGTACCGTTGGAGAGGAAAGTTGGAATGGAAGGACGAGGAGTTGGAAGGTAGCGACTGTGGCCTATAGTTAGGAACCAACCCCGGCATTTGCCTGGAAGGAAGATGGGAAACCACAGAAGACCATATTCAAGGTTGCCAGCGGGGGGATTCGAACCTCCTCGCCTCCCGGATGTGAGCGACTGCCAGCAGTCATGCCGTAACGACCACGGCTCACTCACCCGTTAGAGTAGTGGTAATGCTGTTGCAAGTGTAGTAGGCCTATTCCAAGGTATGCCTTCTTTCCGCCATGGAAATTCTATGGTTTCCCTGAACTGATTCAGATTTTGTATGTTTTCCCCTTGTTAAATGTTTTGTAAACAATATAGAAAAGTAAACATGATAAGCAAGACTTTTAAAAATTATTTTAAAATATAATCACTCAAGGAATATTACAACATATTTCAGTGACCCTGGAAGGGTTAAATGTGAGGTCGCCGGATATAATCTCAAATAATGACTTATGGGAGGCAAAAATGAACAACAGATTGAATAACAAGGAGCGGTTGAGAAGACAGCACTGGACTGCAGTCCACAAGGGGCACGAAGGCGTGGTCGCCTGAGGAAAACATGCAAAAGAACGGTGGAAGAAGAAGCTCTGGATGTTGGCAACAGTAGTACAGTTCGCTAGACTCCAGATATTGCATCATCATGACCAGAAATTGCGTAATCCTGATGACGTCATGGGATGACGTCATGGGCCCTTAGAGCGAGCACGTGGTCCAGGAGCGAGCATGTGCACTGCACGTGTTAGCGTGGGAAGGGGTTGACCTTTTGGCTTGTTTGTGCGATGATGATAAAAAGTTAATGGGTGTTGACGTCATGGGGGTTGTTTATTGGGATGCTAACTGTCATCTGACACCCGTGCGAGTGTGACCATGTGTGCCAGTGCGAGTAATCCGCACATATGGCGCGCAGCTGTTATGTTTTTTTTTTTTGCTCGCGCCGGTTGGGCTGAGCGGAGAGGCGGCTCCTATCCACACATGTGGTGTGCAGCTGTTATTGTTTTTTGCTTAGGATGCTAACCGTCATTTGACACCCGTGCGAGTGTGAGCATGTGCACCAGTGCGAGCGATCACGTGATATGTCTGCAGTGTTCGCGTGAGACGTGGTTGACCTTTAACAAGTAGTGTTAACTTGGGGGTTCTGTCCACTAACTTATTGAACCCTCGTCGTATCGGCCCCGAACCTGATATCTCGCAAACGTAGTAATGCCCCCCTCTTTTCCTATAGCCTCATTATTTAAATAAAATACCAAAACAAAAGGTCATTCGCGGGTAGTGGGGTAGTGTATGTTCTCTTGCAAGTCGCGTGTGTGCTTGAATACGTATGGCTATGTTGGGAAAATGTTTGGTGGTGGGCGAGGACTAGGGTTGAGTGAGGGCTCGTTTAAATGCTATTTTTCCCGCTCTATTTGATGGTGAGGTAATTTTTTAAAATGGGTGGAATTTGGAAACGCAATTTGAGGTAAACGTGCGTTTTTGACATTTTGGCGAATTTAATGAGCTTGTAAGGCTAGAACGATGTGTTATTTAGGAATGGTGTGACGTCCTCTTTGCTATGAATGCGTGTCGGTATATATATTTTTTTAAATTGTTGTTTTTTGAAATTGGTGCTATTTTGGAAACGGTGAAGATGAGAGAAAAGTTTGTTTGACGTCAATGAAAGGTCCCTATGCCCTCTAGGCTGACAGCAAGTTTGAAGTGTGTATGACAAAACAAAATGATAGCCTACTTTCTGGCGAACATTGGCGATAATTCGCGAACGCATGGTCGGATTTGAGCATATAGGGTGTCGTAGGACTTGTGGTGAACCACCCCTTGCTATGGACGGGAGTATATCCACCCCGAAATAAATCTACCCTTACCCGGAGGTTAAGTAGTGGTTATTTTTGTATGCATGCGCACTTGAGGGCTTTTGTAAGAGAGCGGAATTTTTAAATGATTCTTTATAGATGAGGCTTTTTAAAAAATTTATTAAAAAAACAAAAAACTAATAGGTCATTCGCTTTTTAGTATCTCGCTAACCAATAATGCGATTTAAACATATGGGGTGTCATAGGACTCGTAGTGAATTCTCCTTTTGTATGAATGAGGTATGTCAACCCCCAAAATAAAAACTACCCTTACTTGGGGTGAAAGAGCAATTTTTGTATGTATGCACACCGGTGGCTTTTGTCAAAAGGGCCTAACTACACATTTGTTAATATTTTCTGAATCCAGGATGGGATTTTGCCATAGGCAGTAACCTAGCACTTGGGGTGACACCTCGTTTTTGAAAGTATGATTCATTTATTTTTTGTCAAAAGGGCCTAACTACACTTTTGTTAATATCTCGTGAACCAATCATGCTAGGGACTTGTATGAGGGGTCCTAGCACTTGGGGCGACGTCCCCCTTTGTGGGGTGAAACTACCCCCCAAAATTGAAAACTCAATATCTTGGAAACTATGAACCCTAAAATTAGGCGTGATAGCTTTAAAAATAGGTGATGACATAGGCTTTTACCTGGATTGGTCATTTCACCCCTAAAACAGTAAATAGTCATGTTATGGGGAAAAAACGTGTTAAACACCTAAAAATGATAAATGAAACTAAGATCTTTTGTTTTTGATGAAAAATAGCAGGGGGGTGAAAACTACCCCCAAATTGAAAAATCGATACCTTGGAAACTAAGAACCGTAAAATTATGTGTAATAGCTTAAAAAATTGGTTGTGACATAGGCTTTTACCTGGATAGATGATGTCACCCCTAAAACAGTAAATAGTGATTTTACAGTGGGGAAAAAGGTCTTAAACGGGTAAAAATGATAATTGAACCTAAGATCTTTTGTTTTTGATGAAAAATAGCACGGGGGTGAAAACTACCCCCAAATTGAAAAATCGATACCTTGGAACCTAAGAACCGTAAAATTATGTGTAATAGCTTAAACAATTCGTTGTGACATAGGCTTTTACCTGGATAGATGATGTCACCCCTAAAACAGTAAATACTGATTTTACAGTGGGGAAAAAGGTCTTAAACGGGTAAAAATGATAATTGAACCTATGATCTTTTGTTTTTCATGAAAAATAGTAGGGGGGTGAAAACTACCCTCAAATTGAAAAAATCGATATCTTGCAAACTAAGAACCCTAAAATTAGGTTTGAAAGTTGAAAAATAGGTGATGACATACGCTTTTACCTCGATAGATTATTTCACTCATAAAACAGGGAATAGTAATGTTACAGGAGAAAAAGGTATTAAACACTTAAAAGCATAAGAGTTTTTTGAAACCATGCTTTTTAATGAATGTGTGTTTGGAGGATGACAGCTTGCAAATTAATATTATTATTATTTTTATTATTATTATTATTAGGTAATTATGGATTAATGTGTTTATAGCTAATGAATAAGGCTACAGAGTTGTATCAGGTGTTGTACAAATCAGGATGGCCAACCGTTGCCATTCCCCATGAATATACCCAAAAGAGCCAAAACGTTAAGGTTATCGACCTGAGATTTTATAAAACTAATTATCGGAGAGGGTGAAGTAAGGTGTTGTTTTGTACTGACAGTGGCTAACCCTTTCCCATGATTTATGAATTCACCCAAAATGTTTTACCTGACAAGATTGAGTGTACCTGTTGCAGCCTTTAGAAAATCGAACCCGGACCTGTGCGGTGACAGTCGAGTTATATTAATGATGCTTTTTGAACAAACACAGTCTTGCATACTATCGCTGGGTTGAATCTGCACAGAGACACTGGCTTTGTTTGTGTAATGAGTCTTGGTGATAAGAACACGATGCTCTTGCCAGCAAGTTTCATATTACTCGTCTGCTTGATGGTGGACGTGATTCGCACCGTGTTAACGTACATGACTTGATAGTTGTTAGGTAAGGGTTGACAAGGCTCAATGAACCTTATTGCAACCTTAAGATGAATATGAATTTCTTGGTATAGTCGGGGTTGCAAGCCAAGGCCTTAGGGTAGACAACCAACTATGTTAAACACTACACTGTGAGATGGTCAAATGATAATGTAACAGAACATATAGAAAAGTTTTATGTAGTTTAACGAATTGACTAAGAGCCATACCATGAGAGGTATAGGTAATTGAAATTGAATCCTTAGCTGTTGACCCTACTACATGTAAGCTATAGCAATGCCCACCTATAAGCTATCATGTTAGAAAAAGAAATGTATGGGTTGTTTTAAACGGAGAATGATTGTGTTTACTGTAAAACACAAATCTGAATTTAAAAATAGTTTATGTCCTACATGATGTTTGAACTCTCTTTTTATTTATTCTGAATTTAAAAATAGTTTATGTCCTACATGATGTTTGAACTCTCTTTTTATTTATACTTTAGACAAACGCTAACATAGTTGTAATTCAGAAGCCATGGCTGCCTCCTTTCCAATCCTACACCGTACACTGAAGTTAAAGTTAATAATGATCACGTTACAGGCAGCCAGTTTCAAAGCCATGAGAAATAAGTGAACAAAGTGTAAAATACTTGACCCAGTTGGGAAATCAACATGGTGTTGTTTCAAACAAAAGACAAGCGTTCTATAAACTTGACCACCAAGCTGTCCTATCGACCCCTAATTGTTTGGCTGATGGTGAAAATAAAATTAAATGTAAACTATAACTAAAACTAACTACACACTTATAACTAGAAAAATGAAATGTAAGACAAAAGGATAACAGGACAAATAAAGGACAGAAGGAATAAATAATGCCCCCTCAACCCTCAAGAATGTGGATTGATGAACTTGAAAGGAAGGAGAGCCATAAAAGGTAGATATGAAAGTAAAAGAGGAGAGGGTCCCGCTCCAGAGGTAATCGATAAAAAGGAGGAAAACTGGGCCCAGCTCAGGAATCCCTTGTGGTCGCAAACTTCCAAACTCATCAGCCGTAAGCCCCTGAGGGTGTAGGCATATCCAGGGTGCACCACAAGTGGTGGGGCTACATACACCCTACCTTTAGTGTGGCTTGTGCAATAGGCAGGAAATAACATAAAAATAAAAAGAAGGCTGCCTCCTCACACAAGGAGGGTATCAGAAAAAATATACAAGGGTCAATTAAGTCGGAAAATAAAGAGACTCCCTAAGCCTTGGATAGCCTAATAATGTCGGAGTCGGTAGAGAACAAGAGTTGACCAAGTGTGGTCGACAGGAAAGAAGACAGACAGGAGCCTAGCACAAGTCAGTGGGAACAATGACGGATTCAGCTGGGGCTCCATGGTCGTCGACCTACATTCCACTAGATGAAAGCCCTTGTTTGGGGGTGGTGGAAAATAAACACCTCTTTTGTTTTAAATCACTGGCTTTAAGGACGGTTACAAATGGCATGCCATTATAATGCGATACTGGTCCTAGGGATATGCAAAATTGTATTAGATACTCAGCTAATAATAGTGTACATGACCCCTTATTATTTTCCCTAATTACAGTACATGGGAATGATGACCATGATTTCCAACCCCCTAAGTAAGACAAAAACAAATTATTTCCATTCCCGAACAGTTGGGGTGAGGTGAGGCGAGTTTTCTAAACGTCAAACACATGTGGTTTTCCACTTTTACTCCAGGTAAATGCCATGTTTGCCCACAGACAAGTGCAAAGAAAATCGAAACATGTTATGTTTGGATCAATTCCTTACCTACATGACAACATGTACTTGATATAACAAGTAATGAGCATTCTATGTTAACAATAGTGAGATGCTTGCAAACTGCCAATGCTTAGAGCTCATTAGCGGCTTCTAAGGGAGGCAAGGAGTACACTTACTTGAAAAACTAACAAGAGGAGTGTTCGATTTTCCCACAACACCCAATCTGAAAGTAAATATAAATGACTATGCACTTAAGTCCATAACCACCTCCTTACCATTCCTACCCTTCATAGTCAAAGGCACACATTAATACAGCCATCACAGTGACAGAGGTTATTTGTAAAATATCTAAATATCTGAGATTTATCTTGAAATTGACCAGAATTTTGTAAAATCCACAAAATTTACCGCAAATTTAGCAAATTCCACCAAATTTCAGCAAAATCCAACAAATCACTACCAGATTTATTGAAATGCCATTGAATTATTAAAGAATGGTTTGAACTAGCTCAAATGTATATAAAATTACCCGAATATTGATGAAAATTCACCAAATTCTACCAAATTTAGCCAAGAGGTCTACAAACCATGAAATGTAACCATTTTTTTTAAATTCACAACATATACTCGAAAATTCCATAATATTCCCTTTGCGTGTATATTTTTTTAGTTGTTGTTTCGTTTCCCACATTCCCTGCAGACAAATACCTGAACATGGCTTTATCCTAGACTAGGAGCTCCACATTCGACATGATAGCTGAGTTTCATCTCCCATAAACTCGTCTCTGAGGTGGGTGCCAGAAAAGGCATCCAGCTGCAAAAACCACACCCTCGCATAGACTTTCATAACTTCTTACGTTGAGGTTCATAACACTACGTTGATTGATTTATCGGTTTCCTTTTCACAATTCCTGTCTATACATTCCTCTTGAAGGTTGCAAGATGCGTGCAAGGTTCCTAAAATGCAATTCAATCTAATAAATACCTTAAGATGGTTTGATTTGTTTAATGATATGGTGTTAATACTATTTTTAGGTCTTGGCTGGCTTTGCAATAAGAATTGACTAACCAAACATGAGTTACCTATCAGGGAAACATTTTGGCCACTATGTTGGCTATTGACCAGTGAGTTTAGCTGTTTATCATTTTTTTCATCATAAACAACAGAGGCTTAAACGTATAGATAAACCGTGTGACCATGTTTGTTAAACAAGACATTATACCAGAGACAATTAGGATACTTATGTAGAGTTTACCAAAAATAATGTTGTGTAACAGTAAATGCTAGTCAACAGTTATACACTTCTAAAAAAAATCATCATACAATACCTGAGAGCTCTTCTAAAATTATTGATGTGTAACATGTTTCCACTAACTTGCTATGTATTTTTTTGGCTTGGGGGTGATTTTCAAGAAATGCAAATGGAACTGAAATGCAATACAAACAATGAGCGCGCCTGGTGGCTGAGATTGATACCACGACGTACTGTCGGTTATGTAGCTATGTGGAATGTATATCAAATATGGTTTACTTCAAGGTCTGGAGATCCCTACAATTCCTACAATAAATGATCTTGAAATGGTCATCCTATGGTGTGAAAATATTTATTAGGTATATATATATATATATATATATTTACTGAAAAACAATTATGATTTATTAAATGTTTATATGTTTACAGTATTGTTATATAATGTAAGCACTTGAGGCACTACCGACCAAAATACAGCACTATCTGCAATATGTATTGCATACTTGAAGGTTTGGTGGTCCCATTAAAGGTATTCCTACAATAAATGATTTTCAAGTTGTCATTCTATGAAGTGAAAATATTTAATATATGATATTTGCTAACAGAATATGCCACTGGAATTATTTTACAAGTAGTTATTTTAATGACAACAGAGTTCACTGTTAATAACGGAGAGCCCTATGTGGAATGTAGGATAACATGTAACATAATATACGTGATATGTCACAACTGTAAGGCTTGTGATTTTTTTAAGATGCCTTTATACCTATATTAATCACCCAGTTTACAAGACTGATAACTGTAATGCTACGGAAAAATCATAACAAATCAAAAATGTGCATTGGAAAACCAAAAAGTGGTTGAGAAAATATACAGTCAACATGCAAAAAAACAAGAAATATATACAAATTGTGTTAATTAATTTAATTCATATATATATATTTTTACAATAGGTATACACACACACACACACACACACATACAGAATACAGCTCTTTTTTGTTCATGTTTGCCTGCTACAGTTTTTAAATATAACACTTGCTGAACACTATTTTAGGGGTGGGGGTGTTGCTACGTTGACCTATTACACAATAATACCAGCTTTACGAAGTTCATCTTCTATTTTTAACAGCTCTTCCTCATAACCAATATGACCAGCCTGTTTACAGGCATGCAAGAGCTGTAGACGTTCGACTAATATATTAGGATCGTTCCATTTGCTATTTTTTATGAATGGTTTCAAATACTCGGGAAGCAGTCCATCATTTTCACCATCAACATCATTATCATCCTCATCATTATAATCATCTTCATAATGATCATCATCATCCTCGGCATCTTTACCATCATAATTTCCACATGTGTCCACAGTCTGTTCAATGGTTTGAGTTCCCTTTGATAGTGTTGAAAGCTTCTTTTTAGATGTACTAGAGTGCTTTAACGATATGTTATTATTATCACCATCATCATCCTTTTCATCTTCCCCAACCAACTTCTTGATGGGGTATGTTGTCTCTGATAGAGTTGAGGGCTTTTGAGATGTGTGTGTGTGTGTGTCTGATCATGGGTTTTACTGGAGGTCTTAAAGGTTTCTCATTAAACAACTCGCTAACAGCATGAGTGCGTTGTAGTGTCCCATATTAATGCCAAATCTTATAATTATAAGCAGCAGCAGGGTAGGTTAGGTTATGTTAGGATTGGTGAAGTTAGGTTAGGTGAGGTTGGGGCAGGTTAGGTTAGGTTAGGTTATGACTAAGTTTGTTATGCTTAGTTGTTTTAGAAAAACACTACATTGGCTCTCATATTTGCTTCCATATTTTCTTTGCACTTTCAACTATCTTGAATTGTGTATTTACTTTTGCCGGCATATTTGTTGACATATTTGTTAGCATATTTGCTCCCACTTTTTATATTTGCTTTGCTCCCACATTTCATCCCATATATGCTCCCACTTTTTGCTTCCCAATTTTTGCTCACAGTTTTTGCTCCCACATTCATCCCATATATGCTACCACTTTTTGCTTCCCAATTTTTGCTCACAGTTTTTGCTCCCACATTTGCTCCCACTTTCGCTGACACTTTTTACCCCCACTTATGCTCCCTCTTTTTGCATCTATATATGCTCCCACATTAATCTATTGTTGTTATTTCCAAGTTGTCTTTACTAGAAATTAGTTTATGCTTGACAGTTGATATGGAAGTATCAGTGACTAGGTATGGTAAGCCTTACGCATACTATAAAGGTTATTCATATATTGTGAAACGAAGCAATAAAAATGGAACTGTTATTTGGCGCTGTTCAAAGCAACGATCGAAACAGTGTCGAGGAATGCTTAAGACAAGAGAATTGGACATACTTTCTTCAAACAGTCATGATTGTAAACTTAATAATCATGCTAGTGTAAATGTAAGGAAAACTCAAACCGAAGAAAAAAACCAAGTCCAAGAAAAAAATAGTGCTGCTCAAGATAATATTAACCTCGGGTTTAATACACTACAACGCACTCATGCTGTTAGCGAGTTGTTTAATGAGAAACCTTTAAGACCTCCAGTAAAACCCATGATCAGACACACACACATCTCAAAAGCCCTCAACTCTATCAGAGACAACATACCCCATCAAGAAGTTGGTTGGGGAAGATGAAAAGGATGATGATGGTGATAATAATAACATATTGTTAAAGCACTCTAGTACATCTAAAAAGAAGCTTTCAACACTATCAAAGGGAACTCAAACCATTGAACAGACTGTGGACACATGTGGAAATTATGATGGTAAAGATGACGAGGATGATGATGATCATTATGAAGATGATTATAATGATGAGGATGATAATGATGTTGATGGTGAAAATGATGGACTGCTTCCCGAGTATTTGAAACCATTCATAAAAAATAGCAAATGGAACGATCCTAATATATTAGTCGAACGTCTACAGCTCTTGTATGCCTGTAAACAGGCTGGTCATATTGGTTATGAGGAAGAGCTGTTAAAAATAGAAGATGAACTTCGTAAAGCTGGTATTATTGTGTAATTGGTCAACGTAGCAACACCCCCACCCCTAAAATAGTGTTCAGCAAGTGTTATATTTAAAAACTGTAGCAGGCAAACATGAACAAAAAAGAGCTGTATTCTGTATGTGTGTGTGTGTGTGTGTGTGTGTGTGTACCTATTGTAAAAATATATATATTTGAATTAAATTAATTAACACAATTTGTATATATTTCTTGTTTTTTTTTTTTTTTTGCATGTTGACTGTATATTTGCTCAACCACTTTTTGGTTTTCCAATGCACATTTTTGATTTGTTATGATTTTTCCGTAGCATTACAGTTATCAGTCTTGTAAACTGGGTGATTAATATAGGTATAAAGGCATCTTTAAAAAATCACAAGCCTTACAGTTGTGACATATCACGTATATTATGTTACATGTTATCCTACATTCCACATAAAGCTCTCCGTTATTAACAGTGAACTCTGTTGTCATTAAAATAACTACTTGTAAAATAATTCCAGTGGCATATTCTGTTAGCAAATATCATATATTAAATATTTTCACGTCATAGAATGACAACTTGAAAATCATTTATTGTAGGAATACCTTTAATGGGACCACCAAACCTTCAAGTATGCAATACATATTGCAGATAGTGCTGTATTTTGGTCGGTAGTGCCTCAAGTGCTTACATTAAATAACAATACTGTAAACATATAAACATTTATTAAATCATATTTGTTTTTCAGTAAATATATATATATATATATATATAACTAATAAATATTTTCACACCATAGGATGACCATTTCAAGATCATTTATTGTAGGAATTGTAGGGATCTCCAGACCTTGAAGTAAACCATATTTGATATACATTCCACATAGCTACATAACCGACAGTACGTCGTGGTATCAATCTCAGCCGCCAGACGCGCTCATTGTTTGTATTGCATTTCAGTTCCATTTGCATTTCTTGAAAATCACCCCCAAGCCAAAAAAAATACATAGCAAGTTAGTGGAAACATGTTACACATCAATAATTTTAGAAGAGCTCTCAGGTATTGTATGATGATTTTTTTTAGAAGTGTATAACTGTTGACTAGCATTTACTGTTACACAACATTATTTTTGGTAAACTCTACATAAGTATCCTAATTGTCTCTGGTATAATGTCTTGTTTAACAAACATGGTCACACGGTTTATCTATACGTTTAAGCCTCTGTTGTTTATGATGAAAAAAATGATAAACAGCTAAACTCACTGGTCAATAGCCAACATAGTGGCCAAAATGTTTCCCTGATAGGTAACTCATGTTTGGTTAGTCAATTCTTATTGCAAAGCCAGTCAAGACCTAAAAATAGTATTAACACCATATCATTAAACAAATCAAACCATCTTAAGGTATTTATTAAATTGAATTGCATTTTAGGAACCTTGCACGCATCTTGCAACCTTCAAGAGGAATGTATAGACAGGAATTGTGAAAAGGAAACCGATAAATCAATCAACGTAGTGTTATGAACCTCAACGTAAGAAGTTATGAAAGTCTATGTGAGGGTGTGGTTTTTGCAGCTGGATGCCTTTTCTGGCACCCACCTCAGAGACGAGTTTATAGGAGATGAAACTCAGCTATCGTGTCGAATGTGGAGCTCCTAGTCTAGGATAAAGCCATGTTCAGGTATTTGTCTGCAGGGAGTGTGGGAAACGAAACAACAACTAAAAAAATATACACACAAAGGGAATATTATGGAATTTTCGAGTATATGTTGTGAATTTAAAAAAAATGGTTACATTTCATGGTTTGTAGACCTCTTGGCTAAATTTGGTAGAATTTGGTGAATTTTCATCAATATTCGGGTAATTTTATATACATTTGAGCTAGTTCAAACCATTCTTTAATAATTCAATGGCATTTCAATAAATCTGGTAGTGATTTGTTGGATTTTGCTGAAATTTGGTGGAATTTGCTAAATTTGCGGTAAATTTTGTGGATTTTACAAAATTCTGGTCAATTTCAAGATAAATCTCAGATATTTAGATATTTTACAAATAACCTCTGTCACTGTGATGGCTGTATTAATGTGTGCCTTTGACTATGAAGGGTAGGAATGGTAAGGAGGTGGTTATGGACTTAAGTGCATAGTCATTTATATTTACTTTCAGATTGGGTGTTGTGGGAAAATCGAACACTCCTCTTGTTAGTTTTTCAAGTAAGTGTACTCCTTGCCTCCCTTAGAAGCCGCTAATGAGCTCTAAGCATTGGCAGTTTGCAAGCATCTCACTATTGTTAACATAGAATGCTCATTACTTGTTATTTCAAGTACATGTTGTCATGTAGGTAAGGAATTGATCCAAACATAACATGTTTCGATTTTCTTTGCACTTGTCTGTGGGCAAACATGGCATTTACCTGGAGTAAAAGTGGAAAACCACATGTGTTTGACGTTTAGAAAACTCGCCTCACCTCACCCCAACTGTTCGGGAATGGAAATAATTTGTTTTTGTCTTACTTAGGGGGTTGGAAATCATGGTCATCATTCCCATGTACTGTAATTAGGGAAAATAATAAGGGGTCATGTACACTATTATTAGCTGAGTATCTAATACAATTTTGCATATCCCTAGGACCAGTATCGCATTATAATGGCATGCCATTTGTAACCGTCCTTAAAGCCAGTGATTTAAAACAAAAGAGGTGTTTATTTTCCACCACCCCCAAACAAGGGCTTTCATCTAGTGGAATGTAGGTCGACGACCATGGAGCCCCAGCTGAATCCGTCATTGTTCCCACTGACTTGTGCTAGGCTCCTGTCTGTCTTCTTTCCTGTCGACCACACTTGGTCAACTCTTGTTCTCTACCGACTCCGACATTATTAGGCTATCCAAGGCTTAGGGAGTCTCTTTATTTTCCGACTTAATTGACCCTTGTATATTTTTTCTGATACCCTCCTTGTGTGAGGAGGCAGCCTTCTTTTTATTTTTATGTTATTTCCTGCCTATTGCACAAGCCACACTAAAGGTAGGGTGTATGTAGCCCCACCACTTGTGGTGCACCCTGGATATGCCTACACCCTCAGGGGCTTACGGCTGATGAGTTTGGAAGTTTGCGACCACAAGGGATTCCTGAGCTGGGCCCAGTTTTCCTCCTTTTTATCGATTACCTCTGGAGCGGGACCCTCTCCTCTTTTACTTTCATACCTACCTTTTATGGCTCTCCTTCCTTTCAAGTTCATCAATCCACATTCTTGAGGGTTGAGGGGGCATTATTTATTCCTTCTGTCCTTTATTTGTCCTGTTATCCTTTTGTCTTACATTTCATTTTTCTAGTTATAAGTGTGTAGTTAGTTTTAGTTATAGTTTACATTTAATTTTATTTTCACCATCAGCCAAACAATTAGGGGTCGATAGGACAGCTTGGTGGTCAAGTTTATAGAACGCTTGTCTTTTGTTTGAAACAACACCATGTTGATTTCCCAACTGGGTCAAGTATTTTACACTTTGTTCACTTATTTCTCATGGCTTTGAAACTGGCTGCCTGTAACATGATCATTATTAACTTTAACTTCAGTGTACGGTGTAGGATTGGAAAGGAGGCAGCCATGGCTTCTGAATTACAACTATGTTAGCGTTTGTCTAAAGTATAAATAAAAAGAGAGTTCAAACATCATGTAGGACATAAACTATTTTTAAATTCAGAATAAATAAAAAGAGAGTTCAAACATCATGTAGGACATAAACTATTTTTAAATTCAGATTTGTGTTTTACAGTAAACACAATCATTCTCCGTTTAAAACAACCCATACATTTCTTTTTCTAACATGATAGCTTATAGGTGGGCATTGCTATAGCTTACATGAAGTAGGGTCAACAGCTAAGGATTCAATTTCAATTACCTATACCTCTCATGGTATGGCTCTTAGTCAATTCGTTAAACTACATAAAACTTTTCTATATGTTCTGTTACATTATCATTTGACCATCTCACAGTGTAGTGTTTAACATAGTTGGTTGTATACCCTAAGGCCTTGGCTTGCAACCCCGACTATAACAAGAAATTCATATTCATCTTAAGGTTGCAATAAGGTTCATTGAGCCTTGTCAACCCTTACCTAACAACTATCAAGTCATGTACGTTAACACGGTGCGAATCACGTCCACCATCAAGCAGACGAGTAATATGAAACTTGCTGGCAAGAGCATCGTGTTCTTATCACCAAGACTCATTACACAAACAAAGCCAGTGTCTCTGTGCAGATTCAACCCAGCGATAGTATGCAAGACTGTGTTTGTTCAAAAGGCATCATTAATATAACTCGACTGTCCCCACACAGGTCCGGGTTCGATTTTCTAAAGGCTGCAACAGGCACACTCAGTCTTGTCAGGTAAAACATTTTGGGTGAATTCATAAATCATGGGAAAGGGTTAGCCACTGTCAGTCCAAAACAACACCTTACTTCACCCTCTCCGATAATTAGTTTTATAAAATCTCAGGTCGATAACCTTAACGTTTTGGCTCTTTTGGGTATATTCATGGGGAATGGCAACGGTTTGGCCATCCTGATTTGTACAACACCTGATACAACTCTGTAGCCTTATTCATTAGCTATAAACACATTAATCCATAATTACCTAATAATAATAATAATAATAAAAATAATAATAATATTAATTTGCAAGCTGTCATCCTCCAAACACACATTCATTAAAAAGCATGGTTTCAAAAAACTCTTATGCTTTTAAGTGTTTAATACCTTTTTCTCATGTAATATTACTATTCCCTGTTTTATGAGTGAAATAATCTATCGAGGTAAAAGCGTATGTCATCACCTATTTTTCAACTTTCAAACCTAATTTTAGGGTTCTTAGTTTGCAAGATATCGATTTTTTCAATTTGAGGGTAGTTTTCACCCCCCTACTATTTTTCATGAAAAACAAAAATCTTAGGTTCAATTATCATTTTTACCCGTTTAAGACCTTTTTCCCTACTGTAAAATCAGTATTTACTGTTTTAGGGGTGACATCATCTATCCAGGTAAAAGCCTATGTCACAACGAATTGTTTAAGCTATTACACATAATTTTACGGTTCTTAGTTTCCAAGGTATCGATTTTTCAATTTGGGGGTAGTTTTCACCCCCGTGCTATTTTTCATCAAAAACAAAAGATCTTAGGTTCAATTATCATTTTTACCCGTTTAAGACCTTTTTCCCCACTGTAAAATCACTATTTACTGTTTTAGGGGTGACATCATCTATCCAGGTAAAAGCCTATGTCACAACCAATTTTTTAAGCTATTACACATAATTTTACGGTTCTTAGTTTCCAAGGTATCGATTTTTCAATTTGGGGGTAGTTTTCACCCCCCTGCTATTTTTCATCAAAAACAAAAGATCTTAGTTTCATTTATCATTTTTAGGTGTTTAACACGTTTTTTCCCCATAACATGACTATTTACTGTTTTAGGGGTGAAATGACCAATCCAGGTAAAAGCCTATGTCATCACCTATTTTAAAGCTATCACGCCTAATTTTACGGTTCATAGTTTCCAAGATATTGAGTTTTCAATTTTGGGGGGTAGTTTCACCCCACAAAGGGGGACGTCGCCCCAAGTGCTAGGACCCCTCATACAAGTCCCTAGCATGATTGGTTCACGAGATATTAACAAAAGTGTAGTTAGGCCCTTTTGACAAAAAAATAAATGAATCATACTTTCAAAAACGAGGTGTCACCCCAAGTGCTAGGTTACTGCCTATGGCAAAATCCCATCCTGGGTTCAGAAAATATTAACAAATGTGTAGTTAGGCCCTTTTGACAAAAGCCACCGGTGTGCATACATACAAAAATTGCTCTTTCACCCCAGGTAAGGGTAGTTTTTATTTTGGGGGTTGACATACCTCATTCATACAAAAGGAGAATTCACTACGAGTCCTATGACACCCCATATGTTTAAATCGCATTATTGGTTAGCGAGATACTAAAAAGCGAATGACCTATTAGTTTTTTGTTTTTTTAATAAATTTTTTAAAAAGCCTCATCTATAAAGGATCATTTAAAAATTCCGCTCTCTTACAAAAGCCCTCAAGTGCGCATGCATACAAAAATAACCACTACTTAACCTCCGGGTAAGGGTAGATTTATTTTGGGGTGGATATACTCCCGTCCATAGCAAGGGGTGGTTCACCACAAGTCCTACGACACCCTATATGCTCAAATCCGACCATGCGTTCGCGAATTATCGCCAATGTTCGCCAGAAAGTAGGCTATCATTTTGTTTTGTCATACACACTTCAAACTTGCTGTCAGCCTAGAGGGCATAGGGACCTTTCATTGACGTCAAACAAACTTTTCTCTCATCTTCACCGTTTCCAAAATAGCACCAATTTCAAAAAACAACAATTTAAAAAAATATATATACCGACACGCATTCATAGCAAAGAGGACGTCACACCATTCCTAAATAACACATCGTTCTAGCCTTACAAGCTCATTAAATTCGCCAAAATGTCAAAAACGCACGTTTACCTCAAATTGCGTTTCCAAATTCCACCCATTTTAAAAAATTACCTCACCATCAAATAGAGCGGGAAAAATAGCATTTAAACGAGCCCTCACTCAACCCTAGTCCTCGCCCACCACCAAACATTTTCCCAACATAGCCATACGTATTCAAGCACACACGCGACTTGCAAGAGAACATACACTACCCCACTACCCGCGAATGACCTTTTGTTTTGGTATTTTATTTAAATAATGAGGCTATAGGAAAAGAGGGGGGCATTACTACGTTTGCGAGATATCAGGTTCGGGGCCGATACGACGAGGGTTCAATAAGTTAGTGGACAGAACCCCCAAGTTAACACTACTTGTTAAAGGTCAACCACGTCTCACGCGAACACTGCAGACATATCACGTGATCGCTCGCACTGGTGCACATGCTCACACTCACACGGGTGTCAAATGACGGTTAGCATCCTAAGCAAAAAACAATAACAGCTGCACACCACATGTGTGGATAGGAGCCGCCTCTCCGCTCAGCCCAACCGGCGCGAGCAAAAAAAAACATAACAGCTGCGTGCCATATGTGCGGATTACTCGCACTGGCACACATGCTCACACTCGCACGGGTGTCAGATGACAGTTAGCATCCCAATAAACAACCCCCATGACGTCAACACCCATTAACTTTTTATCATCATCGCACAAACAAGCCAAAAGGTCAACCCCTTCCCACGCTAACACGTGCAGTGCACATGCTCGCTCCTGGACCACGTGCTCGCTCTAAGGGCCCATGACGTCATCCCATGACGTCATCAGGATTACGCAATTTCTGGTCATGATGATGCAATATTCAAAGTGAAGCGAACTCTACTACTGGCAACACCTGGAGAGAGGTGAAACGACTGTCTTCAAACAGAACCAGATGTTGCCCTATGCTCCACCAGGAGTCAGGGGCGTATATACAATTTGTTTCGGGGGGGCTGAATATCCTGGAAAATTGTGAGTATTCTCAGGGGATTGTCAGCGCAAAATATCCAGAAATATAAACCAATATCTTAGAGCATATAACTTTGTGTAATTATTTTAGATAAGAGTTAATTGAAAAAATCTAAGTTTATATAGCCTACAATTGAGAGCCTCCGTGGCTTAGGCGGCAGCACGCCGGCCTCTCACCGCTGGATCCGTGGTTCAAATCCCGGTCACTCCATGTGAGATCTGTGCTGGACAAAACGGAGGCAGACAGGTTTTTCTCCGGGTACTCCGGTTTTCCCTGTCACAATTTCATTCCAGAAACACTCTCCACTATCATTTCATTTCATCTGTCATTCATTTAATCATTGCCCCAGAGGAGTGCGACAGGCTTAGGCAGCCGGCACACTTCATATGCTCGCCGCTAGATGGGGGCTTCATTCATTCCATTCCTGACCCGGTCGGAGACTGGAAGCAGGCTGTGGATTTTCATTTTCATATAGCCTACAATTAGGCCTAGTGGCAATACAACAAAGTTGCAAAATACAACACAACTCACAAATAAAATTGTATACTTAATGCATTTTCTATTATGGCCTATGGAGTATGAATTGCAAATATCCAAATATTTGTTAATTTATTAAGCAGAAAGGTAAACAGGTTGTTTTTGTTTTTTTTTTTTTTTTTTTTTTTACAAATTGATTATTTCTCAAAAGTACCGTCCTGTGGAATCCTCAGTTTTGCCTCACAAGGCTGAGTGAACCCTGTTCCAGCCCTCACACCAGGATTAGAATTTCTTGGCAGAGCCGGGAATCGAATTCGGACCTCCGGGGCGACAGCCTAGAATGCTATCCACTAAACCACATGGTAGTCTATTAATCGTAATATTGTTTATAACTTTGCCAATAAGTTAAGATTAGGGTACAACGAAATTTACAATTATTTTATGCTTTTATCAAAGCACCAATTTCTTAATTTGTATTGACTTTTTCGGGGGGAGGGGGGGGTAATGGAATCCCCACAGTTCCCCTTATATACACCCCTTCCAGGAGTAACAGGAAATAAGTAAAGTTAGGGTCCGGGGCCGTGACTAAGCACTTAGTTCGAGCTTATGGATTTTTATCTCTGGGGCTTAACTCCCCTGGATCGTTGACTGAGTGTTTGTGATGTCATCATCACGATGTGCAAGTTGTTCACGGGTGACAACTGGAAAGACCTACACCACCCCTTCCCGGAGATCAGACGCCATTAAAAAAGTACCATCTCTAGGAAAGGTCTAATTGAATTCCCAAATGAAATACTATCACAGTTGTGACCATGAACTATGCAAAGTCTCCGCGAGATTGGGTAGATTCACGTTCATGATGTTCCCGTGTGAGGGTTAAACACGCCCCGCCCACTTGCTGGGAGAGCCTCGACCCGTTGTTCTCCATGGTTTGTCTCGAGTAAGTTGAAAATAGGGCGGATTCACTTGGTGACAGCGCATTAGATGGAAAGGACAAAGATCAATGGAGCGTGACCAGAAATTGCTTCTTCGCCTTCAAGTTTAAAGTGGCTCTACATTTCAGTATTGTTCGCTCAAACCAACACCAGTGGATAGCAGAGATATTTCAATGAAACTAGGGTTCTCTTATGGGCCTTCAAAGCTCAGGTCTCTAAAGAATGCAGAGGTAGATGATCAACAGAGATAACCTGGATGATGGTATGTACATTGTGTATGATGCACCCTAGAGCTAACCTGGCTGTTTATATGAACATTGTGTATGATGCACCCTAGAGCTAACCTGGCTGTTGGTATGAACATTGTGTATGATGCACCCTAGAGCTAACCTGGCTATTGGTATGAACATTGTGTATGATGAACCCTAGAGCTAACCTGGCTGTTGGAATGAACATTGTGTACGATGCACTCTAGAGCTAACCTGGCTGTTGGTATGAACATTGTGTATGATGCACCCTAGAGCTAACCTGGCTGTTGGTATGAACATTGTGTATGATGCACCCTAGAGCTTACCTGGCTGTTGGTATGAACATTGTGTATGATGCACTCTAGAGCTAACCTCGCTGTTGGTATGAACATTGTATGATGCACCCTAGAGCTAACCTGGCTGTTTATATGAACATTGTGTATGTTGCACCCTAGAGCTAACCTGGCTGTTGGTATGAACATTGTGTATGATGCACCCTAGAGCTAACCTGGCTGTTGGTATGAACATTGTGTATGATGCACTCTAGAGCTAACCTCGCTGTTTATATGAACATTGTGCATGATGCACTCTAGAGTTAACCTGGCTGTTGGTATGAACATTGTGTATGATGCACTCTAGAGCTAATCTGGCTGTTGGTATGAACATTGTGTATGTTGCACCCTAGAGCTAACCTGGCTGTTGGTATGAACATTGTGTATGATGCACCCTAGAGCTAACCTGGCTGTTGGTATGAACATTGTGTATGATGCACCCTACAGCAAACCTGGCTGTTGGTATGAACATTGTGTATGATGCACTCTAGAGCTAACCTGGCTGTTGGTATTGAACCCATCAGAGGAGCTGCCAGGATAGCCAACAACCGCAATGTCTTCCCTAACATCTCATCCATCGGACCTAACTGCCGTGAGGATCAGGTGAACTTCCAAATAGGCCAAAGCGGCACGAGAATCTGTAGTCCACGGGGATCGTGGTACATGGTGACGAAGGTCATAGACTGCCTAAGGAAAGGTTCACCTTAAAAACTAGACTGAGAAAAGAAACATCCAGACTTATGTAAAACACCGTGAAAATTTATTGTAAATTTTACAAACCCCTAGCCTAGTTCGGAGGGTCTCTATCGGCTAATCCGCAAGCTAATAAATAATCAAAAATAAAGAGCAGGTCCCTACCTGAGAAGTTACAATAAACCCTCGCGAAAGATCTGTCTCACAATAATAAAGCAACAACAGCAACACTAGGAAAATGGTACGACACAAATCCCTAGGTCAAGTTACAAGATCAAGCTAATATCAGAATTTACATTTAACAGGGTAGCAAAACAAATCTAAGTTAGGATGATACCATCTCGACATTTACATTTAACGTTAATTCATCTAGCTAAGTCCTATCAATTAATAACAAAATTTACGGCGGTGACGTCCGTAATATCAAACAATTACATTCAAAGCTAAGTGACCAGCCATAAAAAAACATCTAAGTCATTCTTATAACTAGATGCTAGTCAGCACACAAAAGGGTAACATAGAGGATTCATACACTTTTACATCATGAGTAAATAAATAAAGACCACAGTTTTATTCAAATGCCTGCCTGCACCTTGGTTTACTGTTTGTAAGCCATAGTCATCTAATGTGTGTAGTTACGGTGACGACTGGGTAGTGAAGACTACGTCTAACATCGTATGGCCTGCGTTCCACCATCTACGAACTCAAGATTCGAGCAAGCTTCAGTCGCAACAAAAAGTGTCAGCTGTCCTCAAGTCATTTCCTCCAGGAAATACCTTCATTAGCACAGCTATGTCAGCAGGTTCCAAATGCAAATGAACAAGGTTAAGCAGAAAGAATTCGTTAGCTTTTGTTTATCAAAATTATGCGTTTTATTATTAAGATGTCGGTTTAGGTTATCGTTGGTTTATGGCGAATAATACTGACAAGCCTGGGCACGGAGCGTCTCCCCTGAGATCATCTCTGCCAAAAAGCCTCGACTCAAAAGTCGGAATACAATCAACGAGCAATAACAACTCGGACACACAATAACACAAGTTACCAGCGGCGCACAGCTCGCGTTCAATAACTCTGGGACGGGCCTGGACACAAGCAGTTACCCTCCCTAAATAGCTGGTCCACGGGAACAGTCCCGGACATGGTACACAAAAATACCTTCATACATGAAAAACCTCCCTAACGGGGCTAGCCTACAACGTACTATAGAAAACCTGACATAACTGTACTCGTCAAAACAACGGTACACGCAACAGCGTTTAACTAACAAATGACAATCTACAGAACATGTGGTCAGATACAAGAATGGACACTGGGTTCCATAAGCTATAATAGCAATGAAAGGGAAAGTCACACATTACTGGAGCTCTCTGCTCTCAAAGATAAAATACACTTCAGTAGTTGCTTGTATCAAACATCAAATAAATACGTGTCATCACACTTGACACTACAAAATAATAATTGTGGCGCAAATACCACTCTCTGCTGGATCTGCTTAATGATACGTTGGGGAACTGGGTTCGATGCTAGGCAACGACGAAACGTCCCTTCTACTTATAAGGTCTACACTTGACCTGGATGGCTTCTGAGCTCATCTCAAATGAAATATAATGCAGTTACAAAACTGGTAATTACATTCGATTACCCAAATGATACGACTACTCTAACGAAGTCAGGGGTGTAACATAGACTGGCTGCAAAAAGTGCAGTTAAAGAAACATAACTACGGCATCAGATTGCCATAACTAAAGTCTGCAAAGATTTTAAAATCACCCCAGATAGGGTTAAACAAAGTAGCCTCAAAATGACTACAGTCAGGTTTAGCAATAGACAGAAATTGGCGTCCTACGACGTCCATCAAGCTGCACCAGGGTTGACCAAAATGTCAGACCCAAGGGTGACTCACAATCACTGTAGATAAATGACATCTAATTAGACTAATTACATTCCCTACCTATGAAATGGCTGTCACAAAGTTCGGTTGGTTCACAAACTACACTAATCTAACTATACCACCAGAAACTAGAACAAGGAAGGGTGTACAAAACTCATGATATGAAGGAGCCCACACTTAGCTCTCTGTCCAACGACAAGGGTTGAACAAAAGCACCTCTGGCTTTCAGGATTGGCATCGTCCTCATCAGAACTTCCATCTGGGCTCTCCCAAAGACCAGGGTTCGGTCTGTCCCTGTAGTTGACCTTGTGAATGGACTGGACATGCCTAGGAAAGGCATCCTCGGTTCCTTCCTTCTCGTTCGATGTTCTAGAAGTCCCATAATCAAGCTGGTCCCATCCGAGACATCTCCCTCATACCATAATGGTATTAGCCCATGGTCTCGGCCTCGAACATGGTGTTGAAAGTGTTGACCACGTGGGCGGTAGTATAAGACATGTAGTAGTTCATTATTATCACTTGAAAATTACAGTATTCGTCGCAGATATCACAGGCTTTAAATATAACTGGTTACACAGCCTCTACACTTTGCAGATGTAAATGATAAATGGCTATGCACTGTTCTACGGTTCCACACGTGTACAGACGCTACTATTTCTATCACGTGGCATCCGTGAAATGGGCGTCGTTTTATTAAAGATAAATTCACCGTAGCAATCAGTGTATAATGTACTTTTATAATCACACTTGTTCAAAGTAATAATATCACATTTACCTGTATATTTTTGCACCAGGCTCTCGGCCCTCCACAAACACGTGGGTGAAAAAGTGTGGTGCTACAGTAATGTCGTAAATTTCACAATACTTGCCAAATAATTCACTATGCAATTCGTGTTGATCACTGCACATCAACAACAGTGATTTGTAGTATACTTGTGCTCGATGGCACCTGATAATGATTTCCACGCTGAAAAGCGGACTGTTTGCCACGTCTAATGCGACGGATATAATTACACGCCTACACAGGGCGGATTCAGATGTATTGCAAGGAACTGCGTTCCTCGTGGAAGCAAGTCGTCAAACTAAGTCGTTGAGCGACTACTTACATTCCTATTTGCGTATCTGCAATGATATTACCTTACCTTAAAGTGAAAAAACATTCTCCAAAATGTTTCAATAATACTGAATGACGAAATAAAAATA
Organism: Meconema thalassinum; assembly: GCA_946902985.2. Lineage (NCBI taxonomy): Eukaryota > Metazoa > Arthropoda > Insecta > Orthoptera > Tettigoniidae > Meconema > Meconema thalassinum. The sequence continues at coordinate 78,120,224 of OX336389.2, read as the reverse complement.
TTCTGAGTCTCGTGGAAAGATAAAATTGATTAATAAGACCTCAGATAAGTAATTAGCAGACTTCACCAGAGTCAAAAGTGCGATTCTCCGCTACTTCAAAGAGAATTGCATAAGCTCTCAGCTTCTCGTAGCTTTCTGGGTGTGTTCAAAGGTAGTACATCCCATCATAAATGTGCTGTCGTAAAAAATATCACATGAACCTTAGCTCAGCGGGTTCATCTGCCTCTCCGTCGTTTCAAATAAAATGTTGGGACGACATTTTTATTTGACTCAAAGTTCATTCATAAGTGATATTTTTTTAGATTAGCTGCGTTGAAGGTTCCAATACGCTCTCCTGTCCGAATGTCTTCAATCACGTAACTTCCATTGTTCAGAGGTTGTCGGATACGACTGGGGCCATAATATAAAGACAGAAATTTCCCATATATGCGGTCTATAGGACTTGAGATTCCGGGTCTCCTTATAAGGACAAGGTCTCCCGCAACTAGTTGTTCTCTGAATCTCTGGCGTCTAGTTCTTCTCAAGCGTTTGGCAGCTTGCCTGTCCAAGGTGTCCCTTGCAGCTAAAAGTCTGCTGGCGTGTGATGGTTGTAAACAAGGTGGATTTACAATCACACGATTCCATATTCTCATCGGCATCTGGTTCAAATGCAAAACCATGGGTATTTGACCAGTGCTCTCATGGACTGTTGAGTTAATACATTTTGCCATGATAACTAGGACTTCGGTCCATCGCCAGTGTTCTTCCTGACAATACAATCGACAGAAGTTTGCAATAGTGGACATTACGCATTCTGCTGGGTTGCTCTCTGGATGGCGAATAGATGATAAAACATGACCTATTTCCAACTCGTTCATAGCATTAGCGAATTCTGCGGAGGTGTACTGTGATCCATGATCAGTCAATAGGAATTGTGGCTTTCCTGCCTCCGGTATCCCTTGTCGTCTAATTCTCTGGATAATCTGGTGTGCGGTGGCTTCCTGAATCGGATGAAGCATCGTATATTTCGTGAACACATCAATAGTTACAACAATGAAGCGATTCCCACAACGGGCCTATGGTATTGGGCCATAAAGGTCCTGTGCGTATAACTCTCTAGGTTGAGTTGGGAGTATTGGTCTAGGTGGTTCCTTCAACAGGTGTGACGTGTACTTGTTCCACTGGCATGCGTCGCAAGCACGTAAACACTGTCTAACGGTGGTTCCTAGCCTTTTCCAAGTAAAAGACTCCTTGATGGTTGCAATGGTCTTGTCAGTCCCACCATGTCCAATGGATAGATGAACCATAAGAATGACAGATTCTTGATATCTCCTCGGGATGACTGCCCGCAGTTGAGTGTGGTCCTTGTCCACAAACTTATACAAGACACGATGATAGATCAAATAGTCATCTGCAACAGCAGCAATCCTCGCATATTGAGCATCCTGTGGATCCATTCGTCGTTCCAGGAAACGGATAATATGCCTGAGTTCCTCCTCACGCCGTTGTCCTGCAGGTAGATGACGAAGTCGGCGAAGGTGTTCCTCGCATTCTTCCTCGATGTCAATGGCATTCGCAGTGGCTTCAGGATTCCGGCTGAGAACGTCGGCCAACACATTCTCTCTGCCTGGTCGGTAAACAATTTCCAAGTCAAACTGTTGGGGAAACAGCGTCCAACGTGTGATCCTGTCGCTTGACAGTCTTGTACGTAAAATGAAGGTCAGCGCATGGTGATCGGTCCTCACAATAATCCTCTGGCCTAACAAAAGTTTCTGCCACTACTCAAGTGCGTAGACAATCGCAAGTGCTTCAATCTCAGTGGTGAAATAATGAGATTCATGCGCTCTCAAACGTCGACTTAAGAAAGCGATGTAATGACGTTTCTTCTCATCATCCTCCTGCAATAGGATGGCACCTATTCCAATCGCAGATGCATCAGTTTCTAGAATAAAATTCCGGGAGTAGTCTGGATATTCTAACTGAATCGAATCAACCAGCATATGTTTAGCTTTTCTGAAAGCTGTCTCGCACTCGTCATTCCAAACCCATCTGCAATTCTTCTTCAGTAAACCTTGCAGTGGTGCGACAGTCTCAGAATACCTCTCACAATGAGCAGCAATGAATTGGAGAATTCCTAGGAATTGTCTCACGTGTTTCAGACGGGTTGGCGTTGGAAATGCGGCAACGTTTCTGATCTTTGCCGGATTCGGCCTGTATCCATCTCCATTAATTATGTGTCCCACAAATTTGACTTCTTTCTGGAAGAATCGACACTTGTCGAACTTCACTTTGAAATTAGCCTGTCGAAGATTCTCAAAAACAAGGCGTAAAGTTGTTAAATGTTCTTCCTCTGTTTCCGAAGCTATGATGATGTCATCCACGTAACATATCACCTTCTGTTTCACTTCAGGAGTCAGCTTCGCATCAAGTGCTCTAATTAATGCAGCTCCGGCATTTTTCACTCCAAAGGGTAATTTTCGAAAGACATAGGTGGTCTGATCGAACAGAAACCCTGTATACTTCTGAGTATGCTCAGATAATCTTATATGGTAATAGGATTGTACTAAGTCCAATGACGAAAATATCTTCTTTCCCTTAAACTTCCTGAGGATGTCCCTAATCTTGGACGGTCTGTCATGCTCAGGAGCTAAGCGTTCGTTTAAGGCCCTTGCAGCGAGACAAAGTCTCAAGCTTCCATCCATCTTAACCACAGGTGTTATAGGATTCAAGAAAGGTGTCGGTGACTTCTTAATTGTACCTGCTGCTTCCATCTCATGGATCTTCTTAGCAGCTTCCTCGCAGTGTTTCTCTGCGATAGGATAAATCTTCTTCTGGAATGGGGAATCATCCAGTAGTACAAGATCGTACTCGTAGTCCAATATCTCACCAGGCGTGGTGTCGAATATATCCTCGTATTCGTTTAATATTGCATCTAGTTTCTCTCGTATGGGTGCTGATAATGGTTCTGCCTCTTCGTCGGCATCTTGTGTCTCCTCAATTCCCTTGCCATTTAAATTCTCAACAACGTTGACTTCGGATAAAATTCCGGTTCTTCCTCTACTAAGTTCATTTGAATGGGTTCGTTCGGCTTAAACTCCACCGTATTACGTCCCTTATCAATGATTCCATCGTACTTCCGAATGAAGTCTGCACCCAATATGGCATCATGATGCAAGCCTTTCATCACAAGAAATTCGTGCAAGTACACGTGGCTCGAAATTTTCAAAGTGCATAGAATTTGGATTTTGCACGTTACAACACGGTCAGGTATGACTCCTCTGACTCTTACTGCAGAAACTGGCAGATCTGTCACCTCAGAGTTTGCTTTCAGTCTGGCATGGCAATCGGCGGAAATGACACTTATCATCGCTCCAGTATCGATGAGAATGACTACGTTACATCCATTCAGGGTAGCTACAATCTTCGGTAGACGCGTCAATTCGTAGTTGTGGTTCGTCGTTCGTCATTCGTCTAATAGATCTTCCTGAATTGGCTCCCAGAGTAAGATGGTGGCAGTTACTCTGTGCTCAATCGGGTAAGAATCTACTGGTTTTTCGGCGTTTTTTCCTTCTTGGCGGGAAGTACCGGGCTGGTTTCGCTCCGTTTCTTCCGCCGAAACATTCCGTGTTTCCCTCGAAGTCGGGTTCTGATCTCCCCCTTCTTGTATTTCTTGAAGATCTCGGAGTTGCTGAAGATATTCACGACTCTCCCGTGCTCTTCCTCTCCAGTCTCGATCGGTCTGGTATCTGGGGTCTCGATCTCTATTGTAACCTCTGCTATAGCGGTAATCCCTACGGATACTTCCGTGCTGTGGGTTCCAGCTATTATTCCCTCGGCGGTCGTTATCGTGACGACGGTCTTCGTTCGTCCCTCGATCTAAGCGCCGGTTCCAGTGACTACGACGGTCATCTCTCTGGTCTCAAGCATATGGAGTGTTGTTCCATTCTCTCCGACCATGATTATAGTCATTGCGTTGTCCAGAGCTTTCTTGAGTCTGTGTCTGCTGTGGCGTCTGGCACACTTTGTCCACAGTTGTCAAGTTGACATGTCGCTCTTCACGCCTGTCAGCCTTCTGCTGACGGTGTGTCGGAAACTGTTCGGTGTTAGCGTCCAATCGTCGCAAGATTTGATCACACTGCTGAAAAGTAGATGCTCCAGCAGCGATCAATACACGTTGCACGTCTGCCGGGTATTGCCAAACGATGGTATTAACCAGGTCTTGCTCTGACAGTGGGGTTGTAAGCAACGAAGTTTCGCAAGCTGGGTTGCGAAGTAGTTCGCATAGCGCGTCGGAGTGTTTGAGCTGTATCGGCGAGTGTACATCTCATCTCTGATACTCTGCTGGATGTCGCTTGACCAGTAAGTCCTCAGCAAGGCTTCTCTAAAATCTTGGTAGCCTACAAATGAGTAACGGAAGGCTCTAAACCAAGTGCTGGCTTGCCCCTCAAGCAAACGCTCAATAACTCGGAGTTCTCTCTCCGGAGTTACCATTGTGTCTCTCAAGTAGCTTTCCACATTCGCCAAAAACTCCACTGGAGTGATACCACTTCCAGTGCCTGAGAATCGAGCTGGTTGCTCCTCTCGTGAACGGATAATAGTCACGTTCCCCTGCGTGTGCGCGGGACTAAATGAACTTGGCATATAGTTATGCGTTGGCGTACTCGTCTCTTGACTCTGTCGATTAGGTACGGGTTGGAAAGGATGTGCGTCAAAGTTTAACGCTTAACTCTGCACTGAACCGGTAAATTGAGATGGTTGCGGTTCCATGGGTGCGCTCGGTTGAAAATGTGCAGGCATGATCCCTGCAGATTGCGATCCTGGTGTCGCCTGAGAGTCTCCCATCTGTGAGGGTAAATGTGTCTCTCGTGGATGCGTCTCCAGTCGGTCAAGACGTCTCTCGATAACTTCGAGCCCTGGGATGGTCTTAGCTGCGACCTTATTTCCCAGACCGTTGAGCTGCAATTCTATCCGTTCAACTTTGCCTTTGAGGTTGGTGTCGACTTCGCGAATAGCCGTCCTCAAGTTATAACTGAGGTCTAACCTCTCGGTTATCGCGACTTCCTCGAATCGTTTCTGTAGGGAGTCGATTTCTTCCTCGACTTTTGACACGTTGTCCTGGATCCTACCAACGTCGTCTTTGACCTCGGCTACCTTTGCCTCCATAGTGGTCTTATGTTCATTGAGGTCACCCCTCAACATCATTCCATCGATCTTATTCTCTTCTCTATGAACATCAATCGTTTCACGTAGCCCTGTTACTGTCTCAGTTAATTCCGTAATATTCTTTCTGTTTGTGTTCAACTCGCCCTTGACCTCGATCATACCATCGACGATCGTCTTGATGTTGTTGTTGACTGCGTTCGCTGCACCTCTCATCAGTATGAGTCCTATATTCATGGTCGCCATGTCCTTCTTGACGTTATCCATGAATCCCTCGACGTGAGTTAAACGAGTTCCGAATTCTTCTCGAGTGTGCTCCAAGTCGGCCCTCATATCGATCTGGACTCTGTTAATCGTCGTCTGGATCTGAGCGGTGTGCTCCTCTAATCGAGTCTGCACGTCCTCCCTAGCTCTATTCATCTGATCGGTTAAACTATCTATACGCTGGTTAGCTTCCTGATGGTGTCGTATAACATCAACTCTAACAGCTGCTAAACCTGCCGTAAGATCATTCCTAGCCTCTATCCTATGAGCGTCAATGTCGGCCCTGACCTGCGCTAGATCAGCCCTAACATTATTGATTTCATCTCTGACTTGGTCCACATGACCACTTACAATATTTATCGATCGGGTGTTAACCTCTAAATCACCTCGGACATTATTAATTTCCTGTCTAACCTGGTCCACATGACCACTTACATTGTTAATCGACTGGGTGTTAACTTCTAAGTCACCCCGGACATTATTGACAGCTTGGGTATTCTCACCCAAGTCAGCAGTAATCTGCTGGAGATTGGCATTGACACCTGCCATCATCTCCCCAAACACACGACGAATTGTTTCCTCATCCATGACAAGAAAATTATTTGAGAAAGAGAGGGATCAATCTCTAATGGAACTTACAGCTATGATTAGTTACTTGGTGGTATAAAGCTTGTTTCATTTAAATAAACATCACGAGTACAGCTGGAGTAGGCAAACTAAGTGCTTCTACATTTACAAAGACAACGGCGAGCAAAGCAAAGTATTACATTTACTCAGGATGAGGCATCATCAAAGAAAATCCTATCCATCATTTATCTAACACAAAAGCCTCACCCCATGGACTTGTATCAAACATGAATGCCATGCGGTTAATTGATCTGCAGTACGACTTTCTAAGTTCGTCCCAGTCCGGTCAATTTACCATTAATCATCATTAAGATCCTCTTAAATAACATGGAACTGACGGTCACCACCTTAACGTCGGCACATGAGTTGGGCGCCATTTAAAATAAATAGGTGTATGAGCCCGTCAGAGGAGCTGCCAGGGTAGCCAACAACCGCGATGACTTCCCTAACATCTCATCCGTCTGACCTAACTGCCGTGAGGATCAGGTGAACTTCCAAATAGGCCAAAGCGGCACGAGAAACTGTAGTCCACGGGGATCGTGGTACATGGTGACGAAATTCATAGACTGCCTAAGGAAAGGTTCACCTTAAAAACTAGACTGAGAAAAGAAACATCCAGACTTATGTAAAACACCGTGAAAATTTATTGTAAATTTTACAAACCCCTAGCCTAGTTCGGAGGGTTTCTATCGGCTAATCCGCAAGCTAATGAAAATGAAAATCCACAGCCTGCTTCCAGTCTCCGACCGGGTCAGGAATGGAATGAATGAAGCCCCCATCTAGCGGCGAGGATATGAATTGTGCCGGCTGCCGAGGCCTGACGCACTCCTCTGGGGCAATGATTAAATGAATGACAGATGAAATGAAATGATAGTGGTGAGTGTTGCTGGAATGAAATTTTGACAGGGAAAACCGGAGTACCCGGAGAAAAACCTGTCTACCTCCGTTTTGTCCAGCACAGATCTCACATGGAGTGACCGGGATTTGAACCACGGACCCAGCGGTGAGAGGCCGGCGTGCTGCCGCCTAAGCCACGGAGGCTCCCGCAAGCTAATAAATAATCAAAAATAAAGAGCAGGTCCCTACCTGAGAAGTTACAGTAAACCCTCGCGAAAGATCTGTCTCACAATAATAAAGCAACAACAGCAACACTAGGAAAATGGTACGACACAAATCCCTAGGTCAAGTTACAAGATCAAGCTAATATCAGAATTTACATTTAACAGGGTAGCAAAACAAATCTAAGTTAGGATGATACCATCTCCACATTTACATTTAACGTTAATTCATCTAGCTAAGTCCTATCAATTAATAACAAAATTTACGGCGATGACGTCCGTAATATCAAACAATTACATTCAAAGCTAAGTGACCAGCCATAAAAAAACATCTAAGTCATTCTTATAACTAGGTGCTAGTCAGCACACAAAAGGGTAACATAGAGGATTCATACACTTTTACATCATGAGTAAATAAATAAAGACCACAGTTTTATTCAAATGCCTGCCTGCACCTTGGTTTACTGTTTGTAAGCCATAGTCATCTAATGTGTGTAGTTACGGTGACGACTGGGTAGTGAAGACTACGTCTAACATCGTATGGCCTGCGCTCCACCAGCTACGAACTCAAGGTTCGAGCAAGCTTCAGTCGCAACAAAAAGTGTCAGCTGTCCTCAAATCATTTCCTCCAGGAAATACCTTCATTAGCACGGCTATGTCAGCAGGTTCCAAATGCAAATGAACAAGGTTAAGCAGAAAGAATTCGTTAGTTAGCTTTTGTTTATACAAATTATGCGTTTTATTATGAAGATGTCGGTTTAGATTATCGTTGGTTTATGGCGAATAATACTGACAAGCCTGGGCACGGAGCGTCTCCCCTGAGATCATCTCTGCCAAAAAGCCTCGACTCAAAAGTCGGAATACAATCAACGAGCAATAACAACTCGGACACACAATAACACAAGTTACCAGTGGCGCACAGCTCGCATTCAATAACTCTGAGACGGGCCTGGACACAAGCAGTTACCCTCCCTAAATATCTGGTCCACGGAAACAGTCCCGGACATGGTACACAAAAATACCTTCATACATGAAAAACCTCCCTAACGGGGCTAGCCTACAACGTACTATAGAAAACCTGACATAACTGTACCTGTCAAAACAACGGTACACGCAACAGCGTTTAACTAACAAATGACAATCTACAGAACATGTGGTCAGATACAAGAATGGACACTGGGTTCCATAAGCTATAATAGCAATGAAAGAGAAAGTGAATGCTAAAAGCATTCTGTCCTATGTTAACATCAGTCTGTCTCACTTAGAAGCATGCGCTCTCACACGGGCGCTGGGTCACAAAACCTGTTCGTGTCACAGCAGGCTACAAGATTCCTGCGCTGAATGACACAACACACTAACTAGGCCGGCAATTTAAGCAAGATAATAACTGTAAAACTGGCCTCATCATAATACCTTTACCATAGGTTATAAACCTCGAAGAATATGTGCATAAAAAGCACGCTATAAATCTGAATATAAACATGTAACTCTGTCTTTCACAACAAAGACGTTTAAAAGGTAGCAATGTCACACATTACTGGAGCTCTCTGCTCTCAAAGATAAAATACACTTCAGTAGTTGCTTGTATCAAACATCAAATAAATACGTGTCATCACACTTGACACTACAAAATAATAATTGTGGCGCAAATACCACTCTCTGCTGGATCTGCTTAATGATACGTTGGGGAACTGGGTTCGATTCTAGGCAACGACGAAACGTCCCTTCTACTTATAAGGTCTACACTTGACCTGGATGGCTTCTGAGCTCATCTCAAATGAACTATAATGCAGTTACAAAACTGGTAATTACAGTCGGTTACCCAAATGATACGACTACTCTAACGAAGTCAGGGGTGTAACATAGACTGGCTGCAAAAAGTGCAGTTAAAGAAACATAACTACGGCATCAGATTGCCATAACTAGAGTCTGCAAAGACTTGAAAATCACCCCAGATAGGGTTAAACAAAGTAGCCTCAAATAGACTGCAGTCAGGTTTAGCAATAGACAAAAATTGGCGTCCTACGACGTCCATCAAGCTGCACCAGGGTTGACCAAAATGTCAGACCCAAGGGTGACTCACAATCACTGTAGATAAATGACATCTAATTAGACTAATTACATTCCCTACCTATGAAATGGCTGTCACAAAGTTCGGTTGGTTCACAAACTACACTAATCTAACTATAGCACCAGAAACTAGAACAAGGAAGGGTGTACAAAACTCACGATATGAAGGAGCCCACACTTAGCTCTCTGTCCAACGACAAGGGTTGAACAAAAGCACTTCTGGCTTTCAGGATTGGCATCGTCCTCATCAGAACTTCCATCTGGGCTCTCCCAAAGACCAGGGTTCGGTCTGTCCCTGTAGTTGACCTTGTGAATGGACTGGACATGCCTAGGAAAGGCATCCTCGGTTCCTTCCTATTCGTTCGATGTTCTAGAAGTCCCATAATCAAGCTGGTCCCATCCGAGACAACTCCCTCATACCATAATGGTATTTGCCCATGGTCTCGGCCTCGAACATGGTGTTGAAAAAGTTGAACACGTGGGCGGTAGTATAAGACATGTAGTAGTTCATTATTATCACTTGAAAATTACAGTATTCGTCGCAGATATCACAGGCTTTAAATATAACTGGTTACACAGCCTCTACACTTTGCAGATGTAAATGATAAATGGCTATGCACTGTTACGGTTCCACACGTGTACAGGCGCTACTTTTTCTATCACGTGGCATCCGTGAAATGGGCGTCGTTTTATTAAAGATAAATTCACCGTAGCAATCAGTATATAATGTACTTTTATAATCACAATTGTTCAAAGTAATAATATCTCATTTACCTGTATATTTTTGCACCAGGCTCTCGGCCCTCCACAAACACGTGGGTGAAAAAATGTGGTGCTACAGTAATGTCGTAAATTTCACAATACTTGCCAATTAATTCACTATGCAATTCGTGTTGATCACTGCACATCAACAACAGTGATTCGTAGTATACTTGTGCTCGATGGCACCAGATAATGATTTCCACGCTGAAAAGCGGACTGTTTGCCACGTCTAATGCGACGGATATAATTACACGCCTACACAGGGCGGATTCTCCAGACGTAGTGCAAGGAACTGCGTTCCTCGTGGAAGCAAGTCGTCAAACTAAGTCGTTGAGCCACTACTTACATTCCTATTTGCGTATCTGCAATGATATTACCTTACCTTAAAGTGAAAAAACATTCTCCAAAATGTTTCAATAATACTGAATGACGAAATAAAAATATTCTGAGTCTCGTGGAAAGATAAAATTGATTAATAAGACCTCAGATAAGTAATTAGCAGACTTCACCAAAGTCAAAAGTGCGATTCTCCGCTACTTCAAAGAGAATTGCATAAGCTCTCAGCTTCTCGTAGCTTTCTGGGTGTGTTCAAAGGTAGTACTGTACCCGATATCCTGATAGTAGGCTCTCAGATATCCGCCCCCTCAATCGGATTGCCAATAATCAAACGCACCGGCATAGCTACATCAATGAAAGTGGCACTGACAGATACTATCGAGATTAGAGCACAATAGTTAACAAGAAAATTATCGTGGAACACACCAAAATATACGGGGGTTCATACTTACCTTTACTTACCTCTTAAATTTATCTCGGGGACTGGGTTGTCAACTGGATCACTTAAAAGTATGCCCACACAATAACCTCCACCATGATATTTAAAATGAACCAGAACGAAGACGAGAAACTTTAAACTGCACAACAATTTATTTCACATAAAGAATGATTTTAACAAAAATAAACAACAAACTCAACGTGGCAATCAGAAGCCATCGACCACATAATCATGTCCTCCTGTAGGACCTGTATTCTCTACATATAATGTTTCAGCTTTCTCAAGCTCATAGCAACGTAAAATTAATAATGCATATGGAATGGAAACGGGATTTGGGATGAGACACATATATCAACTGTTTTGCGTGTTTATATACTTCACATTTTATTTATAGCCACAAGGCTATTATGGAACGTCCTTGGCCTCAGTAACACAGTTGTCCGGGCCAGCTGCAATGCACCTGTATTGTCAAAGCGGACTCCCGTTCGTTCAACCCTAGCATAAGCGTGTTACCTCAGAGCTCGGCTCTCCTTCTCAAACACGTAAATGTTCACATCTCAACTGAAATATTATCACGCAAATGTCTTACATGCTTCATTCAAACACCAGTGGATTCCTCCAACAATCCCAAATCATGATTATTTGTTCAAACCACTTGCTTAACTTGCGTTGTTTAGAGTATAAAAAAAACTCTAAATGTTAATAACAAAAGTTCATTAATTATTTATAACAATAATAAATTGTTTATAACAATGTCAAATGACAATTGAAAATTTTATACACGCTTCTATTACTCACTATCATTTCAAATTATTATCAAAGGTATTTACAAAATTATTTTACAATATTATATTGTTTATATTATTTATACAAGAAATACATTAAACCACACGTTTATCCGGTTGATAATTACTTAAATCGTGGTGATATAATCGACCAATGAAGGTTAGTTATATTTAACTGTCAAATTCAGGTTTAATAAGGTTTAATAATAATTATTAATATTTGTGACGGTAACCTCCATTCAAAATCTTTATCTCAAATTATTTAACACTCTTGTTAATTTTAACAGTATCTTCATATGAATAATCTTTCAAAGAACAAGAACAATACAATCAGCGGGAAAATACTTCGCTCAAGACGCCCAAAATTACACAACAATTGGCCCAAAATTCATCATATATCTTCATATATATGGCATAAAAATCTTCCAAACTACACACAAAAACCTCCACTTATTAATTCATCAACTTCATTAATTATTGTGGGAACATCCTTCATTATTCAAGGGCATTACTCAACAGCGACTTTTACACGTCCACTGAACTAACGATTATACATCCATTGTTCCTCTTTAAAAATTCTTATATTCATCAATTGTAATAATGACTGTTATTATTTAACCTTCGTGGGTTTCATTCATGAATCGATATGAAGTAAAAATTTGCCAATCACAAATAAATTTAATAGCAAATACGATTAGACACTCCTGCCTGGTCTATCAAATTGAGATTAACATCTTCAAAGTAACGCAGTATAAAAATACTATCTTCAAACAAAGTTCATCTAAACTGCAAAATAGTCGAATAGAATACAATTAGATTGTGGAATGCAAACATTATTGTTCCAATCTAGAATTGAGAAAAACTCCTATCAAATGTTCATTACTATAGTGTATTCAATAAATTGTAATCAACGTTCACATTTCATAAAATTGTCTATAATGCAATGATAAATGTCTATGTTACAATCATGTTCATAAGACGACTAGTATTTCAAAGATCGTCGATATCCTAATAGATTTTAACGCTCTAAAATCATTTAATTATTCTTCTTTCTTGAGGATGACAGAAAATTGGTCAAAGTAATTTACTGAATAGAATTACTTTACTAAAGTGACACGCTGTCTGAATTCAAATCTGCCATAGCAAATCGTTAACTTTACAGTCAAATCGTGACTACAAAAATATGCAAATTACTGAAAGAATCTAAATCATCAGTCTCAACTGATCCAAAATTATTAAGTATGCCAATGACATAGCAATGTCTCAACAAATCGAAGAAAAAGGCATAAATCAACGAAGTGTACTGAGTACAGACATATCAATCAAGAAAATGGGACAAAAGATAGGACAGAAAATATGGGAAAAATGGTTGCTCAGATATCGCTACAAGACTCAAATAATACAAGAAACGTTCACGACTACCTTATCTGTTGATTGAAGATCTAGAGGAAAGTTTTCAAAGAAAACTGCTGTTGGTTCCATTTCACCAGCGTAAAGATGTGCTCCGTCCTCGAACTTGGAATCAGCGTCCTCGGAGAATCGAACTGCTTCCTCCTCCGAAATTGCACTGCTCCGTGGATACGAAAAACATCCTTCTGGCAAAACTCTTCTTTGTGCGCCGGGACAACCCTGGCCTCTCTTGAAAGTTCCCTGAAGTTCTTGCAGGAATTCGCCATGAAGTTTAATGTAGTTATTTCCGCAGAAATATTCATAGTTGTGGAGTATGAAAATATTTCCACTGTTATCTGGTATAATTCAGCGATGGATTCACGATGCATGAGTGTAGTTGGATGTTCACTACATGCTCGCTTTTGTAGAAAGACGATTAACGAAGTTCCATGCTGTTACTTTACTCCAATCAATATATGTCCCAATTGCATTAAAGCCTTAGCCTTCCATCTCAACTACTGTTATAATCGTCGAAAGCACTGCAAGATTATAATGTTCCATAGTCGAATGTATCGTTGTAATACCAAACGTATTCTCCAATATCACTGTTGCACTCCACGTGTCAGCCGTAGTGTATAATGTGGAATTTAAAAGTGTTTCTCCTGTGGCGAGAAAATCACTTTTGTTGGCAGCCTTAAAGTTCCAATATCTTTCGAAGTATAACTGTGAAATTGTTCAAATCTTGTACACACCTCAATGTTATACTGCCCAATAGAATTATAATGCAGGCTGAAGTTAGCGCTTGATATCTTGACTGGTGGAAACGTTAATATGAGCGTTTCAACTTCACCTAGTTTCGAGCAGCGTAAAATGGAACTGCTCCGAGTTCGTTCGATGCGCCGTGCTTTAACCACGCTAAAGATAACTTACTTCACTGAATCACTTGAAAATAACTATATATCACCAGAAATATATATGCGATCTGACATATGAGATCTGAGAGCTCCTCTCTCCTGTGCACGACCTTTTATCAACTTCTTAAGGGGCGTATCCATCCCTTCCATAGCCTGTTGCTGCGTCATTGCTGGAAGTTTTAACTTTGGCTATACTTGACGGATTTTCAAATTTCAAAAACTCAAAATTAATTTCTTCAAAATTCCAAATCAATGCCATAACTGAAAATAGATTTCCACAAATCTGCATGCCAAAAGTAATCAAATATCGTAGTTTCAGCAATCTCCGTCTTCCTTCCAAACTATCGTTCATTGGTTCGAGTCTCTCCTCCAATAGCGTAACTTCTTCCTTAGCACAATACCTTGTTTCCTGCGACTGCGTCGTAAATCTAAGATCTTTCTCGAACAAAATCATGACGTCACCAAGAATCTCAGCTCAATCAGCCTACTTGTATGAATCCTGCGTCATCCGTGCCTACGTCATGAATATCCACGTCATAACTATGACATTCATAACTTTACTCATATTTGCCAATACAGTCATCGTGGTCTCAATATAATTCAATTTCCGGGGGCATTCTCCCTTCACCACGTTTTAAAAACAGTTGCAAATTGTTTTTAAACTCTGTGTTATAAATATCTCAATTCACTTGAACACGAAATTGAATTATTATTGGCTTACTCTTGGATAATATTTCTTCAAGTTCCCAGCATTGAACTTGCCATAAACGACATTATTCTCATCATCGTAGAGTTCATAACAGTTGTTTCCATAAGCATTCGTAATTCAGAACGGACCCATGAACACTATTCCAAACTTGGTATAGATTTTCTTACCCACGTCAGCCTTGACAGGTCTGCGTAATAATACCAGATTTCCAATTTCTAAGGGAGCACCAAAACGTTTTCCAGCTACTCCTTTCAGTCGTTTTTGTGCTGCTTTCTGGAGTTGTTCTTTCGCTCTGTCTATTCTCTGCTGCCTTCCTAAGTCGGGATCTCTAGGAACGTGGTTAAACAGATTATCCCACGGCCTTTCTGGGTTTCTTCCTAGATGAAGTCTCATTGGCACCTCTCCTGTGCTCTCCTGCACGGTAGAATTTAGACATTCCTCAATAAGGGGTACAAATCTCACCCAACCAGAATGATCATTCGGACAGAAAATTCGACAGAATTTCGAAAATTCAGCCATATATCTTTCCGAAGAATTCGATTCCGGATATCGCACGCTTGAAAATATGTGCTTAATACCAAGCCTTTCCATATCTGCAGCAAATTCTAAGGATGTAAACTGAGCTCCATGATCCGAAAGTAAATATTCTGGTTTACCAGCTTTTGGAAATACAGCATGTTCCAGTCTGCTTACAACGTTCCTCGTGTTAGCTTTTTGCATGGGACTCATTGTTACAAATTTTGAGAAGACATCCACGGTAACCAACAGATACTGATTACCCTGATATCCCTTCGGACAAGGACCAAATATGTCTGTCGCCATGAGTTCATTCGGTTTAGAGGGAATCATAGCCTCAGGTTTTCCTTTCAATAGAGCGGAAGCATACTTTGCTCTTTGACATTTATCACATGAACGAATGACATTAGCAATGCCGGAACGCATATTAGTCCAAATAAACCTCTCTTTAAGGGTATCAAGAGTTTTATCTAAACCCGCATGTCCAGTTGCGTGATGAGCTACCCACACTAAATTGACAACAAGTTTAGGTGGCACGACTATTCGAAGCTTTGTATGCGCAGCGTCAGCATACTTACATACGATGTCTCCACTCAAGACAAAGTGTCGTGAATCTCTCTGTGTAGCTGCATAGTCAACATCAGTATTGTCCATGTAACCCTTAAGGAACCTGTACATTTTCCTGATTGGAGCGTGTCTCTTCTGTGACACACCGATTCGGGCTAACCTCCTAACGGTCTCTTGGTCTTGCTGCTCCAATTGTACATGGTGTATCTGCACATTTTTGATAGGGTTACGTGATAAAGCATCAGCCAGTAAGTTATCTTTCCCAGGCTGGTGGATGATAGTGGCGTTAAACTGTTGGGTGAACAAAGCCCAACGTGTCAATCTGTCACTAGACATGTCAGTTTGCAGCATAAACTGAAGTGCTTTGTGATCTGTAATAATGATAACCTTATGTCCCAGCAACATTTTTTTCCAAGCTTGCAAAGCTGTTACAAAAGCTAACGCTTCTAGTTCTGTCGTAAAGTAATTTTCCTCGTGTTTCTTTAACTTTCGACTGGTGAACGCAATGTAGTGCTTGTTGCCTGCCTCGTCTTTTTGGTATAAGACTGCACTAATGCCTATTCTTGATGCATCAGACTCTATATAGAATACCTTCTCAAAGTCTGGGTACTCCAGTTTGACGTTGTTTCTGAGCATCTCCTTTGCTTTCTCAAAAGCCTCGTCTGCTGCGGTAGTCCATTTCCATCTATTATTTTTCTTGAGTAAATCATACAGAGGAGCCATAATTTCAGAGTATCTCGGACAGTGGCTGCTAATGAATTGGCAAGCGCCTACAAATTCTCTGACTTGTTTCACCTTAGTTGGCTTTGGGAACCTAGTGATCGCATCTACTTTCTGCATGTTTGGATGATATCCATCTTTATCTATGGTATGCCCCAAGTAATTGATCTCCTTCTTCAAGAATTGACATTTTCCAAAATTGACCTTGATATTGGCCTCCCTTAAATTTTCAAACAACTTTCTCAAGTGCACTAAATGTTCTGCGGCGTTGGGTGAAGATACAATTAAATCGTCAATGTAGCAGATTACATTCTCCTTTACTTCGTCAGTGAGCTTGCTATCAAGTGCTCGAATGAGTGCTGGTCCACTGTTGACCATTCCAAAAGGCATTCCCACAAAGACCCATGACGTCTGGTCAAATAGGAATCCAGTATATTGCATACTTTCTTCCTCCAGTTGAACTTGGTAAAACGAAGATGTCAAGTCCAGAACACTGAAACATGCTCTCCCTTTGAACTTTCTAAGCAGATCTCTGATCTTAGGTGGTCGGTCATTTTCTGGAAGAATCTTCAAGTTGATGGTCCGCGCATCGAGACAAAGACGTATCTGACCATTACTTTTCTTCACTACAGTGATGGGGTTTATGTAAGACGACGCCTGTTTTTTAATAATCCCGTCTACCTCCATTTTTCTGATCAACCCTCGTACTTCTTGATAGTATTTCTCAGGTATGGGGTATATTCTCTTTTGGTAAGGGGTTTCATCGGTTAGCCTTATCTTATACTTATAGTCTTTAATCAATCCAGGCTTTTCATCAAATATATCTTGGAATTCCTTTATCAAATCTTCAAATTCCCCCTGAATTTCTTCAAATCCTTCAGTTTTTCTACTGGGTATTTCTGTTGTATTCTCTACGTCGTTAATAATGGTATTTAAAATTTCTTCCCTAAGGTCTATCTCCAGACTGTTTTTCACGTCCTGTTCTTCGATCTCTTCTGTGATCATGTACCCATCATTAAAGCTAATACTTCTATTCTTCATGTCAATAATGGCTCCAACTTTCGATATAAAATCGATTCCTAGCACAATATCGAAATGGATCTTGTTAACCACAATGAAGATCTGTTCATAATTCCTTCCATTAATTTCAAAGTTCAACAGCACTTGGATCTTGCATTTCACTGCCTTGTCTTGGAAAATTCCTCTCACTTTGACGGTAGAAACTGGTAAAACTGTCATGTTTTCTCCTTTTAACAGACTTTGATAGCATTCATCAGAAATTATAGAAATAATTGCACCAGTATCCATAAGAGCTTTATACTGTTGGCCATCTATCAGTACAGAAATAATAGGTAATGCACATGGTCTTTCCTCTTTGACGATTCCTCTCTCTTCTAATAAATCCTCATCAGTTACTTCGTAAATTTCGTTAATGGTAATCAGGTGTGGTGTGGCAATGTATTCATGGTTTCTCACTGTCGTTGAGAAATCGGCGTTTTTTTTTTTGTGTTACCAATCTCAAAGTTCCCCTGCTGACTTGTAGAAGGACCAGGATCGATCACTACATCCTGTCTTTTCTTTTGATTTTCAGCTTCCTTTTCTCGTAATTCCTTCAGATACTGCTGACTTTCTTTCTCTCTTTCCTGATACTTGTCGGGTGTCATAACCTGACCTTGAGAATTCTGATTCTGATTCTGGTACTGGTTATTTCTGTTATAATTTCGATTATAACCATTGTTGTAGTATCTACCTCTTCCGTTGTTGTAATTCCCTCTATTATTATTCCAGCCTCGTCTTTGCTGATATGGACGGTAACCTTGGGATCTGTGGTTGCGGAAATAATTATTCCTGTGAGGACCTATATTTTCAGTTTTTCCTTCCTCAGGCTTATCAGTTTGTTGCACTTGATCCATGTAGACCGTATTAACGTCTTTGAATTCGTGCCTCTGACCTTTCTGTACCAAATTTGGCATTGGACTCGTGTAGTCAAGCCTTCTCAACAATTCGTCCATACTTGTGAAATCTCTAATGTTTGACGATATGATCAGTCTTCTCACCTCCACAGGCAGCATACGGGAAATCGCATCTATCAACTGCTCTGTTGACAATGGGGGTTGCAAAAATCTCAAGCGTGATAGTTGACTCGTAAAGAAATCAGCGTACCGTGTTGGAAGAGTACCTGAATACTTCCTCGAGTATACTTCAGCTCTTAGCGAATTCTGAGCTTCTATTGACCAGAATCGTTTAATCAGTGCCTCTACAAATTCGTCAAAATTGCTGAAAGTGTACCGAAATGCTCTAAACCATTCGAGGGGTCCTCCAGCTAGAAATCTGTCTACGATTCTCATCTCTCTCTCTCTAGGAATGTGGGCTTCTATGAAGTAGTCTTTAAGATTCCTGATATATTCGATCGGTGTGAGACTATCAGTGTTGCTAAATTTTTGAGGTTTGTCTTCAAAATTCCGGATGACTGTCACATTTCTCGGATATGAATCCATATAATTCCTCCCACTATCACGATACTTCCATTCGGGTTCAATATTTCGATCCTCTTCTTCTTCCCTGAATATGGATATACGTTCCTCAGGACTAATATCTCTCTCTTCTGTAGTAAGGTGACCTCTTCTCACGTAATTTCTCTCCTCTTCACCAGTCAATCCTTCGGTATCCTTGTCTGTGATTTCCGTGATGACTTTCCTAATCAACTCTTCCTTATAGGTTTCCATCATGCTAGCTTCTCCTAGTTTCAAATTCTGCAGCTTGCTCGTAGTTTCATTAACATCAGAGACAACCTTATGAATTTGTTCCTTTAATGTTTGCACGTCCTGACCTATCTGTGCTCTATCCTCTACCTGCTTTTCGGATAGCGAATCCATCCTTACATTCAAGTCTTTCCTAATCTGAACTACTTCGTTATTAATGTCTACCTGTGTACTGGCAAGTTTTCTTTCAATTCGTTCTTGAATCTGATCTACATGTTCCCCACTTGACCTGTTCCATTCATCTTTCCACACTGTTACATTTGCAGTTAACATTTCTGCAATATCTACTTCGATGTCCTCCTTAAGTAAACGATTGTGATCTAATACTTGGGTTCTCATGACCTCTACATCGTATTTTTAACCAGCTAAAGAAGCCGTTGTCCTGACAGACTCGTCAACTAATCGAGTTGTTAATGCACTAATGTTACGAGTACAAAGTGTTTTTGAAGTTTCAATTTCCTCCCTAACTTTGTTAACATCAGTCTGAACTTTAGCAATGTCTACAAAAACAGTATTGACTTCTACTTGTATTTTATTGATATCGCTTTGCATATCGTTAACATCTGAATGAATATTATTGATGTCTACTTGAACATTTGATACATCAGTTCGAACATTACTAACCTCTCTTTGAACTTCTTCTACTTTATCCTGTAGAGTAGCAACATCATTCCTTACAACAATTACTTCAGCTCTAGCACATGAAATATCACCCCGGACATTAGCAACATCAAGATTCAACATGGTAAGATCTTTTTGTACCTTAGACACATCATTTTTAACATCAGACACATCTTTATGCACATTTGATAAGTCTACTTTAACCTCCGAGACATCTTTATGGACATTGGACACGTCTGTGCGCATGTCAGTTACAGCATTCTCGATTCCCTGGGTATTGATCTGTAAACGCGACACATTATTTTCTAAGTTTGCCGAACTGGTCTGAAGAACTTTCATATTCTCCTCCATTCGACTAGTATTCCTAGCTTCCATCTCCTTCATACTTTCATTAATGCTAGCTTTCATCTCCCTCATATTGTTGGACATCTCCTCCAACATTTTCTTAATACTTTCATCTGCCATTTCAATAATATTTCAATAATAAACTGCTTTAGGGACATACATCAAACAGAGCAAAATAACAACATCTGAGCAACATTCTTCACCATATATAAATTTGAGCAATTTTCTGTCTTAAATTTAACTTATAATTACCTTATAATTAACCTTCGTAGACACTTCATGTTGAAATAAACTCAAGCACATGTTCAAGTTTCTTTGGTTCATTTTAAAATATCCTAACACAAATAATTTACATTTATAATCCAAATAGTTTAATTTTATCTTTAATATGACTATACATGTCATAAGCCGGTCAAATAAAATAAGATTCCAGATCATAGGCGATTTTTCTAAGTTTCCAGCCTATTTAACCTCTTTCAAGTTGTATAAGATCTGATCTTTTCTGAGTGTAATTTTCCTAATACAACACAACATTTAATCCCTATATAATCACACTCTCAAATTCTACAATTGGCTAAGACATCTAACAAAGAATCAACCTCTTTATTTGAGTCTTCACAATCCCTTTGACATCGATGACTTGGTAATCCAATGTTATTCGAACACTCCACAAAAATTGCGGTGTCAATTCTACTGCAATAACTTGTTTTTTTTTTTTTTTTTTCGTGTGGCCTCCTGAGAGGCCGAGTGCAGGTCTTTCTAAGTGACGCCCGTGGGCGACCTGCGCGTCGGGATGAGAGATGGAATTGATGAAGGCGAATGAAACTGGGCAAGGATGTGGAAGGAAGCGGCCGTGGCCTGTCAGTAGGTACCATCCCAGCATTTGCCTGGTGTTGAAAATGGGAAACCACGGAAAACCATTTCAAGGACGGCCGACGGTGGGGCTTGAACCCACGCGTCTACCGAGTCAGCAGAGAGCTTGGCCCCATGACCTACCGCTGCGCTTTAGCGCGCGTAGCCACTACTGTCGGTAATAACTTGGTAATCCAATGTTATTCAGTCGAACGTGCCAATCGAGACAATCGAGCCCCACACGTTGATTGCGCCAATCCTACTGTACCCGATATCCTGATAGTAGGCTGTCAGATATCCGCCCCCTCAATCGGATTGCCAATAATCAAACGCACCGGCATAGCTACATCAATGAAAGTGGCACTGACAGATACTATCGAGATTAGAGCACAATAGTTAACAAGAAAATTATCGTGGAACACACCAAAATATACGGGGGTTCATACTTACCTTTACTTACCTCTTAAATTTATCTCGGGGACTGGGTTGTCAACTGGATCACTTAAAAGTATGCCCACACAATAACCTCCACCATGATATTTAAAATGAACCAGAACGAAGACGAGAAACTTTAAACTGCACAACAATTTATTTCACATAAAGAATGATTTTAACAAAAATAAACAACAAACTCAACGTGGCAATCAGAAGCCATCGACCACATAATCATGTCCTCCTGTAGGACCTGTATTCTCTACATATAATGTTTCAGCTTTCTCAAGCTCATAGCAACGTAAAATTAATAATGCATATGGAATGGAAACGGGATTTGGGATGAGACACATATATCAACTGTTTTGCGTGTTTATATACTTCACATTTTATTTATAGCCACAAGGCTATTATGGAACGTCCTTGGCCTCAGTAACACAGTTGTCCGGGCCAGCTGCAATGCACCTGTATTGTCAAAGCGGACTCCCGTTCGTTCAACCCTAGCATAAGCGTGTTACCTCAGAGCTCGGCTCTCCTTCTCAAACACGTAAATGTTCACATCTCAACTGAAATATTATCACGCAAATGTCTTACATGCTTCATTCAAACACCAGTGGATTCCTCCAACAATCCCAAATCATGATTATTTGTTCAAACCACTTGCTTAACTTGCGTTGTTTAGAGTATAAAAAAACTCTAAATGTTAATAACAAAAGTTCATTAATTATTTATAACAATAATAAATTGTTTATAACAATGTCAAATGACAATTGAAAATTTTATACACGCTTCTATTACTCACTATCATTTCAAATTATTATCAAAGATATTTACAAAATTATTTTACAATATTATATTGTTTATATTATTTATACAAGAAATACATTAAACCACACGTTTATCCGGTTGATAATTACTTAAATCGTGGTGATATAATCGACCAATGAAGGTTAGTTATATTTAACTGTCAAATTCAGGTTTAATAAGGTTTAATAATAATTATTAATATTTGTGACGGTAACCTCCATTCAAAATCTTTATCTCAAATTATTTAACACTCTTGTTAATTTTAACAGTATCTTCATATGAATAATCTTTCAAAGAACAAGAACAATACAATCAGCGGGAAAATACTTCGCTCAAGACGCCCAAAATTACACAACAATTGGCCCAAAATTCATCATATATCTTCATATATATGGCATAAAAATCTTCCAAACTACACACAAAAACCTCCACTTATTAATTCATCAACTTCATTAATTATTGTGGGAACCTCCTTCATTATTCAAGGGCATTACTCAACAGCGACTTTTACACGTCCACTGAACTAACGATTATACATCCATTGTTCCTCTTTAAAAATTCTTATATTCATCAATTGTAATAATGACTGTTATTATTTAACCTTCGTGGGTTTCATTCATGAATCGATATGAAGTAAAAATTTGCCAATCACAAATAAATTTAATAGCAAATACGATTAGACACTCCTGCCTGGTCTATCAAATTGAGATTAACATCTTCAAAGTAACGCAGTATAAAAATACTATCTTCAAACAAAGTTCATCTAAACTGCAAAATAGTCGAATAGAATACAATTAGATTGTGGAATGCAAACATTATTGTTCCAATCTAGAATTGAGAAAAACTCCTATCAAATGTTCATTACTATAGTGTATTCAATAAATTGTAATCAACGTTCACATTTCATAAAATTGTCTATAATGCAATGATAAATGTCTATGTTACAATCATGTTCATAAGACGACTAGTATTTCAAAGATCGTCGATATCCTAATAGATTTTAACGCTCTAAAATCATTTAATTATTCTTCTTTCTTGAGGATGACAGAAAATTGGTCAAAGTAATTTACTGAATAGAATTACTTTACTAAAGTGACACGCTGTCTGAATTCAAATCTGCCATAGCAAATCGTTAACTTTACAGTCAAATCGTGACTACAAAAATATGCAAATTACTGAAAGAATCTAAATCATCAGTCTCAACTGATCCAAAATTATTAAGTATGCCAATGACATAGCAATGTCTCAACAAATCGAAGAAAAAGGCATAAATCAACGAAGTGTACTGAGTACAGACATATCAATCAAGAAAATGGGACAAAAGATAGGACAGAAAATATGGGAAAAATGGTTGCTCAGATATCGCTACAAGACTCAAATAATACAAGAAACGTTCACGACTACCTTATCTGTTGATTGAAGATCTAGAGGAAAGTTTTCAAAGAAAACTGCTGTTGGTTCCATTTCACCAGCGTAAAGATGTGCTCCGTCCTCGAACTTGGAATCAGCGTCCTCGGAGAATCGAACTGCTTCCTCCTCCGAAATTGCACTGCTCCGTGGATACGAAAAACATCCTTCTGGCAAAACTCTTCTTTGTGCGCCGGGACAACCCTGGCCTCTCTTGAAAGTTCCCTGAAGTTCTTGCAGGAATTCGCCATGAAGTTTAATGTAGTTATTTCCGCAGAAATATTCATAGTTGTGGAGTATGAAAATATTTCCACTGTTATCTGGTATAATTCAGCGATGGATTCACGATGCATGAGTGTAGTTGGATGTTCACTACATGCTCGCTTTTGTAGAAAGACGATTAACGAAGTTCCATGCTGTTACTTTACTCCAATCAATATATGTCCCAATTGCATTAAAGCCTTAGCCTTCCATCTCAACTACTGTTATAATCGTCGAAAGCACTGCAAGATTATAATGTTCCATAGTCGAATGTATCGTTGTAATACCAAACGTATTCTCCAATATCACTGTTGCACTCCACGTGTCAGCCGTAGTGTATAATGTGGAATTTAAAAGTGTTTCTCCTGTGGCGAGAAAATCACTTTTGTTGGCAGCCTTAAAGTTCCAATATCTTTCGAAGTATAACTGTGAAATTGTTCAAATCTTGTACACACCTCAATGTTATACTGCCCAATAGAATTATAATGCAGGCTGAAGTTAGCGCTTGATATCTTGACTGGTGGAAACGTTAATATGAGCGTTTCAACTTCACCTAGTTTCGAGCAGCGTAAAATGGAACTGCTCCGAGTTCGTTCGATGCGCCGTGCTTTAACCACGCTAAAGATAACTTACTTCACTGAATCACTTGAAAATAACTATATATCACCAGAAATATATATGCGATCTGACATATGAGATCTGAGAGCTCCTCTCTCCTGTGCACGACCTTTTATCAACTTCTTAAGGGGCGTATCCATCCCTTCCATAGCCTGTTGCTGCGTCATTGCTGGAAGTTTTAACTTTGGCTATACTTGACGGATTTTCAAATTTCAAAAACTCAAAATTAATTTCTTCAAAATTCCAAATCAATGCCATAACTGAAAATAGATTTCCACAAATCTGCATGCCAAAAGTAATCAAATATCGTAGTTTCAGCAATCTCCGTCTTCCTTCCAAACTATCGTTCATTGGTTCGAGTCTCTCCTCCAATAGCGTAACTTCTTCCTTAGCACAATACCTTGTTTCCTGCGACTGCGTCGTAAATCTAAGATCTTTCTCGAACAAAATCATGACGTCACCAAGAATCTCAGCTCAATCAGCCTACTTGAATGAATCCTGCGTCATCCGTGCCTACGTCATGAATATCCACGTCATAACTATGACATTCATAACTTTACTCATATTTGCCAATACAGTCATCGTGGTCTCAATATAATTCAATTTCCGGGGGCAGTACATCCCATCATAAATGTGCTGTCGTAAAAAATATCACATGAACCTTAGCTCAGCGGGTTCAGTATGAACATTGTGTATGATGCACCCTAGAGCTAACCTGGCTGTTGGTATGAACATTGTGTGTGATGCACCCTAGAGCTATCCTGGCTGTTTATATGAACATTGTGTATGATGCACTCTAGAGCTAACCTCGCTGTTGGTATGAACGTTGTGTATGATGCACCCTAGAGCTAACCTGGCTGTTTATATGAACATTGTGTATGTTGCACTCTAGAGCTAACCTCGCTGTTGGTATGAACATTGTGTATGATGCACCCTAGAGCTAACCTGGCTGTGTATATGAACATTGTGTATGATGCACCCTAGAGCTAACCTGGCTGTTGGTATGAACATTGTGTATGATGCACCCTAGAGCTAACCTGGCTGTTTATATGAACATTGTGTATGATGCTCTCTAGAGCTAACCTGGCTGTTTATATGAACATTGTGTATGTTGCACTCTAGGGCTAACCTGGCTGTTTATATGAACATTGTGTATGATGCAACCTAGAGCTAACCTGGCTGTTGGTATGAACATTGTGTATGATGCACCCTAGAGCTAACCTGGCTGTTGGTATGAACATTGTGTATGATGCACTCTAGAGAAAACCTGGCTGTTGGTATGAACATTGTGTTTGATGCACTCTAGAGCTAACCTGGCTGTTGGTATGAACATTGTGTATGATGCACTCTAGAGCTAACCTGGCTGTTGGTATGAACATTGTGTACGATGCACCCTAGAGCTAACCTGGCTGTTGGTATGAACATTGTGTATGATGCACCCTAGAGCTAACCTGGCTATTGGTATGAACATTGTGTATGATGCACCCTAGAGCTAACCTGGCTGTTGGTATGAACATTGTGTGTGGTGCACTCTAGAGCTAACCTCGCTGTTAGTATGAACATTGTGTATGATGCACCCTAGAGCGAACCTGGCTGTTTATATGAACATTGTGTTTGTTGCACCCTAGAGCTAACCTGGCTGTTGGTATGAACATTGTGTATGATGCACCCTAGAGCTAACCTGGCTGTTGGTATGAACATTGTGTATGATGCACTCTAGAGCTAACCTCGCTGTTTATATGAACATTGTGTATGATGCACTCTAGAGTTAACCTGGCTGTTGGTATGAACATTGTGTATGATGCACTCTAGAGCTAATCTGGCTGTTGGTATGAACATTGTGTATGATGCACCCTAGATCTAACCTGGCTGTAGGTATGAACATTGTGAATGTTGCACCCTAGAGCTAACCTCGCTGTTGGTATGAACATTGTGTATGATGCACCCTAGAGCTAACCTGGCTGTTGTTATGAACATTGTGTATGATGTGTAGGAGTATATGGCAGGAGAAAGACGTCTAGGCGTATATGCAGTATACATGTTTAATACGAACTGAACGACAAGGTTACAAACAGGCGTATATATACAAAAACATACAAAAGAATCAGCGAGAACATTCTCGTATCTAGAACCGCCACCAATGGCGTTGCGCTTCCTGGCGCTGAATTTAAACCATAGATCAGCTGTTGGGTTACATATTTCTAACACACCCACTTAAACCAATAGCTGATCTAGAATGTAATAGGCACTTGTCATCAGACTTCAGTCATAGAGTACCCTACATAAACATAATTCAATTACTGAAAACATTTTTGAACACAATGTATACTTAAAATACTAATTAACAGTTCAATCCCATTCCTTGGATACAATACACATGTTTTGGTTTAGGTAAAGGTTTGTTGAGAATATCTGCAATCATTTCTTGTGTGGACAAACAGTGCAATGAAATGATTCTCTCTTAAAACTTTTCCCTAATGAAATGATGTTTGGTGTTGATGTGTTTAGTGCGCCTATGAAAAACAGGATTTTTTGCAATTTTCTGTGCACTTTGACTGTCATTATCAATTTCTTGATTACAATCCATCAACACACACTGCAAATCACATTCACCTTTAACAAATTCAATTTTTATTGGAGCTTGATTAGAACCAATCAAATCAGACATCAGATTCTTAAGATAAACTGCTCCCTTCGCAGCCTCTGACAAAGCTACATACTCAGCCTCTGTCGATGAGGTAGCAACTGAGCTCTGCTTACGAGCTTCCCATGATACGGCAGCATTAGCAAGCTTGAAAAATAACCAGTATAGGACTTACTATCACTATCTGTGGAAAAACTGGCATCTGCAAACCCTACCAAATCTAAACCAGTGCTCTTAAAAATGAGTCCTTGGTTTATCGTACCTTTAAGATACCGAAGTACCCTTTTGGCTGCAAGCCAATGCTCCTCACTGTGGCAAGAATTAAACTGACTTAAATATGACAATGCATAGGCAATATCTGGTCTAGTACACACACTCAAGTACATAAGTGAACCTATCAGCTGCTGATAAGGTTTATCATCCACGTTTTTGGCTTTAGACAATTTCATATTTACATCCATAGGAGTACCGATGGGATTAACATTAGTAATCTCAAACTTATTGAGCAGATTTTTTATGAACTGCGTCTGAGAAATTTTTAGTATATTGTTATGTGTCCCTTTCTATTTGTATTCCAAGAACCTGAGCAGCAGGTCCAAGATCTTTCATCATGAAATTTTGTTTTAAGACACCTTTTAGTTTACTAACTTCCTCCGGATTATTGTGGAACACAAAGAAATCATCAACGTACAGAGCACCAAGAATTACAGTATTGCCGATACTCTTTCTGTAAACACATGCTTCATTATGACTGTTTGTGTAGCCCGAAGCAGACAGAACTGTATGAGCCTTTCTGTGCCACATATGTGCAGCCTGCTTTAGTCCATAAATGGCCTTTTTGAGCAAACAAACCTGGTCTTCCTTTCCCTTCACCTGGAAGCCCTCTGGCTGACACATAAATATTTCCTCCTGTAACTCTCCATTGAGAAAAGCAGTCTCAATGTCTAGATGATCAATCTGTAAATTTAATTCAACCGTTAAAGCAAACAACATTCTGAGTGTGCCATGCCGCACCACTGGTGAGAATGTCTCAACAAAGTCAATGCCAAATTGCTGTGTAAAACCCTTTGCAACCAACCTTGCTTTATATTTTACAACATCACCATTTGTATTACGCTTAGCTTTTAACACCCACTTATTCTGTACAATGTTTTTACCTTCTGGCTTAGGAACTAAAACCCACGCCTTATTAACCATCATGGAATCCATTTCGCACTTCATGGCTTTACGCCATTCCTTCACTTACTGTACATGGTTCACTTTGATCAGAACAATGAATGTAATGCAGAATGTAATCAGGATATTGTCTTGGTCTTCTTTCTCGCTGGGGGTAGCGACGCGCTTCCTCATTGTGCTGTGATGGATTATCTTGATGATCAGGTTCAACTTCCACTTCTTCATTATGCTGTGGAGCTGGATCTGGAACATCCCTATCACATGCAGTCAATAGTGGTTTACTGACTTCAGTGGTTAGGGGTATTATTGTATTACCTGGTACCACTGGAGGATCTGTTAGAGCGGAGGAAGACATCTCATCAAAAATCACATCTCTCGCTGTGATTAATTCATGGGTTACTGGATGCAGGAGCCGGTACGCCTTTTTCTCATCCGAGTACCCAACAAATACCATTCTCTCAGTCTTAGGATCAAGTTTTCTTCTCAGCTGATCTGGAATATGAACGTAGGCATTACAACCAAATACTTTTAAGTGTGGCAGGTCTACTTTCTCTCCAGTCCACATTTGTTCTGGTGTTGAATTTGGTGTTTTCCGTACAGGAGACCTGTTGACAAGATATGCAGCTGTATTGACAGCTTCTGCCCACATGCGTTTGTCACAAGCTGCACCTTGCATCATAGCGAGTGCTCTCTCATTCAGAGTCCTGTTCATGCGTTCTGCAGTTCCATTTTGCTCTGGTGTGTACCTTACCGTTAGCTGATGCTTCATGCCACGCTGTTTGAAAAACTCATCCATAGCTTTATTACAATACTCCCCACCATTGTCAGAGCGAATGACCTTGATTTTCCTCTCACACTCAATTTCAACAGAATTAGGAAATTGTTCAAAGATTTCTCTTACCTCACTTTTCTTTTTTAGAAAAAAGACAAACACCTTCCTCGTATGGTCATCGATGAAGGTGAGAAAATATCTCGCTCCTCCCCAGGATTCCTCAGGCATCGGTCCACACAGGTCACTGTGCAACAGGTCCAGTCGGTTCTTGGCACGATGCTTGGTGGTCTTGAAGGCCTGTCGAGCTTGTTTCCCTTCTATACATAGAACACAGAGCTGCTTTTCACCCGAAAAATCAATACCGATAGCCAAACCATTTTTTAACAAGTCCATCCCCACGTGAATGAGATGGCTTAACCTTTTGTGCCACAATTCTCTAGAATTAGAACTTTTTCAACAAACACTTTTAGCATCACTTAAACAAGACACTTCTGATGCATTTGCACTTACAGAACCTGAGTTATTTAAGATATAAAGTCCATTTGACTCTTCAATCAATAATTGCACATCACCTGTAACTTGACAGTCACTGTCTTGAAACACTTTACAACCTTCTTCATCAAAAACAATTACATGCCCCTTTTTAACAATACTGTTCACAGAGAGCAAGTTTGCTGTAAGGTTAGGTACATACAAAACATCGCTCACCTTTGTCAGGCTGCGTGGCTCAGGGGTAACGTTCTCGCTTGCTGAGCCCAAGGTTGCAGGTTCGAAACCTGGCGCAGTCAGCTGGCATTTGAGGGTGCGCAAATGCGAGGAAGCCGTGTCAGTAGATTTACTGGCACGTTAACGATCTCCTTCGGGGCAAAATTCCGGCACCCCGGCGTCTCTAAAAGCCAGTGTAGTTTAAAGGGACGTAAAACCAATAACATTATTATTATTATCACCTTTGTAAAAATATTTGCTTGTACTGGAACATCACCTATGCCGCCACTATATAGTTTACAATCGTTTGCTACGGTGACTTCATATCCAACCTCCCTTTTATCATCAAATTTAGACATCCAATCCACTCTACCAGTCATGTGTTTGGAGGCTGCGGAGTCCATGTACCAGCTATCTGCTGAGTGGGTATCAACTCCAAGTGTTGTGAGCAGAGCCCTACCCTTCTTCTTTTCTTCTTTCTTCTCTAGTGGCTTGGCATCTGCTTGATGTGCTGCTGTCTTGTTTTGGTGTTCGCAATCTTGTTTCCAGTGGCCAGTTTTGCGGCAGTTCCAACAGAATGGTTTCTTGGGTTTAGTATTCTTGAATCCACTCCTGTTGGTGTAGAGTACTGTTTCTTTGCTGGAGCAGCGTTTGTCTTCCTGTAGCAGTTTACATTTCACAAAGTCACTAGTCAACTCTGAGCCTGAATTTTCCAATGCCATAATCATAGGTTCATAGTAATCAGGTAGTCCCTGCAAGAGCAAGGCACCTAGAAATTCATCATCAAGTGGTTTTTTAACTGCTGCTAGCCGCTGGGAGAGCCCCAAAACTGTGGTGACATATTCTTCCATAGCCTTGAATTGTTCAAGCTTGGTGGAACACAGTTGGCGAAGAATTCTTGTATGCCTGTTGGCGCCATTATCTTCATATGCCATCTCTAGCGAATTCCATGCTGCTTTCGCCGTTTTTGCTTCCATGACGTACGGAAAAACACTCTTTTCCACCATAAGGATAATCTTGAACAAAGCACGTTCGTCGCGCCGTACCTTAACCTCTGCGCCAGTTATATCATTTTCAGCGTAACCAGATATGCACTTCCAAAGATCATCGTGCATAAGATAATTCTTCAACTAGAAACGCCAGTCAATGTAGTTTTCTCTCCCCATCAGTTTCTCGAAGTTATAAAGAGAACTGGTGCTGGATTCCGCCATGATGCACACACGTATTGCGCGCGATCAAAGTTTTGTTAATTCAAATAGAATCACACTGGTCAGAAAACTATACACGCAACAATGACCCTGCTGGGCCCATAACCTGTAGGAGTATATGGCAGGAGAAAGACGTCTAGGCGTATATGCAGTATACATGTTTAATACGAACTGAACGACAAGGTTACAAACAGGCGTATATATACAAAAACATACAAAAGAATCAACGAGAACATTCTCGTATCTAGAACCGCCACCAATGGCGTTGCGCTTCCTGGCGCTGAATTTAAACCATAGATCAGCTGTTGGGTTACATATTTCTAACATGATGCACCCTAGAGCTAACCTCGCTGTTGGTATGAACATTGTGTATGATGCACCCTAGAGCTAACCTCGCTGTATACATGAACATTGTGTATGATGCACCCTAGAGCTAACCTGGCTGTTGGTATGAACATTGTGTGTGATGCACCCTACAGCTAACCTGGCTGTTAGTATGAACATTGAGTATGATGCACTCTAGAGCTAACCTGGCTGTTGGTATTGTACCCAACTGTCATCATGTGGACCATGTGTTCGTATCCCAACTAACTCACGGTCTTTCGAGGTATGGGACGTTCCTGCCCACCATACGACCACATGCTCAGGATTTGAGTCTACCAGGTAACTACTCTACATGAAATACACAACATATTCCTAAAATAAAACATTTACTGGTCTAAAATCATGGCTATACAACAAATACAAATAAAGGACAAATTATATTTAATTCCCACAAATAAAAATAGGGTTATTCTGTGAGTTTTCTTCTTAAAATATTGCTACACTGCACTCAAATCTAATTCTAGCATCCTGTCAATGATACTTTCAGACTTCCATGGGTTTCCATAGTGTTCATCAAGTGACACAATTACTTAACTGGAGTATCATAACACAAAAATCACATATCACATCTAAGTGACATTAATAAAACATTACTCCGTTTCTTATGGCATTTACCTTAATTAGCATAAATTCATTATTTTCTGCATTCATTAACAAATATTTGTTGTGTCGTGTGAATCATCTTCCTTCCTTCAATCAATATGAACGCTTTAAAAAAAAGTGGTACTTATCCCTCCCAAAATAAACATGGATAGAATATTTTATAGTTTCACCATACAGCGATTTTCTGGGTCTTGTCGGGCTTATTATCGTTACAAATGTGTCATGTTCTTAGAAATCACATACCCGTCTTCATAAATTAGCGTGAACTGGCAAAATGCACTCCAAAAGAAGATGCCTACATTATTTTGGTTCAGTTTTCCTCCTCAGAGAATAACTGAGCCAAATATTATCTGATTTCTATGATCCAACAACGTATGTGTGTTGCAACACACCATTCAATTCAATTGGCATCATCATCACACTCATATCTTAATTGCATATTGAAATATCGAGATTCTTCAGTGTCCTACTATGACTCTAATTTACAAGGGACCGGTCGACCGACCTTCTCCCCTTAGCGGGCAATAAAATTCGTTCCAGCTGGCTAGTCAAGATGGCCGCCGCAGAAGTGGTCTACAACCCCACCTCCTCTCATCTGCTGTCAAGGTCAAGTTTGTTTACAATTGCAGTACTGGAGTTACGCTAAGTGTTGTCCTCAAGTAATTGAGTCATTCTGATTATTTTACACCTATCTTTATAGTATGTCGGGCTCAATTCGGCTCCTTAATTAACATTCATGGCTGGGGATGATTCTGGTGATAGCCTTGCCGTTCTATGGTGACTACTAGTGGCTTTAGACGCGCATCATAGTGAAAATCCAAGATTTTCACCAGCAGCTGTCTCAATAAAATATCAGGAAATCTGCGTTTCCTAAACGACGAATATGATCCTTACCTCTCAGGGTAGATCATTTATACACATGCTCACTGAGTCTCGACGGACGTCATTCGTGGCCATAATTCATGCAAACGATGGATACAGACAGGCTCTGTCCAATTCGCTGCGAATAATACAGTATGCTCAAACGGCGATACTAACTCGTAGATTTAGCCAACTTCTCACCTAACGCGCAAGCTATACTAGTTGGTCCCCGCAATTATTTATTTACGTAAATCACTGGATTCTACGTTATTTCTGCACGCAATATGCGGCTTCAAACAATACTTCACATAGATGACTCAATTATTAAGGCACCCGCGTTCTCTCTGTCATAACACTTAAGCCAAAGCTTTAAATAGCTCCTAACAACAAGGTATAAATTTACTGGCTTACTTTACTTTAATGGTCCTCAAATATAATCCTAAGGATTGACCATATCAAATATTCATTCCACACTTCACTGACACTGAAAAAGCTCTCGTATTTCGCTAAATTCCACGTTACTTTCTTACTGTTTACCAAAATACAGTATCTTTATATTAGACATGACACTTTGAACGTTATTTAGGCCAAGAATGCCTTTTACTTTACTTTACTGTTACCGACCCCAGATTATTATTATTTATCATTCAACGTTACCGTTACATCCATCACTATTTTCGGCCTGAATGGCCCTAAACAAATCACCTTCCAAGCCATATTTTATTCAAGACGAGTGGTGAAAACTCGTTCAGTAAGTGACTGTTACATCTTATTCTCAAAGTGATAAATCGTTACATGGTGAACTATTTAGTTATAATAACATTGTAAAATTGTACTCACTTTTTCTTTTTCGCTGGATAGTGTCAGTACTTCAGCTTCAGGCCTACCATGACGCTTGATTTAAGCCATCATGTTATATTTTTCACAACACTTAATTTCACACCTTTCCCACCTGATAAACATACTTTTATCAGTGGCCTCTTTCACTTTTACACAATGCATATTAATCACTATACACATGAACACTTTTAAATCACTATTACACAATTTATGTACACTTATTCATTACTTCACAGGTTGATCCTTAAATCGGACTTCTCCTACGCCTGATCTCAGAGATGCGATGCAATTACGCCAACCGTTGGTCTCCGTGAAAATCTAACAGCGTTTTACGGACGTTCGATCCTCGTCACCTGCAATATCGCTCAGCTCACTGTCAAGATGAAGTTGCGATGCTTCCCAAGCTCCCATCATTGTAGTGATCCTGATGATAATGTCATATTCAACTCTGACAGTACCTCCTGGTATGTGTAATGTTCAAAAACATTATAAGTTACTCTTTCGCTGTGGCGAATTTATATTTGCGTCAGATAATAGATAAATATCTGTATTAAATTGACTTCGACGCACTTCATGATTATACTAATGAAGCTGTATGACTTGCTTCTATTGTTCTTCAACGGCGGAGCGTTGATACTTTAACATTTGGCGCGCTTACTGGCAGCGTCTTAGTTACGTGTATACTGTAGAATAACTTGAGATGAACTGGAGAACAACTGGAGAACAACTGGCTTGGTCTCCACTGCTCTCCCTTATAAAGGTTTCTCGTAAGAACTAGTCCACTGGACACATGAGAGCGACTCCTTTCTTGAAATAATACCTTTTCAGCCGAAATGACATATACACCTTGTTCATTTAAGTGTGGAGGTTTCATAACCGTTCGCGTGCCGGCGATCGCTTCGGCCAATTAATTCAAATTAATTGCCTTAGTTCAGCGCGTCAGACGCCATCGTGGTGGTTCCCCTTTGGCTGGTCACAAAATCACTGCTCTCGAGCGTAGGCTAGGTTGTAATGCGTTCATTTGGAGATATAAGCTTTAATTTAGGTGAAAAACCACTCCTAAATTACCTCTCCGTGAATATATTCACCTGGGTGTATATTTCACTCCATTTCAATGCCCCACTTGGCTGTAATTAATTAATTTCCGTGGGCAATCATCCCTACTCCCGATTCCATCTTTGTCAAGCGGTGAATACCCGAGTCATTAATTTTGGGCTGTCTCCTCGGTCCAGACGTAAATAGTGCGCTCGGCGCCTAAGGTTTCCACCCACTTTCCAACTGTAATTTGTAAAACGTCGAACTGGCCTCCTCTCATTCTCGTATGCTAAAAAAAACGTATATTTTCTTGCATTTTCTAATAATTCTTCATCTTAAATTGCTATGATATTCACATACAGGTCGTGAAATCATGCTACAATATTATATGTCAGTATACCTCTCATTGCTCTTTGGGTTCCCTGTAATTGCTCCCCCTCAGAGATCAATGGTTCGACTCTAGGCATAACCATGTGCCTTGTCTTCTCTGATGAGACCCGAGTTCGATGCCAGACTGCCGTGACTGATTGGGCACATTTTTCCCCTGCTAAGCTCGGAAAATTCATTTCACAAGTGAATTTTTCGGGCCCTTCAGATGGCATCGACTCCATGCAGTATTTACTTTAAGCGGTCAGTGCTCTCGGCAATGGGCTCTCTCGTTCCCCCATTCCACTCTGTCTGCCGTCTCGTAGACTCTTGTTCTGCCTTCTCAATTGTTCATTCATTTCCTCTATTTCTGTAGCGGCCTCCCTCAACTGGTCATAAAGTTCCTTCAGTTGACAGCTGCATTCTCCCTTCGGGTCCCTTGGGTCTGCGAGCTGGTCGCTTCGCTCCGTTCCTTCCTGGGACTGCAAGCTTTTCTCAAGAATCTTTCCGTGCATACTTAATGACTCCTCGTCCATTTGGGTGTGCAATGCTTGCTCTTCCCTCGTATCATAATCCTCTGGTAGACTATATAGTTTCAAATTTGCTGCATTTACAACAAATTCTCTACCTGTTGCTTCGTCTTTGATCCGGTATGCCCTTGGAATTCAAATTTCGTAGGTCCAGGCATATCCTTACATTTCCGTCCTGTTTAGGTACAACTACCAGTGGGCTGACAAAAGGTGTGGCTGTCTTCACAATGACGCCTGCCTCTAGCATTTCCTGTATTGCTTCTTTGACCTTTAAATAATGTTTCTCAGCTACAGGATACGGCTTCTGTTTGAATGGTGTCCAATCGCTGACTTGGAACGCATATTGGAAATTCTTGATCCGGCCAGGTCTCGAATCGAAGATTCCTTTATACTCAAACAGCAGTTCCCTTAGCATTTGCTTATGCTCTAGACCAAATTTAGATTCCTCAATCTTCTCTTCCAGGCATTCTTCAAATTTTGGTTCAAGTTCCTTTTCAATGTCTGCGGCCAGTGTTGCCAACTCTTCCTCGATGTCTTCTGTTGTCAATACTGCATCCCCAGTCATATCTCCATATGTATGCCATACGTACTCTTCTGGTCTCGTTTCATTGTGCTTTAATGAGAGCTCTAACTCTTCCTTTCCCTCACTTGCGCGAAACATAACAATGTCTTGCGAGAGATCTATAATAACTTTATATTCTCTTATGAAATCCATGCTAACAATGAGGTTAAAAGGTAGCTTATTCACAAGTAGGAAGCTCTGTGAGAATGTAGAGTTCCCTATCTGCAAATCTAAAAATACTTGGTATTTGCATATCATAACTTTATCTGGTATCACACCTTTTATTTTCACGCTTGAAATAGGTATTTTCAAGACGTGAATTTTACTTTGGATTTCACTATATAACGCCTGGGTTATCAAGCACACTGTTGAACCTGTATCAATGAGACTTCTTATCTTCATGCCCGCAATGTTCACAATAATAATGGGTAGTTCCCTTCTCACATTGACCGTCCCTTCATTTAGGTCTTCGATAAGCTCCTCAGGTTTGGCAATCCAGTTAACAACATTCACTGTATTCCATCCTGAACTTATCTCTCTTTGGTCATTTAATTTTGGTGTTTTTTTTCAATTGCTCCATTCTTTGTGGAGTTCTTCTGCCTGTCTTCATGCTGTTGAAGTTCCAGACTCTTGGCACCGTCATCATTTTTATATATGTTGGGTGACCTTCTATTCCTAATCGCTTCATCCCAATGAACTCGCGATTGTCTCGGGTCATCTCCGCGCTCTTCCATGTATCTTAAAGATGCGTGATAGCGTTCTTCCGCCTCTTCATCGAACCCGCGACTCTGCTCTTGGGATCTCCATCCTTGGTTGTTCCCATTTCGGCCGTAATTCCTTCTGTTATCAAGCTGCTGGTCTCTGGTACCGCGCTGATTCCAGTTTTTCCTTCCTCGGTTACCACGGTTCGATCCTCCTCGATATGATGGCCTCCAATTTTGGTTTTCACGTCCTTCACGTTGCCAGTCGGATTTTTCTGTTTCGGTGCTTGTAGACTTGCTTTTTGTCTGCACCTTAGTCGGTTCAGTTGGTGTAGTCGTCATGTTGACCTGTTCCACGTTTCGACTTTGCCTTTTGTGCTGCACTGTGGTTAGATCGAGTTGTCTCAGCACCTCCTCCATATCGATCGCAGTTTTGGCGTTTGCTGAGATTAGTAGACGTTGTACTTCGTACGGTAGCTGCTTGGCTATCGCTATGCACAAATCTGACTCTCTAAGTCCTTCATCAAGCTCGCGAAAACGGCACAATTGACTCACAAAGAATTCTCCGTACTTCGTCGGATTACTAGTACGATAACGCCTGGAATACAAGTCCAATCTGAGGTTCTGTTGTATGCTCGCATTCCAGTATCTGCTTAAAAATGCTTGGCGAAATTCGTCAACGGTGTCGAACATGTACCGAAAACTCCTAAACCATAAGGCACACTCGCCCTCAGTTAGTTTTTCAATCGCTCTCAACCTTCGCTCTGGCGGTACTTTCGCGTCATTCAAGTACTCGGAAACTTCTTTAAGCCAGTACTTGGGTGTCATGTTAGAATTACTCCCAGAGTATTTCTTTGGTTTCTCATCACTAGCCCTTACAACTGTGACTATTTGATTTTGAACAGCATTTTCATGCGGTGTTGACATGGCAATTGGCATACCAGGTGTGGTATACGGGCTGTCACTTGGCATGGCTGCATTTCTTGGAGTAGGCTGTATTTCTATCTCTGCCCATTTGTTTCTCCTATTCTCGTCTATACTTCCTTCGCTAGACCTAGGATTCCGCAACATGGATTCCTCCTGCGCGATCATTCTAGTCTCTATTTGGCTGTGTCTATTTTCTGCCCTTTCCAAACGAGCTAATACCTCTCGTTCTATTTTCTCTAGGCGATCTCGGTTTCTTTCTGCCATAGAAAATACCTTTTCCTTATCATCCTTAAGGTTTTCCTTCAGGTGGGTAATTTCCCCCGCTAGACTTTCTCTTACTTCGGCAAGAGTCTTATCGCTGGCTTCATTCTTCAAGCCTTCTCGAAGTTCTAATTCTTCTCGTAAGCCTGTAACTTCCTTTTGAATGTGACCTTGTATATGAGAGATTTCCGTCCTTATTTTCGTGATTTCTCCCTGGTCCTCATCCTGTCTTTTATGAATAACTGCTAAGTCGCTCTGAGTTTGTTCTAACTCTTTCTGCACCTTCCCGACCTGCCTCTTCATATTTGACATTATCTCCTTATTCTCTTGATCAGAAGTTTTTATTTCCTGGATTTCCTTGCATTGGTCAAGGATATTCTGATCCTGTTTTCTCAAGGCTTCGTCTACCGCCTTGGCGTAACCTGCCATTCGCGTATTCCATTTTACGTCGCTATCCTCGAGCCTTTGATCCACGGTCTGAGTGAACGTATTAAATTGCTCTAATTGACGTTTAGTATTAGCTTCATTCTGACTCTGAATGTCTTTAAGCTCCATGGACATACTGCTTAAACTATCGTTAATCTCACGCTGTGACTCTCTGCACGCTTGCAGATTATTCTCTAGTTTTAGCTCAATAGACTCAAAGCGTTTATCGTTATCAGCTTGCATTTCTGAGACCACGCTAACAATATTCTTAGTTACTTCACGCTGTGACTCTTTAACGTCATCCATTTTTTTATTAACCTCTATTAGGTTTGACTCTAACTGCGTGTTTACATTAGCTTGATTAGCCTCTAGTCTAGTGTTTATTTCGGCTTGATTAGCCTCAAGTCTAGTGTTTATTTCGGCTTGATTGGCATCCAATCTACCCGCTATTTCATCTTTAAATGCTTTAATTTCTTCCTTTCTCTTAGCATTAGCATCATCAAAATGTTCCCTTAACTCAGCAATACACCTGAGTACGTCTTCAGTTCCAGCCATCCTGTATTTCTTAATTTGAGATTCAGGTAGGCCGCAGCTGAATATGCTGGCGCGTTCTATTAGAAAGAAAAGGGGGCGTGGTGGCTCAGCGGTCTAGCTGTATGCCTCTCACCAAGGCGGTCCGGGTTCGATTCCCGGTCAATGCATGTGAGATTTTCGAAGTGAAATGCCATGTCCTGTGGTTCGGATTCCACGTAAAACGGAGGTCCCGTGGCTCATGATCTCAAGATTAACGGTCACGTTAAACTACAAGCTTCCTTCCTTCCTTTATTAGAAAGAAAAGGATTTCGATCCCGCGACAACAACAACAACATATTACAAATTGCCAAAACCACCTATGGAATGGGTATGGACCCTCGTACCCGTCTGACAACAGTGTCTGACGTCTGAATATCATCTAGAAAGACTCACAATCGCTCAAACAAAGTTTGAGGAAAAATATTATTTTTATGGTTTTCCCCATGAAAACCATGCTATTATTATGGGGTTTTCTGAATCCCATAAGCCATCCACGTACTGGGCGCCATGATAATGAAATGTTATCATGGGAGGTGGTCTTCGTTATGACATCGCAGCAACCATCCAATGTCTCGGTTGTACTGTCGAATGCCCCACTTGGGTCTCGCCATGATAATGAAGAGGGTATCCCATGCTTTGGCCGGTTTGTGCAATGCCAAGATCGCTCATATTGCACTGACGCAGGCGGTTCCATAATGAATTAATACCGTCCCACATTGCTTGGGCCATGATAATTAAAGGGGGTTGTGTGTAAGTTACATTTACATTTAAGCATGTCTTATGGAGGATTATCAACATTTATTTTACGTGATGGCTTATTAACAAATGGGACGCGGCCATTTCCTATTATATCCTAATTTCTATGATGTATTTGCTTCTACCATTAATATCTTGGCCGACTTTAGCAGTACCTGTGACTCAACCCTAGTACAGAGACATATCCTCCATGTACCCAACTGTCATCATGTGGACCATGTGTTCGTATCCCAACTAACTCACGGTCTTTCGAGGTATGGGACGTTCCTGCCCACCATACGACCACATGCTCAGGATTTGAGTCTACCAGGTAACTACTCTACATGAAATACACAACATATTCCTAAAATAAAACATTTACTGGTCTAAAATCATGGCTATACAACAAATACAAATAAAGGACAAATTATATTTAATTCCCACAAATAAAATAGGGTTATTCTGTGAGTTTTCTTCTTAAAATAGTGCTACACTGCACTCAAATCTAATTCTAGCATCCTGTCAATGATACTTTCAGACTTCCATGGGTTTCCATAGTGTTCATCAAGTGACACAATTACTTAACTGGAGTATCATAACACAAATATCACATATCACACCTAAATGACATTAATAAAACATTACTCCGTTTCTTATGGCATTTACCTTAATTAGCATAAATTCATTATTTTCTGCATTCATTAACAAATATTTGTTGTGTCGTGTGAATCATCTTCCTTCCTTCAATCAATATGAACGCTTTAAAAAAAGTGGTACTTATCCCTTCCAAAATAAACATGGATAGAATATTTTATAGTTTCACCATACAGCGATTTTCTGGGTCTTGTCGGGCTTATTATCGTTACAAATGTGTCATGTTCTTAGAAATCACATACCCGTCTTCATAAATTAGCGTGAACTGGCAAAATGCACTCCAAAAGAAGATGCCTACATTATTTTGGTTCAGTTTTCCTCCTCAGAGAATAACTGAGCCAAATATTATCTGATTTCTATACTTATCCCTTCCAAAATAAACATGGATAGAATATTTTATAGTTTCACCATACAGCGATTTTCTGGGTCTTGTCGGGCTTATTATCGTTACAAATGTGTCATGTTCTTAGAAATCACATACCCGTCTTCATAAATTAGCGTGAACTGGCAAAATGCACTCCAAAAGAAGATGCCTACATTATTTTGGTTCAGTTTTCCTCCTCAGAGAATAACTGAGCCAAATATTATCTGATTTCTATGATCCAACAACGTATGTGTGTTGCAACACACCATTCAATTCAATTGGCATCATCATCACACTCATATCTTAATTGCATATTGAAATATCGAGATTCTTCAGTGTCCTACTATGACTCTAATTTACAAGGGACCGGTCGACCGACCTTCTCCCCTTAGCGGGCAATAAAATTCGTTCCAGCTGGCTAGTCAAGATGGCCGCCGCAGAAGTGGTCTACAACCCCACCTCCTCTCATCTGCTGTCAAGGTCAAGTTTGTTTACAATTGCAGTACTGGAGTTACGCTAAGTGTTGTCCTCAAGTAATTGAGTCATTCTGATTATTTTACACCTATCTTTATAGTATGTCGGGCTCAATTCGGCTCCTTAATTAACATTCATGGCTGGGGATGATTCTGGTGATAGCCTTGCCGTTCTATGGTGACTACTAGTGGCTTTAGACGCGCATCATAGTGAAAATCCAAGATTTTCACCAGCAGCTGTCTCAATAAAATATCAGGAAATCTGCGTTTCCTAAACGACGAATATGATCCTTACCTCTCAGGGTAGATCATTTATACACATGCTCACTGAGTCTCGACGGACGTCATTCGTGGCCATAATTCATGCAAACGATGGATACAGACAGGCTCTGTCCAATTCGCTGCGAATAATACAGTATGCTCAAACGGCGATACTAACTCGTAGATTTAGCCAACTTCTCACCTAACGCGCAAGCTATACTAGTTGGTCCCCGCAATTATTTATTTACGTAAATCACTGGATTCTACGTTATTTCTGCACGCAATATGCGGCTTCAAACAATACTTCACATAGATGACTCAATTATTAAGGCACCCGCGTTCTCTCTGTCATAACACTTAAGCCAAAGCTTTAAATAGCTCCTAACAACAAGGTATAAATTTACTGGCTTACTTTACTTTAATGGTCCTCAAATATAATCCTAAGGATTGACCATATCAAATATTCATTCCACACTTCACTGACACTGAAAAAGCTCTCGTATTTCGCTAAATTCCACGTTACTTTCTTACTGTTTACCAAAATACAGTATCTTTATATTAGACATGACACTTTGAACGTTATTTAGGCCAAGAATGCCTTTTACTTTACTTTACTGTTACCGACCCCAGATTATTATTATTATTTATCATTCAACGTTACCGTTACATCCATCACTATTTTCGGCCTGAATGGCCCTAAACAAATCACCTTCCAAGCCATATTTTATTCAAGACGAGTGGTGAAAACTCGTTCAGTAAGTGACTGTTACATCTTATTCTCAAAGTGATAAATCGTTACATGGTGAACTATTTAGTTATAATAACATTGTAAAATTGTACTCACTTTTTCTTTTTCTCTGGATAGTGCCAGTACTTCAGCTTCAGGCCTACCATGACGCTTGATTTAAGCCATCATGTTATATTTTTCACAACACTTAATTTCACAACTTTCACACCTGATAAACATACATTTATCAGTGGCCTCTTTCACTTTTACACAATGCATATTAATCACTATACACATGAACACTTTTAAATCACTATTACACAATGTATGTACACTTATTCATTACTTCACAGGTTGATCCTTAAATCGGACTTCTCCTACGCCTGATCTCAGAGATGCGATGCAATTACGCCAACCGTTGGTCTCCGTGAAAATCTAACAGCGTTTTACGGACGTTCGATCCTCGTCACCTGCAATATCGCTCAGCTCACTGTCAAGATGAAGTTGCGATGCTTCCCAAGCTCCCATCATTGTAGTGATCCTGATGATAATGTCATATTCAACTCTGACAGTACCTCCTGGTATGTGTAATGTTCAAAAACATTATAAGTTACTCTTTCGCTGTGGCGAATTTATATTTGCGTCAGATAATAGATAAATATCTGTATTAAATTGACTTTGACGCACTTCATGATTATACTTATGAAGCTGTATGACTTGCTTCTATTGTTCTACAACGGCGGAGCGTTGATACTTTAACATTTGGCGCGCTTACTGGCAGCGTCTTAGTTACGTGTATACTGTAGAATAACTTGAGATGAACTGGAGAACAACTGGAGAACAACTGGCTTGGTCTCCACTGCTCTCCCTTATAAAGGTTTCTCGTAAGAACTAGTCCACTGGACACATGAGAGCGACTCCTTTCTTGAAATAATACCTTTTCAGCCGAAATGACATATACACCTTGTTCATTTAAGTTTGGAGGTTTCATAACCGTTCGCGTGCCGGCGATCGCTTCGGCCAATTAATTCAAATTAATTGCCTTAGTTCAGCGCGTCAGACGCCATCGTGGTGGTTCCCCTTTGGCTGGTCACAAAATCACTGCTCTCGAGCGTACGCTAGGTTGTAATGCGTTCATTCGGAGAT
Organism: Meconema thalassinum; assembly: GCA_946902985.2. Taxonomy (NCBI): domain Eukaryota; kingdom Metazoa; phylum Arthropoda; class Insecta; order Orthoptera; family Tettigoniidae; genus Meconema; species Meconema thalassinum. Next base: position 78,076,890 of record OX336389.2, on the reverse strand, counting down.
ATAAGCTTTAATTTAGGTGAAAAACCACTCCTAAATTACCTCTCCGTGAATATATTCACCTGGGTGTATATTTCACTCCATTTCAATGCCCCACCTGGCTGTAATTAATTAATTTCCGTGGGCAATCATCCCTACTCCCGATTCCATCGTTGTCAAGCGGTGAATACCCGAGTCATTAATTTTGGGCTGTCTCCTCGGTCCAGACGTAAATAGTGCGCTCGGCGCCTAAGGTTTCCACCCACTTTCCAACTGTAATTTGTAAAACGTCGAACTGGCCTCCTCTCATTCTCGTATGCTAAAAAAACGTATATTTTCTTGCATTTGCTTATAATTCTTCATCTTAAATTGCTATGATATTCACATACAGGTCGTGAAATCATGCTACAATATTATATGTCAGTATACCTCTCATTGCTCTTTGGGTTCCCTGTAATTGCTCCCCCTCAGAGATCAATGGTTCGACTCTAGGCATAACCATGTGCCTTCTCTTCTCTGATGAGACCCGAGTTCGATGCCAGACTGCCGTGACTGATTGGGCACAGTATGAACATTGTGTGTGATGCACCCTAGAACTATCCTGGCTGTTGGTATCAACATTGTGTATGTTGCACCCTAGAGCTAACCTGGCTGTTTATATGAACATTGTGTATGATGCACCCTAGAGCTAACCTGGCTGTTGTTATGAACATTGTGTGTGATGCACCCTAGAGCTATCCTGGCTGTTGGTATGAACATTGTGTATGATGCACCCTAGAGCTAACCTCGCTGTTTATATGAACATTGTGTATGATGCACCCTAGAGCTAACCTGGCTGTTAATATGAACATTGTGTATGATGCACCCTAGAGCTAACCTGGCTGTTGGTATGAACATTGTGTATGATGCACCCTAGAGCTAACCTGGCTGTTTATATGAACATTGTGTATGATGCACTCTAGAGCTAACCTCGCTGTTTATATGAACATTGTGTGTGATGCACCCTAGAGCTAACCTGGCTGTTGGAATGAACATTGTGTATGATGCACCCTAGAGCTAACCTGGCTGTTGGTATGAACATTGTGTATGATGCACCCTAGAGCCAACCTGGCTGTTGGTATGAACATTGTGTATGTTGCACCCTAGAGCTAACCAGGCTGTTGGTATTGAACCCTTTTATCCTCTGTTGGATAAATGATTCTATGTTTTATTTCTCCAATTAATAAATAAATCCACCAGCATCATGAAAGTAGCCAGACGGAGATGAGGAAATTTCAAGCATTGGTTGGAGACAGCGGGGACATACCTGAAGCGGATTGACAATAGGCTAAATATTTTAGCTGTGAAGGGAAATAGCATAGCGATGTGTAAGAAGGACAGGTGGGCCGCCTCAAATAGAAGCGACGCGCAGTGAGACATGATGCTGGTATGTTCATTGTGATATTCGCGCCTAGAAGAAATATGATGCAGTAATGTGAGTGGCTGATGAGCAGGCTGGACACTCCTACGACGCCAAGTTCTGCTATGAACCGCCAAATTACAGAAAATGTGAGAACCAATGAGAGAAGAATGCCTAGTTAACGCGGCAGGTCTAGCGTGGGCACGCTCGGCTAGCATTCACGCGGGAAATCGCCTAGACAAAATCTCTACGATCGATTCTAGGATTAATGAGCATATTCTTGACCTGTGCAATGTTACGAGTTCAGTGATATCTATTTCATTCCCGTACCACAATTATTTCGAGAAATTTTTACATAAATTCCCCCCCCCCCCCCATCGAGACCTAGGGCCAGTTCTTTTATAAGTGGTATGAAGAGCCAAGACATTGACGATTATTCTGAGCGTCTACGGGCGTAGTCGTCTTATTACTGTGTTCGTCTGCGGACAGAACGACTTCTATTTTGTGTGTCGTGGACACAGGTTGATTATTATTTTGTGTGTCTTGGACACAGAAGTTATGGTAAAGTGTTAAATTCAGTGATAGATAGTCACAGTACTATATTGTAGGGGCAGTATCGTCGATAATTCGCCAACGAACTGTGACAGGGAAAGTAGTACCTGAACAGCGAATTTAGTAGTCAGATATCATGTGTATAATAATCTAATTTTTGAAGCAGCGCCAGAGATGACACCGACGACTACAGAGGAAGTTTGGAATTCTCAACACTCCGTCCAGATGGCTGAGATGAGATAGAACCATTCAGTTGGGAAATGGCAGCAGACGTTCTTTGACGGGTGACTACAAGAGAGATGAGTACAAATAATATTCTTTATTATTTGATAAATTAACTTATGGTTTATGGGACATATTTTTGTAAATACATTGCTTGTGTGATTAACGTAGTATACTTAGTTTTGGTCTGACACACTTTTGTATGGAAGCAGCTCGCACGAATGTAGTTAGTGGAAGGTTCTTGTTTTTGTATTGTGTTAACTAACGTAGCTATGTGAACGGCCGTGTTTGCATATGTTACGCAATGCGGTTAAAAACGTCTCTCGGAGATCTGTTGTGTTTCAGAAGTAGGACTGAATTAATGTAATTATACAGTAGTTTGGAGGGTAATTAAATTTTTTTAAGATTTATTATTGATCAGATTCAGTGTGACTATTGCCGATTGGAGCAATGTAATTTGTGACGAAGAGTAATCAGCTCTATCGTAGGTTTTAAATATTGTGTTAAATGTTTTGTGAGCACCTATTCAGCAGACCTGTGTGAAAAAGCGTCATGTCAGTTCCAGATGTGTGTATGTGTGTATTTTTGTGGTATTACAAGCGGGAATTTCAGCTGAGACTGATTTCTGTCAGCTTGGTACCCGGTCCATATTGTATCCTTGCGAGGGCAATTGTGGATATGTGATTATGTCTGACCATATGTTGAGTTGGATGAGATTTTTGTTGCTGTTGATTCCGTGAGGTAACGGAACAGCTGGTCGGCTATTTATATACACTGGACTGGGACACGACAAGTATTTGAGGAAAGGGGGGAGATGTTTCACAAGGCTGTCTGAACGTGCAAAGCATGGTCATTAGTGAGGTGTGCTCGTTGGCTCCCTAATTACTTGAATTACAGATAAGAACTGATCAATGGTAAAAATTGCTGAAATAAATGGGAGTTGCCTGCGAATCACGATAATCTTCGAAGCTTTACCTTAACAAGCAATTTCGTTCATATAAAGTAAACTTAGCCAGTCAGGCTTTTGTTGTTGTTGGTTTATTCCAGGTTTATTTTCATTTCTGTGACCCGTGAGTCATGTGCAATTCTATCTTTCCTTGTGTATTGAGCAATTGGCCAGTGGGTAGCTCATGTTGTTAAGTGCGTCTTCGCGCTAATGAGGATCTCAGAGAGATTCCTGTAAATAATAGATTTGTAGTGTGTGTCAGCATTAGAGTTTTTAAGGGTTTTTATTAATGTCATGCCCATATCCATAAACGTTGATTTACGTGATGATTGTTCGTGAGCACCGTGGCTGTTAACCCGTTGTGAACGAACGGTCATCCAAGTACTCATTTTCTCGTAGTTAGTCATCACGCGCACATAAAACTCAAATGCAAGGTAGTGGAACTAGGATCCACAATTTTATTATAAAGGGGGAGATCCATCTGACTCCTCAAAGTGTTAGATATTCCTGTCAGGGAATGATTCAGGGAGGATATACTTTTATTATTGTTTGTTTATTTTCTTTTATGCACAATTAGTTATTAAATCTTGTTATTATCTTACGTCTTGTCTCCTTACTTTCTTAATTACAGTTTTTATCCTATGACCCTTGCCTCAGTAAAGCACGTTGTTTGGCGGACGTAAACACCACACTATGAACTGAGCGCGACCCCTTGATCAAGATTCTTGCATAAAACACTGCTATTCTGAAGGGTTCATAGGGATAAAACTGGCGCGGCCATGCGTGGGGGCCATTTACTGTGGTGTAACGGCGGAGATTACACATGTCAATAGTGGCGTATTTGAGTAAAACTGACATGCCGCAAGAGCAGGCAGATATGACAGTATTTAATCTCCGGGAAGTGATATTTTATTAAAAGTAATTGAGGCGAAGTGGATACCGCCAAATGTGTGAAAGATAAATTAAAATCAGGAGTTTGCAAAGTAAAATACGGTTCACGTTTTTGTCCTATAAATTAAAGTAAAATTAATATGTGATACCGGGCGCCCAATGATAAAATTAAAACTAGATTTGCTTAGAAAGTCAAACTCATGGAAATATTAGGAGGCTGTAGCCTGAAATGACAATTAATACTTTGTTAATTAGTCAGTGTTAATATCAGATCAGGATAACTATTTAATGACTAAATATGTGCTTGGGTTTAAAATTAAATTGAGTAAAACTAGAACCACTCAGAGATGCAATTGACTAGTGGGAGTAAATGTAAAAAATAAATGAACTGAGATGGATAAAGAAAGTAAATGTGCATTGGATTTTATGTGTGTGTCAAAGGGCATTGCTTTATGCCATTTTCCTAATGTCTCATATAAAGTGTGTATTATGGCAACGGTGGAGCAGATCCAGGAGATCACTGAGAGTGCGGCGAGGAGAACACAGGAATTGTTGGATACTAAATTGGCGGAACAAAGTGTATCGCTAAACACGAAGTTATCTGAACAAATAAACACTAAACTATCAGAACAGGGTCAATCTATAAACACTAGTATGTTAGAACAAAGTGAATCGCTAAATACTAAACTGTCAGAACAAAGTGAATCGCTAAATACTAAACTGTTAGAACAAAGTGAATCATTGCGGACACAATTAAACAATAGTAGGCTAGAACAAAGTGAGTCTATAAACAAATTATCTGAGCAAAGTGAACAATTGCGGACACAATTAAATAACAGTAGAATTGAACAAAATGAATATCAGGCGGAACAAGCTAGGTTATTAAAGAGTGAAATCAATGACACTATCAATTCGCAGTTAGAGGCGCAAAATATTAAAAACACGAACCAATTAGCTTCGTTAACCGCAGAAATGAAAGATCACACTAATCAACAGATGATATTACTGGCCCTAGATGTTAGCAAGAATAATGAGAAACAATTAGAGCAGATTAAAAAAAGGAAGATATTTTTGATCAAAAACTTAGCATTCTGGATGAAACAGTGTTGGCTAAATTAGAACAAATTGAAATAGCATGCACAATGAATACAAGCGAGGTCAAAATAGCTCAGGATAAATTGGAAGGACGATTTAAGGAGATGGAGAAAAGCGGCAGGGTCATTCAACAACAATTATCAGCAGTAGATGAAAACATATCCGGCATAATTAAAGATATGGACCGTCTCGAGATAAAATCAGCGGAACAATGGGAAAGCCTAAAAACGGAGCAAGAGCAATTTAAGAGTACATTAGACGAAAGGCTGAGCCAGATAGAAAGTAATCAGGATGACACAAAAAGCCAGATCGAAGGGCAAGTAAGCACGATTAAAGAACAAATAAGGAAAGATTGGAAGAAAATGAATATTGATTCTAAAGTGGAAAGATCCACCATTCTTAAAACAGTAGGCGAAAATCAAACGCGTATTCAAGCTTTGGAGCAAGAGGTGAAAAATAAACTTAAAGAGCAGACGGACAGGATCATTAAAGCCGAACTCCGCTCATTAGAACAATCATCTATATTTAGAACGGGAACAGTGAAAGACAAGCCGGATAACTCAAATAGTCCAGAGTCCAGCGCAGCAGGAAGTCAGACTCAGGCAGACAGCCCATTAACAACAAACACGGAAGGATTTCGTAAGAATGTAGATAGGAGCTCGACACCACAAGACGGTCATCAGCCCACACAACTTATTCAAGTAATTCGCTCAAATGACTACAAACCGCAGAAATACACGGAAAATTCAGGGGTGACACCTAAACCTTTATCAAAGAGATGGAAGACCATTTCAATGACACTGGGGTACCTGAAGCACGAAGATTAAGGATGATGGAGAGATTTTTATCGGGAAATGTCCTCACATGGTTTTTAAGCTTCAAATATACATTTGGAAACATGTCAGATTTCAACTTAGCGTTTCTGCGCAAATACTGGTCGCCCGCAACACAACAGAGTCTATGGATGGAGCTTTACTCTAGGAAGTACCAAACCACCCAGCAAACAAAATACTCAGATTTCTTTAACATGCAAATGTTAAAATTTCGTGACCTTGATTACCCATTAAATGAAGCCGATCTGGTGATGACTATAGCGAGACAGATGCCAGTAAACGTACAACAAGTACTAGTCGCAGCGAACGTTAGTACGGCCCTACATGCAGAGCAGATACTACGGCAAATAGATGAGACTACTTCTCATAGTCATTATAGAGGAGGAAGGCAGCTGGAGTTAGTCAATACTACAGAGGTCATAAAACCAAAACAGGCAAACACCAAAACGCAGGGCACTAACACAAGCACTTCCACACCTAGGCGAAACCAGGAAGAAGGAGAAAACAGACCATATCAGCGTAACGAAAATCATTACAACAATAGGTCATACCAAGGTAACAATAGATACCAACAGAGAGGATATCAGCAATGGCGTGAAAATCGAAGGAATGACAGGCCTTATGGAAGATACGGTGATTACAATGCTAATCAAAGATGGAAAGGAAGAAGAGATCAAAATCAAGGAGAGCCACATAACTATCGAGATGACTGGGATGATAGGCACGCTCAATCGCAAAATTACTTAGAGGAGTTACACGCTAGTCAAGGTGGAGAGATAGGAAGATGGGAAAAGGCCATTGGGAACATGAAGAATCCTGATACACATACTGAGGAAGCTGGAAGTCTACTGAGACAACAGGGATATCAAGGACATGAGCGACAGAAGGACGATGGGAGTCGCAATGGAGCTTAAAAAAATGTTAAATTTGGATAAAGGAGACAGGCTACAAACACAACAGTCGGAAGTTGAAGATGGATGGATAGTAGCGAACATACAAGAATGGATTGCTTTGCCAGAAGACTGCCTGGAGGAGACGGTGAAACCACGGAACGATGAAATTAGGCAATTACCCATTATTTACGCAAGGATTGGTGGAATTAATATAAGATGTTTATTGGATACGGGGTCACAGATCAGTCTGGTATCGGAGGCCTTGGTTCGAGAGTTGGGACGGAGTCAGAATATTCCTGTAATTCCGGTACCACAGCTCAAAGTGAGGGGTGTTATTCCTGAACGCACCGTCACTTGTAAACGTCAGGCATACTTAGAACTGAACATATTGGAACACACTTTTGGGCAAACATTCATTATCATGGCAAAGATGAATTTCAATATAATTCTTGGTGCAAATTTCATTTGTGACTATCAAGCAGTGATAGATCTGCACAAGAATACTGTCATTTTTAGAGAGTATGATCAGCTGAAAAATGTGGGATTGCATATGGATGAAATCACTACCGGAAGAGATGTAAATTCTTGGGCATTGGAAGCAATATCGGAAGAGACGGAAGAGGAGGTGCGAAAGGCAGAAGATAACATCATAGAAGGAGCTGTTGTGGAACTAGATGAGGAGAGTGAATCCCAGGAGATATGGTCTTTCTTAACAGAAAGAGATAACAGTGATGCACAATTTGAAGAGTTACTACAGGAGCGGCTCAATGACATTCAACTTGGGGGTGAACACAGAAAACAGTTGGAAGAGATATTAAGGAAGCACAAAACAGTATTTGATACAGTACCTGGGAAAATTTTAAATTTCAAATATTCTATGCAAGTCGAGGACTGGTCACCTTTCAAAAGCAGATTGTACCCAATTCCTGAAAAATATCGTGGTCAAGTTAAGGTCATTATAGATGAGATGTTACAAGCTGGAGTGATAAGGAAGACACCTACACCTTATCTAAATGCGATTTTGGCAGTCACGAAACCAAATGGATCTATTAGACTCTGTTTAGATGCCAGAAATCTCAACACAAGACTCATTTTTCCTGAGTATGACAGAGCGCCAATCATCAGAGACGTACTAAAAGGCTTTAAAAACAAGAGCATTTATTCATCAGTTGACTTGACGTCCAGTTTCCACCATATTGAATTGGATGAGAAGTCACAGCTTCTTACTGGCTTCTTATTCGATAACCAGACGTTTTGCTTCGTTCGAATGCCCTTTGGAGTCAAAACAGCGGGCTGTGTTTTAATCCGAGCCCTGGACCGGAATTTAACCGAGGAAGTTAAGGAGATGACGGTACGCTACATTGATGACATTTTGCTGGCATCCGACAACATTGAAACTCACATGGAAAATTTAGATAAAGTATTAGGCAACCTGAATGCATCTAATTTCAAAGTCTATCTGAAGAAATCGCATTACTTCAAGAGCGAGATCTTATATTTGGGTCACATCATTGACAAGGAGGGAGTGAAGCCAAATCCCGCTAAGATCGAAGCGATAAAGAATTTCCCTACACCAACGAGAGTCAAGCACATTCGGGCTTTCTTAGGCGTAACGGGATTCTTTAAGGAAAACTGTCCAGGTTATACGGAGACTGTAGCTCCCATGCAGGAAATGCTAAAGAAAAATAATAAATGGTTATGGAATGCGGAGTGTGAGAAGGCATTCCAAGCAACAAAGCAGCTATTGGAAAACTGCATTAAATTAGGATATCCCGATTTCAAGCACAAATTTATAATCCAAGCGGATGCTTCACTAATTGGTATAGGTGCTATGCTTTACCAAGAGGATCCAGCTAACCTGCAGCACAAAACATATTTGGCATTTGTCAGCCGAAAATTGCGTAAGCACGAGCGCAATTATACGGTAACGGAACTAGAACTGTTGGCCATACTTCATGCGTTACAACAATGAAAACGAATAATTTACGGCTACCCGATTGTTGTCAGGACCGACCACAAGGCACTAACATTCTTGTTTAAGACGTCGATGGCAAGCGAACGTGTGACACGTTGGTCTATATATATTCAGCAGTTCAACATTGAGATTGAACATTGCCCAGGGAAGATGAACGTGATACCAGATGCACTCAGCAGGAACCCAGAGCCTGATAATGAAGAAACAGCGATGGTACAACACTTGGAGTTAACACCGAAGGACCGGGAATTCTTGGAGGAGTTACGTGAGATACAGCGAGAACAGGAAGCGGAACCATGGATGATGCTTTTAATTCAATACTTCAGAAAGCAACTACCTACAGGAACACCTGCATTTCGAGAAGCGAAAGCCAAAGAAGGAAGATATGTTTATGTCAACAATTTGCTGCACAAATGGGTAGATAGTGACCACACCAAGTTACGCATATTAGTACCTGCATCGTTACAACGAGGATTGACATGGCATACGCACGAAAGTTACGGTCATGTGGACGTAGATAAGTGCGAAGCGACGATAGGAGAGACATTTACATGGCCACGTATGAGAACAACTATATGTGACGTCATTACAACTTGTGATCCGTGTCAGAGGACAAAGCCCAATAATTACTTAATGCGGCAGTATCCCAGACCATTGCTACCTCAGAAACCATGTGAGCTACTGGCACTCGACTGTTTCGGTCCAATCCCGAAGGGAAGGCGAGGTTGCCGTCATTTGCTAGTGTGCATTGATGTATTTTCTAAATTTGTAGTACTATGCCCTATTCAGAAAACGACATCGAAGCAGGTACTCAGTCGCATTCGAAATAGAGTTATTCCAATCCTTGGAAAACCAGAGTTTATATTATCAGACCATGGCAGTTATTTCACAAGCGCCGAATTCAAGAAAGGTATGGAAGATATGGGTATAAAACACGTTTTAAGCAGTATCCGACATGCTCAAGCAAATCCAAGTGAAAGAGCAATTAAGTGTGTAACTTCATATTTGAGGATCTTCATTCAGAACGAACACCACAAATGGGTCGATAAGATTAAGGATGTAGAGACATGCATGAATTCTACCAGGCACGAGTCAACAGGACAAATCCCTATGGTCCTACACAAGAACGAGTATCCAGTAAGAACGTGGAAAAGCATCATTAACTGTCCACAAGATCCAATGATAGCACCTGACTTGCGAATTGAGAGGACGAGAGCCTACATGAGAAAACAAGCAGACCGCAGATTACGGCGAGTAAGAAATAAGAGGTTTCACAGGGATCTTGAAATCAACCAGCTCGTTTTGGTGAAACGACCTGCTACATCGGACCCGGAGAAGAAAATCTTCAGTAAATTCTGTGAAAAGTTCATAGGACCCTATTCTATCGTAAGAAACCTTGGAAACAATGCTTACAGAGTGAAAGAGTTGAGTACAGGAACAATGTCAGTCTACAACGCTGCCAACCTAAAAAAGTATCGTCGAAGTGAGCCATGGGAGCGCCAAAATTAATGATGCAGTTTGAATATATGGACGTCCTATTATCAACAAAGTGCACGAGGAGCAGTTGAGTACGGCACGTAAACGAGGAAGTAGAGTGGTTGTTGAAAAACATTAACGAGACGAGCAGAGTGGTGCCTCAGGCACCAGAGCGTCATGCAAGCAGACTGAGAGGGGAGATACGAGCAGGAAATGAAAACGAGTAAATGCCATTCAAGACAGGAGCGACTAGACCAGTAATAGAAAAGGAGTGATTCCGAAATAAAACAATTTGGCCTACGGAAGTCTTTTAAAATTGTCGACTTTATTCCTAAGTTCGAAATTTTGTGAGTGGGAGAGTTGTGAACCTTTTTATCCTCTGTTGGATAAATGATTCTATGTTTTATTTCTCCAATTAATAAATATTTCCACCAGCATCATGAAAGTAGCCAGACGGAGATGAGGAAATTTCAAGCATTGGTTGGAGACAGCGGGGACATACCTGAAGCGGATTGACAATAGGCTAAATATTTTAGCTGTGAAAGGAAATAGCATAGTGATGTGTCAGAAGGACAGGTGGGCCGCCTCAAATAGAAACGACGCGCAGTGAGACATGATGCTGGTATGTTCATTGTGATATTCGCGCCTAGAAGAAATATGATGCAGTAATGTGAGTGGCTGATGAGCAGGCTGGACACTCCTACGACGCCAAGATCTGCTATGAACCGCCAAATTACAGAAAATGTGAGAACCAATGAGAGAAGAATGCCTAGTTAACGCGGCAGGTCTAGCGTGGGCACGCTCGGCTAGCATTCACGCGGGAAATCGCCTAGACAAAATCTCTACGATCGATTCTAGGATTAATGAGCATATTCTTGACCTGTGCAATGTTACGAGTTCAGTGATATCTATTTCATTCCCGTACCACAATTATTTCGAGAAATTTTTACATAAATTCCCCCCCCCCCCATCGAGACCTAGGGCCAGTTCTTTTATAAGTGGCATGAAGAGCCAAGACATTGACGATTATTCTGAGCGTCTACGGGCGTAGTCGTCTTATTACTGTGTTCGTCTGCGGACAGAACGACTTCTATTTTGTGTGTCGTGGACACAGGTTGATTATTATTTTGTGTGTCTTGTCACACAGAAGTTATGGTAAAGTGTTAAATTCAGTGATAGATAGTCACAGTACTATATTGTAGGGGCAGTATCGTCGATAATTCGCCAACGAACTGTGACAGGGAAAGTAGTACCTGAACAGCGAATTTAGTAGTCAGATATCATGTGTATAATAATCTAATTTTTGAAGCAGCGCCAGAGATGACACCGACGACTACAGAGGAAGTTTGGAATTCTCAACACTCCGTCCAGATGGCTGAGATGAGATAGAACCATTCAGTTGGGAAATGGCAGCAGACGTTCTTTGACGGGTGACTACAAGAGAGATGAGTACAAATAATATTCTTTATTATTTGATAAATTAACTTATGGTTTATGGGACATATTTTTGTAAATACATTGCTTGCGTGATTAACGTAGTATACTTAGTTTTGGTCTGACACACTTTTGTATGGAAGCAGCTCGCACGAATGTAGTTAGTGGAAGGTTCTTGTTTTTGTATTGTGTTAACTAACGTAGCTATGTGAACGGCCGTGTTTGCATATGTTACGCAATGCGGTTAAAAACGTCTCTCGGAGATCTGTTGTGTTTCAGAAGTAGGACTGAATTAATGTAATTATACAGTAGATTGGAGGGTAATTAAATTGTTTTAGGATTTATTATTGATCAGATTCAGTGTGACTATTGCCGATTGGAGCAATGTAATTTGTGACGAAGAGTAATCAGCTCTATCGTAGGTTTTAAATATTGTGTTAAATGTTTTGTGAGCACCTATTCAGCAGACCTGTGTGAAAAAGCGTCATGTCAGTTCCAGATGTGTGTATGTGTGTATTTTTGTGGTATTACAAGCGGGAATTTCAGCTGAGACTGATTTCTGTCAGCTTGGTACCCGGTCCATATTGTATCCTTGCGAGGGCAATTGTGGATATGTGATTATGTCTGACCATATGTTGAGTTGGATGAGATTTTTGTTGCTGTTGATTCCGTGAGGTAACGGAACAGCTGGTCGGCTATTTATATACACTGGACTGGGACACGACAAGTATTTGAGGAAAGGGGGGAGATGTTTCACAAGGCTTTCTGAACGTGCAAAGCATGGTCATTAGTGAGGAGTGCTCGTTGGCTCCCTAATTACTTGAATTACAGATAAGAACTGATCAATGGTAAAAATTGCTGAAATAAATGGGAGTTGCCTACGAATCACGATAATCTTCGAAGCGTTACCTTAACATGCAGTTTCGTTCATATAAAGTAAACTTAGCAGGTCAGGCTTTTGTTGTTGTTGGTTTATTCCAGGTTTATTTTCATTTCTGTGACCCGTGAGTCATGTGCAATGCTATTTTTCCTTGTGTATTGAGCAATTGGCCAGTGGGTAGCTCATGTTGTTAAGTGCGTCTTCGCGCTAATGAGGATCTCAGAGAGATTCCTGTAAATAATAGATTTGTAGTGTGTGTCAGCATTAGAGTTTTTAAGGGTTTTTATTAATGTCATGCCCATATCAATAAACGTTGATTTACGTGATGATTGTTCGTGAGAACCGTGGCTGTTAACCCGTTGTGAACGAACGGTCATCCAAGTACTCATTTTCTCGTAGTTAGTCATCACGCGCACATAAAACTCAAATGCAAGGTAGTGGAACTAGGATCCACAATTTTATTATAAAGGGGGAGATCCATCTGACTCCTCAAAGTGTTAGATATTCCTGTCAGGGAATGATTCAGGGAGGATATACTTTTATTATTGTTTGTTTATTTTCATTTATGCACAATTAGTTATTAAATCTTGTTATTATCTTACGTCTTGTCTCCTTACTTTTTTAATTACAGTTTTTAACCTATGACACTTGCCTCAGTAAAGCACGTTGTTTGGCGGACGTAAACACCACACTATGAACTGAGCGCGACCCCTTGATCAAGATTCTTGCATAAAACACTGCTATTCTGAAGGGTTCAGTATGGACATTGTGTATGATGCAACCTAGAGCTAACCTGGCTGTTTATATGAACATTGTGTATGATGCACCCTAGAGCTAACCTGGCTGTTGGTATGAACATTGTGAATGATGCACCCTAGAGCTAACCTCGCTGTTGGTATGAACATAGTGTATGATGCACCCTAGAGCTAACCTCTCTGTTGGTATGAACATTGTGTATGATGCACCCTAGAGCTAACCTGGCTGTTGGTATGAACATTTTGTATGATGCACACTAGAGCTAACCTCGCTGTTTATATGAACATTGTGTATGATGCACCCAAGAACTAACCTGGCTGTTGGTATGAACATTGGGTGTGATGCACCCTAGAGCTAACCTCACTGTTGGTATGAACATTGTGTATGATGCACCCTAGAGCTAACCTCGCTGTTGGTATGAACATTGTGTATGATGCACCCTAGAGCTAACCTGGCTGTTGGTATGAACATTGTGTATGATGTACTCTAGAGATAACCTCGCTGTTGGTATGAACATTGTATATGAAGCACCCTAGAGCTAACCTGGCTGTTGGTATGAACATTGTGTATGATGCACTCTAGAGCTAACCTGGCTGTTGGTATGAACATTGTGTGTGATGCACCCTAGAGCTAACCTCGCTGTTTATATGAACATTGTGTATGATGCACCCTAGAGCTAACCTGGCTGTTCGAATGAACATTGTGTTAGATGCACCCTAGAGCTAACCTGGCTGTTTGTATGAACGTTGTGTATGATGCACTCTAGAGCTCACCTGGCTGTTGGTATGAACATTGTGTATGACGCACCCGATAGCTAACCTGGCTGTTGGTATGAACATTGTGTATGATGCACTCTAGAGCTAACCTGGCTGTTGGTATGAACATTGTGTATGATGCACTCTAGAGCTAACCTCGCTGTTGGTATGAACATTGTGTATGATGCACCCTAGAGCAAACCTGGCTGTTTATATGAACATTGTGTATGATGCACCCTAGAGCTAACCTGGCTGTTTATATGAACATTGTGTATGATGCACTCTAGAGCTAACCTCGCTGTTGGTATGAACATTGTGTATGATGCACCCTAGAGCTAACCTCGCTGTTTATATGAACATTGTGTATGATGCACCCTAGAGCCAACCTCGCTGTTGGTATGAACATTGTGTGTGATGCACCCTAGAGCTAACCTGGCTGTTTATATGAATATTGTGTATGATGCACCCTCGAGCTAACCTGGCTGTTGGTATGAACATTGTGTATGATGCACCCTTGAGCTAACCTGGCTGTTGGTATGAACATTGTGTATGTTGCACCCTAGAGCTAACCTCGCTGTTTATATGAACATTGTGTAAGATGCACCCTAGAGCTAACTTGGCTGTTGGTTTGAACATTGTGTATGTTGCACCCTAGAGCTAACCTCGCTGTTTATATGAACATTGTGTATGATGCACCCTAGAGCTAACCTGGCTGTTGGTATGAACATTGTGTGTGATGCACCCTAGAGCTAACCTCGCTGTTTATAGGAACATTGTGTGTGATGCACTCTAGAGCTAACCTGGCTGTTTATATGAACATGGTGTATGATGAACCCTAGAGCTAACCTGGCTGCTTATATGAACAATGTGTATGATGCACTCCAGAGCTAACCTGGCTGTTGGTATGAACATTATGTGTGATGCACCCTAGAGCAAACCTCGCTGTTTATATGAACATTGTGTATGTTGCACCCTAGAGCTAACCTCGCTATTTATAAGAACATTGTGTATGATGCACCCTAGAGCTAACCTGGCTGTTGGTATGAACATTGTGTGTGATGCACCCTAGAGCTAACCTCGCTGTTTATATGAACATTGTGTATGATACACCCTAGAGCTAACCTGGCTGTTGGTATGAACATTATGTGTGATGCACCCTAGAGCAAACCTCGCTGTTTATATGAACATTGTGTATGTTGCACCCTAGAGCTAACCTCGCTATTTATATGAACATTGTGTATGATGCACCCTAGAGCTAACCGGGCTGTTGGTATGAACATTGGGTATGATGCACCCTAGAGCTAACCTGGCTGTTCGTATGAACATTGTGTATGATGCACTCTAGAGCTAACCTGGCTGTTGGTATGAACATTGTGTATGCTGCACCCTAGAGCAAACCTGGCTGTTTATATGAACATTGTGTGTGATACACCCTAGAGCTAACCTGGCTGTTGGTATGAACATTATGTGTGATGCACCCTAGAGCTAACCTCGCTGTTTATATGAACATTGTGTATGATACACCCTAGAGCTAACCTGGCTGTTGGTATGAACATTATGTGTGATGCACCCTAGAGCAAACCTCGCTGTTTATATGAACATTGTGTATGTTGCACCCTAGAGCTAACCTCGCTATTTATATGAACATTGTGTATGATGCACCCTAGAGCTAACCTGGCTGTTGGTATGAACATTGTGTGTGATGCACCCTAGAGCTAACCTCGCTGTTTATATGAACATTGTGTATGATGCACCCTAGAGCTAACCTGGCTGCTGGAATGAACATTGTGTATGATGCACCCGAGAGCTAACCTGGCTGTTGGTATGAACATTGTGTATGATGCACCCTAGAACTAACCTCTCTGTTTATATGAACATTGCGTATGATGCACCCTAGAGCTAACCTGGCTGTTGGTATGAACATTGTGTATGATGCACCCTAGAGCTAACCTGGCTGTTGGTATGAACATTGTGTATGATGCACCCTAGAGCTAACCTGGCTGTTGGTATGAACATTGTGTATGATGCACTCTAGAGCTAACCTGGCTGTTGGTATGAACATTGTGTATGATGCACCCAAGAGCTATCCTCGCTGTTTATATGAACATTGTGTATGATGCACCCTAGAGCTAACCTGGCTGCTGGAATGAACATTGTGTATGATGCACCCAAGAGCTAACCTGGCTGTTGGTATGAACATTGTGTATGATGCACCCTAGAAATAACCTCGCTGTTTATACGAACATTGCGTATGATGCACTCTAGAGCAAACCTCGCTAGTGGTATGAACATTGTGTATGATGCACCCTAGAGCTAACCTCGCTGTTTATATGAACATTGTGTATGATGCACCCTAGAGCTAACCTGGCAGTTGGTATGAACATTGTGTATGATGCACCCTAGAGCTAACCTGGCTGTTGGTATGAACATTGTGTATGATGCACTCTAGAGCTAACCGGTCTGTTGGTATGAACATTGTGTATGATGCAATCTAGAGCTAACCTGGCTGTTGGTATGAACATTGTATATGATGCACTCTAGAGCTAACCTGGCTGTTCGTATGAACATTGTGTACGATGCACCTTAGAGCTAACCTGGCTGTTGGTATGAACATTGTGTATGATGCACCCTAGAGCTAACCTGGCTGTTGGTATGAACATTATGTATGATGCACCCTAGAGCTAACCTGGCTGTTGGTATGAACATTGGGAATGATGCACCCTAGAGCTAACCTCGCAGTTTATATGAACATTGTGTATGATGCACTCTAGAGCTAACCTGGCTGTTGGTATGAACATTGTGTATGATGCACCCTAGAGCTAACCTGGCTGTTGGTATGAACATTGGGTATGATGCACCCTAGAGCTAACCTCGCAGTTTATATGAACATTGTGTATGATGCACCCTAGAGCTAACCTGGCTGTTGGTATGAACATTGTGTGTGATGCACCCTAGAGCTAACCTGGCTGTTGGTATGAACATTGTGTATGATGCACCCTAGAGCTAACCTCGCTGTTGGTATGAACATTGTGTATGATGCACTCTAGAGCTAACCTGGCTGTTTTTATGAACATTGTGTATGATGCACCCTAGAGCTAACCTGGCTGTTGGTATGAACATTGTGTATGATGCACTCTAGAGCTAACCTGGCTGTTTATATGAACATTGTGTATGATGCACCCTAGAGCTAACCTGGCTGTTAGTATGAACATTGTGTATGTTGCACTCTAGAGCTAACCTGACTGTTTATATGAACATTGTGTATGATGCACCGTAGAGCTAACCTGGCTGTTTATATGAACATTGTGTATGATGCCCTCTAGAGCTAACCTGGTTGTTTAAATGAACATTGTGTATGATGCTCTCTAGAGCTAACCTGGCTGTTGGTATGAACATTGTGTATGATGCACTCTACAGCTAACCTGGCTGTTTATATGAACATTGAGTGTGATGCACTCTAGAGCTAACCTGGCTGTTAGTATGAACATTGTGTATGATGCACTCTAGAGCTAACCTGGCTGTTTATATGTACATTGTGTATGATGCACTATAGAGCAAACCTCGCTGTTTATATGAACATTGTGTATGATGCACTCTAGAGCTAACCTGACTGTTGGTATGAACATTGTGTATGAAGCACTCTAGAGCTATCCTGGCTGTTGGCATGAACATTGTGTATGATGCACCCTAGAACTAACCTGGCTGTTGGTATGAACATTGTGTATGATGCACTCTAGAACTAACCTGGCTGTTGGTATGAACATTGTGTATGATGCACTCCAGAGCTATCATTGCTGTTGGTATGAACATTATGTATGATGCACCCTAGAGCTAACCTCGCTGTTGGTATGAACATTGTGTGTGATGCACCCTAGAGCTAACCTGGCTGTTTATATGAATATTGTGTATGATGCACCCTAGAGCTAACCAGGCTGTTGGTATGAACATTGTGTATGATGCACCCTAGAGCTAACCTGGCTGTTGGTATGAACATTGTGTATGATGCACTCTAGAGCTAACCTGGCTGTTGGTATGAACATTGTGTATGTTGCACCCTAGAGCTGACCTCGCTGTTTATATGAACATTGTGTAAGATGCACCCTAGAGCTAACCTGGTTGTTGGTATGAACTTTGTGTATGTAGCACCCTAGAGCTAACTTCGCTGTTTATATGAACATTGTGTATGATTCACCCTAGAGCAAACCTGACTGTTGGTATGAACATTGTGTATGATGCACTCCAAGCTAACCTGGCTGTTGGTATGAACATTGTGTATGATGCACCCTAGAGCTAACCTCGCTGTTTATAGGAACATTGTGTGTGATGCACTCTAGAGCTAACCTGGCTGTTTATATGAACATTGTGTATGATGAACCCTAGAGCTAACCTGGCTGTTTATATGAACATTGTGTATGATGCACTCTAGAGCTAACCTGGCTGTTGGTATGAACATTGTGTATGATGCACACTAGAGCTAACCTGGCTGTTCGTATGAACATTGTGTATTATGCACTCTAGAGCTAACCTGGCTGTTGGTATGAACATTGTGTATGATGCACCCTAGAGCTAACCTGGCTGTTTATATGAACATTGTGTATGATGCACCCTAGAGCTAACCTGGCTGTTGGTATGAACATTGTGTGTGATGCACCCTAGAACAAACCTCGCTGTTTATATGAACATTGTGTATGATGCACTCTAGAGCTAACCTGGCTGTTGGTATGAACATTGTGTATGATGTACCCTAGAGCTAACCTCGCTGCTTATATGAACATTGTCTATGATCCACCCTTGAGCTAACCTGGCTGTTTATATGAACATTGCGTATGATGCACCCTAGAGCTAACCTGGCTGTTGGTATGAACATTGTGTGTGATGCACCCTATAGCTATCCTGGCTGTTGGTATGAACATTGTGTATGAGGCACCCTAGAACTAACCTGGCTGTTGGTATGAACATTGTGTATGATGCACCCTAGAACTAACCTCGCTGTTTATATGAACATTGTGTATGATGCACCCCAGAGCTAACCTGGTTGTTGCTATGAACATTGTGTATGATGCACCCTAGAGCTAACCTGGCTGTTGGTATGAACATTGTGTATGATGCACCCTAGAGCTAACCTGGCTGTTTATATGAACATTGTGTATGATGCACCCTAGAGCTATCCTGGCTGTTGGTATGAACATTGTGTATGAGGCACCCTAGAACTAACCTCGCTGTTGGAATGAACATCGTGTATGATGCACCCTAGAACTAACATCGCTGTTTATATGAACATTGTGTATGATGCACCCTAGAGCTAACCTGGCTGTTGGAATGAACATCGTGTATGATGCACCCTAGAACTAACATCGCTGTTTATATGAACATTGTGTATGATGAACCCTAGAGCTACCCTGGTTGTTTATATGAACATTGTGTATGATGCACTCTAGAGCTAACATTGCTGTTGGTATGAACATTGTGTATGATGCACCCTAGAGCAAACATCGCTGTTTATATGAACATTGTGTATAATGCACTCTAGAGCTAACCTGGCTGTTGGTATGAACATTGTGTATGATGCACCCTAGAGCTAACCTGGCTGTTGGTATGAACATTGTGTATGATGCACTCTAGAGCTAACCTGGCTGTTGGTATGAACATTGTGTATGATGCACCCTAGAGCTAACCTGGCTGTTGGTATGAACATTGTGTATGATGCACCCTAGAGCTAACCTGGCTGTTGGTATGAACATTGTGTATGATGCACCCTAGAGCTAACCTGGCTGTTGGTATGAACATTGTGTATGATGCACTCTAGAGCTAACCTCGCTGTTGGTATGAACATTGTGTATGATGCACTCTAGAGCTAACCTCGCTGTTGGTATGAACATTGTGTATGATGCACTCTAGAGCAAACCTCGCTGTTGGTATGAACATTGTGTATGATGCACTCTAGCGCTAACCTGGCTGTTGGTATGAACATTGTGTATGATGCATTCTAGATGCTAACCTGGCTGTAGGTATGAACATTGTGTACGATGCACCCTAGAGCTAACCTGGCTGTTGGTATTAACATTGTGCATGATGCACCCTAGAGCTATCATGGCTGTTGGTATGAACATTGTGTATGATGCACCCTAGAGCTAACCTGCCTGTTGGTATGAACATTGTGTATGATGCACCCTAGAGCTAACCTGGCTGTTGGTATGAACATTGTGAATGATGCACCCTAGAGCTAACCTCGCTGTTGGTATGAACATAGTGTATGATGCACCCTAGAGCTAACCTCTCTGTTGGTATGAACATTATGTATGATGCACCCTACAGCTTACCTGGCTGTTGGTATGAACATTGTGAATGATGCACCCTAGAGCTAACCTCGCTGTTGGTATGAACATAGTGTATGATGCACCCTAGAGCTAACCTCTCTGTTGGTATGAACATTGTGTATGATGCACCCTAGAGCTAACCTGGCTGTTGGTATGAACATTTTGTATGATGCACCCTAGAGCTAACCTCGCTGTTTATATGAACATTGTGTATGATGCATCCTAGAACTAACCTGGCTGTTGGTATGAACATTGGGTGTGATGCACCCTAGAGCTAACCTCACTGTTGGTATGAACATTGTGTATGATGCACCCTAGAGCTAACCTGGCTGTTGGTATGAACATTGTGTATGATGTACTCTAGAGATAATCTCGCTGTTGGTATGAACATTGTATATGAAGCACCCTAGAGCTAACCTGGCTGTTGGTATGAACATTGTGTATGATGCACTCTAGAGCTAACCTGGCTGTTGGTATGAACATTGTGTGTGATGCACCCTAGAGCTAACCTCGCTGTTTATATGAACATCGTGTATGATGCACCCTAGAGCTAACCTGGCTGTTCGAATGAACATTGTGTTAGATGCACCCTAGAGCTAACCTGGCTGTTTGTATGAACGTTGTGTATGATGCACTCTAGAGCTCACCTGGCTGTTGGTATGAACATTGTGTATGACGCACCCGATAGCTAACCTGGCTGTTGGTATGAACATTGTGTATGATGCACTCTAGAGCTAACCTGGCTGTTGGTATGAACATTGTGTATGATGCACTCTAGAGCTAACCTCGCTGTTGGTATGAACATTGTGTATGATGCACCCTAGAGCAAACCTGGCTGTTTATATGAACATTGTGTATGATGCACCCTAGAGCTAACCTGGCTGTTTATATGAACATTGTGTATGATGCACTCTAGAGCTAACCTCGCTGTTGGTATGAACATTGTGTATGATGCACCCTAGAGCTAACCTCGCTGTTTATATGAACATTGTGTATGATGCACCCTAGAGCCAACCTCGCTGTTGGTATGAACATTGTGTGTGATGCACCCTAGAGCTAACCTGGCTGTTTATATGAATATTGTGTATGATGCACCCTCGAGCTAACCTGGCTGTTGGTATGAACATTGTGTATGATGCACCCTTGAGCTAACCTGGCTGTTGGTATGAACATTGTGTATGTTGCACCCTAGAGCTAACCTCGCTGTTTATATGAACATTGTGTAAGATGCACCCTAGAGCTAACTTGGCTGTTGGTTTGAACATTGTGTATGTTGCACCCTAGAGCTAACCTCGCTGTTTATATGAACATTGTGTATGATGCACCCTAGAGCAAACCTGACTGTTGGTATGAACATTGTGTATGATGCACTCTATAGCTAACCTGGCTGTTGGTATGAACATTGTGTATGATGCACCCTAGAGCTAACCTCGCTGTTTATAGGAACATTGTGTGTGATGCACTCTAGAGCTAACCTGGCTGTTTATATGAACATGGTGTATGATGAACCCTAGAGCTAACCTGGCTGCTTATATGAACAATGTGTATGATACACTCCAGAGCTAACCTGGCTGTTGGTATGAACATTATGTGTCATGCACCCTAGAGCAAACCTCGCTGTTTATATGAACATTGTGTATGTTGCACCCTAGAGCTAACCTCGCTATTTATATGAACATTGTGTATGATGCACCCTAGAGCTAACCTGGCTGTTGGTATGAACATTGTGTGTGATGCACCCTAGAGCTAACCTCGCTGTTTATATGAACATTGTCTATGATACACCCTAGAGCTAACCTGGCTGTTGGTATGAACATTATGTGTGATGCACCCTAGAGCAAACCTCGCTGTTTATATGAACATTGTGTATGTTGCACCCTAGAGCTAACCTCGCTATTTATATGAACATTGTGAATGATGCACCCTAGAGCTAACCTGGCTGTTGGTATGAA
Organism: Meconema thalassinum; assembly: GCA_946902985.2. Classification (NCBI taxonomy): domain Eukaryota; kingdom Metazoa; phylum Arthropoda; class Insecta; order Orthoptera; family Tettigoniidae; genus Meconema; species Meconema thalassinum. The sequence goes on along the minus strand of OX336389.2, from coordinate 78,054,538 downwards.
CATTGGGTATGATGCACCCTAGAGCTAACCTGGCTGTTCGTATGAACATTGTGTATGATGCACTCCAGAGCTATCATTGCTGTTGGTATGAACATTATGTATGATGCACCCTAGAGCTAACCTCGCTGTTGGTATGAACATTGTGTGTGATGCACCCTAGAGCTAACCTGGCTGTTTATATGAATATTGTGTATGATGCACCCTAGAGCTAACCAGGCTGTTGGTATGAACATTGTGTATGATGCACCCTAGAGCTAACCTGGCTGTTGGTATGAACATTGTGTATGATGCACTCTAGAGCTAACCTGGCTGTTGGTATGAACATTGTGTATGTTGCACCCTAGAGCTGACCTCGCTGTTTATATGAACATTGTGTAAGATGCACCCTAGAGCTAACCTGGTTGTTGGTATGAACTTTGTGTATGTAGCACCCTAGAGCTAACTTCGCTGTTTATATGAACATTGTGTATGATTCACCCTAGAGCAAACCTGACTGTTGGTATGAACATTGTGTATGATGCACTCCAAGCTAACCTGGCTGTTGGTATGAACATTGTGTATGATGCACCCTAGAGCTAACCTCGCTGTTTATAGGAACATTGTGTGTGATGCACTCTAGAGCTAACCTGGCTGTTTATATGAACATTGTGTATGATGAACCCTAGAGCTAACCTGGCTGTTTATATGAACATTGTGTATGATGCACTCTAGAGCTAACCTGGCTGTTGGTATGAACATTGTGTATGATGCACACTAGAGCTAACCTGGCTGTTCGTATGAACATTGTGTATTATGCACTCTAGAGCTAACCTGGCTGTTGGTATGAACATTGTGTATGATGCACCCTAGAGCTAACCTGGCTGTTTATATGAACATTGTGTATGATGCACCCTAGAGCTAACCTGGCTGTTGGTATGAACATTGTGTGTGATGCACCCTAGAACAAACCTCGCTGTTTATATGAACATTGTGTATGATGCACTCTAGAGCTAACCTGGCTGTTGGTATGAACATTGTGTATGATGTACCCTAGAGCTAACCTCGCTGCTTATATGAACATTGTCTATGATCCACCCTTGAGCTAACCTGGCTGTTTATATGAACATTGCGTATGATGCACCCTAGAGCTAACCTGGCTGTTGGTATGAACATTGTGTGTGATGCACCCTATAGCTATCCTGGCTGTTGGTATGAACATTGTGTATGAGGCACCCTAGAACTAACCTGGCTGTTGGTATGAACATTGTGTATGATGCACCCTAGAACTAACCTCGCTGTTTATATGAACATTGTGTATGATGCACCCCAGAGCTAACCTGGTTGTTGCTATGAACATTGTGTATGATGCACCCTAGAGCTAACCTGGCTGTTGGTATGAACATTGTGTATGATGCACCCTAGAGCTAACCTGGCTGTTTATATGAACATTGTGTATGATGCACCCTAGAGCTATCCTGGCTGTTGGTATGAACATTGTGTATGAGGCACCCTAGAACTAACCTCGCTGTTGGAATGAACATCGTGTATGATGCACCCTAGAACTAACATCGCTGTTTATATGAACATTGTGTATGATGCACCCTAGAGCTAACCTCGCTGTTTATATGAACATTGTGTATGATGCACCCTAGAGCTAACCTGGCTGTTGGAATGAACATCGTGTATGATGCACCCTAGAACTAACATCGCTGTTTATATGAACATTGTGTATGATGAACCCTAGAGCTAACCTGGTTGTTTATATGAACATTGTGTATGATGCACTCTAGAGCTAACATTGCTGTTGGTATGAACATTGTGTATGATGCACCCTAGAGCAAACATCGCTGTTTATATGAACATTGTGTATAATGCACTCTAGAGCTAACCTGGCTGTTGGTATGAACATTGTGTATGATGCACCCTAGAGCTAACCTGGCTGTTGGTATGAACATTGTGTATGATGCACTCTAGAGCTAACCTGGCTGTTGGTATGAACATTGTGTATGATGCACCCTAGAGCTAACCTGGCTGTTGGTATGAACATTGTGTATGATGCACCCTAGAGCTAACCTGGCTGTTGGTATGAACATTGTGTATGATGCACCCTAGAGCTAACCTGGCTGTTGGTATGAACATTGTGTATGATGCACTCTAGAGCTAACCTCGCTGTTGGTATGAACATTGTGTATGATGCACTCTAGAGCTAACCTCGCTGTTGGTATGAACATTGTGTATGATGCACTCTAGAGCAAACCTCGCTGTTGGTATGAACATTGTGTATGATGCACTCTAGCGCTAACCTGGCTGTTGGTATGAACATTGTGTATGATGCATTCTAGATGCTAACCTGGCTGTAGGTATGAACATTGTGTACGATGCACCCTAGAGCTAACCTGGCTGTTGGTATTAACATTGTGCATGATGCACCCTAGAGCTATCCTGGCTGTTGGTATGAACATTGTGTATGATGCACCCTAGAGCTAACCTGCCTGTTGGTATGAACATTGTGTATGATGCACCCTAGAGCTAACCTGGCTGTTGGTATGAACATTGTGAATGATGCACCCTAGAGCTAACCTCGCTGTTGGTATGAACATAGTGTATGATGCACCCTAGAGCTAACCTCTCTGTTGGTATGAACATTATGTATGATGCACCCTACAGCTTACCTGGCTGTTGGTATGAACATTGTGAATGATGCACCCTAGAGCTAACCTCGCTGTTGGTATGAACATAGTGTATGATGCACCCTAGAGCTAACCTCTCTGTTGGTATGAACATTGTGTATGATGCACCCTAGAGCTAACCTGGCTGTTGGTATGAACATTTTGTATGATGCACCCTAGAGCTAACCTCGCTGTTTATATGAACATTGTGTATGATGCATCCTAGAACTAACCTGGCTGTTGGTATGAACATTGGGTGTGATGCACCCTAGAGCTAACCTCACTGTTGGTATGAACATTGTGTATGATGCACCCAAGAGCTAACCTCGCTGTTGGTATGAACATTGTGTATGATGCACCCTAGAGCTAACCTGGCTGTTGGTATGAACATTGTGTATGATGTACTCTAGAGATAATCTCGCTGTTGGTATGAACATTGTATATGAAGCACCCTAGAGCTAACCTGGCTGTTGGTATGAACATTGTGTATGATGCACTCTAGAGCTAACCTGGCTGTTGGTATGAACATTGTGTGTGATGCACCCTAGAGCTAACCTCGCTGTTTATATGAACATCGTGTATGATGCACCCTAGAGCTAACCTGGCTGTTCGAATGAACATTGTGTTAGATGCACCCTAGAGCTAACCTGGCTGTTTGTATGAACGTTGTGTATGATGCACTCTAGAGCTCACCTGGCTGTTGGTATGAACATTGTGTATGACGCACCCGATAGCTAACCTGGCTGTTGGTATGAACATTGTGTATGATGCACTCTAGAGCTAACCTGGCTGTTGGTATGAACATTGTGTATGATGCACTCTAGAGCTAACCTCGCTGTTGGTATGAACATTGTGTATGATGCACCCTAGAGCAAACCTGGCTGTTTATATGAACATTGTGTATGATGCACCCTAGAGCTAACCTGGCTGTTTATATGAACATTGTGTATGATGCACTCTAGAGCTAACCTCGCTGTTGGTATGAACATTGTGTATGATGCACCCTAGAGCTAACCTCGCTGTTTATATGAACATTGTGTATGATGCACCCTAGAGCCAACCTCGCTGTTGGTATGAACATTGTGTGTGATGCACCCTAGAGCTAACCTGGCTGTTTATATGAATATTGTGTATGATGCACCCTCGAGCTAACCTGGCTGTTGGTATGAACATTGTGTATGATGCACCCTTGAGCTAACCTGGCTGTTGGTATGAACATTGTGTATGTTGCACCCTAGAGCTAACCTCGCTGTTTATATGAACATTGTGTAAGATGCACTCTAGAGCTAACTTGGCTGTTGGTTTGAACATTGTGTATGTGGCACCCTAGAGCTAACCTCGCTGTTTATATGAACATTGTGTATGATGCACCCTAGAGCAAACCTGACTGTTGGTATGAACATTGTGTATGATGCACTCTATAGCTAACCTGGCTGTTGGTATGAACATTGTGTATGATGCACCCTAGAGCTAACCTCGCTGTTTATAGGAACATTGTGTGTGATGCACTCTAGAGCTAACCTGGCTGTTTATATGAACATGGTGTATGATGAACCCTAGAGCTAACCTGGCTGCTTATATGAACAATGTGTATGATACACTCCAGAGCTAACCTGGCTGTTGGTATGAACATTATGTGTCATGCACCCTAGAGCAAACCTCGCTGTTTATATGAACATTGTGTATGTTGCACCCTAGAGCTAACCTCGCTATTTATATGAACATTGTGTATGATGCACCCTAGAGCTAACCTGGCTGTTGGTATGAACATTGTGTGTGATGCACCCTAGAGCTAACCTCGCTGTTTATATGAACATTGTCTATGATACACCCTAGAGCTAACCTGGCTGTTGGTATGAACATTATGTGTGATGCACCCTAGAGCAAACCTCGCTGTTTATATGAACATTGTGTGTGTTGCACCCTAGAGCTAACCTCGCTATTTATATGAACATTGTGAATGATGCACCCTAGAGCTAACCTGGCTGTTGGTATGAACATTGGGTATGATGCACCCTAGAGCTAACCTGGCTGTTCGTATGAACATTGTGTATGATGCACTCTAGAGCTAACCTGGCTGTTGGTATGAACATTGTGTATGCTGCACCCTAGAGCAAACCTGGCTGTATATATGAACATTGTGTGTGATACACCCTAGAGCTAACCTGGCTGTTGGTATGAACATTATGTGTGATGCACCCTAGAGCAAACCTCGCTGTTTATATGAACATTGTGTATGTTGCACCCTAGAGCTAACCTCGCTATTTATATGAACATTGTTTATGATGCACCCTAGAGCTAACCTGGCTGTTGGTATGAACATTGTGTGTGATGCACCCTAGAGCTAACCTCGCTGTTTATATGAACATTGTGTATGATGCACCCTAGAGCTAACCTGGCTGCTGGAATGAACATTGTGTATGATGCACCCGAGAGCTAACCTGGCTGTTGGTATGAACATTGTGTATGATGCACCCTAGAACTAACCTCTCTGTTTATATGAACATTGCGTATGATGCACCCTAGAGCTAACCTGGCTGTTGGTATGAACATTGTGTATGATGCACCCTAGAGCTAACCTGGCTGTTGGTATGAACATTGTGTATGATGCACCCTAGAGCTAACCTGGCTGTTGGTATGAACATTGTGTATGATGCACTCTAGAGCTAACCTGGCTATTGGTATGAACATTGTGTATGATGCACCCAAGAGCTATCCTCGCTGTTTATATGAACATTGTGTATGATGCACCCTAGAGCTAACCTGGCTGCTGGAATGAACATTGTGTATGATGCACCCTAGAGCTAACCTGGCTGTTGGTATGAACATTGTGTATGATGCACCCTAGAAATAACCTCGCTGTTTATACGAACATTGCGTAAGATGCACTCTAGAGCAAACCTCGCTAGTGGTATGAACATTGTGTATGATGCACCCTAGAGCTAACCTCGCTGTTTATATGAACATTGTGTATGATGCACCCTAGAGCTAACCTGGCAGTTGGTATGAACATTGTGTATGATGCACCCTAGAGCTAACCTGGCTGTTGGTATGAACATTGTGTATGATGCACTCTAGAGCTAACCGGTCTGTTGGTATGAACATTGTGTATGATGCAATCTAGAGCTAACCTGGCTGTTGGTATGAACATTGTATATGATGCACTCTAGAGCTAACCTGGCTGTTCGTATGAACATTGTGTACGATGCACCTTAGAGCTAACCTGGCTGTTGGAATGAACATTGTGTATGATGCACCCTAGAGCTAACCTGGCGTTGGTATGAACATTATGTATGATGCACCCTAGAGCTAACCTGGCTGTTGGTATGAATATTGGGAATGATGCACCCTAGAGCTAACCTCGCAGTTTATATGAACATTGTGTATGATGCACTCTAGAGCTAACCTGGCTGTTGGTATGAACATTGTGTATGATGCACCCTAGAGCTAACCTGGCTGTTGGTATGAACATTGGGTATGATGCACCCTAGAGCTAACCTCGCAGTTTATATGAACATTGTGTATGATGCACCCTAGAGCTAACCTGGCTGTTGGTATGAACATTGTGTGTGATGCACCCTAGAGCTAACCTGGCTGTTGGTATGAACATTGTGTATGATGCACCCTAGAGCTAACCTCGCTGTTGGTATGAACATTGTGTATGATGCACTCTAGAGCTAACCTGGCAGTTTTTATGAACATTGTGTATGATGCACCCTAGAGCTAACCTGGCTGTTGGTATGAACATTGTGTATGATGCACTTTAGAGCTAACCTGGCTGTTTATATGAACATTGTGTATGATGCACCCTAGAGCTAACCTGGCTGTTAGTAAGAACATTGTGTATGTTGCACTCTAGAGCTAACCTGACTGTTTATATGAACATTGTGTATGATGCACCGTAGAGCTAACCTGGCTGTTTATATGAACATTGTGTATGATGCCCTCTAGAGCTAACCTGGTTGTTTATATGAACATTGTGTATGATGCTCTCTAGAGCTAACCTGGCTGTTGGTATGAACATTGTGTATGATGCACTCTACAGCTAACCTGGCTGTTTATATGAACATTGAGTGTGATGCACTCTAGAGCTAACCTGGCTGTTAGTATGAACATTGTGTATGATGCACTCTAGAGCTAACCTGGCTGTTTATATGTACATTGTGTATGATGCACTATAGAGCAAACCTCGCTGTTTATATGAACATTGTGTATGATGCACTCTAGAGCTAACCTGACTGTTGGTATGACCATTGTGTATGAAGCACTCTAGAGCTATCCTGGCTGTTGGCATGAACATTGTGTATGATGCACCCTAGAACTAACCTGGCTGTTGGTATGAACATTGTGTATGATGCACTCTAGAACTAACCTGGCTGTTGGTATGAACATTGTGTATGATGCACTCCAGAGCTATCATGGCTGTTGGTATGAACATTATGTATGATGCACCCTAGAGCTAACCTCGCTGTTGGTATGAACATTGTGTGTGATGCACCCTAGAGCTAACCTGGCTGTTTATATGAATATTGTGTATGATGCACCCTAGAGCTAACCAGGCTGTTGGTATGAACATTGTGTATGATGCACCCTAGAGCTAACCTGGCTGTTGGTATGAACATTGTGTATGATGCACTCTAGAGCTAACCTGGCTGTTGGTATGAACATTGTGTATGTTGCACCCTAGAGCTGACCTCGCTGTTTATATGAACATTGTGTAAGATGCACCCTAGAGCTAACCTGGTTGTTGGTATGAACTTTGTGTATGTAGCACCCTAGAGCTAACTTCGCTGTTTATATGAACATTGTGTATGATTCACCCTAGAGCAAACCTGACTGTTGGTATGAACATTGTGTATGATGCACTTCAAGCTAACCTGGCTGTTGGTATGAACATTGTGTATGATGCACCCTAGAGCTAACCTCGCTGTTTATAGGAACATTGTGTGTGATGCACTCTAGAGCTAACCTGGCTGTTTATATGAACATTGTGTATGATGAACCCTAGAGCTAACCTGGCTGTTTATATGAACATTGTGTATGATGCACTCTAGAGCTAACCTGGCTGTTGCTATGAACATTGTGTATGATGCACACTAGAGCTAACCTGGCTGTTCGTATGAACATTGTGTATTATGCACTCTAGAGCTAACCTGGCTGTTGGTATGAACATTGTGTATGATGCACCCTAGAGCTAACCTGGCTGTTTATATGAACATTGTGTATGATGCACCCTAGAGCTAACCTGGCTGTTGGTATGAACAATGTGTGTGATGCACCCTAGAACAAACCTCGCTGTTTATATGAACATTGTGTATGATGCACTCTAGAGCTAACCTGGCTGTTGGTATGAACATTGTGTATGATGTACCCTAGAGCTAACCTCGCTGCTTATATGAACATTGTCTATGATCCACCCTTGAGCTAACCTGGCTGTTTATATGAACATTGCGTATGATGCACCCTAGAGCTAACCTGGCTGTTGGTATGAACATTGTGTGTGATGCACCCTATAGCTATCCTGGCTGTTGGTATGAACATTGTGTATGAGGCACCCTAGAACTAACCTGGCTGTTGGTATGAACATTGTGTATGATGCACCCTAGAACTAACCTCGCTGTTTATATGAACATTGTGTATGATGCACCCCAGAGCTAACCTGGTTGTTGCTATGAACATTGTGTATGATGCACCCTAGAGCTAACCTGGCTGTTGGTATGAACATTGTGTATGATGCACCCTAGAGCTAACCTGGCTGTTTATATGAACATTGTGTATGATGCACCCTAGAGCTATCCTGGCTGTTGGTATGAACATTGTGTATGAGGCACCCTAGAACTAACCTCGCTGTTGGAATGAACATCGTGTATGATGCACCCTAGAACTAACATCGCTGTTTATATGAACATTGTGTATGATGCACCCTAGAGCTAACCTCGCTGTTTATATGAACATTGTGTATGATGCACCCTAGAGCTAACCTGGCTGTTGGAATGAACATCGTGTATGATGCACCCTAGAACTAACATCGCTGTTTATATGAACATTGTGTATGATGAACCCTAGAGCTAACCTGGTTGTTTATATGAACATTGTGTATGATGCACTCTAGAGCTAACATTGCTGTTGGTATGAACATTGTGTATGATGCACCCTAGAGCAAACCTCGCTGTTTATATGAACATTGTGTATAATGCACTCTAGAGCTAACCTGGCTGTTGGTATGAACATTGTGTATGATGCACCCTACAGCTAACCTGGCTGTTGGTATGAACATTGTGTATGATGCACTCTAGAGCTAACCTGGCTGTTGGTATGAACATTGTGTATGATGCACCCTAGAGCTAACCTGGCTGTTGGTATGAACATTGTGTATGATGCACCCTAGAGCTAACCTGGCTGTTGGTATGAACATTGTGTATGATGCACCCTAGAGCTAACCTGGCTGTTGGTATGAACATTGTGTATGATGCATTCTAGAGCTAACCTCGCTGTTGGTATGAACATTGTGTATGATGCACTCTAGAGCTAACCTCGCTGTTGGTATGAACATTGTGTATGATGCACTCTAGAGCAAACCTCGCTGTTGGTATGAACATTGTGTATGATGCACTCTAGCGCTAACCTGGCTGTTGGTATGAACATTGTGTATGATGCATTCTAGATGCTAACCTGGCTGTAGGTATGAACATTGGGTACGTTGCACCCTAGAGCTAACCTGGCTGTTGGTATTAACATTGTGCATGATGCACCCTAGAGCTATCCTGGCTGTTGGTATGAACATTGTGTATGATGCACCCTAGAGCTAACCTGCCTGTTGGTATGAACATTGTGTATGATGCACCCCAGAGCTAACCTGGCTGTTGGTATGAACATTGTGTATGATGCACTCTAGAGCTAACCTGGCTGCTGGAATGAACATTGTGCATGATTCACCCTAGAGCTAACCTGGCTGTTGGTATGAACATTGTGTATGATGCACCCTAGAACTAACCTCGCTGTTTATATGAGCATTGCGTATGATGCACCCTAGAGCAAACCTCGCTAGTGGTATGAACATTGTGTATGATGCACCCTAGAGCTAACCTCGCTGTTTATATGAACATTGTGTATGATGCACCCTAGAGCTAACCTGGCTGTTGGTATGAACATTGTGTATGATGCACCCTAGAGCTAACCTGGCTGTTGGTATGAACATTGTGTATGATGCACTCTAGAGCTAACCTGGCTGTTGGTATGAACATTGTGTATGATGCACCCTAGAGCTAACCTGGCTGTTGGTATGAACGTTGGGTATGATGCACCCTAGAGCTAACCTCGCTGTTTATATGAACATTGTGTATGATGCTCCCTAGAGCTAACCTGGCTGTTGTTATGAACATTGTGTGTGATGCACCCTAGAGCTAACCTGGCTGTTGGTATGAACTTTGTGTATGCTGCACCCTAGAGCAAACCTGGAGGTTTATATGAACATTGTGTGTGATACACCCTAGAGCTAACCTGGCTGTTGGTATGAACATTATGTGTGATGCACCCTAGAGCAAACCTCGCTGTTTATATGAACATTGTGTATGTTGCACCCTAGAGCTAACCTCGCTATTTATATGAACATTGTGTATGATGCACCCTAGAGCTAACCTGGCTGTTGGTATGAACATTGTGTATGATGCACCCTAGAGCTAACCTGGCTGTTGGTATGAACATTGTGTATGATGCACTCTAGAGCTAACCTGGCTGTTGGTATGAACATTGTGTATGATGCACCCAAGGGCTATCCTCGCTGTTTATATGAACATTGTGTATGATGCACCCTAGAGCTAACCTGGCTGCTGGAATGAACATTGTGTATGATGCACCCTAGAGCTAACCTGGCTGTTGGTATGAACATTGTGTATGATGCACTCTAGAGCTAACCTGGCTGTTTATATGAACATTGTGTATGATGCACCCTAGAGCTAACCTGGCTGTTAGTATGAACATTGTGTATGTTGCACTCTAGAGCTAACCTGACTGTTTATATGAACATTGTGTATGATGCACCGTAGAGCTAACCTGGCTGTTTAAATGAACATTGTGTATGATGCCCTCTAGAGCTAACCTGGTTGTTTATATGAACATTGTGTATGATGCACTCTAGAGCTAACCTGGCTGTTGGTATGAACATTGTGTATGATGCACTCTACATTAACCTGGCTGTTTATATGAACATTGAGTGTGATGCACTCTAGAGCTAACCTGGCTGTTAGTATGAACATTGTGTTAGATGCACCCTAGAGCTAACCTGGCTGTTTGTATGAACGTTGTGTATGATGCACTCTAGAGCTCACCTGGCTGTTTATATGAACATGGTGTATGATGAACCCTAGAGCTAACCTGGCTGCTTATATGAACAATGTGTATGATGCACTCCAGAGCTAACCTGGCTGTTGGTATGAACATTATGTGTGATGCACCCTAGAGCAAACCTCGCTGTTTATATGAACATTGTGTATGTTGCACCCTAGAGCTAACCTCTCTGTTTATATGAACATTGCGTATGATGCACCCTAGAGCTAACCTGGCTGTTGGTATGAACATTGTGTATGATGCACCCTAGAGCTAACCTGGCTGTTGGTATGAACATTGTGTATGATGCACTCTAGAGCTAACCTCGCTGTTGGTATGAACATTGTGTATGATGCACTCTAGAGCTAACCTCGCTGTTGGTATGAACATTGTGTATGATGCACTCTAGAGCAAACCTCGCTGTTGGTATGAACATTGTGTATGATGCACTCTAGCGCTAACCTGGCTGTTGGTATGAACATTGTGTATGATGCATTCTAGATGCTAACCTGGCTGTAGGTATGAACATTGTGTACGATGCACCCTAGAGCTAACCTGGCTGTTGGTATTAACATTGTGCATGATGCACCCTAGAGCTATCATGGCTGTTGGTATGAACATTGTGTATGATGCACCCTAGAGCTAACCTGCCTGTTGGTATGAACATTGTGTATGATGCACCCTAGAGCTAACCTGGCTGTTGGTATGAACATTGTGAATGATGCACCCTAGAGCTAACCTCGCTGTTGGTATGAACATAGTGTATGATGCACCCTAGAGCTAACCTCTCTGTTGGTATGAACATTATGTATGATGCACCCTACAGCTTACCTGGCTGTTGGTATGAACATTGTGAATGATGCACCCTAGAGCTAACCTCGCTGTTGGTATGAACATAGTGTATGATGCACCCTAGAGCTAACCTCTCTGTTGGTATGAACATTGTGTATGATGCACCCTAGAGCTAACCTGGCTGTTGGTATGAACATTTTGTATGATGCACCCTAGAGCTAACCTCGCTGTTTATATGAACATTGTGTATGATGCATCCTAGAACTAACCTGGCTGTTGGTATGAACATTGGGTGTGATGCACCCTAGAGCTAACCTCACTGTTGGTATGAACATTGTGTATGATGCACCCTAGAGCTAACCTGGCTGTTGGTATGAACATTGTGTATGATGTACTCTAGAGATAATCTCGCTGTTGGTATGAACATTGTATATGAAGCACCCTAGAGCTAACCTGGCTGTTGGTATGAACATTGTGTATGATGCACTCTAGAGCTAACCTGGCTGTTGGTATGAACATTGTGTGTGATGCACCCTAGAGCTAACCTCGCTGTTTATATGAACATCGTGTATGATGCACCCTAGAGCTAACCTGGCTGTTCGAATGAACATTGTGTTAGATGCACCCTAGAGCTAACCTGGCTGTTTGTATGAACGTTGTGTATGATGCACTCTAGAGCTCACCTGGCTGTTGGTATGAACATTGTGTATGACGCACCCGATAGCTAACCTGGCTGTTGGTATGAACATTGTGTATGATGCACTCTAGAGCTAACCTGGCTGTTGGTATGAACATTGTGTATGATGCACTCTAGAGCTAACCTCGCTGTTGGTATGAACATTGTGTATGATGCACCCTAGAGCAAACCTGGCTGTTTATATGAACATTGTGTATGATGCACCCTAGAGCTAACCTGGCTGTTTATATGAACATTGTGTATGATGCACTCTAGAGCTAACCTCGCTGTTGGTATGAACATTGTGTATGATGCACCCTAGAGCTAACCTCGCTGTTTATATGAACATTGTGTATGATGCACCCTAGAGCCAACCTCGCTGTTGGTATGAACATTGTGTGTGATGCACCCTAGAGCTAACCTGGCTGTTTATATGAATATTGTGTATGATGCACCCTCGAGCTAACCTGGCTGTTGGTATGAACATTGTGTATGATGCACCCTTGAGCTAACCTGGCTGTTGGTATGAACATTGTGTATGTTGCACCCTAGAGCTAACCTCGCTGTTTATATGAACATTGTGTAAGATGCACCCTAGAGCTAACTTGGCTGTTGGTTTGAACATTGTGTATGTTGCACCCTAGAGCTAACCTCGCTGTTTATATGAACATTGTGTATGATGCACCCTAGAGCAAACCTGACTGTTGGTATGAACATTGTGTATGATGCACTCTATAGCTAACCTGGCTGTTGGTATGAACATTGTGTATGATGCACCCTAGAGCTAACCTCGCTGTTTATAGGAACATTGTGTGTGATGCACTCTAGAGCTAACCTGGCTGTTTATATGAACATGGTGTATGATGAACCCTAGAGCTAACCTGGCTGCTTATATGAACAATGTGTATGATACACTCCAGAGCTAACCTGGCTGTTGGTATGAACATTATGTGTCATGCACCCTAGAGCAAACCTCGCTGTTTATATGAACATTGTGTATGTTGCACCCTAGAGCTAACCTCGCTATTTATATGAACATTGTGTATGATGCACCCTAGAGCTAACCTGGCTGTTGGTATGAACATTGTGTGTGATGCACCCTAGAGCTAACCTCGCTGTTTATATGAACATTGTCTATGATACACCCTAGAGCTAACCTGGCTGTTGGTATGAACATTATGTGTGATGCACCCTAGAGCAAACCTCGCTGTTTATATGAACATTGTGTATGTTGCACCCTAGAGCTAACCTCGCTATTTATATGAACATTGTGAATGATGCACCCTAGAGCTAACCTGGCTGTTGGTATGAACATTGGGTATGATGCACCCTAGAGCTAACCTGGCTGTTCGTATGAACATTGTGTATGATGCACTCCAGAGCTATCATTGCTGTTGGTATGAACATTATGTATGATGCACCCTAGAGCTAACCTCGCTGTTGGTATGAACATTGTGTGTGATGCACCCTAGAGCTAACCTGGCTGTTTATATGAATATTGTGTATGATGCACCCTAGAGCTAACCAGGCTGTTGGTATGAACATTGTGTATGATGCACCCTAGAGCTAACCTGGCTGTTGGTATGAACATTGTGTATGATGCACTCTAGAGCTAACCTGGCTGTTGGTATGAACATTGTGTATGTTGCACCCTAGAGCTGACCTCGCTGTTTATATGAACATTGTGTAAGATGCACCCTAGAGCTAACCTGGTTGTTGGTATGAACTTTGTGTATGTAGCACCCTAGAGCTAACTTCGCTGTTTATATGAACATTGTGTATGATTCACCCTAGAGCAAACCTGACTGTTGGTATGAACATTGTGTATGATGCACTCCAAGCTAACCTGGCTGTTGGTATGAACATTGTGTATGATGCACCCTAGAGCTAACCTCGCTGTTTATAGGAACATTGTGTGTGATGCACTCTAGAGCTAACCTGGCTGTTTATATGAACATTGTGTATGATGAACCCTAGAGCTAACCTGGCTGTTTATATGAACATTGTGTATGATGCACTCTAGAGCTAACCTGGCTGTTGGTATGAACATTGTGTATGATGCACACTAGAGCTAACCTGGCTGTTCGTATGAACATTGTGTATTATGCACTCTAGAGCTAACCTGGCTGTTGGTATGAACATTGTGTATGATGCACCCTAGAGCTAACCTGGCTGTTTATATGAACATTGTGTATGATGCACCCTAGAGCTAACCTGGCTGTTGGTATGAACATTGTGTGTGATGCACCCTAGAACAAACCTCGCTGTTTATATGAACATTGTGTATGATGCACTCTAGAGCTAACCTGGCTGTTGGTATGAACATTGTGTATGATGTACCCTAGAGCTAACCTCGCTGCTTATATGAACATTGTCTATGATCCACCCTTGAGCTAACCTGGCTGTTTATATGAACATTGCGTATGATGCACCCTAGAGCTAACCTGGCTGTTGGTATGAACATTGTGTGTGATGCACCCTATAGCTATCCTGGCTGTTGGTATGAACATTGTGTATGAGGCACCCTAGAACTAACCTGGCTGTTGGTATGAACATTGTGTATGATGCACCCTAGAACTAACCTCGCTGTTTATATGAACATTGTGTATGATGCACCCCAGAGCTAACCTGGTTGTTGCTATGAACATTGTGTATGATGCACCCTAGAGCTAACCTGGCTGTTGGTATGAACATTGTGTATGATGCACCCTAGAGCTAACCTGGCTGTTTATATGAACATTGTGTATGATGCACCCTAGAGCTATCCTGGCTGTTGGTATGAACATTGTGTATGAGGCACCCTAGAACTAACCTCGCTGTTGGAATGAACATCGTGTATGATGCACCCTAGAACTAACATCGCTGTTTATATGAACATTGTGTATGATGCACCCTAGAGCTAACCTCGCTGTTTATATGAACATTGTGTATGATGCACCCTAGAGCTAACCTGGCTGTTGGAATGAACATCGTGTATGATGCACCCTAGAACTAACATCGCTGTTTATATGAACATTGTGTATGATGAACCCTAGAGCTAACCTGGTTGTTTATATGAACATTGTGTATGATGCACTCTAGAGCTAACATTGCTGTTGGTATGAACATTGTGTATGATGCACCCTAGAGCAAACATCGCTGTTTATATGAACATTGTGTATAATGCACTCTAGAGCTAACCTGGCTGTTGGTATGAACATTGTGTATGATGCACCCTAGAGCTAACCTGGCTGTTGGTATGAACATTGTGTATGATGCACTCTAGAGCTAACCTGGCTGTTGGTATGAACATTGTGTATGATGCACCCTAGAGCTAACCTGGCTGTTGGTATGAACATTGTGTATGATGCACCCTAGAGCTAACCTGGCTGTTGGTATGAACATTGTGTATGATGCACCCTAGAGCTAACCTGGCTGTTGGTATGAACATTGTGTATGATGCACTCTAGAGCTAACCTCGCTGTTGGTATGAACATTGTGTATGATGCACTCTAGAGCTAACCTCGCTGTTGGTATGAACATTGTGTATGATGCACTCTAGAGCAAACCTCGCTGTTGGTATGAACATTGTGTATGATGCACTCTAGCGCTAACCTGGCTGTTGGTATGAACATTGTGTATGATGCATTCTAGATGCTAACCTGGCTGTAGGTATGAACATTGTGTACGATGCACCCTAGAGCTAACCTGGCTGTTGGTATTAACATTGTGCATGATGCACCCTAGAGCTATCCTGGCTGTTGGTATGAACATTGTGTATGATGCACCCTAGAGCTAACCTGCCTGTTGGTATGAACATTGTGTATGATGCACCCTAGAGCTAACCTGGCTGTTGGTATGAACATTGTGAATGATGCACCCTAGAGCTAACCTCGCTGTTGGTATGAACATAGTGTATGATGCACCCTAGAGCTAACCTCTCTGTTGGTATGAACATTATGTATGATGCACCCTACAGCTTACCTGGCTGTTGGTATGAACATTGTGAATGATGCACCCTAGAGCTAACCTCGCTGTTGGTATGAACATAGTGTATGATGCACCCTAGAGCTAACCTCTCTGTTGGTATGAACATTGTGTATGATGCACCCTAGAGCTAACCTGGCTGTTGGTATGAACATTTTGTATGATGCACCCTAGAGCTAACCTCGCTGTTTATATGAACATTGTGTATGATGCATCCTAGAACTAACCTGGCTGTTGGTATGAACATTGGGTGTGATGCACCCTAGAGCTAACCTCACTGTTGGTATGAACATTGTGTATGATGCACCCAAGAGCTAACCTCGCTGTTGGTATGAACATTGTGTATGATGCACCCTAGAGCTAACCTGGCTGTTGGTATGAACATTGTGTATGATGTACTCTAGAGATAATCTCGCTGTTGGTATGAACATTGTATATGAAGCACCCTAGAGCTAACCTGGCTGTTGGTATGAACATTGTGTATGATGCACTCTAGAGCTAACCTGGCTGTTGGTATGAACATTGTGTGTGATGCACCCTAGAGCTAACCTCGCTGTTTATATGAACATCGTGTATGATGCACCCTAGAGCTAACCTGGCTGTTCGAATGAACATTGTGTTAGATGCACCCTAGAGCTAACCTGGCTGTTTGTATGAACGTTGTGTATGATGCACTCTAGAGCTCACCTGGCTGTTGGTATGAACATTGTGTATGACGCACCCGATAGCTAACCTGGCTGTTGGTATGAACATTGTGTATGATGCACTCTAGAGCTAACCTGGCTGTTGGTATGAACATTGTGTATGATGCACTCTAGAGCTAACCTCGCTGTTGGTATGAACATTGTGTATGATGCACCCTAGAGCAAACCTGGCTGTTTATATGAACATTGTGTATGATGCACCCTAGAGCTAACCTGGCTGTTTATATGAACATTGTGTATGATGCACTCTAGAGCTAACCTCGCTGTTGGTATGAACATTGTGTATGATGCACCCTAGAGCTAACCTCGCTGTTTATATGAACATTGTGTATGATGCACCCTAGAGCCAACCTCGCTGTTGGTATGAACATTGTGTGTGATGCACCCTAGAGCTAACCTGGCTGTTTATATGAATATTGTGTATGATGCACCCTCGAGCTAACCTGGCTGTTGGTATGAACATTGTGTATGATGCACCCTTGAGCTAACCTGGCTGTTGGTATGAACATTGTGTATGTTGCACCCTAGAGCTAACCTCGCTGTTTATATGAACATTGTGTAAGATGCACCCTAGAGCTAACTTGGCTGTTGGTTTGAACATTGTGTATGTGGCACCCTAGAGCTAACCTCGCTGTTTATATGAACATTGTGTATGATGCACCCTAGAGCAAACCTGACTGTTGGTATGAACATTGTGTATGATGCACTCTATAGCTAACCTGGCTGTTGGTATGAACATTGTGTATGATGCACCCTAGAGCTAACCTCGCTGTTTATAGGAACATTGTGTGTGATGCACTCTAGAGCTAACCTGGCTGTTTATATGAACATGGTGTATGATGAACCCTAGAGCTAACCTGGCTGCTTATATGAACAATGTGTATGATACACTCCAGAGCTAACCTGGCTGTTGGTATGAACATTATGTGTCATGCACCCTAGAGCAAACCTCGCTGTTTATATGAACATTGTGTATGTTGCACCCTAGAGCTAACCTCGCTATTTATATGAACATTGTGTATGATGCACCCTAGAGCTAACCTGGCTGTTGGTATGAACATTGTGTGTGATGCACCCTAGAGCTAACCTCGCTGTTTATATGAACATTGTCTATGATACACCCTAGAGCTAACCTGGCTGTTGGTATGAACATTATGTGTGATGCACCCTAGAGCAAACCTCGCTGTTTATATGAACATTGTGTATGTTGCACCCTAGAGCTAACCTCGCTATTTATATGAACATTGTGAATGATGCACCCTAGAGCTAACCTGGCTGTTGGTATGAACATTGGGTATGATGCACCCTAGAGCTAACCTGGCTGTTCGTATGAACATTGTGTATGATGCACTCTAGAGCTAACCTGGCTGTTGGTATGAACATTGTGTATGCTGCACCCTAGAGCAAACCTGGCTGTATATATGAACATTGTGTGTGATACACCCTAGAGCTAACCTGGCTGTTGGTATGAACATTATGTGTGATGCACCCTAGAGCAAACCTCGCTGTTTATATGAACATTGTGTATGTTGCACCCTAGAGCTAACCTCGCTATTTATATGAACATTGTTTATGATGCACCCTAGAGCTAACCTGGCTGTTGGTATGAACATTGTGTGTGATGCACCCTAGAGCTAACCTCGCTGTTTATATGAACATTGTGTATGATGCACCCTAGAGCTAACCTGGCTGCTGGAATGAACATTGTGTATGATGCACCCGAGAGCTAACCTGGCTGTTGGTATGAACATTGTGTATGATGCACCCTAGAACTAACCTCTCTGTTTATATGAACATTGCGTATGATGCACCCTAGAGCTAACCTGGCTGTTGGTATGAACATTGTGTATGATGCACCCTAGAGCTAACCTGGCTGTTGGTATGAACATTGTGTATGATGCACCCTAGAGCTAACCTGGCTGTTGGTATGAACATTGTGTATGATGCACTCTAGAGCTAACCTGGCTATTGGTATGAACATTGTGTATGATGCACCCAAGAGCTATCCTCGCTGTTTATATGAACATTGTGTATGATGCACCCTAGAGCTAACCTGGCTGCTGGAATGAACATTGTGTATGATGCACCCTAGAGCTAACCTGGCTGTTGGTATGAACATTGTGTATGATGCACCCTAGAAATAACCTCGCTGTTTATACGAACATTGCGTAAGATGCACTCTAGAGCAAACCTCGCTAGTGGTATGAACATTGTGTATGATGCACCCTAGAGCTAACCTCGCTGTTTATATGAACATTGTGTATGATGCACCCTAGAGCTAACCTGGCAGTTGGTATGAACATTGTGTATGATGCACCCTAGAGCTAACCTGGCTGTTGGTATGAACATTGTGTATGATGCACTCTAGAGCTAACCGGTCTGTTGGTATGAACATTGTGTATGATGCAATCTAGAGCTAACCTGGCTGTTGGTATGAACATTGTATATGATGCACTCTAGAGCTAACCTGGCTGTTCGTATGAACATTGTGTACGATGCACCTTAGAGCTAACCTGGCTGTTGGAATGAACATTGTGTATGATGCACCCTAGAGCTAACCTGGCGTTGGTATGAACATTATGTATGATGCACCCTAGAGCTAACCTGGCTGTTGGTATGAATATTGGGAATGATGCACCCTAGAGCTAACCTCGCAGTTTATATGAACATTGTGTATGATGCACTCTAGAGCTAACCTGGCTGTTGGTATGAACATTGTGTATGATGCACCCTAGAGCTAACCTGGCTGTTGGTATGAACATTGGGTATGATGCACCCTAGAGCTAACCTCGCAGTTTATATGAACATTGTGTATGATGCACCCTAGAGCTAACCTGGCTGTTGGTATGAACATTGTGTGTGATGCACCCTAGAGCTAACCTGGCTGTTGGTATGAACATTGTGTATGATGCACCCTAGAGCTAACCTCGCTGTTGGTATGAACATTGTGTATGATGCACTCTAGAGCTAACCTGGCAGTTTTTATGAACATTGTGTATGATGCACCCTAGAGCTAACCTGGCTGTTGGTATGAACATTGTGTATGATGCACTTTAGAGCTAACCTGGCTGTTTATATGAACATTGTGTATGATGCACCCTAGAGCTAACCTGGCTGTTAGTAAGAACATTGTGTATGTTGCACTCTAGAGCTAACCTGACTGTTTATATGAACATTGTGTATGATGCACCGTAGAGCTAACCTGGCTGTTTATATGAACATTGTGTATGATGCCCTCTAGAGCTAACCTGGTTGTTTATATGAACATTGTGTATGATGCTCTCTAGAGCTAACCTGGCTGTTGGTATGAACATTGTGTATGATGCACTCTACAGCTAACCTGGCTGTTTATATGAACATTGAGTGTGATGCACTCTAGAGCTAACCTGGCTGTTAGTATGAACATTGTGTATGATGCACTCTAGAGCTAACCTGGCTGTTTATATGTACATTGTGTATGATGCACTATAGAGCAAACCTCGCTGTTTATATGAACATTGTGTATGATGCACTCTAGAGCTAACCTGACTGTTGGTATGACCATTGTGTATGAAGCACTCTAGAGCTATCCTGGCTGTTGGCATGAACATTGTGTATGATGCACCCTAGAACTAACCTGGCTGTTGGTATGAACATTGTGTATGATGCACTCTAGAACTAACCTGGCTGTTGGTATGAACATTGTGTATGATGCACTCCAGAGCTATCATGGCTGTTGGTATGAACATTATGTATGATGCACCCTAGAGCTAACCTCGCTGTTGGTATGAACATTGTGTGTGATGCACCCTAGAGCTAACCTGGCTGTTTATATGAATATTGTGTATGATGCACCCTAGAGCTAACCAGGCTGTTGGTATGAACATTGTGTATGATGCACCCTAGAGCTAACCTGGCTGTTGGTATGAACATTGTGTATGATGCACTCTAGAGCTAACCTGGCTGTTGGTATGAACATTGTGTATGTTGCACCCTAGAGCTGACCTCGCTGTTTATATGAACATTGTGTAAGATGCACCCTAGAGCTAACCTGGTTGTTGGTATGAACTTTGTGTATGTAGCACCCTAGAGCTAACTTCGCTGTTTATATGAACATTGTGTATGATTCACCCTAGAGCAAACCTGACTGTTGGTATGAACATTGTGTATGATGCACTTCAAGCTAACCTGGCTGTTGGTATGAACATTGTGTATGATGCACCCTAGAGCTAACCTCGCTGTTTATAGGAACATTGTGTGTGATGCACTCTAGAGCTAACCTGGCTGTTTATATGAACATTGTGTATGATGAACCCTAGAGCTAACCTGGCTGTTTATATGAACATTGTGTATGATGCACTCTAGAGCTAACCTGGCTGTTGCTATGAACATTGTGTATGATGCACACTAGAGCTAACCTGGCTGTTCGTATGAACATTGTGTATTATGCACTCTAGAGCTAACCTGGCTGTTGGTATGAACATTGTGTATGATGCACCCTAGAGCTAACCTGGCTGTTTATATGAACATTGTGTATGATGCACCCTAGAGCTAACCTGGCTGTTGGTATGAACAATGTGTGTGATGCACCCTAGAACAAACCTCGCTGTTTATATGAACATTGTGTATGATGCACTCTAGAGCTAACCTGGCTGTTGGTATGAACATTGTGTATGATGTACCCTAGAGCTAACCTCGCTGCTTATATGAACATTGTCTATGATCCACCCTTGAGCTAACCTGGCTGTTTATATGAACATTGCGTATGATGCACCCTAGAGCTAACCTGGCTGTTGGTATGAACATTGTGTGTGATGCACCCTATAGCTATCCTGGCTGTTGGTATGAACATTGTGTATGAGGCACCCTAGAACTAACCTGGCTGTTGGTATGAACATTGTGTATGATGCACCCTAGAACTAACCTCGCTGTTTATATGAACATTGTGTATGATGCACCCCAGAGCTAACCTGGTTGTTGCTATGAACATTGTGTATGATGCACCCTAGAGCTAACCTGGCTGTTGGTATGAACATTGTGTATGATGCACCCTAGAGCTAACCTGGCTGTTTATATGAACATTGTGTATGATGCACCCTAGAGCTATCCTGGCTGTTGGTATGAACATTGTGTATGAGGCACCCTAGAACTAACCTCGCTGTTGGAATGAACATCGTGTATGATGCACCCTAGAACTAACATCGCTGTTTATATGAACATTGTGTATGATGCACCCTAGAGCTAACCTCGCTGTTTATATGAACATTGTGTATGATGCACCCTAGAGCTAACCTGGCTGTTGGAATGAACATCGTGTATGATGCACCCTAGAACTAACATCGCTGTTTATATGAACATTGTGTATGATGAACCCTAGAGCTAACCTGGTTGTTTATATGAACATTGTGTATGATGCACTCTAGAGCTAACATTGCTGTTGGTATGAACATTGTGTATGATGCACCCTAGAGCAAACCTCGCTGTTTATATGAACATTGTGTATAATGCACTCTAGAGCTAACCTGGCTGTTGGTATGAACATTGTGTATGATGCACCCTACAGCTAACCTGGCTGTTGGTATGAACATTGTGTATGATGCACTCTAGAGCTAACCTGGCTGTTGGTATGAACATTGTGTATGATGCACCCTAGAGCTAACCTGGCTGTTGGTATGAACATTGTGTATGATGCACCCTAGAGCTAACCTGGCTGTTGGTATGAACATTGTGTATGATGCACCCTAGAGCTAACCTGGCTGTTGGTATGAACATTGTGTATGATGCATTCTAGAGCTAACCTCGCTGTTGGTATGAACATTGTGTATGATGCACTCTAGAGCTAACCTCGCTGTTGGTATGAACATTGTGTATGATGCACTCTAGAGCAAACCTCGCTGTTGGTATGAACATTGTGTATGATGCACTCTAGCGCTAACCTGGCTGTTGGTATGAACATTGTGTATGATGCATTCTAGATGCTAACCTGGCTGTAGGTATGAACATTGGGTACGTTGCACCCTAGAGCTAACCTGGCTGTTGGTATTAACATTGTGCATGATGCACCCTAGAGCTATCCTGGCTGTTGGTATGAACATTGTGTATGATGCACCCTAGAGCTAACCTGCCTGTTGGTATGAACATTGTGTATGATGCACCCCAGAGCTAACCTGGCTGTTGGTATGAACATTGTGTATGATGCACTCTAGAGCTAACCTGGCTGCTGGAATGAACATTGTGCATGATTCACCCTAGAGCTAACCTGGCTGTTGGTATGAACATTGTGTATGATGCACCCTAGAACTAACCTCGCTGTTTATATGAGCATTGCGTATGATGCACCCTAGAGCAAACCTCGCTAGTGGTATGAACATTGTGTATGATGCACCCTAGAGCTAACCTCGCTGTTTATATGAACATTGTGTATGATGCACCCTAGAGCTAACCTGGCTGTTGGTATGAACATTGTGTATGATGCACCCTAGAGCTAACCTGGCTGTTGGTATGAACATTGTGTATGATGCACTCTAGAGCTAACCTGGCTGTTGGTATGAACATTGTGTATGATGCACCCTAGAGCTAACCTGGCTGTTGGTATGAACGTTGGGTATGATGCACCCTAGAGCTAACCTCGCTGTTTATATGAACATTGTGTATGATGCTCCCTAGAGCTAACCTGGCTGTTGTTATGAACATTGTGTGTGATGCACCCTAGAGCTAACCTGGCTGTTGGTATGAACTTTGTGTATGCTGCACCCTAGAGCAAACCTGGAGGTTTATATGAACATTGTGTGTGATACACCCTAGAGCTAACCTGGCTGTTGGTATGAACATTATGTGTGATGCACCCTAGAGCAAACCTCGCTGTTTATATGAACATTGTGTATGTTGCACCCTAGAGCTAACCTCGCTATTTATATGAACATTGTGTATGATGCACCCTAGAGCTAACCTGGCTGTTGGTATGAACATTGTGTATGATGCACCCTAGAGCTAACCTGGCTGTTGGTATGAACATTGTGTATGATGCACTCTAGAGCTAACCTGGCTGTTGGTATGAACATTGTGTATGATGCACCCAAGGGCTATCCTCGCTGTTTATATGAACATTGTGTATGATGCACCCTAGAGCTAACCTGGCTGCTGGAATGAACATTGTGTATGATGCACCCTAGAGCTAACCTGGCTGTTGGTATGAACATTGTGTATGATGCACTCTAGAGCTAACCTGGCTGTTTATATGAACATTGTGTATGATGCACCCTAGAGCTAACCTGGCTGTTAGTATGAACATTGTGTATGTTGCACTCTAGAGCTAACCTGACTGTTTATATGAACATTGTGTATGATGCACCGTAGAGCTAACCTGGCTGTTTAAATGAACATTGTGTATGATGCCCTCTAGAGCTAACCTGGTTGTTTATATGAACATTGTGTATGATGCACTCTAGAGCTAACCTGGCTGTTGGTATGAACATTGTGTATGATGCACTCTACATTAACCTGGCTGTTTATATGAACATTGAGTGTGATGCACTCTAGAGCTAACCTGGCTGTTAGTATGAACATTGTGTATGATGCACTCTAGAGCTAACCTGGCTGTTTATATGTACATTGTGTATGATGCACTATAGAGCAAACCTCGCTGTTTATATGAACATTGTGTATGATGCACTCTAGAGCTAACCTGACTGTTGGTATGAACATTGTGTATGAAGCACTCTAGAGCTATCCTGGCTGTTGGCATGAACATTGTGTATGATGCACCCTAGAACTAACCTGGCTGTTGGTATGAACATTGTGTATGATGCACTCTAGAACTAACCTGGCTGTTGGTATGAACATTGTGTATGATGCACTCCAGAGCTATCATGGCTGTTGGTATGAACATTATGTATGATGCACCCTAGAGCTAACCTCGCTGTTGGTATGAACATTGTGTGTGATGCACCCTAGAGCTAACCTGGCTGTTTATATGAATATTGTGTATGATGCACCCTAGAGCTAACCAGGCTGTTGGTATGAACATTGTGTATGATGCACCCTAGAGCTAACCTGGCTGTTGGTATGAACATTGTGTATGATGCACTCTAGAGCTAACCTGGCTGTTGGTATGAACATTGTGTATGTTGCACCCTAGAGCTGATCTCGCTGTTTATATGAACATTGTGTATGATGCACCCTAGAGCTATCCTGGCTGTTGGTATGAACATTGTGTATGAGGCACCCTAGAACTAACCTCGCTGTTGGAATGAACATCGTGTATGATGCACCCTAGAACTAACATCGCTGTTTATATGAACATTGTGTATGATGCACCCTAGAGCTAACCTCGCTGTTTATATGAACATTGTGTATGATGCACTCCAGGTGTCCATATCTTGGCGTCGTAGGAGTGTCCAGCCTGCTCATCAGCCACTCACATTACTGCATCATATTTCTTCTAGGCGCGAATATCACAATGAACATACCAGCATCATGTCTCACTGCGCGTCGTTTCTATTTGAGGCGGCCCACCTGTCCTTCTGACACATCACTATGCTATTTCCTTTCACAGCTAAAATATTTAGCCTATTGTCAATCCGCTTCAGGTATGTCCCCGCTGTCTCCAACCAATGCTTGAAATTTCCTCATCTCCGTCTGGCTACTTTCATGATGCTGGTGGAAATATTTATTAATTGGAGAAATAAAACATAGAATCATTTATCCAACAGAGGATAAAAAGGTTCACAACTCTCCCACTCACAAAATTTCGAACTTAGGAATAAAGTCGACAATTTTAAAAGACTTCCGTAGGCCAAATTGTTTTATTTCGGAATCACTCCTTTTCTATTACTGGTCTAGTCGCTCCTGTCTTGAATGGCATTTACTCGTTTTCATTTCCTGCTCGTATCTCCCCTCTCAGTCTGCTTGCATGACGCTCTGGTGCCTGAGGCACCACTCTGCTCGTCTCGTTAATGTTTTTCAACAACCACTCTACTTCCTCGTTTACGTGCCGTACTCAACTGCTCCTCGTGCACTTTGTTGATAATAGGACGTCCATATATTCAAACTGCATCATTAATTTTGGCGCTCCCATGGCTCACTTCGACGATACTTTTTTAGGTTGGCAGCGTTGTAGACTGACATTGTTCCTGTACTCAACTCTTTCACTCTGTAAGCATTGTTTCCAAGGTTTCTTACGATAGAATAGGGTCCTATGAACTTTTCACAGAATTTACTGAAGATTTTCTTCTCCGGGTCCGATGTAGCAGGTCGTTTCACCAAAACGAGCTGGTTGATTTCAAGATCCCTGTGAAACCTCTTATTTCTTACTCGCCGTAATCTGCGGTCTGCTTGTTTTCTCATGTAGGCTCTCGTCCTCTCAATTCGCAAGTCAGGTGCTATCATTGGATCTTGTGGACAGTTAATGATGCTTTTCCACGTTCTTACTGGATACTCGTTCTTGTGTAGGACCATAGGGATTTGTCCTGTTGACTCGTGCCTGGTAGAATTCATGCATGTCTCTACATCCTTAATCTTATCGACCCATTTGTGGTGTTCGTTCTGAATGAAGATCCTCAAATATGAAGTTACACACTTAATTGCTCTTTCACTTGGATTTGCTTGAGCATGTCGGATACTGCTTAAAACGTGTTTTATACCCATATCTTCCATACCTTTCTTGAATTCGGCGCTTGTGAAATAACTGCCATGGTCTGATAATATAAACTCTGGTTTTCCAAGGATTGGAATAACTCTATTTCGAATGCGACTGAGTACCTGCTTCGATGTCGTTTTCTGAATAGGGCATAGTACTACAAATTTAGAAAATACATCAATGCACACTAGCAAATGACGGCAACCTCGCCTTCCCTTCGGGATTGGACCGAAACAGTCGAGTGCCAGTAGCTCACATGGTTTCTGAGGTAGCAATGGTCTGGGATACTGCCGCATTAAGTAATTATTGGGC
This sequence comes from Meconema thalassinum, assembly GCA_946902985.2. Lineage (NCBI taxonomy): Eukaryota > Metazoa > Arthropoda > Insecta > Orthoptera > Tettigoniidae > Meconema > Meconema thalassinum. Next base: position 78,027,499 of record OX336389.2, on the reverse strand, counting down.
TTTGTCCTCTGACACGGATCACAAGTTGTAATGACGTCACATATAGTTGTTCTCATACGTGGCCATGTAAATGTCTCTCCTATCGTCGCTTCGCACTTATCTACGTCCACATGACCGTAACTTTCGTGCGTATGCCATGTCAATCCTCGTTGTAACGATGCAGGTACTAATATGCGTAACTTGGTGTGGTCACTATCTACCCATTTGTGCAGCAAATTGTTGACATAAACATATCTTCCTTCTTTGGCTTTCGCTTCTCGAAATGCAGGTGTTCCTGTAGGTAGTTGCTTTCTGAAGTATTGAATTAAAAGCATCATCCATGGTTCCGCTTCCTGTTCTCGCTGTATCTCACGTAACTCCTCCAAGAATTCCCGGTCCTTCGGTGTTAACTCCAAGTGTTGTACCATCGCTGTTTCTTCATTATCAGGCTCTGGGTTCCTGCTGAGTGCATCTGGTATCACGTTCATCTTCCCTGGGCAATGTTCAATCTCAATGTTGAACTGCTGAATATATATAGACCAACGTGTCACACGTTCGCTTGCCATCGACGTCTTAAACAAGAATGTTAGTGCCTTGTGGTCGGTCCTGACAACAATCGGGTAGCCGTAAATTATTCGTTTTCATTGTTGTAACGCATGAAGTATGGCCAACAGTTCTAGTTCCGTTACCGTATAATTGCGCTCGTGCTTACGCAATTTTCGGCTGACAAATGCCAAATATGTTTTGTGCTGCAGGTTAGCTGGATCCTCTTGGTAAAGCATAGCACCTATACCAATTAGTGAAGCATCCGCTTGGATTATAAATTTGTGCTTGAAATCGGGATATCCTAATTTAATGCAGTTTTCCAATAGCTGCTTTGTTGCTTGGAATGCCTTCTCACACTCCGCATTCCATAACCATTTATTATTTTTCTTTAGCATTTCCTGCATGGGAGCTACAGTCTCCGTATAACCTGGACAGTTTTCCTTAAAGAATCCCGTTACGCCTAAGAAAGCCCGAATGTGCTTGACTCCAGGTGTCCATATTGTATCCTTGCGAGGGCAATTGTGGATATGTGATTATGTCTGACCATATGTTGAGTTGGATGAGATTTTTGTTGCTGTTGATTCCGTGAGGTAACGGAACAGCTGGTCGGCTATTTATATACACTGGACTGGGACACGACAAGTATTTGAGGAAAGGGGGGAGATGTTTCACAAGGCTTTCTGAACGTGCAAAGCATGGTCATTAGTGAGGAGTGCTCGTTGGCTCCCTAATTACTTGAATTACAGATAAGAACTGATCAATGGTAAAAATTGCTGAAATAAATGGGAGTTGCCTACGAATCACGATAATCTTCGAAGCGTTACCTTAACATGCAGTTTCGTTCATATAAAGTAAACTTAGCAGGTCAGGCTTTTGTTGTTGTTGGTTTATTCCAGGTTTATTTTCATTTCTGTGACCCGTGAGTCATGTGCAATGCTATTTTTCCTTGTGTATTGAGCAATTGGCCAGTGGGTAGCTCATGTTGTTAAGTGCGTCTTCGCGCTAATGAGGATCTCAGAGAGATTCCTGTAAATAATAGATTTGTAGTGTGTGTCAGCATTAGAGTTTTTAAGGGTTTTTATTAATGTCATGCCCATATCAATAAACGTTGATTTACGTGATGATTGTTCGTGAGAACCGTGGCTGTTAACCCGTTGTGAACGAACGGTCATCCAAGTACTCATTTTCTCGTAGTTAGTCATCACGCGCACATAAAACTCAAATGCAAGGTAGTGGAACTAGGATCCACAATTTTATTATAAAGGGGGAGATCCATCTGACTCCTCAAAGTGTTAGATATTCCTGTCAGGGAATGATTCAGGGAGGATATACTTTTATTATTGTTTGTTTATTTTCATTTATGCACAATTAGTTATTAAATCTTGTTATTATCTTACGTCTTGTCTCCTTACTTTTTTAATTACAGTTTTTAACCTATGACACTTGCCTCAGTAAAGCACGTTGTTTGGCGGACGTAAACACCACACTATGAACTGAGCGCGACCCCTTGATCAAGATTCTTGCATAAAACACTGCTATTCTGAAGGGTTCAGTATGGACATTGTGTATGATGCAACCTAGAGCTAACCTGGCTGTTTATATGAACATTGTGTATGATGCACCCTAGAGCTAACCTGGCTGTTGGTATGAACATTGTGAATGATGCACCCTAGAGCTAACCTCGCTGTTGGTATGAACATAGTGTATGATGCACCCTAGAGCTAACCTCTCTGTTGGTATGAACATTGTGTATGATGCACCCTAGAGCTAACCTGGCTGTTGGTATGAACATTTTGTATGATGCACACTAGAGCTAACCTCGCTGTTTATATGAACATTGTGTATGATGCACCCAAGAACTAACCTGGCTGTTGGTATGAACATTGGGTGTGATGCACCCTAGAGCTAACCTCACTGTTGGTATGAACATTGTGTATGATGCACCCTAGAGCTAACCTCGCTGTTGGTATGAACATTGTGTATGATGCACCCTAGAGCTAACCTGGCTGTTGGTATGAACATTGTGTATGATGTACTCTAGAGATAACCTCGCTGTTGGTATGAACATTGTATATGAAGCACCCTAGAGCTAACCTGGCTGTTGGTATGAACATTGTGTATGATGCACTCTAGAGCTAACCTGGCTGTTGGTATGAACATTGTGTGTGATGCACCCTAGAGCTAACCTCGCTGTTTATATGAACATTGTGTATGATGCACCCTAGAGCTAACCTGGCTGTTCGAATGAACATTGTGTTAGATGCACCCTAGAGCTAACCTGGCTGTTTGTATGAACGTTGTGTATGATGCACTCTAGAGCTCACCTGGCTGTTGGTATGAACATTGTGTATGACGCACCCGATAGCTAACCTGGCTGTTGGTATGAACATTGTGTATGATGCACTCTAGAGCTAACCTGGCTGTTGGTATGAACATTGTGTATGATGCACTCTAGAGCTAACCTCGCTGTTGGTATGAACATTGTGTATGATGCACCCTAGAGCAAACCTGGCTGTTTATATGAACATTGTGTATGATGCACCCTAGAGCTAACCTGGCTGTTTATATGAACATTGTGTATGATGCACTCTAGAGCTAACCTCGCTGTTGGTATGAACATTGTGTATGATGCACCCTAGAGCTAACCTCGCTGTTTATATGAACATTGTGTATGATGCACCCTAGAGCCAACCTCGCTGTTGGTATGAACATTGTGTGTGATGCACCCTAGAGCTAACCTGGCTGTTTATATGAATATTGTGTATGATGCACCCTCGAGCTAACCTGGCTGTTGGTATGAACATTGTGTATGATGCACCCTTGAGCTAACCTGGCTGTTGGTATGAACATTGTGTATGTTGCACCCTAGAGCTAACCTCGCTGTTTATATGAACATTGTGTAAGATGCACCCTAGAGCTAACTTGGCTGTTGGTTTGAACATTGTGTATGTTGCACCCTAGAGCTAACCTCGCTGTTTATATGAACATTGTGTATGATGCACCCTAGAGCTAACCTGGCTGTTGGTATGAACATTGTGTGTGATGCACCCTAGAGCTAACCTCGCTGTTTATAGGAACATTGTGTGTGATGCACTCTAGAGCTAACCTGGCTGTTTATATGAACATGGTGTATGATGAACCCTAGAGCTAACCTGGCTGCTTATATGAACAATGTGTATGATGCACTCCAGAGCTAACCTGGCTGTTGGTATGAACATTATGTGTGATGCACCCTAGAGCAAACCTCGCTGTTTATATGAACATTGTGTATGTTGCACCCTAGAGCTAACCTCGCTATTTATAAGAACATTGTGTATGATGCACCCTAGAGCTAACCTGGCTGTTGGTATGAACATTGTGTGTGATGCACCCTAGAGCTAACCTCGCTGTTTATATGAACATTGTGTATGATACACCCTAGAGCTAACCTGGCTGTTGGTATGAACATTATGTGTGATGCACCCTAGAGCAAACCTCGCTGTTTATATGAACATTGTGTATGTTGCACCCTAGAGCTAACCTCGCTATTTATATGAACATTGTGTATGATGCACCCTAGAGCTAACCTGGCTGTTGGTATGAACATTGGGTATGATGCACCCTAGAGCTAACCTGGCTGTTCGTATGAACATTGTGTATGATGCACTCTAGAGCTAACCTGGCTGTTGGTATGAACATTGTGTATGCTGCACCCTAGAGCAAACCTGGCTGTTTATATGAACATTGTGTGTGATACACCCTAGAGCTAACCTGGCTGTTGGTATGAACATTATGTGTGATGCACCCTAGAGCTAACCTCGCTGTTTATATGAACATTGTGTATGATACACCCTAGAGCTAACCTGGCTGTTGGTATGAACATTATGTGTGATGCACCCTAGAGCAAACCTCGCTGTTTATATGAACATTGTGTATGTTGCACCCTAGAGCTAACCTCGCTATTTATATGAACATTGTGTATGATGCACCCTAGAGCTAACCTGGCTGTTGGTATGAACATTGTGTGTGATGCACCCTAGAGCTAACCTCGCTGTTTATATGAACATTGTGTATGATGCACCCTAGAGCTAACCTGGCTGCTGGAATGAACATTGTGTATGATGCACCCGAGAGCTAACCTGGCTGTTGGTATGAACATTGTGTATGATGCACCCTAGAACTAACCTCTCTGTTTATATGAACATTGCGTATGATGCACCCTAGAGCTAACCTGGCTGTTGGTATGAACATTGTGTATGATGCACCCTAGAGCTAACCTGGCTGTTGGTATGAACATTGTGTATGATGCACCCTAGAGCTAACCTGGCTGTTGGTATGAACATTGTGTATGATGCACTCTAGAGCTAACCTGGCTGTTGGTATGAACATTGTGTATGATGCACCCAAGAGCTATCCTCGCTGTTTATATGAACATTGTGTATGATGCACCCTAGAGCTAACCTGGCTGCTGGAATGAACATTGTGTATGATGCACCCAAGAGCTAACCTGGCTGTTGGTATGAACATTGTGTATGATGCACCCTAGAAATAACCTCGCTGTTTATACGAACATTGCGTATGATGCACTCTAGAGCAAACCTCGCTAGTGGTATGAACATTGTGTATGATGCACCCTAGAGCTAACCTCGCTGTTTATATGAACATTGTGTATGATGCACCCTAGAGCTAACCTGGCAGTTGGTATGAACATTGTGTATGATGCACCCTAGAGCTAACCTGGCTGTTGGTATGAACATTGTGTATGATGCACTCTAGAGCTAACCGGTCTGTTGGTATGAACATTGTGTATGATGCAATCTAGAGCTAACCTGGCTGTTGGTATGAACATTGTATATGATGCACTCTAGAGCTAACCTGGCTGTTCGTATGAACATTGTGTACGATGCACCTTAGAGCTAACCTGGCTGTTGGTATGAACATTGTGTATGATGCACCCTAGAGCTAACCTGGCTGTTGGTATGAACATTATGTATGATGCACCCTAGAGCTAACCTGGCTGTTGGTATGAACATTGGGAATGATGCACCCTAGAGCTAACCTCGCAGTTTATATGAACATTGTGTATGATGCACTCTAGAGCTAACCTGGCTGTTGGTATGAACATTGTGTATGATGCACCCTAGAGCTAACCTGGCTGTTGGTATGAACATTGGGTATGATGCACCCTAGAGCTAACCTCGCAGTTTATATGAACATTGTGTATGATGCACCCTAGAGCTAACCTGGCTGTTGGTATGAACATTGTGTGTGATGCACCCTAGAGCTAACCTGGCTGTTGGTATGAACATTGTGTATGATGCACCCTAGAGCTAACCTCGCTGTTGGTATGAACATTGTGTATGATGCACTCTAGAGCTAACCTGGCTGTTTTTATGAACATTGTGTATGATGCACCCTAGAGCTAACCTGGCTGTTGGTATGAACATTGTGTATGATGCACTCTAGAGCTAACCTGGCTGTTTATATGAACATTGTGTATGATGCACCCTAGAGCTAACCTGGCTGTTAGTATGAACATTGTGTATGTTGCACTCTAGAGCTAACCTGACTGTTTATATGAACATTGTGTATGATGCACCGTAGAGCTAACCTGGCTGTTTATATGAACATTGTGTATGATGCCCTCTAGAGCTAACCTGGTTGTTTAAATGAACATTGTGTATGATGCTCTCTAGAGCTAACCTGGCTGTTGGTATGAACATTGTGTATGATGCACTCTACAGCTAACCTGGCTGTTTATATGAACATTGAGTGTGATGCACTCTAGAGCTAACCTGGCTGTTAGTATGAACATTGTGTATGATGCACTCTAGAGCTAACCTGGCTGTTTATATGTACATTGTGTATGATGCACTATAGAGCAAACCTCGCTGTTTATATGAACATTGTGTATGATGCACTCTAGAGCTAACCTGACTGTTGGTATGAACATTGTGTATGAAGCACTCTAGAGCTATCCTGGCTGTTGGCATGAACATTGTGTATGATGCACCCTAGAACTAACCTGGCTGTTGGTATGAACATTGTGTATGATGCACTCTAGAACTAACCTGGCTGTTGGTATGAACATTGTGTATGATGCACTCCAGAGCTATCATTGCTGTTGGTATGAACATTATGTATGATGCACCCTAGAGCTAACCTCGCTGTTGGTATGAACATTGTGTGTGATGCACCCTAGAGCTAACCTGGCTGTTTATATGAATATTGTGTATGATGCACCCTAGAGCTAACCAGGCTGTTGGTATGAACATTGTGTATGATGCACCCTAGAGCTAACCTGGCTGTTGGTATGAACATTGTGTATGATGCACTCTAGAGCTAACCTGGCTGTTGGTATGAACATTGTGTATGTTGCACCCTAGAGCTGACCTCGCTGTTTATATGAACATTGTGTAAGATGCACCCTAGAGCTAACCTGGTTGTTGGTATGAACTTTGTGTATGTAGCACCCTAGAGCTAACTTCGCTGTTTATATGAACATTGTGTATGATTCACCCTAGAGCAAACCTGACTGTTGGTATGAACATTGTGTATGATGCACTCCAAGCTAACCTGGCTGTTGGTATGAACATTGTGTATGATGCACCCTAGAGCTAACCTCGCTGTTTATAGGAACATTGTGTGTGATGCACTCTAGAGCTAACCTGGCTGTTTATATGAACATTGTGTATGATGAACCCTAGAGCTAACCTGGCTGTTTATATGAACATTGTGTATGATGCACTCTAGAGCTAACCTGGCTGTTGGTATGAACATTGTGTATGATGCACACTAGAGCTAACCTGGCTGTTCGTATGAACATTGTGTATTATGCACTCTAGAGCTAACCTGGCTGTTGGTATGAACATTGTGTATGATGCACCCTAGAGCTAACCTGGCTGTTTATATGAACATTGTGTATGATGCACCCTAGAGCTAACCTGGCTGTTGGTATGAACATTGTGTGTGATGCACCCTAGAACAAACCTCGCTGTTTATATGAACATTGTGTATGATGCACTCTAGAGCTAACCTGGCTGTTGGTATGAACATTGTGTATGATGTACCCTAGAGCTAACCTCGCTGCTTATATGAACATTGTCTATGATCCACCCTTGAGCTAACCTGGCTGTTTATATGAACATTGCGTATGATGCACCCTAGAGCTAACCTGGCTGTTGGTATGAACATTGTGTGTGATGCACCCTATAGCTATCCTGGCTGTTGGTATGAACATTGTGTATGAGGCACCCTAGAACTAACCTGGCTGTTGGTATGAACATTGTGTATGATGCACCCTAGAACTAACCTCGCTGTTTATATGAACATTGTGTATGATGCACCCCAGAGCTAACCTGGTTGTTGCTATGAACATTGTGTATGATGCACCCTAGAGCTAACCTGGCTGTTGGTATGAACATTGTGTATGATGCACCCTAGAGCTAACCTGGCTGTTTATATGAACATTGTGTATGATGCACCCTAGAGCTATCCTGGCTGTTGGTATGAACATTGTGTATGAGGCACCCTAGAACTAACCTCGCTGTTGGAATGAACATCGTGTATGATGCACCCTAGAACTAACATCGCTGTTTATATGAACATTGTGTATGATGCACCCTAGAGCTAACCTGGCTGTTGGAATGAACATCGTGTATGATGCACCCTAGAACTAACATCGCTGTTTATATGAACATTGTGTATGATGAACCCTAGAGCTACCCTGGTTGTTTATATGAACATTGTGTATGATGCACTCTAGAGCTAACATTGCTGTTGGTATGAACATTGTGTATGATGCACCCTAGAGCAAACATCGCTGTTTATATGAACATTGTGTATAATGCACTCTAGAGCTAACCTGGCTGTTGGTATGAACATTGTGTATGATGCACCCTAGAGCTAACCTGGCTGTTGGTATGAACATTGTGTATGATGCACTCTAGAGCTAACCTGGCTGTTGGTATGAACATTGTGTATGATGCACCCTAGAGCTAACCTGGCTGTTGGTATGAACATTGTGTATGATGCACCCTAGAGCTAACCTGGCTGTTGGTATGAACATTGTGTATGATGCACCCTAGAGCTAACCTGGCTGTTGGTATGAACATTGTGTATGATGCACTCTAGAGCTAACCTCGCTGTTGGTATGAACATTGTGTATGATGCACTCTAGAGCTAACCTCGCTGTTGGTATGAACATTGTGTATGATGCACTCTAGAGCAAACCTCGCTGTTGGTATGAACATTGTGTATGATGCACTCTAGCGCTAACCTGGCTGTTGGTATGAACATTGTGTATGATGCATTCTAGATGCTAACCTGGCTGTAGGTATGAACATTGTGTACGATGCACCCTAGAGCTAACCTGGCTGTTGGTATTAACATTGTGCATGATGCACCCTAGAGCTATCATGGCTGTTGGTATGAACATTGTGTATGATGCACCCTAGAGCTAACCTGCCTGTTGGTATGAACATTGTGTATGATGCACCCTAGAGCTAACCTGGCTGTTGGTATGAACATTGTGAATGATGCACCCTAGAGCTAACCTCGCTGTTGGTATGAACATAGTGTATGATGCACCCTAGAGCTAACCTCTCTGTTGGTATGAACATTATGTATGATGCACCCTACAGCTTACCTGGCTGTTGGTATGAACATTGTGAATGATGCACCCTAGAGCTAACCTCGCTGTTGGTATGAACATAGTGTATGATGCACCCTAGAGCTAACCTCTCTGTTGGTATGAACATTGTGTATGATGCACCCTAGAGCTAACCTGGCTGTTGGTATGAACATTTTGTATGATGCACCCTAGAGCTAACCTCGCTGTTTATATGAACATTGTGTATGATGCATCCTAGAACTAACCTGGCTGTTGGTATGAACATTGGGTGTGATGCACCCTAGAGCTAACCTCACTGTTGGTATGAACATTGTGTATGATGCACCCTAGAGCTAACCTGGCTGTTGGTATGAACATTGTGTATGATGTACTCTAGAGATAATCTCGCTGTTGGTATGAACATTGTATATGAAGCACCCTAGAGCTAACCTGGCTGTTGGTATGAACATTGTGTATGATGCACTCTAGAGCTAACCTGGCTGTTGGTATGAACATTGTGTGTGATGCACCCTAGAGCTAACCTCGCTGTTTATATGAACATCGTGTATGATGCACCCTAGAGCTAACCTGGCTGTTCGAATGAACATTGTGTTAGATGCACCCTAGAGCTAACCTGGCTGTTTGTATGAACGTTGTGTATGATGCACTCTAGAGCTCACCTGGCTGTTGGTATGAACATTGTGTATGACGCACCCGATAGCTAACCTGGCTGTTGGTATGAACATTGTGTATGATGCACTCTAGAGCTAACCTGGCTGTTGGTATGAACATTGTGTATGATGCACTCTAGAGCTAACCTCGCTGTTGGTATGAACATTGTGTATGATGCACCCTAGAGCAAACCTGGCTGTTTATATGAACATTGTGTATGATGCACCCTAGAGCTAACCTGGCTGTTTATATGAACATTGTGTATGATGCACTCTAGAGCTAACCTCGCTGTTGGTATGAACATTGTGTATGATGCACCCTAGAGCTAACCTCGCTGTTTATATGAACATTGTGTATGATGCACCCTAGAGCCAACCTCGCTGTTGGTATGAACATTGTGTGTGATGCACCCTAGAGCTAACCTGGCTGTTTATATGAATATTGTGTATGATGCACCCTCGAGCTAACCTGGCTGTTGGTATGAACATTGTGTATGATGCACCCTTGAGCTAACCTGGCTGTTGGTATGAACATTGTGTATGTTGCACCCTAGAGCTAACCTCGCTGTTTATATGAACATTGTGTAAGATGCACCCTAGAGCTAACTTGGCTGTTGGTTTGAACATTGTGTATGTTGCACCCTAGAGCTAACCTCGCTGTTTATATGAACATTGTGTATGATGCACCCTAGAGCAAACCTGACTGTTGGTATGAACATTGTGTATGATGCACTCTATAGCTAACCTGGCTGTTGGTATGAACATTGTGTATGATGCACCCTAGAGCTAACCTCGCTGTTTATAGGAACATTGTGTGTGATGCACTCTAGAGCTAACCTGGCTGTTTATATGAACATGGTGTATGATGAACCCTAGAGCTAACCTGGCTGCTTATATGAACAATGTGTATGATACACTCCAGAGCTAACCTGGCTGTTGGTATGAACATTATGTGTCATGCACCCTAGAGCAAACCTCGCTGTTTATATGAACATTGTGTATGTTGCACCCTAGAGCTAACCTCGCTATTTATATGAACATTGTGTATGATGCACCCTAGAGCTAACCTGGCTGTTGGTATGAACATTGTGTGTGATGCACCCTAGAGCTAACCTCGCTGTTTATATGAACATTGTCTATGATACACCCTAGAGCTAACCTGGCTGTTGGTATGAACATTATGTGTGATGCACCCTAGAGCAAACCTCGCTGTTTATATGAACATTGTGTATGTTGCACCCTAGAGCTAACCTCGCTATTTATATGAACATTGTGAATGATGCACCCTAGAGCTAACCTGGCTGTTGGTATGAACATTGGGTATGATGCACCCTAGAGCTAACCTGGCTGTTCGTATGAACATTGTGTATGATGCACTCCAGAGCTATCATTGCTGTTGGTATGAACATTATGTATGATGCACCCTAGAGCTAACCTCGCTGTTGGTATGAACATTGTGTGTGATGCACCCTAGAGCTAACCTGGCTGTTTATATGAATATTGTGTATGATGCACCCTAGAGCTAACCAGGCTGTTGGTATGAACATTGTGTATGATGCACCCTAGAGCTAACCTGGCTGTTGGTATGAACATTGTGTATGATGCACTCTAGAGCTAACCTGGCTGTTGGTATGAACATTGTGTATGTTGCACCCTAGAGCTGACCTCGCTGTTTATATGAACATTGTGTAAGATGCACCCTAGAGCTAACCTGGTTGTTGGTATGAACTTTGTGTATGTAGCACCCTAGAGCTAACTTCGCTGTTTATATGAACATTGTGTATGATTCACCCTAGAGCAAACCTGACTGTTGGTATGAACATTGTGTATGATGCACTCCAAGCTAACCTGGCTGTTGGTATGAACATTGTGTATGATGCACCCTAGAGCTAACCTCGCTGTTTATAGGAACATTGTGTGTGATGCACTCTAGAGCTAACCTGGCTGTTTATATGAACATTGTGTATGATGAACCCTAGAGCTAACCTGGCTGTTTATATGAACATTGTGTATGATGCACTCTAGAGCTAACCTGGCTGTTGGTATGAACATTGTGTATGATGCACACTAGAGCTAACCTGGCTGTTCGTATGAACATTGTGTATTATGCACTCTAGAGCTAACCTGGCTGTTGGTATGAACATTGTGTATGATGCACCCTAGAGCTAACCTGGCTGTTTATATGAACATTGTGTATGATGCACCCTAGAGCTAACCTGGCTGTTGGTATGAACATTGTGTGTGATGCACCCTAGAACAAACCTCGCTGTTTATATGAACATTGTGTATGATGCACTCTAGAGCTAACCTGGCTGTTGGTATGAACATTGTGTATGATGTACCCTAGAGCTAACCTCGCTGCTTATATGAACATTGTCTATGATCCACCCTTGAGCTAACCTGGCTGTTTATATGAACATTGCGTATGATGCACCCTAGAGCTAACCTGGCTGTTGGTATGAACATTGTGTGTGATGCACCCTATAGCTATCCTGGCTGTTGGTATGAACATTGTGTATGAGGCACCCTAGAACTAACCTGGCTGTTGGTATGAACATTGTGTATGATGCACCCTAGAACTAACCTCGCTGTTTATATGAACATTGTGTATGATGCACCCCAGAGCTAACCTGGTTGTTGCTATGAACATTGTGTATGATGCACCCTAGAGCTAACCTGGCTGTTGGTATGAACATTGTGTATGATGCACCCTAGAGCTAACCTGGCTGTTTATATGAACATTGTGTATGATGCACCCTAGAGCTATCCTGGCTGTTGGTATGAACATTGTGTATGAGGCACCCTAGAACTAACCTCGCTGTTGGAATGAACATCGTGTATGATGCACCCTAGAACTAACATCGCTGTTTATATGAACATTGTGTATGATGCACCCTAGAGCTAACCTCGCTGTTTATATGAACATTGTGTATGATGCACCCTAGAGCTAACCTGGCTGTTGGAATGAACATCGTGTATGATGCACCCTAGAACTAACATCGCTGTTTATATGAACATTGTGTATGATGAACCCTAGAGCTAACCTGGTTGTTTATATGAACATTGTGTATGATGCACTCTAGAGCTAACATTGCTGTTGGTATGAACATTGTGTATGATGCACCCTAGAGCAAACATCGCTGTTTATATGAACATTGTGTATAATGCACTCTAGAGCTAACCTGGCTGTTGGTATGAACATTGTGTATGATGCACCCTAGAGCTAACCTGGCTGTTGGTATGAACATTGTGTATGATGCACTCTAGAGCTAACCTGGCTGTTGGTATGAACATTGTGTATGATGCACCCTAGAGCTAACCTGGCTGTTGGTATGAACATTGTGTATGATGCACCCTAGAGCTAACCTGGCTGTTGGTATGAACATTGTGTATGATGCACCCTAGAGCTAACCTGGCTGTTGGTATGAACATTGTGTATGATGCACTCTAGAGCTAACCTCGCTGTTGGTATGAACATTGTGTATGATGCACTCTAGAGCTAACCTCGCTGTTGGTATGAACATTGTGTATGATGCACTCTAGAGCAAACCTCGCTGTTGGTATGAACATTGTGTATGATGCACTCTAGCGCTAACCTGGCTGTTGGTATGAACATTGTGTATGATGCATTCTAGATGCTAACCTGGCTGTAGGTATGAACATTGTGTACGATGCACCCTAGAGCTAACCTGGCTGTTGGTATTAACATTGTGCATGATGCACCCTAGAGCTATCCTGGCTGTTGGTATGAACATTGTGTATGATGCACCCTAGAGCTAACCTGCCTGTTGGTATGAACATTGTGTATGATGCACCCTAGAGCTAACCTGGCTGTTGGTATGAACATTGTGAATGATGCACCCTAGAGCTAACCTCGCTGTTGGTATGAACATAGTGTATGATGCACCCTAGAGCTAACCTCTCTGTTGGTATGAACATTATGTATGATGCACCCTACAGCTTACCTGGCTGTTGGTATGAACATTGTGAATGATGCACCCTAGAGCTAACCTCGCTGTTGGTATGAACATAGTGTATGATGCACCCTAGAGCTAACCTCTCTGTTGGTATGAACATTGTGTATGATGCACCCTAGAGCTAACCTGGCTGTTGGTATGAACATTTTGTATGATGCACCCTAGAGCTAACCTCGCTGTTTATATGAACATTGTGTATGATGCATCCTAGAACTAACCTGGCTGTTGGTATGAACATTGGGTGTGATGCACCCTAGAGCTAACCTCACTGTTGGTATGAACATTGTGTATGATGCACCCAAGAGCTAACCTCGCTGTTGGTATGAACATTGTGTATGATGCACCCTAGAGCTAACCTGGCTGTTGGTATGAACATTGTGTATGATGTACTCTAGAGATAATCTCGCTGTTGGTATGAACATTGTATATGAAGCACCCTAGAGCTAACCTGGCTGTTGGTATGAACATTGTGTATGATGCACTCTAGAGCTAACCTGGCTGTTGGTATGAACATTGTGTGTGATGCACCCTAGAGCTAACCTCGCTGTTTATATGAACATCGTGTATGATGCACCCTAGAGCTAACCTGGCTGTTCGAATGAACATTGTGTTAGATGCACCCTAGAGCTAACCTGGCTGTTTGTATGAACGTTGTGTATGATGCACTCTAGAGCTCACCTGGCTGTTGGTATGAACATTGTGTATGACGCACCCGATAGCTAACCTGGCTGTTGGTATGAACATTGTGTATGATGCACTCTAGAGCTAACCTGGCTGTTGGTATGAACATTGTGTATGATGCACTCTAGAGCTAACCTCGCTGTTGGTATGAACATTGTGTATGATGCACCCTAGAGCAAACCTGGCTGTTTATATGAACATTGTGTATGATGCACCCTAGAGCTAACCTGGCTGTTTATATGAACATTGTGTATGATGCACTCTAGAGCTAACCTCGCTGTTGGTATGAACATTGTGTATGATGCACCCTAGAGCTAACCTCGCTGTTTATATGAACATTGTGTATGATGCACCCTAGAGCCAACCTCGCTGTTGGTATGAACATTGTGTGTGATGCACCCTAGAGCTAACCTGGCTGTTTATATGAATATTGTGTATGATGCACCCTCGAGCTAACCTGGCTGTTGGTATGAACATTGTGTATGATGCACCCTTGAGCTAACCTGGCTGTTGGTATGAACATTGTGTATGTTGCACCCTAGAGCTAACCTCGCTGTTTATATGAACATTGTGTAAGATGCACCCTAGAGCTAACTTGGCTGTTGGTTTGAACATTGTGTATGTGGCACCCTAGAGCTAACCTCGCTGTTTATATGAACATTGTGTATGATGCACCCTAGAGCAAACCTGACTGTTGGTATGAACATTGTGTATGATGCACTCTATAGCTAACCTGGCTGTTGGTATGAACATTGTGTATGATGCACCCTAGAGCTAACCTCGCTGTTTATAGGAACATTGTGTGTGATGCACTCTAGAGCTAACCTGGCTGTTTATATGAACATGGTGTATGATGAACCCTAGAGCTAACCTGGCTGCTTATATGAACAATGTGTATGATACACTCCAGAGCTAACCTGGCTGTTGGTATGAACATTATGTGTCATGCACCCTAGAGCAAACCTCGCTGTTTATATGAACATTGTGTATGTTGCACCCTAGAGCTAACCTCGCTATTTATATGAACATTGTGTATGATGCACCCTAGAGCTAACCTGGCTGTTGGTATGAACATTGTGTGTGATGCACCCTAGAGCTAACCTCGCTGTTTATATGAACATTGTCTATGATACACCCTAGAGCTAACCTGGCTGTTGGTATGAACATTATGTGTGATGCACCCTAGAGCAAACCTCGCTGTTTATATGAACATTGTGTATGTTGCACCCTAGAGCTAACCTCGCTATTTATATGAACATTGTGAATGATGCACCCTAGAGCTAACCTGGCTGTTGGTATGAACATTGGGTATGATGCACCCTAGAGCTAACCTGGCTGTTCGTATGAACATTGTGTATGATGCACTCTAGAGCTAACCTGGCTGTTGGTATGAACATTGTGTATGCTGCACCCTAGAGCAAACCTGGCTGTATATATGAACATTGTGTGTGATACACCCTAGAGCTAACCTGGCTGTTGGTATGAACATTATGTGTGATGCACCCTAGAGCAAACCTCGCTGTTTATATGAACATTGTGTATGTTGCACCCTAGAGCTAACCTCGCTATTTATATGAACATTGTTTATGATGCACCCTAGAGCTAACCTGGCTGTTGGTATGAACATTGTGTGTGATGCACCCTAGAGCTAACCTCGCTGTTTATATGAACATTGTGTATGATGCACCCTAGAGCTAACCTGGCTGCTGGAATGAACATTGTGTATGATGCACCCGAGAGCTAACCTGGCTGTTGGTATGAACATTGTGTATGATGCACCCTAGAACTAACCTCTCTGTTTATATGAACATTGCGTATGATGCACCCTAGAGCTAACCTGGCTGTTGGTATGAACATTGTGTATGATGCACCCTAGAGCTAACCTGGCTGTTGGTATGAACATTGTGTATGATGCACCCTAGAGCTAACCTGGCTGTTGGTATGAACATTGTGTATGATGCACTCTAGAGCTAACCTGGCTATTGGTATGAACATTGTGTATGATGCACCCAAGAGCTATCCTCGCTGTTTATATGAACATTGTGTATGATGCACCCTAGAGCTAACCTGGCTGCTGGAATGAACATTGTGTATGATGCACCCTAGAGCTAACCTGGCTGTTGGTATGAACATTGTGTATGATGCACCCTAGAAATAACCTCGCTGTTTATACGAACATTGCGTAAGATGCACTCTAGAGCAAACCTCGCTAGTGGTATGAACATTGTGTATGATGCACCCTAGAGCTAACCTCGCTGTTTATATGAACATTGTGTATGATGCACCCTAGAGCTAACCTGGCAGTTGGTATGAACATTGTGTATGATGCACCCTAGAGCTAACCTGGCTGTTGGTATGAACATTGTGTATGATGCACTCTAGAGCTAACCGGTCTGTTGGTATGAACATTGTGTATGATGCAATCTAGAGCTAACCTGGCTGTTGGTATGAACATTGTATATGATGCACTCTAGAGCTAACCTGGCTGTTCGTATGAACATTGTGTACGATGCACCTTAGAGCTAACCTGGCTGTTGGAATGAACATTGTGTATGATGCACCCTAGAGCTAACCTGGCGTTGGTATGAACATTATGTATGATGCACCCTAGAGCTAACCTGGCTGTTGGTATGAATATTGGGAATGATGCACCCTAGAGCTAACCTCGCAGTTTATATGAACATTGTGTATGATGCACTCTAGAGCTAACCTGGCTGTTGGTATGAACATTGTGTATGATGCACCCTAGAGCTAACCTGGCTGTTGGTATGAACATTGGGTATGATGCACCCTAGAGCTAACCTCGCAGTTTATATGAACATTGTGTATGATGCACCCTAGAGCTAACCTGGCTGTTGGTATGAACATTGTGTGTGATGCACCCTAGAGCTAACCTGGCTGTTGGTATGAACATTGTGTATGATGCACCCTAGAGCTAACCTCGCTGTTGGTATGAACATTGTGTATGATGCACTCTAGAGCTAACCTGGCAGTTTTTATGAACATTGTGTATGATGCACCCTAGAGCTAACCTGGCTGTTGGTATGAACATTGTGTATGATGCACTTTAGAGCTAACCTGGCTGTTTATATGAACATTGTGTATGATGCACCCTAGAGCTAACCTGGCTGTTAGTAAGAACATTGTGTATGTTGCACTCTAGAGCTAACCTGACTGTTTATATGAACATTGTGTATGATGCACCGTAGAGCTAACCTGGCTGTTTATATGAACATTGTGTATGATGCCCTCTAGAGCTAACCTGGTTGTTTATATGAACATTGTGTATGATGCTCTCTAGAGCTAACCTGGCTGTTGGTATGAACATTGTGTATGATGCACTCTACAGCTAACCTGGCTGTTTATATGAACATTGAGTGTGATGCACTCTAGAGCTAACCTGGCTGTTAGTATGAACATTGTGTATGATGCACTCTAGAGCTAACCTGGCTGTTTATATGTACATTGTGTATGATGCACTATAGAGCAAACCTCGCTGTTTATATGAACATTGTGTATGATGCACTCTAGAGCTAACCTGACTGTTGGTATGACCATTGTGTATGAAGCACTCTAGAGCTATCCTGGCTGTTGGCATGAACATTGTGTATGATGCACCCTAGAACTAACCTGGCTGTTGGTATGAACATTGTGTATGATGCACTCTAGAACTAACCTGGCTGTTGGTATGAACATTGTGTATGATGCACTCCAGAGCTATCATGGCTGTTGGTATGAACATTATGTATGATGCACCCTAGAGCTAACCTCGCTGTTGGTATGAACATTGTGTGTGATGCACCCTAGAGCTAACCTGGCTGTTTATATGAATATTGTGTATGATGCACCCTAGAGCTAACCAGGCTGTTGGTATGAACATTGTGTATGATGCACCCTAGAGCTAACCTGGCTGTTGGTATGAACATTGTGTATGATGCACTCTAGAGCTAACCTGGCTGTTGGTATGAACATTGTGTATGTTGCACCCTAGAGCTGACCTCGCTGTTTATATGAACATTGTGTAAGATGCACCCTAGAGCTAACCTGGTTGTTGGTATGAACTTTGTGTATGTAGCACCCTAGAGCTAACTTCGCTGTTTATATGAACATTGTGTATGATTCACCCTAGAGCAAACCTGACTGTTGGTATGAACATTGTGTATGATGCACTTCAAGCTAACCTGGCTGTTGGTATGAACATTGTGTATGATGCACCCTAGAGCTAACCTCGCTGTTTATAGGAACATTGTGTGTGATGCACTCTAGAGCTAACCTGGCTGTTTATATGAACATTGTGTATGATGAACCCTAGAGCTAACCTGGCTGTTTATATGAACATTGTGTATGATGCACTCTAGAGCTAACCTGGCTGTTGCTATGAACATTGTGTATGATGCACACTAGAGCTAACCTGGCTGTTCGTATGAACATTGTGTATTATGCACTCTAGAGCTAACCTGGCTGTTGGTATGAACATTGTGTATGATGCACCCTAGAGCTAACCTGGCTGTTTATATGAACATTGTGTATGATGCACCCTAGAGCTAACCTGGCTGTTGGTATGAACAATGTGTGTGATGCACCCTAGAACAAACCTCGCTGTTTATATGAACATTGTGTATGATGCACTCTAGAGCTAACCTGGCTGTTGGTATGAACATTGTGTATGATGTACCCTAGAGCTAACCTCGCTGCTTATATGAACATTGTCTATGATCCACCCTTGAGCTAACCTGGCTGTTTATATGAACATTGCGTATGATGCACCCTAGAGCTAACCTGGCTGTTGGTATGAACATTGTGTGTGATGCACCCTATAGCTATCCTGGCTGTTGGTATGAACATTGTGTATGAGGCACCCTAGAACTAACCTGGCTGTTGGTATGAACATTGTGTATGATGCACCCTAGAACTAACCTCGCTGTTTATATGAACATTGTGTATGATGCACCCCAGAGCTAACCTGGTTGTTGCTATGAACATTGTGTATGATGCACCCTAGAGCTAACCTGGCTGTTGGTATGAACATTGTGTATGATGCACCCTAGAGCTAACCTGGCTGTTTATATGAACATTGTGTATGATGCACCCTAGAGCTATCCTGGCTGTTGGTATGAACATTGTGTATGAGGCACCCTAGAACTAACCTCGCTGTTGGAATGAACATCGTGTATGATGCACCCTAGAACTAACATCGCTGTTTATATGAACATTGTGTATGATGCACCCTAGAGCTAACCTCGCTGTTTATATGAACATTGTGTATGATGCACCCTAGAGCTAACCTGGCTGTTGGAATGAACATCGTGTATGATGCACCCTAGAACTAACATCGCTGTTTATATGAACATTGTGTATGATGAACCCTAGAGCTAACCTGGTTGTTTATATGAACATTGTGTATGATGCACTCTAGAGCTAACATTGCTGTTGGTATGAACATTGTGTATGATGCACCCTAGAGCAAACCTCGCTGTTTATATGAACATTGTGTATAATGCACTCTAGAGCTAACCTGGCTGTTGGTATGAACATTGTGTATGATGCACCCTACAGCTAACCTGGCTGTTGGTATGAACATTGTGTATGATGCACTCTAGAGCTAACCTGGCTGTTGGTATGAACATTGTGTATGATGCACCCTAGAGCTAACCTGGCTGTTGGTATGAACATTGTGTATGATGCACCCTAGAGCTAACCTGGCTGTTGGTATGAACATTGTGTATGATGCACCCTAGAGCTAACCTGGCTGTTGGTATGAACATTGTGTATGATGCATTCTAGAGCTAACCTCGCTGTTGGTATGAACATTGTGTATGATGCACTCTAGAGCTAACCTCGCTGTTGGTATGAACATTGTGTATGATGCACTCTAGAGCAAACCTCGCTGTTGGTATGAACATTGTGTATGATGCACTCTAGCGCTAACCTGGCTGTTGGTATGAACATTGTGTATGATGCATTCTAGATGCTAACCTGGCTGTAGGTATGAACATTGGGTACGTTGCACCCTAGAGCTAACCTGGCTGTTGGTATTAACATTGTGCATGATGCACCCTAGAGCTATCCTGGCTGTTGGTATGAACATTGTGTATGATGCACCCTAGAGCTAACCTGCCTGTTGGTATGAACATTGTGTATGATGCACCCCAGAGCTAACCTGGCTGTTGGTATGAACATTGTGTATGATGCACTCTAGAGCTAACCTGGCTGCTGGAATGAACATTGTGCATGATTCACCCTAGAGCTAACCTGGCTGTTGGTATGAACATTGTGTATGATGCACCCTAGAACTAACCTCGCTGTTTATATGAGCATTGCGTATGATGCACCCTAGAGCAAACCTCGCTAGTGGTATGAACATTGTGTATGATGCACCCTAGAGCTAACCTCGCTGTTTATATGAACATTGTGTATGATGCACCCTAGAGCTAACCTGGCTGTTGGTATGAACATTGTGTATGATGCACCCTAGAGCTAACCTGGCTGTTGGTATGAACATTGTGTATGATGCACTCTAGAGCTAACCTGGCTGTTGGTATGAACATTGTGTATGATGCACCCTAGAGCTAACCTGGCTGTTGGTATGAACGTTGGGTATGATGCACCCTAGAGCTAACCTCGCTGTTTATATGAACATTGTGTATGATGCTCCCTAGAGCTAACCTGGCTGTTGTTATGAACATTGTGTGTGATGCACCCTAGAGCTAACCTGGCTGTTGGTATGAACTTTGTGTATGCTGCACCCTAGAGCAAACCTGGAGGTTTATATGAACATTGTGTGTGATACACCCTAGAGCTAACCTGGCTGTTGGTATGAACATTATGTGTGATGCACCCTAGAGCAAACCTCGCTGTTTATATGAACATTGTGTATGTTGCACCCTAGAGCTAACCTCGCTATTTATATGAACATTGTGTATGATGCACCCTAGAGCTAACCTGGCTGTTGGTATGAACATTGTGTATGATGCACCCTAGAGCTAACCTGGCTGTTGGTATGAACATTGTGTATGATGCACTCTAGAGCTAACCTGGCTGTTGGTATGAACATTGTGTATGATGCACCCAAGGGCTATCCTCGCTGTTTATATGAACATTGTGTATGATGCACCCTAGAGCTAACCTGGCTGCTGGAATGAACATTGTGTATGATGCACCCTAGAGCTAACCTGGCTGTTGGTATGAACATTGTGTATGATGCACTCTAGAGCTAACCTGGCTGTTTATATGAACATTGTGTATGATGCACCCTAGAGCTAACCTGGCTGTTAGTATGAACATTGTGTATGTTGCACTCTAGAGCTAACCTGACTGTTTATATGAACATTGTGTATGATGCACCGTAGAGCTAACCTGGCTGTTTAAATGAACATTGTGTATGATGCCCTCTAGAGCTAACCTGGTTGTTTATATGAACATTGTGTATGATGCACTCTAGAGCTAACCTGGCTGTTGGTATGAACATTGTGTATGATGCACTCTACATTAACCTGGCTGTTTATATGAACATTGAGTGTGATGCACTCTAGAGCTAACCTGGCTGTTAGTATGAACATTGTGTATGATGCACTCTAGAGCTAACCTGGCTGTTTATATGTACATTGTGTATGATGCACTATAGAGCAAACCTCGCTGTTTATATGAACATTGTGTATGATGCACTCTAGAGCTAAC
The DNA here is from genome assembly GCA_946902985.2 of Meconema thalassinum. Lineage (NCBI taxonomy): Eukaryota > Metazoa > Arthropoda > Insecta > Orthoptera > Tettigoniidae > Meconema > Meconema thalassinum. Next base: position 78,005,378 of record OX336389.2, on the reverse strand, counting down.
CTGACTGTTGGTATGAACATTGTGTATGAAGCACTCTAGAGCTATCCTGGCTGTTGGCATGAACATTGTGTATGATGCACCCTAGAACTAACCTGGCTGTTGGTATGAACATTGTGTATGATGCACTCTAGAACTAACCTGGCTGTTGGTATGAACATTGTGTATGATGCACTCCAGAGCTATCATGGCTGTTGGTATGAACATTATGTATGATGCACCCTAGAGCTAACCTCGCTGTTGGTATGAACATTGTGTGTGATGCACCCTAGAGCTAACCTGGCTGTTTATATGAATATTGTGTATGATGCACCCTAGAGCTAACCAGGCTGTTGGTATGAACATTGTGTATGATGCACCCTAGAGCTAACCTGGCTGTTGGTATGAACATTGTGTATGATGCACTCTAGAGCTAACCTGGCTGTTGGTATGAACATTGTGTATGTTGCACCCTAGAGCTGATCTCGCTGTTTATATGAACATTGTGTATGATGCACCCTAGAGCTATCCTGGCTGTTGGTATGAACATTGTGTATGAGGCACCCTAGAACTAACCTCGCTGTTGGAATGAACATCGTGTATGATGCACCCTAGAACTAACATCGCTGTTTATATGAACATTGTGTATGATGCACCCTAGAGCTAACCTCGCTGTTTATATGAACATTGTGTATGATGCACCCTAGAGCTAACCTGGCTGTTGGAATGAACATCGTGTATGATGCACCCTAGAACTAACATCGCTGTTTATATGAACATTGTGTATGATGAACCCTAGAGCTAACCTGGTTGTTTATATGAACATTGTGTATGATGCACTCTAGAGCTAACATTGCTGTTGGTATGAACATTGTGTATGATGCACCCTAGAGCAAACCTCGCTGTTTATATGAACATTGTGTATAATGCACTCTAGAGCTAACCTGGCTGTTGGTATGAACATTGTGTATGATGCACCCTAGAGCTAACCTGGCTGTTGGTATGAACATTGTGTATGATGCACTCTAGAGCTAACCTGGCTGTTGGTATGAACATTGTGTATGATGCACCCTAGAGCTAACCTGGCTGTTGGTATGAACATTGTGTATGATGCACCCTAGAGCTAACCTGGCTGTTGGTATGAACATTGTGTATGATGCACCCTAGAGCTAACCTGGCTGTTGGTATGAACATTGTGTATGATGCACTCTAGAGCTAACCTCGCTGTTGGTATGAACATTGTGTATGATGCACTCTAGAGCTAACCTCGCTGTTGGTATGAACATTGTGTATGATGCACTCTAGAGCAAACCTCGCTGTTGGTATGAACATTGTGTATGATGCACTCTAGCGCTAACCTGGCTGTTGGTATGAACATTGTGTATGATGCATTCTAGATGCTAACCTGGCTGTAGGTATGAACATTGTGTACGATGCACCCTAGAGCTAACCTGGCTGTTGGTATTAACATTGTGCATGATGCACCCTAGAGCTATCCTGGCTGTTGGTATGAACATTGTGTATGATGCACCCTAGAGCTAACCTGCCTGTTGGTATGAACATTGTGTATGATGCACCCCAGAGCTAACCTGGCTGTTGGTATGAATATTGTGTATGATGCACTCTAGAGCTAACCTGGCTGCTGGAATGAACATTGTGCATGATTCACCCTAGAGCTAACCTGGCTGTTGGTATGAACATTGTGTATGATGCACCCTAGAACTAACCTCGCTGTTTATATGAGCATTGCGTATGATGCACCCTAGAGCAAACCTCGCTAGTGGTATGACCATTGTGTATGATGCACCCTAGAGCTAACCTCGCTGTTTATATGAACATTGTGTATGATGCTACCTAGAGCTAACCTGGCTGTTGGTATGAACATTGTGTATGATGCACCCTAGAGCTAACCTGGCTGTTGGTATGAACATTGTGTATGATGCACTCTAGAGCTAACCTGGCTGTTGGTATGAACATTGTGTATGATGCACCCTAGAGCTAACCTGGCTGTTGGTATGAACGTTGGGTATGATGCACCCTAGAGCTAACCTCGCTGTTTATATGAACATTGTGTATGATGCACCCTAGAGCTATCCTGGCTGTTGTTATGAACATTGTGTGTGATGCACCCTAGAGCTAACCTGGCTGTTGGTATGAACATTGTGTATGCTGCACCCTAGAGCAAACCTGGCTGTTTATATGAACATTGTGTGTGATACACCCTAGAGCTAACCTGGCTGTTGATATGAACATTATGTGTGATGCACCCTAGAGCAAACCTCGCTGTTTATATGAACATTGTGTATGTTGCACCCTAGAGCTAACCTCGCTATTTATATGAACATTGTGTATGATGCACCCTAGAGCTAACCTGGCTGTTGGTATGAACATTGTGTGTGATGCACCCTAGAGCTAACCTCGCTGTTTATATGAACATTGTGTATGATGCACCCTAGAGCTAACCTGGCTGCTGGAATGAACATTGTGTATGATGCACCCGAGAGCTAACCTGGCTGTTGGTATGAACATTGTGTATGATGCACCCTAGAACTAACCTCTCTTCTTTATATGAACATTGCGTATGATGCACCCTAGAGCTAACCTGGCTGTTGGTATGAACATTGTGTATGATGCACCCTAGAGCTAACCTGGCTGTTGGTATGAACATTGTGTATGATGCACCCTAGAGCTAACCTGGCTGTTGGTATGAACATTGTGTATGATGCACTCTAGAGCTAACCTGGCTGTTGGTATGAACATTGTGTATGATGCACCCAAGAGCTATCCTCGCTGTTTATATGAACATTGTGTATGATGCACCCTAGAGCTAACCTGGCTGCTGGAATGAACATTGTGTATGATGCACCCTAGAGCTAACCTGGCTGTTGGTATGAACATTGTGTATGATGCACCCTAGAAATAACCTCGCTGTTTATATGAACATTGCGTATGATGCACTCTAGAGCAAACCTCGCTAGTGGTATGAACATTGTGTATGATGCACCCTAGAGCTAACCTCGCTGTTTATATGAACATTGTGTATGATGCACCCTAGAGCTAACCTGGCAGTTGGTATGAACATTGTGTATGATGCACCCTAGAGCTAACCTGGCTGTTGGTATGAACATTGTGTATGATGCACTCTAGAGCTAACCGGTCTGTTGGTATGAACATTGTGTATGATGCAATCTAGAGCTAGCCTGGCTGTTGGTATGAACATTGTATATGATGCACTCTAGAGCTAACCCGGCTGTTCGTATGAACATTGTGTACGATGCACCTTAGAGCTAACCTGGCTGTTGGTATGAACATTGTGTATGATGCACCCTAGAGCTAACCTGGCTGTTGGTATGAACATTATGTATGATGCACCCTAGAGCTAACCTGGCTGTTGGTATGAACATTGGGAATGATGCACCCTAGAGCTAACCTCGCAGTTTATATGAACATTGTGTATGATGCACTCTAGAGCTAACCTGGCTGTTGGTATGAACATTGTGTATGATGCACCCTAGAGCTAACCTGGCTGTTGGTATGAACATTGGGTATGATGCACCCTAGAGCTAACCTCGCAGTTTATATGAACATTGTGTATGATGCACCCTAGAGCTAACCTGGCTGTTGGTATGAACATTGTGTGTGATGCACCCTAGAGCTAACCTGGCTGTTGGTATGAACATTGTGTATGATGCACCCTAGAGCTAACCTGGCTGTTGGTATGAACATTGGGTTTGATGCACCCTAGAGCTAACCTCGCAGTTTATATGAACATTGTGTATGATGCACCCTAGAGCTAACCTGGCTGTTGGTATGAACATTGTGTGTGATGCACCCTAGAGCTAACCTGGCTGTTGGAATGAACATTGTGTATGATGCACCCTAGAGCTAACCTGGCTGTTAGTATGAACATTGTGTATGATGCACCCTAGAGCTAACCTCGCTGTTGGTATGAACATTGTGTATGATGCACTCTAGAGCTAACCTGGCTGTTTTTATGAACATTGTGTATGATGCACCCTAGAGCTAACCTGGCTGTTGGTATGAACATTGTGTATGATGCACTCTAGAGCTAACCTGGCTGTTTATATGAACATTGTGTATGAAGCACCCTAGAGCTAACCTGGCTGTTAGTATGAACATTGTGTATGTTGCACTCTAGAGCTAACCTGACTGTTTATATGAACATTGTGTATGATGCACCGTAGAGCTAACCTGGCTGTTTATATGAACATTGTGTATGATGCCCTCTAGAGCTAACCTAGTTGTTTATATGAACATTGTGTATGATGCACTCTAGAGCTAACCTGGCTGTTGGTATGAACATTGTGTATGATGCACTCTACAGCTAACCTGGCTGTTTATATGAACATTGAGTGTAATGCACTCTAGAGCTAACCTGGCTGTTAGTATGATCATTGTGTATGATGCACTCTAGAGCTAACCTGGCTGTTTATATGTACATTGTGTATGATGCACTATAGAGCAAACCTCGCTGTTTATATGAACATTGTGTATGATGCACTCTAGATCTAACCTGACTGTTGGTATGAACATTGTGTATGAAGCACTCTAGAGCTATCCTGGCTGTTGGCATGAACATTGTGTATGATGCACCCTAGAACTAACCTGGCTGTTGGTATGAACATTGTGTATGATGCACTCTAGAACTAACCTGGCTGTTGGTATGAACATTGTGTATGATGCACTCCAGAGCTATCATGGCTGTTGGTATGAACATTATGTATGATGCACCCTAGAGCTAACCTCGCTGTTGGTATGAACATTGTGTGTGATGCACCCTAGAGCTAACCTGGCTGTTTATATGAATATTGTGTATGATGCACCCTAGAGCTAACCAGGCTGTTGGTATGAACATTGTGTATGATGCACCCTAGAGCTAACCTGGCTATTGGTATGAACATTGTGTATGATGCACTCTAGAGCTAACCTGGCTGTTGGTATGAACATTGTGTATGTTGCACCCTAGAGCTGATCTCGCTGTTTATATGAACATTGTGTATGATGCACCCTAGAGCTATCCTGGCTGTTGGTATGAACATTGTGTATGAGGCACCCTAGAACTAACCTCGCTGTTGGAATGAACATCGTGTATGATGCACCCTAGAACTAACATCGCTGTTTATATGAACATTGTGTATGATGCACCCTAGAGCTAACCTCGCTGTTTATATGAACATTGTGTATGATGCACCCTAGAGCTAACCTGGCTGTTGGAATGAACATCGTGTATGATGCACCCTAGAACTAACATCGCTGTTTATATGAACATTGTGTATGATGAACCCTAGAGCTAACCTGGTTGTTTATATGAACATTGTGTATGATGCACTCTAGAGCTAACATTGCTGTTGGTATGAACATTGTGTATGATGCACCCTAGAGCAAACCTCGCTGTTTATATGAACATTGTGTATAATGCACTCTAGAGCTAACCTGGCTGTTGGTATGAACATTGTGTATGATGCACCCTAGAGCTAACCTGGCTGTTGGTATGAACATTGTGTATGATGCACTCTAGAGCTAACCTGGCTGTTGGTATGAACATTGTGTATGATGCACCCTAGAGCTAACCTGGCTGTTGGTATGAACATTGTGTATGATGCACCCTAGAGCTAACCTGGCTGTTGGTATGAACATTGTGTATGATGCACCCTAGAGCTAACCTGGCTGTTGGTATGAACATTGTGTATGATGCACTCTAGAGCTAACCTCGCTGTTGGTATGAACATTGTGTATGATGCACTCTAGAGCTAACCTCGCTGTTGGTATGAACATTGTGTATGATGCACTCTAGAGCAAACCTCGCTGTTGGTATGAACATTGTGTATGATGCACTCTAGCGCTAACCTGGCTGTTGGTATGAACATTGTGTATGATGCATTCTAGATGCTAACCTGGCTGTAGGTATGAACATTGTGTACGATGCACCCTAGAGCTAACCTGGCTGTTGGTATTAACATTGTGCATGATGCACCCTAGAGCTATCCTGGCTGTTGGTATGAACATTGTGTATGATGCACCCTAGAGCTAACCTGCCTGTTGGTATGAACATTGTGTATGATGCACCCCAGAGCTAACCTGGCTGTTGGTATGAATATTGTGTATGATGCACTCTAGAGCTAACCTGGCTGCTGGAATGAACATTGTGCATGATTCACCCTAGAGCTAACCTGGCTGTTGGTATGAACATTGTGTATGATGCACCCTAGAACTAACCTCGCTGTTTATATGAGCATTGCGTATGATGCACCCTAGAGCAAACCTCGCTAGTGGTATGACCATTGTGTATGATGCACCCTAGAGCTAACCTCGCTGTTTATATGAACATTGTGTATGATGCTACCTAGAGCTAACCTGGCTGTTGGTATGAACATTGTGTATGATGCACCCTAGAGCTAACCTGGCTGTTGGTATGAACATTGTGTATGATGCACTCTAGAGCTAACCTGGCTGTTGGTATGAACATTGTGTATGATGCACCCTAGAGCTAACCTGGCTGTTGGTATGAACGTTGGGTATGATGCACCCTAGAGCTAACCTCGCTGTTTATATGAACATTGTGTATGATGCACCCTAGAGCTATCCTGGCTGTTGTTATGAACATTGTGTGTGATGCACCCTAGAGCTAACCTGGCTGTTGGTATGAACATTGTGTATGCTGCACCCTAGAGCAAACCTGGCTGTTTATATGAACATTGTGTGTGATACACCCTAGAGCTAACCTGGCTGTTGATATGAACATTATGTGTGATGCACCCTAGAGCAAACCTCGCTGTTTATATGAACATTGTGTATGTTGCACCCTAGAGCTAACCTCGCTATTTATATGAACATTGTGTATGATGCACCCTAGAGCTAACCTGGCTGTTGGTATGAACATTGTGTGTGATGCACCCTAGAGCTAACCTCGCTGTTTATATGAACATTGTGTATGATGCACCCTAGAGCTAACCTGGCTGCTGGAATGAACATTGTGTATGATGCACCCGAGAGCTAACCTGGCTGTTGGTATGAACATTGTGTATGATGCACCCTAGAACTAACCTCTCTTCTTTATATGAACATTGCGTATGATGCACCCTAGAGCTAACCTGGCTGTTGGTATGAACATTGTGTATGATGCACCCTAGAGCTAACCTGGCTGTTGGTATGAACATTGTGTATGATGCACCCTAGAGCTAACCTGGCTGTTGGTATGAACATTGTGTATGATGCACTCTAGAGCTAACCTGGCTGTTGGTATGAACATTGTGTATGATGCACCCAAGAGCTATCCTCGCTGTTTATATGAACATTGTGTATGATGCACCCTAGAGCTAACCTGGCTGCTGGAATGAACATTGTGTATGATGCACCCTAGAGCTAACCTGGCTGTTGGTATGAACATTGTGTATGATGCACCCTAGAAATAACCTCGCTGTTTATATGAACATTGCGTATGATGCACTCTAGAGCAAACCTCGCTAGTGGTATGAACATTGTGTATGATGCACCCTAGAGCAAACCTCGCTGTTTATATGAACATTGTGTATGTTGCACCCTAGAGCTAACCTCGCTATTTATATGAACATTGTGTATGATGCACCCTAGAGCTAACCTGGCTGTTGGTATGAACATTGTGTATGATGCACCCTAGAGCTAACCTGGCTGTTGGTATGAACATTGTGTATGATGCACTCTAGAGCTAACCTGGCTGTTGGTATGAACATTGTGTATGATGCACCCAAGGGCTATCCTCGCTGTTTATATGAACATTGTGTATGATGCACCCTAGAGCTAACCTGGCTGCTGGAATGAACATTGTGTATGATGCACCCTAGAGCTAACCTGGCTGTTGGTATGAACATTGTGTATGATGCACTCTAGAGCTAACCTGGCTGTTTATATGAACATTGTGTATGATGCACCCTAGAGCTAACCTGGCTGTTAGTATGAACATTGTGTATGTTGCACTCTAGAGCTAACCTGACTGTTTATATGAACATTGTGTATGATGCACCGTAGAGCTAACCTGGCTGTTTAAATGAACATTGTGTATGATGCCCTCTAGAGCTAACCTGGTTGTTTATATGAACATTGTGTATGATGCACTCTAGAGCTAACCTGGCTGTTGGTATGAACATTGTGTATGATGCACTCTACATTAACCTGGCTGTTTATATGAACATTGAGTGTGATGCACTCTAGAGCTAACCTGGCTGTTAGTATGAACATTGTGTATGATGCACTCTAGAGCTAACCTGGCTGTTTATATGTACATTGTGTATGATGCACTATAGAGCAAACCTCGCTGTTTATATGAACATTGTGTATGATGCACTCTAGAGCTAACCTGACTGTTGGTATGAACATTGTGTATGAAGCACTCTAGAGCTATCCTGGCTGTTGGCATGAACATTGTGTATGATGCACCCTAGAACTAACCTGGCTGTTGGTATGAACATTGTGTATGATGCACTCTAGAACTAACCTGGCTGTTGGTATGAACATTGTGTATGATGCACTCCAGAGCTATCATGGCTGTTGGTATGAACATTATGTATGATGCACCCTAGAGCTAACCTCGCTGTTGGTATGAACATTGTGTGTGATGCACCCTAGAGCTAACCTGGCTGTTTATATGAATATTGTGTATGATGCACCCTAGAGCTAACCAGGCTGTTGGTATGAACATTGTGTATGATGCACCCTAGAGCTAACCTGGCTGTTGGTATGAACATTGTGTATGATGCACTCTAGAGCTAACCTGGCTGTTGGTATGAACATTGTGTATGTTGCACCCTAGAGCTGATCTCGCTGTTTATATGAACATTGTGTATGATGCACCCTAGAGCTATCCTGGCTGTTGGTATGAACATTGTGTATGAGGCACCCTAGAACTAACCTCGCTGTTGGAATGAACATCGTGTATGATGCACCCTAGAACTAACATCGCTGTTTATATGAACATTGTGTATGATGCACCCTAGAGCTAACCTCGCTGTTTATATGAACATTGTGTATGATGCACCCTAGAGCTAACCTGGCTGTTGGAATGAACATCGTGTATGATGCACCCTAGAACTAACATCGCTGTTTATATGAACATTGTGTATGATGAACCCTAGAGCTAACCTGGTTGTTTATATGAACATTGTGTATGATGCACTCTAGAGCTAACATTGCTGTTGGTATGAACATTGTGTATGATGCACCCTAGAGCAAACCTCGCTGTTTATATGAACATTGTGTATAATGCACTCTAGAGCTAACCTGGCTGTTGGTATGAACATTGTGTATGATGCACCCTAGAGCTAACCTGGCTGTTGGTATGAACATTGTGTATGATGCACTCTAGAGCTAACCTGGCTGTTGGTATGAACATTGTGTATGATGCACCCTAGAGCTAACCTGGCTGTTGGTATGAACATTGTGTATGATGCACCCTAGAGCTAACCTGGCTGTTGGTATGAACATTGTGTATGATGCACCCTAGAGCTAACCTGGCTGTTGGTATGAACATTGTGTATGATGCACTCTAGAGCTAACCTCGCTGTTGGTATGAACATTGTGTATGATGCACTCTAGAGCTAACCTCGCTGTTGGTATGAACATTGTGTATGATGCACTCTAGAGCAAACCTCGCTGTTGGTATGAACATTGTGTATGATGCACTCTAGCGCTAACCTGGCTGTTGGTATGAACATTGTGTATGATGCATTCTAGATGCTAACCTGGCTGTAGGTATGAACATTGTGTACGATGCACCCTAGAGCTAACCTGGCTGTTGGTATTAACATTGTGCATGATGCACCCTAGAGCTATCCTGGCTGTTGGTATGAACATTGTGTATGATGCACCCTAGAGCTAACCTGCCTGTTGGTATGAACATTGTGTATGATGCACCCCAGAGCTAACCTGGCTGTTGGTATGAATATTGTGTATGATGCACTCTAGAGCTAACCTGGCTGCTGGAATGAACATTGTGCATGATTCACCCTAGAGCTAACCTGGCTGTTGGTATGAACATTGTGTATGATGCACCCTAGAACTAACCTCGCTGTTTATATGAGCATTGCGTATGATGCACCCTAGAGCAAACCTCGCTAGTGGTATGACCATTGTGTATGATGCACCCTAGAGCTAACCTCGCTGTTTATATGAACATTGTGTATGATGCTACCTAGAGCTAACCTGGCTGTTGGTATGAACATTGTGTATGATGCACCCTAGAGCTAACCTGGCTGTTGGTATGAACATTGTGTATGATGCACTCTAGAGCTAACCTGGCTGTTGGTATGAACATTGTGTATGATGCACCCTAGAGCTAACCTGGCTGTTGGTATGAACGTTGGGTATGATGCACCCTAGAGCTAACCTCGCTGTTTATATGAACATTGTGTATGATGCACCCTAGAGCTATCCTGGCTGTTGTTATGAACATTGTGTGTGATGCACCCTAGAGCTAACCTGGCTGTTGGTATGAACATTGTGTATGCTGCACCCTAGAGCAAACCTGGCTGTTTATATGAACATTGTGTGTGATACACCCTAGAGCTAACCTGGCTGTTGATATGAACATTATGTGTGATGCACCCTAGAGCAAACCTCGCTGTTTATATGAACGTTGTGTATGTTGCACCCTAGAGCTAACCTCGCTATTTATATGAACATTGTGTATGATGCACCCTAGAGCTAACCTGGCTGTTGGTATGAACATTGTGTGTGATGCACCCTAGAGCTAACCTCGCTGTTTATATGAACATTGTGTATGATGCACCCTAGAGCTAACCTGGCTGCTGGAATGAACATTGTGTATGATGCACCCGAGAGCTAACCTGGCTGTTGGTATGAACATTGTGTATGATGCACCCTAGAACTAACCTCTCTTCTTTATATGAACATTGCGTATGATGCACCCTAGAGCTAACCTGGCTGTTGGTATGAACATTGTGTATGATGCACCCTAGAGCTAACCTGGCTGTTGGTATGAACATTGTGTATGATGCACCCTAGAGCTAACCTGGCTGTTGGTATGAACATTGTGTATGATGCACTCTAGAGCTAACCTGGCTGTTGGTATGAACATTGTGTATGATGCACCCAAGAGCTATCCTCGCTGTTTATATGAACATTGTGTATGATGCACCCTAGAGCTAACCTGGCTGCTGGAATGAACATTGTGTATGATGCACCCTAGAGCTAACCTGGCTGTTGGTATGAACATTGTGTATGATGCACCCTAGAAATAACCTCGCTGTTTATATGAACATTGCGTATGATGCACTCTAGAGCAAACCTCGCTAGTGGTATGAACATTGTGTATGATGCACCCTAGAGCTAACCTCGCTGTTTATATGAACATTGTGTATGATGCACCCTAGAGCTAACCTGGCAGTTGGTATGAACATTGTGTATGATGCACCCTAGAGCTAACCTGGCTGTTGGTATGAACATTGTGTATGATGCACTCTAGAGCTAACCGGTCTGTTGGTATGAACATTGTGTATGATGCAATCTAGAGCTAGCCTGGCTGTTGGTATGAACATTGTATATGATGCACTCTAGAGCTAACCCGGCTGTTCGTATGAACATTGTGTACGATGCACCTTAGAGCTAACCTGGCTGTTGGTATGAACATTGTGTATGATGCACCCTAGAGCTAACCTGGCTGTTGGTATGAACATTATGTATGATGCACCCTAGAGCTAACCTGGCTGTTGGTATGAACATTGGGAATGATGCACCCTAGAGCTAACCTCGCAGTTTATATGAACATTGTGTATGATGCACTCTAGAGCTAACCTGGCTGTTGGTATGAACATTGTGTATGATGCACCCTAGAGCTAACCTGGCTGTTGGTATGAACATTGGGTATGATGCACCCTAGAGCTAACCTCGCAGTTTATATGAACATTGTGTATGATGCACCCTAGAGCTAACCTGGCTGTTGGTATGAACATTGTGTGTGATGCACCCTAGAGCTAACCTGGCTGTTGGTATGAACATTGTGTATGATGCACCCTAGAGCTAACCTGGCTGTTGGTATGAACATTGGGTTTGATGCACCCTAGAGCTAACCTCGCAGTTTATATGAACATTGTGTATGATGCACCCTAGAGCTAACCTGGCTGTTGGTATGAACATTGTGTGTGATGCACCCTAGAGCTAACCTGGCTGTTGGAATGAACATTGTGTATGATGCACCCTAGAGCTAACCTGGCTGTTAGTATGAACATTGTGTATGATGCACCCTAGAGCTAACCTCGCTGTTGGTATGAACATTGTGTATGATGCACTCTAGAGCTAACCTGGCTGTTTTTATGAACATTGTGTATGATGCACCCTAGAGCTAACCTGGCTGTTGGTATGAACATTGTGTATGATGCACTCTAGAGCTAACCTGGCTGTTTATATGAACATTGTGTATGAAGCACCCTAGAGCTAACCTGGCTGTTAGTATGAACATTGTGTATGTTGCACTCTAGAGCTAACCTGACTGTTTATATGAACATTGTGTATGATGCACCGTAGAGCTAACCTGGCTGTTTATATGAACATTGTGTATGATGCCCTCTAGAGCTAACCTAGTTGTTTATATGAACATTGTGTATGATGCACTCTAGAGCTAACCTGGCTGTTGGTATGAACATTGTGTATGATGCACTCTACAGCTAACCTGGCTGTTTATATGAACATTGAGTGTAATGCACTCTAGAGCTAACCTGGCTGTTAGTATGATCATTGTGTATGATGCACTCTAGAGCTAACCTGGCTGTTTATATGTACATTGTGTATGATGCACTATAGAGCAAACCTCGCTGTTTATATGAACATTGTGTATGATGCACTCTAGATCTAACCTGACTGTTGGTATGAACATTGTGTATGAAGCACTCTAGAGCTATCCTGGCTGTTGGCATGAACATTGTGTATGATGCACCCTAGAACTAACCTGGCTGTTGGTATGAACATTGTGTATGATGCACTCTAGAACTAACCTGGCTGTTGGTATGAACATTGTGTATGATGCACTCCAGAGCTATCATGGCTGTTGGTATGAACATTATGTATGATGCACCCTAGAGCTAACCTCGCTGTTGGTATGAACATTGTGTGTGATGCACCCTAGAGCTAACCTGGCTGTTTATATGAATATTGTGTATGATGCACCCTAGAGCTAACCAGGCTGTTGGTATGAACATTGTGTATGATGCACCCTAGAGCTAACCTGGCTATTGGTATGAACATTGTGTATGATGCACTCTAGAGCTAACCTGGCTGTTGGTATGAACATTGTGTATGTTGCACCCTAGAGCTGATCTCGCTGTTTATATGAACATTGTGTATGATGCACCCTAGAGCTATCCTGGCTGTTGGTATGAACATTGTGTATGAGGCACCCTAGAACTAACCTCGCTGTTGGAATGAACATCGTGTATGATGCACCCTAGAACTAACATCGCTGTTTATATGAACATTGTGTATGATGCACCCTAGAGCTAACCTCGCTGTTTATATGAACATTGTGTATGATGCACCCTAGAGCTAACCTGGCTGTTGGAATGAACATCGTGTATGATGCACCCTAGAACTAACATCGCTGTTTATATGAACATTGTGTATGATGAACCCTAGAGCTAACCTGGTTGTTTATATGAACATTGTGTATGATGCACTCTAGAGCTAACATTGCTGTTGGTATGAACATTGTGTATGATGCACCCTAGAGCAAACCTCGCTGTTTATATGAACATTGTGTATAATGCACTCTAGAGCTAACCTGGCTGTTGGTATGAACATTGTGTATGATGCACCCTAGAGCTAACCTGGCTGTTGGTATGAACATTGTGTATGATGCACTCTAGAGCTAACCTGGCTGTTGGTATGAACATTGTGTATGATGCACCCTAGAGCTAACCTGGCTGTTGGTATGAACATTGTGTATGATGCACCCTAGAGCTAACCTGGCTGTTGGTATGAACATTGTGTATGATGCACCCTAGAGCTAACCTGGCTGTTGGTATGAACATTGTGTATGATGCACTCTAGAGCTAACCTCGCTGTTGGTATGAACATTGTGTATGATGCACTCTAGAGCTAACCTCGCTGTTGGTATGAACATTGTGTATGATGCACTCTAGAGCAAACCTCGCTGTTGGTATGAACATTGTGTATGATGCACTCTAGCGCTAACCTGGCTGTTGGTATGAACATTGTGTATGATGCATTCTAGATGCTAACCTGGCTGTAGGTATGAACATTGTGTACGATGCACCCTAGAGCTAACCTGGCTGTTGGTATTAACATTGTGCATGATGCACCCTAGAGCTATCCTGGCTGTTGGTATGAACATTGTGTATGATGCACCCTAGAGCTAACCTGCCTGTTGGTATGAACATTGTGTATGATGCACCCCAGAGCTAACCTGGCTGTTGGTATGAATATTGTGTATGATGCACTCTAGAGCTAACCTGGCTGCTGGAATGAACATTGTGCATGATTCACCCTAGAGCTAACCTGGCTGTTGGTATGAACATTGTGTATGATGCACCCTAGAACTAACCTCGCTGTTTATATGAGCATTGCGTATGATGCACCCTAGAGCAAACCTCGCTAGTGGTATGACCATTGTGTATGATGCACCCTAGAGCTAACCTCGCTGTTTATATGAACATTGTGTATGATGCTACCTAGAGCTAACCTGGCTGTTGGTATGAACATTGTGTATGATGCACCCTAGAGCTAACCTGGCTGTTGGTATGAACATTGTGTATGATGCACTCTAGAGCTAACCTGGCTGTTGGTATGAACATTGTGTATGATGCACCCTAGAGCTAACCTGGCTGTTGGTATGAACGTTGGGTATGATGCACCCTAGAGCTAACCTCGCTGTTTATATGAACATTGTGTATGATGCACCCTAGAGCTATCCTGGCTGTTGTTATGAACATTGTGTGTGATGCACCCTAGAGCTAACCTGGCTGTTGGTATGAACATTGTGTATGCTGCACCCTAGAGCAAACCTGGCTGTTTATATGAACATTGTGTGTGATACACCCTAGAGCTAACCTGGCTGTTGATATGAACATTATGTGTGATGCACCCTAGAGCAAACCTCGCTGTTTATATGAACATTGTGTATGTTGCACCCTAGAGCTAACCTCGCTATTTATATGAACATTGTGTATGATGCACCCTAGAGCTAACCTGGCTGTTGGTATGAACATTGTGTGTGATGCACCCTAGAGCTAACCTCGCTGTTTATATGAACATTGTGTATGATGCACCCTAGAGCTAACCTGGCTGCTGGAATGAACATTGTGTATGATGCACCCGAGAGCTAACCTGGCTGTTGGTATGAACATTGTGTATGATGCACCCTAGAACTAACCTCTCTTCTTTATATGAACATTGCGTATGATGCACCCTAGAGCTAACCTGGCTGTTGGTATGAACATTGTGTATGATGCACCCTAGAGCTAACCTGGCTGTTGGTATGAACATTGTGTATGATGCACCCTAGAGCTAACCTGGCTGTTGGTATGAACATTGTGTATGATGCACTCTAGAGCTAACCTGGCTGTTGGTATGAACATTGTGTATGATGCACCCAAGAGCTATCCTCGCTGTTTATATGAACATTGTGTATGATGCACCCTAGAGCTAACCTGGCTGCTGGAATGAACATTGTGTATGATGCACCCTAGAGCTAACCTGGCTGTTGGTATGAACATTGTGTATGATGCACCCTAGAAATAACCTCGCTGTTTATATGAACATTGCGTATGATGCACTCTAGAGCAAACCTCGCTAGTGGTATGAACATTGTGTATGATGCACCCTAGAGCTAACCTCGCTGTTTATATGAACATTGTGTATGATGCACCCTAGAGCTAACCTGGCAGTTGGTATGAACATTGTGTATGATGCACCCTAGAGCTAACCTGGCTGTTGGTATGAACATTGTGTATGATGCACTCTAGAGCTAACCGGTCTGTTGGTATGAACATTGTGTATGATGCAATCTAGAGCTAGCCTGGCTGTTGGTATGAACATTGTATATGATGCACTCTAGAGCTAACCCGGCTGTTCGTATGAACATTGTGTACGATGCACCTTAGAGCTAACCTGGCTGTTGGTATGAACATTGTGTATGATGCACCCTAGAGCTAACCTGGCTGTTGGTATGAACATTATGTATGATGCACCCTAGAGCTAACCTGGCTGTTGGTATGAACATTGGGAATGATGCACCCTAGAGCTAACCTCGCAGTTTATATGAACATTGTGTATGATGCACTCTAGAGCTAACCTGGCTGTTGGTATGAACATTGTGTATGATGCACCCTAGAGCTAACCTGGCTGTTGGTATGAACATTGGGTATGATGCACCCTAGAGCTAACCTCGCAGTTTATATGAACATTGTGTATGATGCACCCTAGAGCTAACCTGGCTGTTGGTATGAACATTGTGTGTGATGCACCCTAGAGCTAACCTGGCTGTTGGTATGAACATTGTGTATGATGCACCCTAGAGCTAACCTGGCTGTTGGTATGAACATTGGGTTTGATGCACCCTAGAGCTAACCTCGCAGTTTATATGAACATTGTGTATGATGCACCCTAGAGCTAACCTGGCTGTTGGTATGAACATTGTGTGTGATGCACCCTAGAGCTAACCTGGCTGTTGGAATGAACATTGTGTATGATGCACCCTAGAGCTAACCTGGCTGTTAGTATGAACATTGTGTATGATGCACCCTAGAGCTAACCTCGCTGTTGGTATGAACATTGTGTATGATGCACTCTAGAGCTAACCTGGCTGTTTTTATGAACATTGTGTATGATGCACCCTAGAGCTAACCTGGCTGTTGGTATGAACATTGTGTATGATGCACTCTAGAGCTAACCTGGCTGTTTATATGAACATTGTGTATGATGCACCCTAGAGCTAACCTGGCTGTTAGTATGAACATTGTGTATGTTGCACTCTAGAGCTAACCTGACTGTTTATATGAACATTGTGTATGATGCACCGTAGAGCTAACCTGGCTGTTTATATGAACATTGTGTATGATGCCCTCTAGAGCTAACCTAGTTGTTTATATGAACATTGTGTATGATGCACTCTAGAGCTAACCTGGCTGTTGGTATGAACATTGTGTATGATGCACTCTACAGCTAACCTGGCTGTTTATATGAACATTGAGTGTAATACACTCTAGAGCTAACCTGGCTGTTAGTATGATCATTGTGTATGATGCACTCTAGAGCTAACCTGGCTGTTTATATGTACATTGTGTATGATGCACTATAGAGCAAACCTCGCTGTTTATATGAACATTGTGTATGATGCACTCTAGATCTAACCTGACTGTTGGTATGAACATTGTGTATGAAGCACTCTAGAGCTATCCTGGCTGTTGGCATGAACATTGTGTATGATGCACCCTAGAACTAACCTGGCTGTTGGTATGAACATTGTGTATGATGCACTCTAGAACTAACCTGGCTGTTGGTATGAACATTGTGTATGATGCACTCCAGAGCTATCATGGCTGTTGGTATGAACATTATGTATGATGCACCCTAGAGCTAACCTCGCTGTTGGTATGAACATTGTGTGTGATGCACCCTAGAGCTAACCTGGCTGTTTATATGAATATTGTGTATGATGCACCCTAGAGCTAACCAGGCTGTTGGTATGAACATTGTGTATGATGCACCCTAGAGCTAACCTGGCTATTGGTATGAACATTGTGTATGATGCACTCTAGAGCTAACCTGGCTGTTGGTATGAACATTGTGTATGTTGCACCCTAGAGCTGATCTCGCTGTTTATATGAACATTGTGTAAGATGCACCCTAGAGCTAACCTGGTTGTTGGTATGAACTTTGTGTATGTAGCACCCTAGAGCTAACTTCGCTGTTTATATGAACATTGTGTATGATTCACCCTAGAGCAAACCTGACTGTTGGTATGAACATTGTGTATGATGCACTCCAAGCTAACCTGGCTGTTGGTATGAACATTGTGTATGATGCACCTTGGAGCTAACCTCGCTGTTTATAGGAACATTGTGTGTGATGCACTCTAGAGCTAACCTGGCTGTTTATATGAACATTGTGTATGATGAACCCTAGAGCTAACCTGGCTGTTTATATGAACATTGTGTATGATGCACTCTAGAGCTAACCTGGCTGTTGGTATGAACATTGTGTATGATGCACACTAGAGCTAACCTGGCTGTTCGTATGAACATTGTGTGTTATGCACTCTAGAGCTAACCTGGCTGTTGGTATGAACATTGTGTATGATGCACCCTAGAGCTAACCTGGCTGTTTATATGAACATTGTGTATGATGCACTCTAGAGCTAACCTGGCTGTTGGTATGAACATTGTGTGTGATGCACCCTAGAACAAACCTCGCTGTTTATATGAACATTGTGTATGATGCACTCTAGAGCTAACCTGGCTGTTGGTATGAACATTGTGTATGATGTACCCTAGAGCTAACCTCGCTGCTTATATGAACATTGTCTATGATCCACCCTAGAGCTAACCTGGCTGTTTATATGAACATTGCGTATGATGCACCCTAGAGCTAACCTGGCTGTTGGTATGAACATTGTGTGTGATGCACCCTATAGCTATCCTGGCTGTTGGTATGAACATTGTGTATGAGGCACCCTAGAACTAACCTGTCTGTTGGTATGAACATTGTGTATGATGCACCCTAGAACTAACCTCGCTGTTTATATGAACATTGTGTATGATGCACCCCAGAGCTAACCTGGTTGTTGCTATGAACATTGTGTATGATGCACCCTAGAGCTAACCTGGCTGTTGGTATGAACATTGTGTATGATGCACCCTAGAGCTAACCTGGCTGTTTATATGAACATTGTGTATGATGCACCCTAGAGCTATCCTGGCTGTTGGTATGAACATTGTGTATGAGGCACCCTAGAACTAACCTCGCTGTTGGAATGAACATCGTGTATGATGCACCCTAGAACTAACATCGCTGTTTATATGAACATTGTGTATGATGCACCCTAGTGCTAACCTCGCTGTTTATATGAACATTGTGTATGATGCACCCTAGAGCTAACCTGGCTGTTGGAATGAACATCGTGTATGATGCACCCTAGAACTAACATCGCTGTTTATATGAACATTGTGTATGATGAACCCTAGAGCTAACCTGGTTGTTTATATGAACATTGTGTATGATGCACTCTAGAGCTAACATTGCTGTTGGTATGAACATTGTGTATGATGCACCCTAGAGCAAACCTCGCTGTTTATATGAACATTGTGTATAATGCACTCTAGGGCTAACCTGGCTGTTGGTATGAACATTGTGTATGATGCACCCTAGAGCTAACCTGGCTGTTGGTATGAACATTGTGTATGATGCACTCTAGAGCTAACCTGGCTGTTGGTATGAACATTGTGTATGATGCACCCTAGAGCTAACCTGGCTGTTGGTATGAACATTGTGTATGATGCACCCTAGAGCTAACCTGGCTGTTGGTATGAACATTGTGTATGATGCACTCTAGAGCTAACCTCGCTGTTGGTATGAACATTGTGTATGATGCACTCTAGAGCTAACCTCGCTGTTGGTATGAACATTGTGTATGATGCACTCTAGAGCAAACCTCGCTGTTGGTATGAACATTGTGTATGATGCACTCTAGCGCTAACCTGGCTGTTGGTATGAACATTGTGTATGATGCATTCTAGATGCTAACCTGGCTGTAGGTATGAACATTGTGTAGGATGCACCCTAGAGCTAACCTGGCTGTTGGTATTAACATTGTGCATGATGCACCCTTGAGCTATCCTGGCTGTTGGTATGAACATTGTGTATGATGCACCCTAGAGCTAACCTGCCTGTTGGTATGAACATTGTGTATGATGCACCCCAGAGCTAACCTGGCTGTTGGTATGAACATTGTGTATGATGCACTCTAGAGCTAACCTGGCTGCTGGAATGAACATTGTGCATGATGCACCCTAGAGCTAACCTGGCTGTTGGTATGAACATTGTGTATGATGCACCCTAGAACTAACCTCGCTGTTTATATGAGCATTGCGTATGATGCACCCTAGAGCAAACCTCGCTAGTGGTATGAACATTGTGTATGATGCACCCTAGAGCTAACCTCGCTGTTTATATGAACATTGTGTATGATGCACCCTAGAGCTAACCTGGCTGTTGGTATGAACATTGTGTATGATGCACCCTAGAGCTAACCTGGCTGTTGGTATGAACATTGTGTATGATGCACTCTAGAGCTAACCTGGCTGTTGGTATGAACATTGTGTATGATGCACCCTAGAGCTAACCTGGCTGTTGGTATGAACGTTGGGTATGATGCACCCTAGAGCTAACCTCGCTGTTTATATGAACATTGTGTATGATGCACCCTAGAGCTAACCTGGCTGTTGTTATGAACATTGTGTTTGATGCACCCTAGAGCTAACCTGGCTGTTGGAATGAACATTGTGTATGATGCACCTTTGAGCTAACCTGGCTGTTAGTATGAACATTGTGTATGATGCACCCTAGAGCTAACCTCGCTGTTGGTATGAACATTGTGTATGATGCACTCTAGAGCTAACCTGGCTGTTTATATGAACATTGTGTATGATGCACCCTAGAGCTAACCTGGCTGTTGGTATGAACATTGTGTGTGATGCACTCTAGAGCTAACATGGCTGTTTATATGAACATTGTGTATGATGCACCCTAGAGCAAACCTGACTGTTGGTATGAACATTGTGTATGATGCACTCCAAGCTAACCTGGCTGTTGGTATGAACATTGTGTATGATGCACCCTAGAGCTAACCTGGCTGTTGGTATGAACATTGTGTATGATGCACCCTAGAGCTAACCTGGCTGTTGGTATGAACATTGTGTATGATGCACTCTAGAGCTAACCTGGCTGTTGGTATGAACATTGTGTATGATGCACCCTAGAGCTAACCAGGCTGTTGGTATGAACGTTGGGTATGATGCACCCTAGAGCTAACCTCGCTGTTTATATGAACATTGTGTATGATGCACCCTAGAGCTAACCTGGCTGTTGTTATGAACATTGTGTGTGATGCACCCTAGAGCTAACCTGGCTGTTGGTATGAACATTGTGTATGCTGCACCCTAGAGCAAACCTGGCTGTTTATATGAACATTGTGTGTGATACACCCTAGAGCTAACCTGGCTGTTGGTATGAACATTATGTGTGATGCACCCTAGAGCAAACCTCGCTGTTTATATGAACATTGTGAATGTTGCACCCTAGAGCTAACCTCGCTATTTATATGAACATTGTGTATGATGCACCCTAGAGCTAACCTGGCTGTTGGTATGAACATTGTGTGTGATGCACCCTAGAGCTAACCTCGCTGTTTATATGAACATTGTGTATGATGCACCCTAGAGCTAACCTGGCTGCTGGAATGAACATTGTGTATGATGCACCCGAGAGCTAACCTGGCTGTTGGTATGAACATTGTGTATGATGCACCCTAGAACTAACCTCTCTGTTTATATGAACATTGCGTATGATGCACCCTAGAGCTAACCTGGCTGTTGGTATGAACATTGTGTATGATGCACCCTAGAGCTAACCTGGCTGTTGGTATGAACATTGTGTATGATGCACCCTAGAGCTAACCTGGCTGTTGGTATGAACATTGTGTATGATGCACTCTAGAGCTAACCTGGCTGTTGGTATGAACATTGTGTATGATGCACCCAAGAGCTATCCTCGCTGTTTATATGAACATTGTGTATGATGCACCCTAGAGCTAACCTGGCTGCTGGAATGAACATTGTGTATGATGCACCCTAGAGCTAACCTGGCTGTTGGTATGAACATTGTGTATGATGCACCCTAGAAATAACCTCGCTGTTTATATGAACATTGCGTATGATGCACTCTAGAGCAAACCTCGCTAGTGGTATGAACATTGTGTATGATGCACCCTAGAGCTAACCTCGCTGTTTATATGAACATTGTGTATGATGCACCCTAGAGCTAACCTGGCAGTTGGTATGAACATTGTGTATGATGCACCCTAGAGCTAACCTGGCTGTTGGTATGAACATTGTGTATGATGCACTCTAGAGCTAACCGGTCTGTTGGTATGAACATTGTGTATGATGCAATCTAGAGCTAACCTGGCTGTTGGTATGAACATTGTGTATGATGCACTCTAGAGCTAACCCGGCTGTTCGTATGAACATTGTGAACGATGCACCTTAGAGCTAACCTGGCTGTTGGTATGAACATTGTGTATGATGCACCCTAGAGCTAACCTGGCTGTTGGTATGAACATTATGTATGATGCACCCTAGAGCTAACCTGGCTGTTGGTATGAACATTGGGAATGATGCACCCTAGAGCTAACCTCGCAGTTTATATGAACATTGTGTATGATGCACTCTAGAGCTAACCTGGCTGTTGGTATGAACATTGTGTATGATGCACCCTAGAGCTAACCTGGCTGTTGGTATGAACATTGGGTATGATGCACCCTAGAGGTAACCTCGCAGTTTATATGAACATTGTGTGTGATGCACCCTAGAGCTAACCTGGCTGTTGGTATGAACATTGTGTGTGATGCACCCTAGAGCTAACCTGGCTGTTGGTATGAACATTGTGTATGATGCACCCTAGAGCTAACCTGGCTGTTGGTATGAACATTGGGTTTGATGCACCCTAGAGCTAACCTCGCAGTTTATATGAACATTGTGTATGATGCACCCTAGAGCTAACCTGGCTGTTGGTATGAACATTGTGTGTGATGCACCCTAGAGCTAACCTGGCTGTTGGAATGAACATTGTGTATGATGCACCCTAGAGCTAACCTGGCTGTTAGTATGAACATTGTGTATGATGCACCCTAGAGCTAACCTCGCTGTTGGTATGAACATTGTGTATGATGCACTCTAGAGCTAACCTGGCTGTTTTTATGAACATTGTGTATGATGCACCCTAGAGCTAACCTGGCTGTTGGTATGAACATTGTGTATGATGCACTCTAGAGCTAACCTGGCTGTTTATATGAACATTGTGTATGATGCACCCTAGAGCTAACCTGGCTGTTAGTATGAACATTGTGTATGTTGCACTCTAGAGCTAACCTGACTGTTTATATGAACATTGTGTATGATGCACCGTAGAGCTAACCTGGCTGTTTATATGAACATTGTGTATGATGCCCTCCAGAGCTAACCTGGTTGTTTATATGAACATTGTGTATGATGCACTCTAGAGCTAACCTGGCTGTTGGTATGAACATTGTGTATGATGCACTCTACAGCTAACCTGGCTGTTTATATGAACATTGAGTGTGATGCACTCTAGAGCTAACCTGGCTGTTAGTATGAACATTGTGTATGATGCACTCTAGAGCTAACCTGGCTGTTTATATGTACATTGTGTATGATGCACTATAGAGCAAACCTCGCTGTTTATATGAACATTGTGTATGATGCACTCTAGAGCTAACCTGACTGTTGGTATGAACATTGTGTATGAAGCACTCTAGAGCTATCCTGGCTGTTGGCATGAACATTGTGTATGATGCACCCTAGAACTAACCTGGCTGTTGGTATGAACATTGTGTATGATGCACTCTAGAACTAACCTGGCTGTTGGTATGAACATTGTGTATGATGCACTCCAGAGCTATCATGGCTGTTGGTATGAACATTATGTATGATGCACCCTAGAGCTAACCTCGCTGTTGGTATGGACATTGTGTGTGATGCACCCTAGAGCTAACCTGGCTGTTTATATGAATATTGTGTATGATGCACCCTAGAGCTAACCAGGCTGTTGGTATGAACATTGTGTATGATGCACCCTAGAGCTAACCTGGCTGTTGGTATGAACATTGTGTATGATGCACTCTAGAGCTAACATGGCTGTTGGTATGAACATTGTGTATGTTGCACCCTAGAGCTGATCTCGCTGTTTATATGAACATTGTGTATGATGCACCCTAAAGCTATCCTGGCTGTTGGTATGAACATTGTGTATGAGGCACCCTAGAACTAACCTCGCTGTTGGAATGAACATCGTGTATGATGCACCCTAGAACTAACATCGCTGTTTATATGAACATTGTGTATGATGCACCCTAGAGCTAACCTCGCTGTTTATATGAACATTGTGTATGATGCACCCTAGAGCTAACCTGGCTGTTGGAATGAACATCGTGTATGATGCACCCTAGAACTAACATCGCTGTTTATATGAACATTGTGTATGATGAACCCTAGAGCTAACCTGGTTGTTTATATGAACATTGTGTATGATGCACTCTAGAGCTAACATTGCTGTTGGTATGAACATTGTGTATGATGCACCCTAGAGCAAACCTCGCTGTTTATATGAACATTGTGTATAATGCACTCTAGAGCTAACCTGGCTGTTGGTATGAACATTGTGTATGATGCACCCTAGAGCTAACCTGGCTGTTGGTATGAACATTGTGTATGATGCACTCTAGAGCTAACCTGGCTGTTGGTATGAACATTATGTATGATGCACCCTAGAGCTAACCTGGCTGTTGGTATGAACATTGTGTATGATGCACCCTAGAGCTAACCTGGCTGTTGGTATGAACATTGTGTATGATGCACCCTAGAGCTAACCTGGCTGTTGGTATGAACATTGTGTATGATGCACTCTAGAGCTAACCTCGCTGTTGGTATGAACATTGTGTATGATGCACTCTAGAGCTAACCTCGCTGTTGGTATGAACATTGTGTATGATGCACTCTAGAGCAAACCTCGCTGTTGGTATGAACATTGTGTATGATGCACTCTAGCGCTAACCTGGCTGTTGGTATGAACATTGTGTATGATGCATTCTAGATGCTAACCTGGCTGTAGGTATGAACATTGTGTACGATGCACCCTAGAGCTAACCTGGCTGTTGGTATTAACATTGTGCATGATGCACCCTAGAGCTATCCTGGCTGTTGGTATGAACATTGTGTATGATGCACCCTAGAGCTAACCTGCCTGTTGGTATGAACATTGTGTATGATGCACCCCAGAGCTAACCTGGCTGTTGGTATGAACATTGTGTATGATGCACTCTAGAGCTAACCTGGCTGCTGGAATGAACATTTTGCATGATTCACCCTAGAGCTAACCTGGCTGTTGGTATGAACATTGTGTATGATGCACCCTAGAACTAACCTCGCTGTTTATATGAGCATTGCGTATGATGCACCCTAGAGCAAACCTCGCTAGTG
Organism: Meconema thalassinum; assembly: GCA_946902985.2. Classification (NCBI taxonomy): domain Eukaryota; kingdom Metazoa; phylum Arthropoda; class Insecta; order Orthoptera; family Tettigoniidae; genus Meconema; species Meconema thalassinum. The sequence goes on along the minus strand of OX336389.2, from coordinate 77,980,107 downwards.
GTATGAACATTGTGTATGATGCACCCTAGAGCTAACCTCGCTGTTTATATGAACATTGTGTATGATGCACCCTAGAGCTAACCTGGCTGTTGGTATGAACATTGTGTATGATGCACCCTAGAGCTAACCTGGCTGTTGGTATGAACATTGTGTATGATGCACTCTAGAGCTAACCTGGCTGTTGGTATGAACATTGTGTATGATGCACCCTAGAGCTAACCTGGCTGTTGGTATGAACGTTGGGTATGATGCACCCTAGAGCTAACCTCGCTGTTTATATGAACATTGTGTATGATGCACCCTAGAGCTAACCTGGCTGTTGTTATGAACATTGTGTGTGATGCACCCTAGAGCTAACCTGGCTGTTGGTATGAACATTGTGTATGCTGCACCCTAGAGCAAACCTGGCTGTTTATATGAACATTGTGTGTGATACACCCTAGAGCTAACCTGGCTGTTGGTATGAACATTATGTGTGATGCACCCTAGAGCAAACCTCGCTGTTTATATGAACATTGTGTATGTTGCACCCTAGAGCTAACCTCGCTATTTATATGAACATTGTGTATGATGCACCCTAGAGCTAACCTGGCTGTTGGTATGAACATTGTGTGTGATGCACCCTAGAGCTAACCTCGCTGTTTATATGAACATTGTGTATGATGCACCCTAGAGCTAACCTGGCTGCTGGAATGAACATTGTGTATGATGCACCCGAGAGCTAACCTGGCTGTTGGTATGAACATTGTGTATGATGCACCCTAGAACTAACCTCTCTGTTTATATGAACATTGCGTATGATGCACCCTAGAGCTAACCTGGCTGTTGGTATGAACATTGTGTATGATGCACCCTAGAGCTAACCTGGCTGTTGGTATGAACATTGTGTATGATGCACCCTAGAGCTAACCTGGCTGTTGGTATGAACATTGTGTATGATGCACTCTAGAGCTAACCTGGCTGTTGGTATGAACATTGTGTATGATGCACCCAAGAGCTTTCCTCGCTGTTTATATGAACATTGTGTATGATGCACCCTAGAGCTAACCTGGCTGCTGGAATGAACATTGTGTATGATGCACCCTAGAGCTAACCTGGCTGTTGGTATTAACATTGTGTATGATGCACCCTAGAGCTAACCTCGCTGTTTATATGAACATTGCTTATGATGCACTCTAGAGCAAACCTCGCTAGTGGTATGAACATTGTGTATGATGCACCCTAGAGCTACCCTCGCTGTTTATATGAACATTGTGTATGAAGCACCCTAGAGCTAACCTGGCAGTTGGTATGAACATTGTGTATGATGCACCCTAGAGCTAACCTGGCTGTTGGTATGAACATTGTGTATGATGCACTCTAGAGCTAACCGGTCTGTTGGTATGAACATTGTGTATGATACAATCTAGAGCTAACCTGGCTGTTGGTATGAACATTGTATATGATGCACTCTAGAGCTAACCCGGCTGTTCGTATGAACATTGTGTACGATGCACCTTAGAGCTAACCTGGCTGTTGGTATGAACATTGTGTATGATGCACCATAGAGCTAACCTGGCTGTTGGTATGAACATTATGTATGATGCACCCTAGAGCTAACCTGGCTGTTGGTATGAACATTGGGAATGATGCACCCTAGAGCTAACCTCGCAGTTTATATGAACATTGTGTATGATGCACTCTAGAACTAACCTGGCTGTTGGTATGAACATTGTGTATGATGCACCCTAGAGCTAACCTGGCTGTTGGTATGAACATTGGGTATGATGCACCCTAGAGCTAACCTCGCAGTTTATATGAACATTGTGTATGATGCACCCTAGAGCTAACCTGGCTGTTGGTATGAACATTGTGTGTGATGCACCCTAGAGCTAACCTGGCTGTTGGTATGAACATTGTGTATGATGCACCCTAGAGCTAACCTGGCTGTTGGTATGAACATTGGGTTTGATGCACCCTAGAGCTAACCTCGCAGTTTATATGAACATTGTGTATGATGCACCCTAGAGCTAACCTGGCTGTTGTTATGAACATTGTGTGTGATGCACCCTAGAGCTAACCTGGCTGTTGGAATGAACATTGTGTATGATGCACCCTAGAGCTAACCTGGCTGTTAGTATGAACATTGTGTATGATGCACCCTAGAGCTAACCTCGCTGTTGGTATGAACATTGTGTATGATGCACTCTAGAGCTAACCTGGCTGTTTATATGAACATTGTGTATGATGCACCCTAGAGCTAACCTGGCTGTTAGTATGAACATTGTGTATGTTGCACTCTAGAGCTAACCTGACTGTTTATATGAACATTGTGTATGATGCACCGTAGAGCTAACCTGGCTGTTTATATGAACATTGTGTATGATGCCCTCTAGAGCTAACCTGGTTGTTTATATGAACATTGTGTATGATGCACTCTAGAGCTAACCTGGCTGTTGGTATGAACATTGTGTATGATGCACTCTACAGCTAACCTGGCTGTTTATATGAACATTGAGTGTGATGCACTCTAGAGCTAACCTGGCTGTTAGTATGAACATTGTGTATGATGCACTCTAGAGCTAACCTGGCTGTTTATATGTACATTGTGTATGATGCACTATAGAGCAAACCTCGCTGTTTATATGAACATTGTGTATGATGCACTCTAGATCTAACCTGACTGTTGGTATGAACATTGTGTATGAAGCACTCTAGAGCTATCCTGGCTGTTGGCATGAACATTGTGTATGATGCACCCTAGAACTAACCTGGCTGTTGGTATGAACATTGTGTGTGATGCACTCTAGAACTAACCTGGCTGTTGGTATGAACATTGTGTATGATGCACTCCAGAGCTATCATGGCTGTTGGTATGAACATTATGTATGAAGCACCCTAGAGCTAACCTCGCTGTTGGTATGAACATTGTGTGTGATGCACCCTAGAGCTAACCTGGCTGTTTATATGAATATTGTGTATGATGCACCCTAGAGCTAACCAGGCTGTTGGTATGAACATTGTGTATGATGCACCCTAGAGCTAACCTGGCTGTTGGTATGAACATTGTGTATGATGCACTCTAGAGCTAACCTGGCTGTTGGTATGAACATTGTGTAAGATGCACTCTAGAGCTAACCTGGTTGTTGGTATGAACTTTGTGTATGTAGCACCCTAGAGCTAACTTCGCTGTATATATGAACATTGTGTATGATTCACCCTAGAGCAAACCTGACTGTTGGTATGAACATTGTGTATGATGCTCTCCAAGCTAACCTGGCTGTTGGTATGAACATTGTGTATGATGCACCTTGGAGCTAACCTCGCTGTTTATAGGAACATTGTGTGTGATGCACTCTAGAGCTAACCTGGCTGTTTATATGAACATTGTGTATGATGAACCCTAGAGCTAACCTGGCTGTTTATATGAACATTGCGTATGATGCACCCTAGAGCTAACCTGGCTGTTGGTATGAACATTGTGTGTGATGCACCCTATAGCTATCCTGGCTGTTGGTATGAACATTGTGTATGAGGCACCCTAGAACTAACCTGTCTGTTGGTATGAACATTGTGTATGATGCACCCTAGAACTAACCTCGCTGTTTATATGAACATTGTGTATGATGCACCCCAGAGCTAACCTGGTTGTTGCTATGAACATTGTGTATGATGCACCCTAGAGCTAACCTGGCTGTTGGTATGAACATTGTGTATGATGCACCCTAGAGCTAACCTGGCTGTTTATATGAACATTGTGTATGATGCACCCTAGAGCTATCCTGGCTGTTGGTATGAACATTGTGTATGAGGCACCCTAGAACTAACCTCGCTGTTGGAATGAACATCGTGTATGATGCACCCTAGAACTAACATCGCTGTTTATATGAACATTGTGTATGATGCACCCTAGTGCTAACCTCGCTGTTTATATGAACATTGTGTATGATGCACCCTAGAGCTAACCTGGCTGTTGGAATGAACATCGTGTATGATGCACCCTAGAACTAACATCGCTGTTTATATGAACATTGTGTATGATGAACCCTAGAGCTAACCTGGTTGTTTATATGAACATTGTGTATGATGCACTCTAGAGCTAACATTGCTGTTGGTATGAACATTGTGTATGATGCACCCTAGAGCAAACCTCGCTGTTTATATGAACATTGTGTATAATGCACTCTAGGGCTAACCTGGCTGTTGGTATGAACATTGTGTATGATGCACCCTAGAGCTAACCTGGCTGTTGGTATGAACATTGTGTATGATGCACTCTAGAGCTAACCTGGCTGTTGGTATGAACATTGTGTATGATGCACCCTAGAGCTAACCTGGCTGTTGGTATGAACATTGTGTATGATGCACCCTAGAGCTAACCTGGCTGTTGGTATGAACATTGTGTATGATGCACTCTAGAGCTAACCTCGCTGTTGGTATGAACATTGTGTATGATGCACTCTAGAGCTAACCTCGCTGTTGGTATGAACATTGTGTATGATGCACTCTAGAGCAAACCTCGCTGTTTGTATGAACATTGTGTATGATGCACTCTAGCGCTAACCTGGCTGTTGGTATGAACATTGTGTATGATGCATTCTAGATGCTAACCTGGCTGTAGGTATGAACATTGTGTAGGATGCACCCTAGAGCTAACCTGGCTGTTGGTATTAACATTGTGCATGATGCACCCTTGAGCTATCCTGGCTGTTGGTATGAACATTGTGTATGATGCACCCTAGAGCTAACCTGCCTGTTGGTATGAACATTGTGTATGATGCACCCCAGAGCTAACCTGGCTGTTGGTATGAACATTGTGTATGATGCACTCTAGAGCTAACCTGGCTGCTGGAATGAACATTGTGCATGATGCACCCTAGAGCTAACCTGGCTGTTGGTATGAACATTGTGTATGATGCACCCTAGAACTAACCTCGCTGTTTATATGAGCATTGCGTATGATGCACCCTAGAGCAAACCTCGCTAGTGGTATGAACATTGTGTATGATGCACCCTAGAGCTAACCTCGCTGTTTATATGAACATTGTGTATGATGCACCCTAGAGCTAACCTGGCTGTTGGTATGAACATTGTGTATGATGCACCCTAGAGCTAACCTGGCTGTTGGTATGAACATTGTGTATGATGCACTCTAGAGCTAACCTGGCTGTTGGTATGAACATTGTGTATGATGCACCCTAGAGCTAACCTGGCTGTTGGTATGAACGTTGGGTATGATGCACCCTAGAGCTAACCTCGCTGTTTATATGAACATTGTGTATGATGCACCCTAGAGCTAACCTGGCTGTTGTTATGAACATTGTGTTTGATGCACCCTAGAGCTAACCTGGCTGTTGGAATGAACATTGTGTATGATGCACCTTTGAGCTAACCTGGCTGTTAGTATGAACATTGTGTATGATGCACCCTAGAGCTAACCTCGCTGTTGGTATGAACATTGTGTATGATGCACTCTAGAGCTAACCTGGCTGTTTATATGAACATTGTGTATGATGCACCCTAGAGCTAACCTGGCTGTTGGTATGAACATTGTGTGTGATGCACTCTAGAGCTAACATGGCTGTTTATATGAACATTGTGTATGATGCACCCTAGAGCAAACCTGACTGTTGGTATGAACATTGTGTATGATGCACTCCAAGCTAACCTGGCTGTTGGTATGAACATTGTGTATGATGCACCCTAGAGCTAACCTGGCTGTTGGTATGAACATTGTGTATGATGCACCCTAGAGCTAACCTGGCTGTTGGTATGAACATTGTGTATGATGCACTCTAGAGCTAACCTGGCTGTTGGTATGAACATTGTGTATGATGCACCCTAGAGCTAACCAGGCTGTTGGTATGAACGTTGGGTATGATGCACCCTAGAGCTAACCTCGCTGTTTATATGAACATTGTGTATGATGCACCCTAGAGCTAACCTGGCTGTTGTTATGAACATTGTGTGTGATGCACCCTAGAGCTAACCTGGCTGTTGGTATGAACATTGTGTATGCTGCACCCTAGAGCAAACCTGGCTGTTTATATGAACATTGTGTGTGATACACCCTAGAGCTAACTTGGCTGTTGGTATGAACATTATGTGTGATGCACCCTAGAGCAAACCTCGCTGTTTATATGAACATTGTGAATGTTGCACCCTAGAGCTAACCTCGCTATTTATATGAACATTGTGTATGATGCACCCTAGAGCTAACCTGGCTGTTGGTATGAACATTGTGTGTGATGCACCCTAGAGCTAACCTCGCTGTTTATATGAACATTGTGTATGATGCACCCTAGAGCTAACCTGGCTGCTGGAATGAACATTGTGTATGATGCACCCGAGAGCTAACCTGGCTGTTGGTATGAACATTGTGTATGATGCACCCTAGAACTAACCTCTCTGTTTATATGAACATTGCGTATGATGCACCCTAGAGCTAACCTGGCTGTTGGTATGAACATTGTGTATGATGCACCCTAGAGCTAACCTGGCTGTTGGTATGAACATTGTGTATGATGCACCCTAGAGCTAACCTAGCTGTTGGTATGAACATTGTGTATGATGCACTCTAGAGCTAACCTGGCTGTTGGTATGAACATTGTGTATGATGCACCCAAGAGCTATCCTCGCTGTTTATATGAACATTGTGTATGATGCACCCTAGAGCTAACCTGGCTGCTGGAATGAACATTGTGTATGATGCACCCTAGAGCTAACCTGGCTGTTGGTATGAACATTGTGTATGATGCACCCTAGAAATAACCTCGCTGTTTATATGAACATTGCGTATGATGCACTCTAGAGCAAACCTCGCTAGTGGTATGAACATTGTGTATGATGCACCCTAGAGCTAACCTCGCTGTTGATATGAACATTGTGTATGATGCACCCTAGAGCTAACCTGGCAGTTGGTATGAACATTGTGTATGATGCACCCTAGAGCTAACCTGGCTGTTGGTATGAACATTGTGTATGATGCACTCTAGAGCTAACCGGTCTGTTGGTATGAACATTGTGTATGATGCAATCTAGAGCTAACCTGGCTGTTGGTATGAACATTGTGTATGATGCACTCTAGAGCTAACCCGGCTGTTCGTATGAACATTGTGAACGATGCACCTTAGAGCTAACCTGGCTGTTGGTATGAACATTGTGTATGATGCACCCTAGAGCTAACCTGGCTGTTGGTATGAACATTATGTATGATGCACCCTAGAGCTAACCTGGCTGTTGGTATGAACATTGGGAATGATGCACCCTAGAGCTAACCTCGCAGTTTATATGAACATTGTGTATGATGCACTCTAGAGCTAACCTGGCTGTTGGTATGAACATTGTGTATGATGCACCCTAGAGCTAACCTGGCTGTTGGTATGAACATTGGGTATGATGCACCCTAGAGGTAACCTCGCAGTTTATATGAACATTGTGTGTGATGCACCCTAGAGCTAACCTGGCTGTTGGTATGAACATTGTGTGTGATGCACCCTAGAGCTAACCTGGCTGTTGGTATGAACATTGTGTATGATGCACCCTAGAGCTAACCTGGCTGTTGGTATGAACATTGGGTTTGATGCACCCTAGAGCTAACCTCGCAGTTTATATGAACATTGTGTATGATGCACCCTAGAGCTAACCTGGCTGTTGGTATGAACATTGTGTGTGATGCACCCTAGAGCTAACCTGGCTGTTGGAATGAACATTGTGTATGATGCACCCTAGAGCTAACCTGGCTGTTAGTATGAACATTGTGTATGATGCACCCTAGAGCTAACCTCGCTGTTGGTATGAACATTGTGTATGATGCACTCTAGAGCTAACCTGGCTGTTTTTATGAACATTGTGTATGATGCACCCTAGAGCTAACCTGGCTGTTGGTATGAACATTGTGTATGATGCACTCTAGAGCTAACCTGGCTGTTTATATGAACATTGTGTATGATGCACCCTAGAGCTAACCTGGCTGTTAGTATGAACATTGTGTATGTTGCACTCTAGAGCTAACCTGACTGTTTATATGAACATTGTGTATGATGCACCGTAGAGCTAACCTGGCTGTTTATATGAACATTGTGTATGATGCCCTCCAGAGCTAACCTGGTTGTTTATATGAACATTGTGTATGATGCACTCTAGAGCTAACCTGGCTGTTGGTATGAACATTGTGTATGATGCACTCTACAGCTAACCTGGCTGTTTATATGAACATTGAGTGTGATGCACTTTAGAGCTAACCTGGCTGTTAGTATGAACATTGTGTATGATGCACTCTAGAGCTAACCTGGCTGTTTATATGTACATTGTGTATGATGCACTATAGAGCAAACCTCGCTGTTTATATGAACATTGTGTATGATGCACTCTAGAGCTAACCTGACTGTTGGTATGAACATTGTGTATGAAGCACTCTAGAGCTATCCTGGCTGTTGGCATGGACATTGTGTATGATGCACCCTAGAACTAACCTGGCTGTTGGTATGAACATTGTGTATGATGCACTCTAGAACTAACCTGGCTGTTGGTATGAACATTGTGTATGATGCACTCCAGAGCTATCATGGCTGTTGGTACGAACATTATGTATGATGCACCCTAGAGCTAACCTCGCTGTTGGTATGGACATTGTGTGTGATGCACCCTAGAGCTATCCTGGCTGTTTATATGAATATTGTGTATGATGCACCCTAGAGCTAACCAGGCTGTTGGTATGAACATTGTGTATGATGCACCCTAGAGCTAACCTGGCTGTTGGTATGAACATTGTGTATGATGCACTCTAGAGCTAACATGGCTGTTGGTATGAACATTGTGTATGTTGCACCCTAGAGCTGATCTCGCTGTTTATATGAACATTGTGTATGATGCACCCTAAAGCTATCCTGGCTGTTGGTATGAACATTGTGTATGAGGCACCCTAGAACTAACCTCGCTGTTGGAATGAACATCGTGTATGATGCACCCTAGAACTAACATCGCTGTTTATATGAACATTGTGTATGATGCACCCTAGAGCTAACCTCGCTGTTTATATGAACATTGTGTATGATGCACCCTAGAGCTAACCTGGCTGTTGGAATGAACATCGTGTATGATGCACCCTAGAACTAACATCGCTGTTTATATGAACATTGTGTATGATGAACCCTAGAGCTAACCTGGTTGTTTATATGAACATTGTGTATGATGCACTCTAGAGCTAACATTGCTGTTGGTATGAACATTGTGTATGATGCACCCTAGAGCAAACCTCGCTGTTTATATGAACATTGTGTATAATGCACTCTAGAGCTAACCTGGCTGTTGGTATGAACATTGTGTATGATGCACCCTAGAGCTAACCTGGCTGTTGGTATGAACATTGTGTATGATGCACTCTAGAGCTAACCTGGCTGTTGGTATGAACATTATGTATGATGCACCCTAGAGCTAACCTGGCTGTTGGTATGAACATTGTGTATGATGCACCCTAGAGCTAACCTGGCTGTTGGTATGAACATTGTGTATGATGCACCCTAGAGCTAACCTGGCTGTTGGTATGAACATTGTGTATGATGCACTCTAGAGCTAACCTCGCTGTTGGTATGAACATTGTGTATGATGCACTCTAGAGCTAACCTCGCTGTTGGTATGAACATTGTGTATGATGCACTCTAGAGCAAACCTCGCTGTTGGTATGAACATTGTGTATGATGCACTCTAGCGCTAACCTGGCTGTTGGTATGAACATTGTGTATGATGCATTCTAGATGCTAACCTGGCTGTAGGTATGAACATTGTGTACGATGCACCCTAGAGCTAACCTGGCTGTTGGTATTAACATTGTGCATGATGCACCCTAGAGCTATCCTGGCTGTTGGTATGAACATTGTGTATGATGCACCCTAGAGCTAACCTGCCTGTTGGTATGAACATTGTGTATGATGCACCCCAGAGCTAACCTGGCTGTTGGTATGAACATTGTGTATGATGCACTCTAGAGCTAACCTGGCTGCTGGAATGAACATTTTGCATGATTCACCCTAGAGCTAACCTGGCTGTTGGTATGAACATTGTGTATGATGCACCCTAGAACTAACCTCGCTGTTTATATGAGCATTGCGTATGATGCACCCTAGAGCAAACCTCGCTAGTGGTATGAACATTGTGTATGATGCACCCTAGAGCTAACCTCGCTGTTTATATGAACATTGTGTATGATGCACCCTAGAGCTAACCTGGCTGTTGGTATGAACATTGTGTATGATGCACCCTAGAGCTAACCTGGCTGTTGGTATGAACATTGTGTATGATGCACTCTAGAGCTAACCTGGCTGTTGGTATGAACATTGTGTATGATGCACCCTAGAGCTAACCTGGCTGTTGGTATGAACGTTGGGTATGATGCACCCTAGAGCTAACCTCGCTGTTTATATGAACATTGTGTATGATGCACCCTAGAGCTAACCTGGCTGTTGTTATGAACATTGTGTGTGATGCACCCTAGAGCTAACCTGGCTGTTGGTATGAACATTATGTGTGATGCACCCTAGAGCAAACCTCGCTGTTTATATGAACATTGTGTATGTTGCACCCTAGAGCTAACCTCGCTATTTATATGAACATTGTGTATGATGCACCCTAGAGCTAACCTGGCTGTTGGTATGAACATTGTGTGTGATGCACCCTAGAGCTAACCTCGCTGTTTATATGAACATTGTGTATGATGCACCCTAGAGCTAACCTGGCTGCTGGAATGAACATTGTGTATGATGCACCCGAGAGCTAACCTGGCTGTTGGTATGAACATTGTGTATGATGCACCCTAGAACTAACCTCTCTGTTTATATGAACATTGCGTATGATGCACCCTAGAGCTAACCTGGCTGTTGGTATGAACATTGTGTATGATGCACCCTAGAGCTAACCTGGCTGTTGGTATGAACATTGTGTATGATGCACCCTAGAGCTAACCTGGCTGTTGGTATGAACATTGTGTATGATGCACTCTAGAGCTAACCTGGCTGTTGGTATGAACATTGTGTATGATGCACCCAAGAGCTTTCCTCGCTGTTTATATGAACATTGTGTATGATGCACCCTAGAGCTAACCTGGCTGCTGGAATGAACATTGTGTATGATGCACCCTAGAGCTAACTTGGCTGTTGGTATTAACATTGTGTATGATGCACCCTAGAAATAACCTCGCTGTTTATATGAACATTGCTTATGATGCACTCTAGAGCAAACCTCGCTAGTGGTATGAACATTGTGTATGATGCACCCTAGAGCTAACCTCGCTGTTTATATGAACATTGTGTATGAAGCACCCTAGAGCTAACCTGGCAGTTGGTATGAACATTGTGTATGATGCACCCTAGAGCTAACCTGGCTGTTGGTATGAACATTGTGTATGATGCACTCTAGAGCTAACCGGTCTGTTGGTATGAACATTGTGTATGATACAATCTAGAGCTAACCTGGCTGTTGGTATGAACATTGTATATGATGCACTCTAGAGCTAACCCGGCTGTTCGTATGAACATTGTGTACGATGCACCTTAGAGCTAACCTGGCTGTTGGTATGAACATTGTGTATGATGCACCATAGAGCTAACCTGGCTGTTGGTATGAACATTATGTATGATGCACCCTAGAGCTAACCTGGCTGTTGGTATGAACATTGGGAATGATGCACCCTAGAGCTAACCTCGCAGTTTATATGAACATTGTGTATGATGCACTCTAGAACTAACCTGGCTGTTGGTATGAACATTGTGTATGATGCACCCTAGAGCTAACCTGGCTGTTGGTATGAACATTGGGTATGATGCACCCTAGAGCTAACCTCGCAGTTTATATGAACATTGTGTATGATGCACCCTAGAGCTAACCTGGCTGTTGGTATGAACATTGTGTGTGATGCACCCTAGAGCTAACCTGGCTGTTGGTATGAACATTGTGTATGATGCACCCTAGAGCTAACCTGGCTGTTGGTATGAACATTGGGTTTGATGCACCCTAGAGCTAACCTCGCAGTTTATATGAACATTGTGTATGATGCACCCTAGAGCTAACCTGGCTGTTGTTATGAACATTGTGTGTGATGCACCCTAGAGCTAACCTGGCTGTTGGAATGAACATTGTGTATGATGCACCCTAGAGCTAACCTGGCTGTTAGTATGAACATTGTGTATGATGCACCCTAGAGCTAACCTCGCTGTTGGTATGAACATTGTGTATGATGCACTCTAGAGCTAACCTGGCTGTTTATATGAACATTGTGTATGATGCACCCTAGAGCTAACCTGGCTCTTAGTATGAACATTGTGTATGTTGCACTCTAGAGCTAACCTGACTGTTTATATGAACATTGTGTATGATGCACCGTAGAGCTAACCTGGCTGTTTATATGAACATTGTGTATGATGCCCTCTAGAGCTAACCTGGTTGTTTATATGAACATTGTGTATGATGCACTCTAGAGCTAACCTGGCTGTTGGTATGAACATTGTGTATGATGCACTCTACAGCTAACCTGGCTGTTTATATGAACATTGAGTGTGATGCACTCTAGAGCTAACCTGGCTGTTAGTATGAACATTGTGTATGATGCACTCTAGAGCTAACCTGGCTGTTTATATGTACATTGTGTATGATGCACTATAGAGCAAACCTCGCTGTTTATATGAACATTGTGTATGATGCACTCTAGATCTAACCTGACTGTTGGTATGAACATTGTGTATGAAGCACTCTAGAGCTATCCTGGCTGTTGGCATGAACATTGTGTATGATGCACCCTAGAACTAACCTGGCTGTTGGTATGAACATTGTGTGTGATGCACTCTAGAACTAACCTGGCTGTTGGTATGAACATTGTGTATGATGCACTCCAGAGCTATCATGGCTGTTGGTATGAACATTATGTATGAAGCACCCTAGAGCTAACCTCGCTGTTGGTATGAACATTGTGTGTGATGCACCCTAGAGCTAACCTGGCTGTTTATATGAATATTGTGTATGATGCACCCTAGAGCTAACCAGGCTGTTGGTATGAACATTGTGTATGATGCACCCTAGAGCTAACCTGGCTGTTGGTATGAACATTGTGTATGATGCACTCTAGAGCTAACCTGGCTGTTGGTATGAACATTGTGTAAGATGCACTCTAGAGCTAACCTGGTTGTTGGTATGAACTTTGTGTATGTAGCACCCTAGAGCTAACTTCGCTGTTTATATGAACATTGTGTATGATTCACCCTAGAGCAAACCTGACTGTTGGTATGAACATTGTGTATGATGCTCTCCAAGCTAACCTGGCTGTTGGTATGAACATTGTGTATGATGCACCTTGGAGCTAACCTCGCTGTTTATAGGAACATTGTGTGTGATGCACTCTAGAGCTAACCTGGCTGTTTATATGAACATTGTGTATGATGAACCCTAGAGCTAACCTGGCTGTTTATATGAACATTGTGTATGATGCACTCTAGAGCTAACCTGGCTGTTGGTATGAACATTGTGTATGATGCACACTAGAGCTAACCTGGCTGTTCGTATGAACATTGTGTATTATGCACTCTAGAGCTAACCTGGCTGTTGGTATGAACATTGTGTATGATGCACCCTAGAGCTAACCTGGCTGTTTATATGAACATTGTGTATGATGCACCCTAGAGCTAACCTGGCTGTTGGTATGAACATTGTGTGTGATGCACCCTAGAACAAACCTCGCTGTTTATATGAACATTGTGTATGATGCACTCTAGAGCTAACCTGGCTGTTGGTATGAACATTGTGTATGATGTACCCTAGAGCTAACCTCGCTGCTTATATGAACATTGTCTATGATCCACCCTAGAGCTAACCTGGCTGTTTATATGAACATTGCGTATGATGCACCCTAGAGCTAACCTGGCTGTTGGTATGAACATTGTGTGTGATGCACCCTATAGCTATCCTGGCTGTTGGTATGAACATTGTGTATGAGGCACCCTAGAACTAACCTGGCTGTTGGTATGAACATTGTGTATGATGCACCCTAGAACTAACCTCGCTGTTTATATGAACATTGTGTATGATGCACCCCAGAGCTAACCTAGTTGTTGCTATGAACATTGTGTATGATGCACCCTAGAGCTAACCTGGCTGTTGGTATGAACATTGTGTATGATGCACCCTAGAGCTAACCTGGCTGTTTATATGAACATTGTGTATGATGAACCCTAGAGCTAACCTGGCTGTTGGTATGAACATTGTGTATGAGGCACCCTAGAACTAACCTCGCTGTTGGAATGAACATCGTGTATGATGCACCCTAGAACTAACATCGCTGTTTATATGAACATTGTGTATGATGCACCCTAGTGCTAACCTCGCTGTTTATATGAACATTGTGTATGATGCACCCTAGAGCTAACCTGGCTGTTGGAATGAACATCGTGTATGATGCACCCTAGAACTAACATCGCTGTTTATATGAACATTGTGTATGATGAACCCTAGAGCTAACCTGGTTGTTTATATGAACATTGTGTATGATGCACTCTAGAGCTAACATTGCTGTTGGTATGAACATTGTGTATGATGCACCCTAGAGCAAACCTCGCTGTTTATATGAACATTGTGTATAATGCACTCTAGAGCTAACCTGGCTGTTGGTATGAACATTGTGTATGATGCACCCTAGAGCTAACCTGGCTGTTGGTATGAACATTGTGTATGATGCACTCTAGAGCTAACCTGGCTGTTGGTATGAACATTGTGTATGATGCACCCTAGAGCTAACCTGGCTGTTGGTATGAACATTGTGTATGATGCACCCTAGTGCTAACTTGGCTGTTGGTATGAACATTGTGTATGATGCACCCTAGAGCTAACCTGGCTCTTGGTATGAACATTGTGTATGATGCACTCTAGAGCTAACCTCGCTGTTGGTGTGAACATTGTGTATGATGCACTCTAGAGCAAACCTCGCTGTTGGTATGAACATTGTGTATGATGCACTCTAGCGCTAACCTGGCTGTTGGTATGAACATTGTGTATGATGCATTCTAGATGCTAACCTGGCTGTAGGTATGAACATTGTGTAGGATGCACCCTAGAGCTAACCTGGCTGTTGGTATTAACATTGTGCATGACGCACCCTAGAGCTATCCTGGCTGTTGGTATGAACATTGTGTATGATGCACCCTAGAGCTAACCTGCCTGTTGGTATGAACATTGTGTATGATGCACCCCAGAGCTAACCTGGCTGTTGGTATGAACATTGTGTATGATGCACTCTAGAGCTAACCTGGCTGCTGGAATGAACATTGTGCATGATGCACCCTAGAGCTAACCTGGCTGTTGGTATGAACATTGTGTATGATGCACCCTAGAACTAACCTCGCTGTTTATATGAGCATTGCGTATGATGCACCCTAGAGCAAACCTCGCTAGTGGTATGAACATTGTGTATGATGCACCCTAGAGCTAACCTCGCTGTTTATATGAACATTGTGTATGATGCACCCTAGAGCTAACCTGGCTGTTGGTATGAACATTGTGTATGATGCACCCTAGAGCTAACCTGGCTGTTGGTATGAACATTGTGTATGATGCACTCTAGAGCTAACCTGGCTGTTGGTATGAACATTGTGTATGATGCACCCTAGAGCTAACCTGGCTGTTGGTATGAACGTTGGGTATGATGCAGCCTAGAGCTAACCTCGCTGTTTATATGAACATTGTGTATGATGCACCCTAGAGCTAACCTGGCTGTTGTTATGAACATTGTGTTTGATGCACCCTAGAGCTAACCTGGCTGTTGGAATGAACATTGTGTATGATGCACCTTTGAGCTAACCTGGCTGTTAGTATGAACATTGTGTATGATGCACCCTAGAGCTAACCTCGCTGTTGGTATGAACATTGTGTATGATGCACTCTAGAGCTAACCTGGCTGTTTATATGAACATTGTGTATGATGCACCCTAGAGCTAACCTGGCTGTTGGTATGAACATTGTGTGTGATGCACTCTAGAGCTAACATGGCTGTTTATATGAACATTGTGTATGATGCACCCTAGAGCTCACCTGGCTGTTGGTATGAACATTGTGTATGATGCACTCTAGAGCTAACCTGGCTGCTTATATGAACATTGTGTATGATGCACCGTAGTGCTTACCTGGCTGTTTATATGTACATTGTGTGTGATGCCCTCTAGAGCTAACCTGGTTGTTTATATGAACATTGTGTATGATGCACTCTAGAGCTAACCTGGCTGTTGGTATGAACATTGTGTATGATGCACTCTACAATTAACCTGGCTGTTTATATGAACATTGAGTGTTATGCACTCTAGAGCTAACCTGGCTGTTGGTATGAACATTGTGTATGATGCACCCTAGAACTAACCTCGCTGTTATAAGAGCATTGCGTATGATGCACCCTAGAGCAAACCTCGCTAGTGGTATGAACATTGTGTATGATGCACCCTAGAGCTAACCTCGCTGTTTATATGAACATTGTGTATGTTGCACCCTAGAGCAAACCTGACTGTTGGTATGAACATTGTGTATGATGCACTCCAGAGCTAACCTGGCTGTTGGTATGAACATTGTGTATGATGCACCCTAGAGCTAACCTGGCTGTTTATATGAACATTGTGTATGATGCACCCTAGAGCTATCCTTGCTGTTGGTATGAACATTGTGTATGAGGCACCCTAGAATTTACCTCGCTGTTGGAATGAACATCGTGTATGATGCACTCTAGAGCAAACCTGGCTGTTGGTATGAACATTGTGTATGATGCACCCTAGAACTAACATCGCTGTTTATATGAACATTGTGTATGATGCACCCTAGAGCTAACCTCGCTGTTTATATGAACATTGTGTATGATGCACCCTAGAGCTAACCTGGCTGTTGGAATGAACATCGTGTATGATGCACCCTAGAACTAACATCGCTATTTATATGAACATTGTGTATGATGCACTCTAGAGCTAACCTGGCTGTTGGAATGAACATCGTGTATGATGAACCCTAAAACTAACATCGCTGTTTATATGAACATTGTGTATGATGAACCCTAGAGCTAGCCTGCTTGTTTATATGAACATTGTGTATGATGCACTCTAGAGCTAACCTTGCTGTTGGTATGAACATTGTGTATGAAGCACCCTAGAGCAAACCTTGCTGTTTATATGAACATTGTGTATGATGCACTCTAGAGCTAACCTGGCTGTTGGTATGAAAATTGTGTATGATGCACCCTAGAGCTAACCTGTCTGTTGGTATGAATATTGTGTATGATGCACTCTAGAGCTAACCTGGCTGTTGGTATGAACATTGTGTATGTTGCACCCTAGAGCTAACCTCGCTGTTTATATGAACATTGTGTAAGATGCACCCTAGAGCTAACCTGGCTGTTGGTATGAACTTTGTGTATGTAGCACCCTAGAGCTAACTTCGCTGTTTATATGAACATTGTGTATGATGCACCCTAGAGCAAACCTGACTGTTGGTATGAACATTGTGTATGATGCACTCCAGAGCTAACCTGGCTGTTGGTATGAACATTGTGTATGATGCACCCTAGAGCTAACCTGGCTGTTTATATGAACATTGTGTATGTTGCACCCTAGAGCTATCCTGGCTGTTGGTATGAACATTGTGTATGAGTTACCCTAGAACTAACCTCGCTGTTGGAATGAACATCGTGTATGATTCACTCTAGGGCTAACCTGGCTGTTGGTATGAACATTGTGTATGATGCACCCTAGAACTAACATCGCTGTTTATATGAACATTGTGTATGATGCACCCTAGAGCTAACCTCGCTGTTTATATGAACATTGTGTATGATGCACCCTAGAGCTAACCTGGCTGTTGGAATCAACATCGTGTATGATGCACCCTAGAACTAACATCGCTGTTTATATGAACATTGTGTATGATGCACTCTAGAGCTAACCTGGCTGTTGGAATGAACATCGTGTATGATGCACCCTAGAACTAACATCGCTGTTTATATGAACATTGTGTATGATGAACCCTAGAGCTAGCCTGGTTGTTTATATGAACATTGTGTATGATGCACTCTAGAGCTAACCTTGCTGTTGGTATGAACATTGTGTATGAAGCACCCTAGAGCAAACCTCGCTGTTTATATGATCATTGTGTATGATGCACTCTAGAGCTAACCTGGCTGTTGGAATGAACATCGTGTATGATGCACCCTAGAACTAACATCGCTGTTTATATGAACATTGTGTATGATGAACCCTAGAGCTAGCCTGGTTGTTTATATGAACATTGTGTATGATGCACTCTAGAGCTAACCTGGCTGTTGGTATGAACATTGTGGATGATGCACCCTAGAGCTAACCTGGCTGTTGGTATGAACATTGTGTATGATGCACTCTAGAGCTAACCTGGCTGTTGGTATGAACATTGTGTATGATGCACCCTAGAGCTATCCTGGCTGTTGGTATGAACAATATGTATGATGCACCCTAGAGCTAACCTGGCTGTTGGTATGAACATTGTGCATGATGCACCCTAGAGCTAACCTGGCTGTTGGTATGAACATTGTGTACGATGCACCCTAGAGCTAACCTGGCTGTTGGTATGAACATTGTGTATGATGCACCCTAGAGCTATCCTGGCTGTTGGTATGAAGATTGTGTATGATGCACCCTAGAGCTAACCTGGCTGTTTGTATGAACGTTGTGTATGATGCACCCCAGAGCTAACCTCGCTGTTTGTATGAACATTTTGTATGATGCACTCTAGAGCTAACCTGGTTGTTGGTATGAAGATTGTGTATGATGCATTCTAGAGCTAACCTGGCTGTTTGTATGAACATTGTGTATGATGCACCCTAGAGCTAACCTCGCTGTTTATATGAACATTGTGTATGATGCACCCTAGAACTAACCTGGCTGTTGGTATGAACATTGTGTGTGATGCTCTCTAGAGATAACCTGGCTGTTGGTATGAACATTGTGTGTGATGCACCCTAGAGCTAACCTGGCTGTTGGAATGAACATTATGTATGATGCACTCTAGAACTAACCTGGCTGTTGGAATGAACATTGTGTATGATGCACCCTAGAGCTAACCTCGCTGTTGGTATGAACATTGTGTATGATGCACTCTAGAGCTAACCTCGCTGTTGGTATGAACATTGTGTATGATGCACCCTAGAGCAAACCTGGCTGTTTATATGAACATTGTGTATGATGCACCCTAGAGCTAACCTGGCTGTTTATATGAACATTGTGTACGATGCACTCTAGAGCTAACCTCGCTGTTGGTATGAACATTGTGTATGGTGCACCCTAGAGCTAACCTCGCTGTTTATATGAACATTGTGTATGTTGCACCCTAGAGCTAACCTGGCTGTTGGTATGAACATAGCGTATGTTGCACCCTAGAGCTAACCTGGCTGTTGGTATGAACATTGTGTATGATTCACCCTACAGCTAACCTGGCTGTTGGTATGAACATTGTGTATGATGCACCCTAGAGCGAACCTCGCTGTTGGTATGAACATTGTGTATGTTGCACCCTAGAGCTAACCTGGCTGTTGGTATGAACATAGCGTATGTTGCACCCTAGAGCTAACCTGGCTGTTGGTATGAACATTGTGTATGATTCACCCTAGAGCTAACCTGGCTGTTGGTATGAACATTGTGTATGATGCACCCTAGAGCTAACCTCGCTGTTGGTATGAACATTGTGTATGATGCACTCTAGAGCTAACCTCGCTGTTGGTATGAACATTGTGTATGATGCACCCTAGAGCAAACCTGGCTGTTTATATGAACATTGTGTATGATGCACCCTAGAGCTAACCTGGCTGTTTATATGAACATTGTATACGATGCACTCTAGAGCTAACCTCGCTGTTGGTATGAACATTGTGTATGGTGCACCCTAGAGCTAACCTCGCTGTTTATATGAACATTGTGTATGTTGCACCCTAGAGCTAACCTGGCTTTTGGTATGAACATAGCGTATGTTGCACCCTAGAGCTAACCTGGCTGTTGGTATGAACATTGTGTATGATGCAACCTAGAGCTAACCTGGCTGTTGGTATGAACATTGTGTATGATGCACCCTAGAGCTAACCTGGCTGTTTATATGATCATTGTGTGTGATGCACTCTAGAGCTAACCTGACTGTTTATATGAACATTGTGTATGATGCACCCTAGAGCTAACCTGGCTGTTGGTATGAACATTGTGTATGATGCACCTTAGAACTAACCTGGCTGTTTATATGAACATTGTGTATGATTCACTCTAGAGCTATCCTGGCTGTTGGTATGAACATTGTGTTTGATGCACCCTAGAGCTAACCTCGCTGTTGGTATGTACATTGTGTATGATGCGCCCTAGAGCTAACCTGGCTGTTTATATGAACATTGTGTATGGTGCACTCTAGAGCTAACCTGGCTGTTGGTATGAACATTGTGTATGATGCACCCTAGAACTAACCTGGCTGTTGGTATGAACATGGCTTATGATGCACCACACAACTCATTCTCACCATACCGGGTACAACTAGTTCTGTTGAGCACTCGTTTACAGCTCTGGAATGAATACATGCCTATCGACGGTGCATGCACGGTCAGAATAGATATAGTAATTTCGAGTGCCATAGCAATTGAAGTTTATTAGGATGTCTCATAAGTAATGTCGTTTTTTAAGTTTGATGTTTTATAAGATAGAATTGGTTTTCTTTGGTTCACCAATGCCTTTTAAAGGAGGCCATGACTAGAATTGCGCATATTGCGAAAATGTATCTGTCGTCAGTTGTCGATACACAATCACAAATGGAACTTCAAAGTTGGAGGTTAGGGTCATTCTAAAGCACTACTGGAACGGGATTACAAACCTGCTGCCGCGGCTCGGAGAATAAGTGAAGTGGAAGGAGAAGGTGTCGTTATTGAGCGTGTGGCACAACGATGGTTCCAACGTTTCAACACTGGAGAAGAAAACACTACAGTTTGAGCACGTTCTAGAAGATATAAACTATGGAATACTGAGAATACACGCAGAGGTTCGGAAGAAAATCCGCAAAGAAGTACTCGTAGGCTGTCAGAAGAACTTGGTGTATCAGAAGATACCATACATCGCCAGATTAAGAAACTTGGAAAATCAAACAGAAGTTGTATATCTGTCCCTCATGGATTGACGCCTGAACAGGCTCAACGTAGAGTGAATATCTGTTGACAGCTTATTGGTAACCCTTAGGATGTTAGATGTATCAGGAGAATTGTCACATGTGATGAAAAATGGATTTATTACCGCAACGCTGACGCCTCGAAAGAGTGGCTAAATCCCCGTCAACCTCCCAAAATCATAGTTAAAAAGGATCGGTTCGGCTCCAAAGTGATGTTGTGTGTCTGGTGGAATTTTGAAGGAGTGATTCACTGGGAGTTTGTTCCAAATGGGCGTGCAGTCAATACGGATCTTTATGCTAAACAACTGGAACGAGTTCATGAAATTTTTATATGGAGATACCCAGCATAAGTTAACCGAAATAGAGTTCTCTTGCAGCAGGACAATGCGAGATCCCATACTGCACGAACAACTATGACAAGAATTTAGGAATTGGGAGGAATCAAACTGCTATCACATCCAGCATACAGCCCTGATCTTGCGCCTTCAGATTACCATCTTTTTCGATCCATGGCCCATGTCTTGCGTGGAAGAAATTTCAAAAACATTGAAGCTGTGGAAATGGGTCTCGCCGAATTCTTCGCATCAAAGCCCGGAGACTGGTACCGTCACGGGATAAGAAACCTCACTGAAAGTTGGCTCAAGACCACAGAATCGGATGGTCTCTACTTTGAACAATAGTTTAATTTCTTGTCAGAAAACTTTCCAAATAAATTGTTCTTTAAAAAACGACATTACTTATGAGACACCCCTGTATAATAATAATAATAATAATAATAATAATAATAATAATAATAATAATAATGTAATTGATTTTGGGTCCCAGGAATCAACCTGGGAGGAGTCCTTACGGCTCTGGGCTAATGGGAGTGAAATGCGTTGTTGCATGTCAGCTGCGACTTAAACATATTGGATTCAGCAAGAGAATCCAACTTAGCCTCTTTCACTCCAACTCCAGCATGTAACCTACAAGAGGTGCCCCCTGTTAAGCCGAGCAACCCAGTGGAAGGTTGGGTAACCAATCTTAGCGGGAAGCTGGGTGTGCGAGCCGATCAGTGCTGGGGACTCCAAGGCTCACAATCTTGGCAGTACATTGGTCAGTGTGCAATATCACTGGCCCCCTATCTACAGTTTTTTCAACTGTGAAAAGCATGGAGGAAACGTCTGCTGAAGCAACTACCCCAGGTGGTAACCAATCCACCGTCGTCTTGCACGACGCATGCAGGCCTTCGGACTCTGGGGAGCCTGCAACGACATGCTTGGAGGTATCGGAGACTCCTACAAACAAGATCAGACACAAACGACGCAACTTCTTCGCAACATTCAACGTGAACTCCCTTATGAAGGTCGGTAAATTGAAACAACTGATTGACACCCTACAACATCATCAAATCCTGATCGCAGCAATTCAGGAAACAAGGTTTGTTGATGCAGAAGCTTTTGACTCCCAGGGGTATAGAATCTTCAAAGGTAAAGTCGGAAAACGTGTAGTAAAATCCATCCCCCACCTTGGCACAGGATTTGTGGTCAGTAAGAAGATTTTAGAGTCCATCACCAACTTCACGTCCCCCAACAGTCGAGTCTCGATCCCTTCGTTTCGGAGCACAAATAAAATCTACACCATGGTGAACGTCCATGCCCCAATTAATCAAGCTAACAGAATCGATCCACAAGGGACGGAAATATTCTGGGAAGAGCTTGAAGATATTCTATCCAAGATTCCCAAGGAACACATCATCGTCCTTCTTGGGGACTTCAATGCTCAGCTCGGTAAGGAAAATAAATTCAAGAATATTATCGGAGAATACCCGGCCCACAGAAGAACAAACCGCAATGGAGTAAGGTTAGTGGAGTTGTGCAAGGCGTTCAACCTAGTGATGAAGTCAACCGCTTTCAAACGACTTCCTGCAAAACAGAAAACATGGACATCCCCAAACCCCATCTCGGCGAATTCCAAATTGACCACGTTGCTATTTCTCGTAAATCTCGTAGAGAAATCCAGAATGTAAAAGTCTTAAGAAGCGCGAATCTTGACTCTGATCACTATCTTTCAAAGATAAAATTAAAACTTCTTCCAAGATCCACCAAGAGATTTCAGGGAAGAAAGATCAACAGGTTTGATGTGTAAAAACTGAAAACACATAGGGAATTCAGTCAGAAACTTGAAACACTTGAGCCACAGAATTGGGAACAACTCAAAGAAGCAATTCTTGAAACGGCACAGGAAACCATCCTACTGACAAAGTTGAGGCGGCATCCTTGGTGGACTAATGAATGTGACGATGCCATTCACCAAAGGCGGCTTGCCTGGTTGCGATGGAACAAACAGAAGAATGAAGAAAACAGAGAGAGATTCCTGGTCGTGAGAAAGAAAGCTGATAAAACCACACGCGGGATAAAACGAGCATTCCAAAAAAAATCAGTTGGCACAGATAGACCAAGATTTCAAAAAGAACAACACCCGTGATTTCTATAAAACCTTCAAGCAAAATCTCAGTAAATACACACCACCCAGTCTTCACTTTAGGAATCCCGATGGGAAAGTTGCTTACAATGACAAAGACAACTGCCAGATCCTGGCGAAATACTTTGAGTCCCTTCTCAATTGTGAGGCTCCAACATCGAAATTTTCCTTTCACAGTAATGTGCTCGTCAATCCAGACTCAAGTCCACCAACTAGGGAAGAAATCAAGCAGATCATTCACTCACTTAAAAACAATAAAGCACCAGGTGAGGATTCAATAGTTGCCGAACTCTGGAAATACGCAGGTGAAAAACCAGTCGACAAGCTAACGGATATCATCCGGGAGATTTGGGAAACAGAGAAACTGCCCAGTGATTGGACATCGGCCCTAATTCATCCCCTGCACAAGAAAGGTGATAAAGCGGACGTAAACAACTATCATGGCATATCACTCCTCTCGATAACATACAAGATTCTCGCGAAAGCGCTTCAAACGAGAGCGGAAGCACAGCTCGATCAACACCTGGGCGAATACCAAGGTGGATTTCGAAAGGGGCGCTCTTGTGTTGAGCAAATCATGAATCTAAAATCAATTCTATCGTACATGAATCTGAGAAGTAAGAAATTTGTTGTGACTTTTGTTGATTTCAAGAAGGCTTACGACTCGCTGGATTGAAGTACCCTGATCCAGGTTTTAAGAGAATTTGGTTTAGATAATAAGACAAGAGCAATCATTCACCAATCCCTATTGGATACGGCTTCCAAAGTGAAATTCAGGGGAGAGATTTCTGAATCCTTCGCAATACGGACAGGGGTGAGACAGGGAGATGGGCTCTCGCCTCTTTTATTCAACTGTGTTCTTGAGAAAGTTATTCGAGAATGGCGTAAAGAATTGTGTAAGGATGGTATAGAGAATGGGGTCAGACTAGGTTGTAAGAACAAAAACCTGACAATCGACTGTTTAGCTTTCGCAGATGATGTTGCAATTTTCTCTAATTCTCTTGACACAGCCACACAACAAATCAATCAATTACAGGTGCAAGCAGCAAAGGCAGGTCTTCAGATTTCGTTTGAGAAAACGCAGTTTATAACGAACATCAAGTCGGAACCCAGAGAACTTACGGTGAATGGAGGACAAATAAAACAGGTAGAGAAATTCAAATACCTGGGTGAATGGATTGAGCCCAACATTCGTGAAAAGGAAGCCTTCGTGGCACGGATTAACAAAATGGAAATGGCTTACCATTTAACCAAAGACATTTACAAATCACGATCAATGTCCGTCAAGGCCAAACTGAGGCACTTCGTTACCGTTATTCTCCCGGAGGCGTTACATGCATCAGAATGCCTGGCGATGAATAAGAAAGGCCTGGCAGAACAACTCGAAGCCAAAGAGAGGAAGATTCTGAGAAAGATCTTGGGCCCGGTCAAGGAACGAGGAGAGTATGAAAACGACACAACGATGAACTCTATCTACATGTGGAGAAAATAACGGACACCATTCGCAAAAGAAGACTGTCCAATCGAATCTGTGCCTACTTTTTGGGAAAGAAAACCAAAGGGATCTGGTTTACAGAGGTGGAAAAAGACCTACAAGAACTGGGGATATCACATGAGGACATCTTGGAACGTGACTCTTTGAAGAAGAAACTTGGGGAGATACGGAGTTTTCAGCCAAAACCTATATTGAATACTGGCAAGAAGTGGACCGAAGAACGAAGGGAAGCTCACCGAAGAAGAATGCGCGAATACTGGGCCAATGTGAAAGAACGAGGGAAAAGGCAGTTGAAATAACGTGGTCCATAGACGACCGAAACGATTTTTAAAAAAATGTAATTGATTTTACGTCCTGTTTAACGTGCCATTAAATCTACTGACACGGCTCCCTCGCATTTGGGCACCCTCTTATGCCAACTGCCTGCGCCAGGATTCGATCCTGCAACCTTGGGCACAGCGAGCGAGAACGTCGCTGCTGAGCCACGCTGCCAGTCGCAATTTAAATGGGCGTGCTTCAAGAGCTAAGACTCAATGTTTCATTCTACTACATGGGCATAGGAAAATGTTGTTCAATGAGAGAAGAAATGAAGGCATACACCTCATATTTCATATGTTAACGCTAATAAAATAATATTGTGTATAATTATAAATAACTGCTATAATGTATGACACCATTTCAATAATATTATATTTTAGCTTTTCCTGTTGTTATATTGAATATACTCTGTGAAATTATTCTGTGAATTAATTAATAATAGAATTATAGTAAAATAGTTGCAAACCTAAATTTGCTAAGACCACTAGCAGCACAGAAAACACAACTGGTGCATGGTTTTCCTTTTGTTTGTAAATGAGCTTTAATGTTTGGAAAGCTTGACAAAATGCTGGTCTCTTCCCATACGCACTTGGAGTGGGAGGGGGGGGGGTGTTCATACCTAGGTATATTATACACATATTCGTTTAATCCATACTTGTAATTGAAATAATAAAATAGCTTGTGTCCGCAATACGAGGTAAGTAAGTGTTACACTCGCTCTCCTATATCAGGGACAGGTCATCCACATTAGAGGAGGATCTTCTACAGATGTTACAGAATTCAACTCCTCACAAACACATGAAATCTGAGCTGGGATAGAAATAGTGATCATGATAATCAAATGAACCACACTATTAACAGTTTGTTTTTATTCATAGTGAAGACACAATATTGTAGTATGCCCCCCAGGGGCTCACATCTAGTGGGACGTAAGTTGGCGACCACGGGACCCCAGCTGAGTCCGGCATTGCTTCCACTTACTTGTGCCGGGCTCCTCTCCGTCTTCTTTCCTGTCGTCCTCACTTGGTCAACTCTTGATCTCTTCATACCCCGACGGTATTAGGGTATCCAAGGCGTAGGGATTCTCTTCCTTTCACACCTTAATTGGCCCTTGTCTCATATTTTCTGATACCCTCCTTCTGCGAGGGGTCAGCCTTCTTTTTCTTTTCATGTTATCTCCTGCCTTCTGCTCAAGGCCCTCAAGGAGGCAGGGTGTATGTAGCCCCAGATCTTCTGGTGCACCCTGGATATTGCTACACCCTCAGGGGCTCACGACTGGTGAGTTCTGGAGTTGGTGACCCCGAGGGATTCCTGAGCTGGGTCAGGTTTTCCCCTTTTTTCCTTTACATCTGGGGCAGACCCTCTCCTATTTTACTTTCCTATCTGCCGTTCATGGCTCTCCTTTCTTCCAAGTCCCTCAATCCACATTCCTGAAGGGTTGAGGGCATTTCTTTTCCTCCTGTCCTTTATTTGCCTTATTCTCCCTTTGTTTTCCATTTATTCTTCTAGTATATAAGTTAGTAGTTAGTTTTGGTTATAGTTTAAATTTCATTATCATCATCACAATCATACAAACCATTAGGGGCCGATAACCTAGATGGTTGGCCCCTCAAAACAACAATTATCATCATCATCAACAACAACAACAATTGTAGTATGGCACATTGCACTTCTAATATTTCAGTTGTCTTTCACACATTGTAGCGTGAGACGGGGTGAAAAGTGAAGGTAATCAACATTTCAGGTTCAATCCAATGACAGTGCCTCTAACTACCTCACTAATAGGTCAGTAGACCAAGCAACTATCATACTGCATCTTATTTCCTTTCAGTGCCATGGAACAAATGGTCTATTGAAGAATATTTTCTGTGTCCTTTCATGGTACAGTAGCGATCAGCCTATTTCATATACAAGACGTCTCCAACTACTTTGAAGGAATTACTTTACTACAGTATTTTGGAAAGAAAACATTTCCACGTGCGGTAATATGATGTGACTACCCGTGTTGAATACTTGCATTTACATAAAGCTAGAACGTTTAGGTGGTGATTGTGATGGTAATGTAGTTTTGTAAGGTAGAACATCGAGGCCATCAGACCCCAGATCGTTTTTCTTAGTGGTGCTATACTGCCAATCTCTTCAAGGAGCACTTCATATGTTAAATAAACCACCCACCCAAGAGCTAGTATTTACCTATAACCATGGCACTATTGCAGTATGACACGTTGTAATTTTAAAGTTTGCTCACTAACAATAACGTGGCTAATATTATTAGGTGACTAAAATCATGAAGGAACACAGAGATTTCTCTTTCTCACAGCAAGAGGAAATTAAAATAACACCAGACTTAAATGTAATATAATATTATTTACCTACACCACGCATTTCCTCCTAAGGGGAGGTTGTAAGCCCTATCTCCGCCATGTTAAATTTGTCAACTTCACGTTCCTTTTTCTCATTAAGTTTTTAACCTATTGAAAGAAATACTTACAGATATTTAGATCTATATTCCATTTTTAAATTGTTGTTTTTGGAAATGTGTGTGTTTGTATTTTTTTATGTTACATTTTCCAACTTATTTCTCTATGAAAACATAGTTTTTATATTTATGATAAAATCACAAGAAAGCATACAATCCTTTAGTTGATCATATTGAATTACTGAAAAGAAAATTCAAGGTGCTATTTTTAATACTTCCTGAGAAAAAGGAACATTCCTCTCGAAAAGAACAAAAGTGAAGAAAAATGCTCTTAAAGATAAGTGTTACTTTAATGTGCACCAGGCCCATATTCAGGATCATCTGGGTTGTCTTTATCTTCTCTGTACCTCTTCTGGTTTCTTGTTAACTTCCTAGCTTCTTTAGAGAAAGAGAAGAAGGAGGAAGAGAAAGAGAAAGAGAAGAATAAGCAGGAGACAGAGACGAAGGAGGAGGAGATGGAGAAAGTGAAGAAGGATCAGGAGAAGGAGAATGAGTAGGAGAAGAAGGAGGAGGAGCAGGAGCAGGAGAAAGAGAAGAAGGAGGAGAAGAAGGAGGAGGATCAGGAGCAGGAGAAATAGAAGGAGGAGGAGCAGGAGAAAGTGAAGAAGGAGCAGGAGGAGGAGAAGGAGTAGGAGAAGAAGGAGGAGGAGCAGGAGCAGGAGAAAGAGAAGAAGGAGGAGAAGGAGAAAGAGAAAAGGGAGCAGGAGAAGGAGGAGGAGCAGGAGGAGGAGCAGGAGAAGGACGAGCAGGAGAAGAAGAATGAGGAGGCAGTTCTCAGGAACAGATCTTCAAGGCTTTAAATGACCTATAAAAGGCGTTTAGCAAACATTTTCAGCCAATAAGCATATGTATATTATAAATTGGACTTCAGGCTATCAAAATAACATAAAATCTAAAATTCCACTTTTTTACCCAAAGTAGCTTACAACCTCCCCAATTAGTGGATAGCAGGTTCTTCCTGGATAAAATCACGAATTCCATCCCCTCCCCAAATCAATATTATTTGCATTGGTTTCCTCTGGGCAATGAAAGTGTTGGATCCCTGTCTGGATCAAATACGTTCCATTTTCCAATTTGAATAACTGACTACGATTCCTAAATGAACCTACTATTAAATTTTAGGAAAAGAAAAAAAATTGGGGGAAATTCGAACCACTGCACACTTATGACCCTGAAATATTGAGCTGGTTCAACCCATGAAGCGCTTTCTTTACGGTGACGTATGCGCGTTCTTTTTCTTTCTTCACAGAACAATGCGCGCATTTCAGAATATTTCCTGGCCCCGTGGTGTTGGGGTAGCGCGCCTGTCTCGCATCTGGAGGCCCCAGGTTCGATTCACTGACCACGCGTCACCCCACAATCTGCAGGCCAAATGGCTCGGCAGCGGTCGCTTGGTAGGCCTAGGCCCTTCATGGGCGGTAGCGCCATGGGGTTTGTTTGTTTGCTTGTTTTCTTTTTCTTTCTTTTTTTGATAAGTATCTATTCGAGAGTTTTGACGTCTTTTACAATGTTCAATCGATTAAAATGACTGACATAAACACAGGCTTGGTGACCGATGAATACTGGATGAGATACTAAGCGATGTAGTTATCGTACCCTAAGCTAAGGATGAAAGATGCAACCCAAACAAAGTGTAACCTATTTTACCGTATCTACTAAATATTCCAGTTCCCCTAATGTTATATACTGTATGTACGAGGGCTGTTTTTTTTCCCCTCAAGTTCCGATGGACTGTACAAAAACAACAGATTGACATACCAAACTGATTTAACTACCAAATGTTTGCTTGTTTTATTCTTATGTCTCGACATAATCGCCGAAACGATTGAAACATTTGTCGTATCGTTACACCAGCTTTCCAATGCCCTCGGGAAAATATTCTGCCACTACTGAGGTGGGTATGTTTGGAGAGTCTCCTGAAGTTGTTCCTTTTTGGCGACGCGTTGCCGCCCAACCAAGCCTTCAATTCTAGAAAAAGGTGAAAATCATCCACTACCACACTGTGCCAACGTTACGATAGGCTTTTTCAAAGACTTCAAGTGTGAAGTTTTGGACCATCTGCCGTTTAGTCCAAACCAGCACTGAATTATTTTCACCTGTTTCGAGAATTGAAGGTATGGTTGGGCGGCAACGCCTCGCCAGAAAGGAAACACTTCAGGAGACTCTCCAGACGCACCCACCTCAGTGGCGGCAGAATGTTTTGCCGAGGGCATTGGAAAGCTGGTGTAACGATACGACAAATGTTTCAATCGTTTTGGCGATTGTATTGAGACATAAGGAGCTGCCTCCGTGGCTTAGGCGGCAGCACGCCGGCCTCTCGCCGCTGGGTCCGTGGTTCAAATCACGGTCACTCCATGTGAGATCTGTGCTGGACAAAACGGAGGCAGACTGGTTTATCTCCGGGTACTCCGGTTTTCCCTGTCACAATTGCATTCCAGCAACACTCTCCACTACCATTTCATTCCATCTGTCATTCATTTAACCATTGCCTCAGAGGAGTGCGACAGGCTTCTGCAGCCGGCACGGTTCATATCCTCGCCGCTAGATGGGGTCTTCATTCATTCCATCCCTGACCCAGTCGGTCGACTGGAAGCAGGCTGTGGATTTTCATTTCATTGAGACATAAGAATTAAACAAGCAAACATCTAGTAGTAAAATCAGTTTGGTATGTCAATCTGTTATTTTCTTACAGTCCATCAGAACTTGAAACAAAACCAGCCCTCGTATATTGTCTCTCTCAAGTATACTCTCTTCTTTTCAGAGCCACGGTCATCATCAAATGTGCTGTACCCACTGGATGTGCAGAAGTGTGCCGTGGACTTCAGCAGTTGTAAGCAAACTCTTGTTTAAAGGATTAGGACATCTTGGTTATCATCACCATGTGTTGAACTTGTCCCGTCCGCCCAGCGCATAGTGGCTAGCTCTCTTGGCTGTCACCACGATTTCCGGCTCTGCCAAGAAATTTAATTCTGGTCTGAGGGCTGGAACGGGGTACACTCAGCCTCGTGAGGCAAAACTGAGAAGAGGCAGCCATCCTGGAAGTGTTTTTCCGTGGTTTCCCACTTCTATTTCAGGAAAATGCCAGGATGGTTCCTAAATTAGGGCCACAGCCACCTCCTTCCCTACACGCATCTGAATTACAAGTACACACAGTAATACAGCAATCACAATAGCACAGGTTATCAGACAAATTCCTCAGACACGGGGCTACATGACGACGATGTCGCAAAGCCCCTAAATGGAATCAACAACAAATTAACTTGTCCAAAAATATGAGGGTTGGGGTAGGTGCCCCGGGACTTCAAGTTAGTAATTTGCCTAGAGGGACTGTGGCAGAACTACACACAGGATGACGTTGTCAGTCGCGAGAATCAAACCCCTTCCGTCTTCAGACTTCCAGCTTGCCTTTGCAATCGTGGTGAAGACTTAACACG
The DNA here is from genome assembly GCA_946902985.2 of Meconema thalassinum. Lineage (NCBI taxonomy): Eukaryota > Metazoa > Arthropoda > Insecta > Orthoptera > Tettigoniidae > Meconema > Meconema thalassinum. The sequence continues at coordinate 77,948,771 of OX336389.2, read as the reverse complement.
TAAGGCTACTCTGCGAGACTTATCTGAAAATAACTCAGCTTTTTTTTCCTCACGCACACGTGATATTTGGAAGGCCTCAAGCAACTATAGTCTATGTTTAACATTTTTCAATACTCAGCTTAAGAGTTAATTCTGAAAAATAAAAGAAAAATGGAAGAAAAGCATAGTTTACTTTTTCAGCTATAACCTATACCGTACAAGGTGTTTCTTCTTGTAGAAACTTCATTTCACTGGATGCCCGGTGGGAAAATATGCGACTATAAATATGAAAGCACGAAGTCCATCGCAACATTTGTCCAGAGAAAATCTTAATGTTTTATACGGCAAGACGAATGGTGTAGTTTGCAGCGCTGAAATATTCCGTTAGTTCGAGAAATATAAGCGCTCACACATTTACGTTTCTCATCACTTGTGTTGCTGTACCGTGTGTGTAAGCGCTTAGTGGCTCACGTAAGAGTGAGACCGATTGTTTGTCTTGTCGTAGTTGTTCTTCCCGCAGCTGTGCACTCCTCTAGAGCCCTGCGCGGATAAACAAAACGTTATCCGCATCCGCCCCGCATCCGCACGACTGTTATCCGCATCCGCCCCGCATCCGCACATCTGTTATCCACATCCGCCCCGCATCCGCACGACTGTTATCCACATCCGCCCTGCATCCGCACTTCTGTTATCCACATCCGCCCCACGTCCGCACGACTGTTATCCACATCCGCCCCGCGTCCGCACATCTGTTATCCACATCCGCCCCACGTCCGCACGACTGTTATCCACATCCGCCCCACGTCCGCACGACTGTTATCCACATCCGCCCCGCATCCGCACATCTGTTATCCACATCCGCCCCGCGTCCGCACATCTGTTATCCACATCCGCCCCACGTCCGCACGACTGTTATCCACATCCGCCCTGCATCCGCACATCTGTTATCCGCATCCGCCCCGCATCCGCACATCTGTTATCCACATCCGCCCTGCATCCGCACATCTGTTATCCACATCCGCCCCGCGTCCGCACGACTGTTATCCACATCCGCCCCGCGTCCACACGACTGTTATCCGCATCCACCCCACGTCCGCACGACTGTTATCCACATCCGCCCCGCGTCCGCACGACTGTTATACGCATTCGGCCCGCATCCGCACATCTGTTATCTGCATCCGCCCCACGTCCGCACGACTGTTATCCACATCCGCCCCGCGTCCGCACGACTGTTATCCACATCCGCCCCACGTCCGCACGACTGTTATCCACATCCGCCCCGCGTCTGCACGACTGTTATCCACATCCGCCCCGCGTCTGCACGACTGTTATCCACATCCGCCCCACGTCCGCACGACTGTTATCCACATCCGCCCCGCGTCTGCACGACTGTTATCCACATCCGCCCCGCGTCCGCACGACTGTTATCCACATCCGCCCCACGTCCGCACGACTGTTATCCACATCCGCCCCGCGTCTGCACGACTGTTATCCACATCCGCCCCACGTCCGCACGACTGTTATCCACATCCGCCCCGCGTCCGCACGACTGTTATCCGCATCCGCCCCACGTCCGCACGACTGTTATCCACATCCGCCCCGCGTCCGCACGACTGTTATCCACATCCGCCCCGCGTCCGCACGACTGTTATCCACATCCGCCCCACGTCCGCACGACTGTTATCCACATCCGCCCCACGTCCGCACGACTGTTATCCACATCCGCCCCACGTCCGCACGACTGTTATCCACATCCGCCCCGCATCCGCACGACTGTTATCCACATCCGCCCCACGTCCGCACGACTGTTATCCACATCCGCCCCGCATCCGCACGACTGTTATCCACATCCGCCCCACGTCCGCACGACTGTTATCCACATCCGCCCCACGTCCGCACGACTGTTATCCACATCCGCCCCGCGTCCGCACATCTGTTATCCACATCCGCCCCACGTCCGCACGACTGTTATCCACATCCGCCCCACGTCCGCACGACTGTTATCCACATCCGCCCCGCATCCGCACGACTGTTATCTGCATCCGCCCCACGTCCGCACGACTGTTATCTGCATCCGCCCCGCGTCCGCACGACTGTTATACGCATTCGGCCCGCATCCGCACATCTGTTATCTGCATCCGCCCTGCATCCGCACGACTGTTATCCGAATCTACTGGCTTTACAATAATACTTTTAACTAGATAAAGCATAACTTACTAAAGCAACGTACTTAGACATTACCTGAGGAAAAAGTCGTTCTACTCAATGACAGTGGAGAGTGTTGCTGGAATGAAATTTGTGACAGGGAAAACCGGAGTACCCGGAGAAAAACTTGTCTGCTTCCACTTTGTCCAGCACAAATCTTACATGGAGTGACCGGGATTTGAACCACGGACCCAGCGGAGAGAGGCCGGCGTGCTGCCGCCTAAGCCACGGAGACTTTCACATTAGCCTATTATTCTTCTTAGAGTGCCAGGGACGTAGGCGACCTGAATTAGAGCCCCACTAACCAGGCATCCCGAGCCGGAGTTTGCGTGTGGTAGGGTGGCCAGTTCCTTTCCATTCCTCCTCCTGCCATAGCATCCGGCAGGTTCCCATTTTGCATCACGAGGCTGGGAGACCCCGTACCAGACCATACCAAGACTAGTTTTAAATTCTTGGCAAAGCCGGGGATCGAACCCGGTACCTCGCGGGTGACAGCCAACAATGCTAGCCACTGCGCCACGAGGTGGTCTTAGCCTATTATATGAGACAAATAATAGCAACGAGCTGTGAAGTCTCAGCCAGTTCTACTTACTTCCTTCTACAACCCCTTCGATAGTAATAGCACCCCATCGAGAGCCATTTCGATTGCCTATTCATTTCCACGGTGTTTCTGATCTGTCAGGTAGAAGTGCAAATCCATGACTCCCATAGGGCCGAGACTTGCACAAAACATTGTTAGCCGATATCCAGAAAGTACAAATGAAGCAGGTTGCTAGCTTAATTACACAGGAAACAAACCGATGAATTTGGTAATCCTAGCCATCTGTGCAGATGGAGAGCGCAAGATGCCTGCTCCGAATCCATGGCAACTGTTGGTTGGTTGGTTGGTTGGTTGGTTGGTTCCTTAGTTTAGGGGCTGCGACAACGCGGTCATGTAACCCCGTGTACTTTGGATGTGTTTAGAATTTGTCTGATAACCGGTGTTAATTGTGATGGCTGTATTAGTGTGTGTTATCTGTGATTCAGGTAGAAGGACTGCAGACGATTAATTTTTTCAAGTAGTTCCTACTTTTGAAACCAAATGCTACCGTCCACAATACATAGCTGCAGACGTGGCTACTAAATGCCATCGCAGTCAGCACCTGGCGGCGAACGTTGGAACTAATATAGCGTTATCAAACTAACCTACAAATTTTAGCTTCCACAAGTGTAGTTAGTGGAAGGTTTTTGTTCATGCCATAAATCTATGACATGGGGCCGCCGGCTTTACTTCCTCCCCTCCGAAGGAAGGCATACTGAGGGATTTTTAACGCTCTTAAAAATCTGACGACTTCGGCCGGGTTTGAACTCGCGATCTTGGGCATAGAACATGGCAACTGTAATCCCCACTCACAGGACCACTTACTAGACCATTCAGCCATTGTACATTGGTTTAGAAAAGAAAGTTGCAGGTTCGAAACCTGGCGCAGTCAGCTGGCATTTGAGGGTGCGCAAATGTGAGGGAGCCGTGTCAGTAGATTTACTGGCACGTTAAAGATCCCCTTCGGGGCAAAATTCCGGCACCCCGGCGTCTCTAAAAGCCAGTGTAGTTAAAAGGGACGTACAACCAATAACATTAGAAAAGAAAGGTGAAATGAATGTCATCGGCTGCTGAATGCAAACAGTTTATGGAGCCTCTAAGTTTAATATTCTGATTTCAGACAAGTACACTATGGCTGATATGACCTTCACGTGGAGAGGAGATCCACCTCTCAGCTTCCCGAGTGATTTTGGTGACGGATATCGCCTGCCCAAGTACGTGGTGTCCTTCACCACCGAGAAGGATATGCAGACCATTTACTACGGGGAAGGTGAGTACCCTGACATACAATCCATAGCTCATCTTGCAGGAGATCCGTAGTTCAAACTCTGCCCTAGGAAACTGGCAGTGCTTATCCGCCATGTGTTTACTTTTCAAAAAGCTTGTAGATACTCACTCATATTTTGTTTGTATTAGCCAGAGGGTTGCTCTACAGTTATTAACTTAAGTTGTTTCTTTATTTATGAACATCTTGGTCATCAGCCCCGTGTGTGTGAGATCCGATGGTGGTGTCTGTAGCAATTCCATAACTGTATTTATTTATGGCCAGGTGATCCGAAGCCCCACAATGAGGTGATATCCTACTAGTTTCCCGGAATTGGTGTCTAAACAAACGTAGGTTAGATGTCAAACGTCGCCATGGCACAGGATTCAACCACTCAATGCGGACTTCCCTGTCCTTATTCAGAGGAACTGATCGAAAAGAAATTACCGCAATGGCCAGCCAATTTTGAACATAGCTTGATGGTGAAAGTCATGGCTACTTCAAACAGTTAATAGATATTAAGATGAAAATTCCATCACGTGAATTGCATCAGGATTCCATAAACCAAAACAATAATAATTTATTGAGGGGCTAGTGTCCAATTCATACATGTACGTCAATCACCACAAGACTAACACTATATTGAATGACAAATGGATGATATAATGCCAAACAGGGAATTTTGATGATGATAATTGTTGTTTTAAGGGGCCTAACATCTAGGTTATCGGCCGCTAATGGTTTGTGTGACAGTGAAAGATGAGATGAGAATGAAAACTAACTAATACTAACTACAGACTTACAAACTAGAAGAAGAAATGGTAAACAAATAAAGGACAGGAAGAAAAGAAATGCCCTCAACCGTCGAAGAATGAGGATTGAGGGACTTGGAAAGAAGGGAGAGCCATGAAAGGCAGATAGGAAAGGGAAAGAGGAGTTGGCCCGCCCAAAAGTCAGAGGAGAAAGGGGACAAAACGGACCCAGCTCAGGAATCATTAGGGGTCGCCAACTCCCAAACTCACCAGCCGTGAGCCCTTGAGGATGTAGCACTATACAGGGTGCACCAGAACTGGTGGGGCTACATACACCCTGCCTCCTTGAGGGCCTTGTGCAGAAGGCAGGAGATAACTTGAAAAGAAAAAGAAGGCTGACCCCTCGAAGAATGAGGATATCAGTAAAGATGAGACAAGGGTCAATTAAGTCAGGAAAGTGAAAGACTCCGTAGGCCTCGGATACCCTAATACCGTCGGGATGGGAAGAGAACAAGAGTTGACCAAGAGAGGTTGGCAGGAAAGAAGACAGAGAGGAGCCCGGCACAAGTAAGTGGAAGCAATGCCGGACTCAGCTGAGGTCCCATGGTCGGCAACCCACGTCCCACTAGATATGAGACCCTGAGGGGAGGGAATTTTCAATGCTGTAAGTTACATAGGTGTTTGATCATAGTCTACCATCGCATGCACTGAATGGGGTACTTCCCTTCGAGCCCTCAGCAGTGCAGCCACACCTCGAGGAGACGGAACCGTTTGACAGGTGGCTACTCCACACAAAATAACACACTACTGTTTGTGACAATTGCAACAACATGAAGGGATCGTGTGAACAGGAAGAAATGTATACGAGCCTTCCAAGATACGATTGCCGCTGAACTTGGCTGCCAGTGTTTGTTATTTATAGCAGCTGGAGCATTGCGGGACGATGAGGGGGCACAGCGATGACGTAGTGCCGTCTGCACATACTGTATGTCAAGCAGCGCGCTACTTGTGTTAGACAGTACTTATGAGAACGTACAAATTAATATAATGCGCGAATTAAGAATGGGGCGTTTCTCATTGTTTCACAACAGCACGGCTAAGTGTAACAGGAGCACCTGTCACCATGGAGAGGAGAATGATGACTGAGGCGACTGCAGCTGTGTCATATCCTACCCGCGCGACTGTACCTGTCAACCAACCAGGCTGACAGCGTGACACTAGTTTAAAAAAAAAAGTTCCTGCTTCTGCCACCGGCAATCGCATCTTGAAAGGCTAATACCGCATATTACTGATAACAATTATATACATGAGTGTTTACACCAATGCAAAAATTGTTAGGTGCAAACACCAGTGTTACGTTTTGTGACATTAGTAAACACCCATTAATATATTACATTTAACACTTACCCTGCTGATGCCTTAAATGTTGCTCCTCACCCCTCTGCTGGCTGATTTCCAGAATTTATGGCTATGTTCAGAATGGCACACACTGAATGTGGTTTGAGTTAAAAATAAATTGAAAAGTTCGTTCGATTTCCGAACCCTTACACTACAAATTTAATAAAAATCCGACACGATTGAAAAAACACTATAATGTAAAAAAAATGCCGTAAACAGCTGTTGCGCGCGCTCTCGTCCTGGAACGAGCGGGCGAGCTGGCAGAAGTAGAAGGGAGAACTGTCTCTTCGGTTGCGTCAGATTCAGAATCTGTAATGCGAATTATAACCCCAAATATATATACTAGTCATAGAATAAACTCAACATTTTTGCGAGAGAAAAATCTGTCCACAAAGAATAAAACCAAAGGAAAGGAAAACAGATTTGATCTATTTGAACCTGCATCGCTTGCCTTCGAACAGATCGATATTCTTTCCGCTGAACAGTGACGTGGTGCTATCTAGCGATAGTATGTGCAACTTCATGCTTACTGGCACCCACAGGCGAGTGCTAGAGCTGTAATATTACGTTCGTCTCCAACACAAAGCGCGACAAATCGATCAACGTAATATTACGGCGCCCGCGCTCTAAGTGTTAATATTTGCTGACAGTGTGGGTGTTTTACTGTGCCTGAAAGAACATGGTTGACAATGGTCTGAAAACAGTGATTAATTGTATGAAGCATGTCTAGAAATAAAGGCAATTTAAGGTAAATTCAGTTAGTTGGGTAGGTGTTTTGGTTCGATATTACATTTCTGGTGAGCGTGACAGGACGCGGGGCAGTAAGAACAAAAACATGGGCAAACAAGTTAAAGCAGGGAAACTGATATGGGCGACATTCACGAAAGCCTACAATTTAGTGATTGCTGAAACAGACCTAGGCAAGGTAAGACTGCATTTTTCAAAATTAGAAAAACTGGCAACGGAATTAAAGAAAGCTGACGACAAAATATTAGAAATGCTTCTCCGCGATAGTGACGAAGTGGAATACGGAACTGAATAACATACATTGTAGCAATGTCGTGGGAAAATTGATGAGGCTTGTGAGAGAGTAGAGAGTATTTAGCTAGTGCACGCCACGAATGGGGAAACTCATATCGTAAATAACAGTTTCTCAAAGAAGCTGAAACTGAAAAATAAAAATTGAACTAAGTAAATGTATTGGTGAGGTGAAGGTTTTGGAGTCAGTTCCGAATGATCCATGATGATTAAAATATAGAGAAGGAATACAAATTCCAATACTTTATTCAGAGTACCGTTGAAGGCGGCAGAACCAGAGATGTTGTAAATAGTTCTCCCCGATAACTGCAAACTATGATAAGGCAGTCCAGTGCCTTCAAGTAGATTTCGAAAAGATGAATGTATGTTGGTTTTCTTATGTACTGTACGTGTGCTACTTGGACTGGCGATTCAAAACATTACTTCACCAATAACCTACTTTATGCAATGCCGCGGCCGACGAGATCTGCAAGGGCTGCCAGGTGCCAGCTGGTCCATTTGTTTAAGTGCAGAATAGTCGGTAGCGATCCGGTTTCTACGGTCTTTTTCAGTTCATACGCGTAGTTTAGTTGTTTTAATTACATCACCGTGCCTCGGATGTGTGCAGTAACTGGATGCAAAATTAACTATACATGTTCAGGGGGTTGTATTCAGTGTTCTCAACTGCCGATAAGGTGATGGTTAGACTGAGCATTTAATGATGCCAAGGTAAAAGGCAAAGAAATAGATGAGGCAACAATAAATAAGTAAATGAGTGATCATGGAGTTATAATGGCATAACGAGAACATGTTATGGGCTGAAGGATTATTTATCATCGTGTCTATTTTCTTTATAGCTGTGCGTCACTTAAACATCTAGATGTCTTGGCAAAGGGAAGAGGGGACTAACCTCCGAAGCTTAAATGTGCCTCTTAGAATGAGCTTAGTTCGTAAATGAAGGCTTGTAAACTGAGCTTTGGAAGTTATAACAGTTTAATCTGAAGATGTATGGATGGACCTTTTCATTTATTTTGTGGTTGAATTTCTCATAAGTCGTTACCTAACTAAGGATGTTTTTATGATTTGCTAATGAAGGTACAAATATACAGGAACAGGTGCGTGCCCGGGGGGAAGGGTAGGCGATATATCCCCTCTTAAAAGTCTGATTTGTCACCCTCATCATATTGTACAGCATCCCAGGGGTATGCACCCCTTGGAGACCATCCCCCCAACGTCTGGATAAATCCCCTAAAATGGCAACTCTTGGAAAGCCGGGGCAACATCCATTAATACTGTAAGGACAGCTTGCTACTCCATAAAGCAGCTCAAGCCTTACGTAATCATTACACTCAGCGACATAGTACTAACTGGGCCAATACATTGCTGACAGGAGGGCGTCAGAAGGTATAAGAAGACGTCCTAATGAGGTCAAACTCTCTCTCCATTGTCAGTGCTCCATCAAGACGGCCGAAGCTACGCTGGTGTCAACCGAGGTGAGGCAGTCAATCGTGTTCAGAGTTCCTATTTATGTAACCTGCAACCCACAACTTGTATCACATTATAAACATAATTTCATTCCCTACAAGGGACTCACACAAAGAATATCACAGACCAATAAAACACTTGGTCCACACTCTACACTAGCATTACTGTTATACGCCTCTTTACATCCCAACGCCCTTCCTTATTCCCGTCACGTAAAGACGTGACAGACGGTAAGCCATTAGCGCTAACTCAGGTATCTTTGTGTTTCTCGAGCCGGCTGCCAGCAAGCAGCGCGTGCCACCCGGCTGATACGAGCAGAGTCGATTACATAACAAGCAGTCAGCTGAGCGACTAGTACAGCGACCCTTTGCAGTGGGTCCCATCCCCTCAAACACTACCACATTATTTATAGGAACGCCCCCTAGTTCCTAGCACACCACAACACACTACACTGGTCAGCTTGCCCTGTCAAGGGGAGCTACCCTTCTTTAGGCACAACCTCATAAATTAGTACAGCAACTCTCCCTTTTAGATCCACCCCCAAATAAGGGATCTAAAACACTGGTGGAGGCGGGGTACTACGCATAGAGAAAAGGGACTCAATCAACGAGCCCTCGTAGTTAAAACGACCCCTTCCGTACCGCAAAAAGCCAAGCAAATAGTGAGAAAATTTTCCCCCAGACAAAAAGCACCATTTTTTTTTTGTGTGCTCCAAACTAGCTACACAGGGGAAATTCTTAATAAACCAACCCCCTAGCCCCATACAGAATCAGAGACATATAAGAATACACTGTCAAACACGCACAGATTTTTTTTTAATTATTATTATTCTTATTGTAGGCCCATACACTTCAGTCAGCATGGCACCTCATGCAGAGATTGCAAGCCATAGAGGCAATAGGGGTACGCCAATATTATTAACATTATTGTTCAGATGCCAAGGGCACATACAAGGCCGGCAAACACAAATACGGGCACTCCAAACAAAAATCGGGGCAATACAGGGCAAACAGCCATACACCCCGTCAGAGGGTAGGACAGCGCGATTAAGATGCGCACATACACTCTTGAATCACATACATGAACACCTCAATAGGTTCCATATACAAAGAAACAGAATATACCGACAATTAATCACCACACATGGTCCCGTAATAGATAATGCAACCCTCGAGAGAATGAGGGTGCACTACACAAGTTTACACGCCCAATACAGGGAGCTAATTCGCGTCCAAGCGCTTCTCCAACTAGCGGCCACAAAACAATACAGAGCACAGAAACATTAATACATTAATATAGTAATTTGCAAGCAGGCCATGAGCCTCAATAAGACAGTACACCCAAATTTGGGACAAATACCGTGAGCTACAAGCCAATAAGGCCATTTTTGAGTTCACGGTAGGGCCATCAGCCCACCCGAGAGAGGACATAAGCGTAGATACGTTGACTCGACAATTTGCGAGGATGTCCCTCTCGCCACGTACTGCCACAGAATGGAAGGAGTTCGCCGTGGCCACAGTCAAGAAGACGGCCAGGTTAGGCTCCAACTTACTACAAAATAAACCTAACACAAACACACGTCCTTCAGCCCCGGATCGGGAGGCGATTTTGCCAAACCGAGGGGCAGAGCCTAGAACAATCCCCTCGGAACAAAAGGACGAGAGGGAATCGAAGCTAGGGCCATTAAACACACATGATATGACAGGGAAACAAAGGGACATAACCACGTCATGGGCTGACGACATAGAGCCCGCCCTACAGTACATAAAGCCTACATACACGTACACAGATAGGCTAACACATTGGCAGGAGTCGGCCGTGGCCACAGGCCGAAAAACGGTCAGACTACACACCACCACATTGCTAGGCCGGACACAAGCCATTAAGCGACCTTTACCGCCAGTTCAAAGGGCAAATTTGCCAGAACAAAGGCGAACACCGGTATTAGGCCCTCAGGGTGCACGATATACGCACGAACATTTTGACCGGGCATTACCACACAGTACACGGGGATTAGGAAAGGTGTTCTCACCTACCCCACAAAACCACGCAGTCAAATATATCCACACTCCCGTAAAATCTACTAGGGCAGCGCCAAGCGCAATTAGGCCCTCGAATACAGGTACATTTAAACCTATAGACACGCGCTACGGTGGGAGTAGGCCAAAGCTTACTTTGCTAGAAATTCCGCCGGAAGGTAGCAAAGGAACACCCCAGTGGATTCCAGAGGCCTATAATCTAATAACAGGGCAAAACCCTTCACCTTTCTGAGCACTGAAGCTCGAAAGAGGATAACGACTTCCACCAGGGCCACAGAAATAAACTAACATCGCTAACACCAAAATTATAGGCCACATAAGTTCTTTCACACGGGGGCGATAAGAAAATGGTCCAACAAGTACATAATAAACATGAAATCGCATATTTTTCTTTCTTATTTTATGTATATACAGTGCAATATAGCCAAAGTAGAAGGAACAATTCTAAATCCTTCTTGTTTTTTTTTTTTCGGAACCATGGCATTTTTCTCTCAGGCCATCAATGGTTATTGGGCGAAGTGATTAACGCCATAACGTAAAGTCTCTAATATGCTAAGCCAAGTGGAAGCCAAGCAGGCTTCAGGCCGAAAAAGAGATATTTTGAACACAACTTAAGCATAAAATCACAGCATAAAGCTTAAGTGAGTCTTTCTAAGTAGAAATGACTAAACGTTCTATGTTAGGGTTCCACAGTTTGATAGATTCTCCTGTTGCGGGCGAAAGCCGTAAGTGTGGCAGGAATTAAGAATCTCAAACTAACTTCAAAAATTTGGTGAGGTGTGCTTTAGCCAACTGAAAAGCCCAATTGCACATCGGGACGAGACACTGTCATTTTGGTGAGTTACAATTACTTTGAAGGGCAGGTTTGACTCCCATAGTGCACTGGCTTTGCTCGTGACGTGGATACAGGTATATCAATTACGTCTTGCAATGGCCTTCCTAATGTGTACTAGACAGTGTCGGTAGATTCCCCTGAGACGTAACCAGTTTACGGTAGTACTCACGTTACCTAAATGGTAAATACTACACTCAGGTCCCAAGCACATTTTTTTTAAACATTTTTTATGGTGTTCACGACATAATTTTTAGACATAGGTACACGTAAAGGCGGAAATACTGCCAAAAGGAAAGGAAGTAATCCCACGGGCAGGCGTGAAAAGAGGGCCAAGAAATAGCCCACTGACCGCGCCGGGATACCATCCTAACACTCACCTGAACTGTCCCGGAGACACAACCTTCATGGTGCCGGAAACAATTACCCTGGGTAAAAGGCGGTCTCCAAACCCGCAACCTTCTGAATACCAGGAATATAAGGTTGAGTAGATATCCAGTCCTAGAATAAGGATAATGGGAAAGCTAAGACTAATTGGGACAGTCCCACTAACAGCGGGTCATAAACGAAAAACAATACAATCGCCCCTGGCATCTGGTCACCAAATACGCGACTAGCGGACCAGACACACTCGCGTACAACGCATATGGGATTTCCGAAATGAAATGCCATGGCCTGTGGTTTGGATTCCAAGTAAAACGGAAATCCCCTGGCGCATGAGCTACAAATCAACGGTCATATTAAACCACAAAGTTTTTTTTCTACAATGAGAGAGGCACTGCTAGCAATCATTATAGGCAGCAATCAGGTTCACACACACACACGTGCAGAAAACTAGGACGTGGGCAGAGCATGAAACAAATGAAAGCACACAACATCGTAATTCAACACCGTCGTATCAGCAGTAGCATACTCCTCAATGAGCAAGACTGCTCGACGCAGACAAGCGAGCCAAAGCCTACTGGACAGAAATCAACACATCATTCACGCCCGATTTAGAGACCCTATGTCTTCCAAAATTACACTACGAGGGGAAATCAAAAACGTACAAACTCTACACAGGTATGCATGCTTCCATATGCGCATTGCACAGCCACGGAAACGTGCCATATTATAAGCGGCACGGAAATGATTACACCAAGTCTTTACAGACAACCGGATTCGAACCCATGACCACACACCACACGCGTACCAAAAACTAACTATCCAATGGTATTTTTGGTACACGGAACACAAGCAAAACCCACACTGGGAAAGCCCCAAGCCCTGTCACACAACGCAAACATAAAACACAAAGAATGACATGAGGTCACGGGTCTGAGTTCCAGTAAAAAATTTAGACACAAAGGAGAACATATATTCAGGCGTCCAATCATACTGAAATTGGCCCATACAAGTGCATGAACAGGGAATACTACATTTCCTCCCACCAAAAAAACCAGACATAAAATTTCGAATTACACCAGGCATAGAGGAATACATTTCACGAACACAGGTAGGAAAATTTCGCAAGACACAGGTCTTAGAGAACAATGGCCACACGACGTCATTACCTAACTAGGGCGAATTGCTACATTAGGCTAGGAATCCAAAACAATGACCACACTTGCATACTTGCAGAATTGCACATACCAATTGCTGACTGCAGACTATTCACACTGCAATACTGAGGTGACGAGACACTATTGCGTATAGCCCGTGACCATGAAATTACACACACATAACAATTATAACGCCATACATTTTTTTTTCTCCACACTGCAAAATCATTTGGCAATGGACAAGACGTGACACAGCGAAACTTATCTTGGGCCTATAGGGCACGGTCGCAAGGGCACGTTGGCAAGCCACGGGCGCCTTCTGCCCACAAAGGCGATACATATTAGGACTTAGCCTCATAACAGACCAACCGTCCGCGTGGTGTAGCGGAACGTAGTCACACACACACACACACGCACTCACCAATTAGGAGCGAACATAGGGACTTTGAGGAAACAGGACCTCCCCTTCATAACTTCTTTTCGCGATTCTATTCCCCAAATAAATCATTACAGATGACTAGCACATGACCAGTCGCATTACGACCACTGGCCACATCTACACTGCAAATGGCCGACCAGATTAGGTCATGCAGCCCTACTATCCCAAGGCGCGGATAGAAAGCCAACATGGACCAAGGGAGGACGACAGGAGAACAGGCTACCAGCGTACCACCTTACTCCCTTCCCATAACCTTCTCAAGCCTGACATAAACAACGCAAACACATCTACACGACCATAAACAGCTACACTACATTACAAAATACACACTGGGGTTGATGGACTTCATGCGTTTAAAGAGCAGGCAAGCTACGCCTTGAGCCCCGTTGCACCGCCTGAGTATTAGGGGTGGCTCAGCAAACATTAAAAGAAGCATAATGCGCCTCTCCAAATGAGAGAGGAGGCCATAGATACATATTAACCATGCTTTAGTACTTAAGCTCTCCCGCATGAAAGGAACCTATGGTATTATGCCCCATCCTACACCTATCCGTACATGAAGGCAAAAACTTCATATCCAGACGCATGCATGAGTATCCCATCCAATTACCAGGGATTTTAATATCAAAACTGCATGAATTTTCGTATTTTTGCAATCCCGGGAATTACCTCCCCACTCCACTCACTATAGAAGCATCCCAGTGCCACCACCGGTTCTAGGCCACCACTAACGTGGAACCCAAAGGTGCGCAAAACCCTTCCTACCATGCTTTAAGCCCACTCAACGAATAACTACCCCCAAATCCTAATAACAGGGTACCTGACATTACAGACCCTACTAACACCTCCATTAAGGTAAAGAAGGCATTATTGCTGGGAAGCTGACATAGCGATGGTAGGCCAGAAGTAGCCTATGTACTTAGAAGATCTGCAACCCCGCTACACTGGAAATATTTTACATTTTACACGGAGATTGAACCATTCACACAGGTTACGACACATTTTTTTTTCTCTCTCTTACAAAGGAATCTGATACGAACTGATGGTTGACAACGGTGTAAGCCGAAGGTCAGGAGGGACCACACTGGAGCAGAGCTGGGGAAGGCGATGTGGACCCTTACCCCAGTTGGCTCATCAAATCACTGACCTGACCAAATAGACGACCCCACATTATGACTAGACTGCTAGTTAAGTTTAAATTTAAGTAAGGCACGGCTTCCATAGCGGGAAGCAAAACTCCTATGCGTTGGAGCAAAGCATACTACGGCGGCCCATAGAGGCGACTTTATATATCAATGCGAAAAAGCATACTACGGCGGCCCATAGAGGCAACTTTATATATCAATGCGAAAATGCATACTACGGCGGCCCATAGAGGCAACTTTATATATCAATGCGAAAATGCATACTACGGCGGCCCATAGAGGCAAATATCACTGCGAAAGCAGATTGCGACGGCCGATTAAGGCGAAGACAATATTATGCCATTGGACCACACTGTCCAATGCCCACATAAATGGCGACGCAACGGGCAACCAGAGGGCATTAAGAGAGGGGCATTGCGCGCCCCTCACAGGAGCCAAGTGGGCGGCTCACCTACGTCAAATAGGAACAGCACCCGGTTATGAACACGAAAGTTACAGCGGGCGAAACGGTTAGCTTAGTGGCACCGTAAGCGCCTGCGCATAGATTAGTCCTAGTAATAGACGTCGACACCTAGAGTTAAGGGGACGGAATCTAGCGACCCTAGAGACAACCGGTGTTTCTGGGGCTCGTGCGGGTGGTGATCTGGGGATTTAATTGCCCCAGGCGATCGTCCTAGGCCAAATTTAGTTGTAAGATGGTTGCATTTGACACGCAACCTAGGATTAAGCAAATTTATTCACCGCTGTGGCCAGGTGTGGCGCAGCACATTTCGGCAATAGATTAAGGCAACCCTCTCGGCTTAGTAATAGTTTTTTTTTATTATTAGACCATAATTAAGTTAGATAGTATTAAGTAACGCCGGTCGGCACTCGGTGACTATAAATCCGTTACCGAGGTAAGCCCGACAATACTTAGGATAAACTAGATTAAGATAGGAATAATCAAAGTGGAATATATCGGCACCCGGTAACCACAATTCCGCTACCGGGGTAAGACCAACTATATATTATTTACGACATTACGGCACCGTATAGGGTAAGCCCGGCCTTGCAGCTAAGAAACATTAATCACGTTTTTTTTTCAGTAAAAGAACAGCTTCAACCAGTACTAATATGTTTTTTTTCTAAACCTCGCCATTTTTTTTTCACAGGCATCGTCAACAGATACAGAAAACTGGTGACAGGAATTTCACTGCCATATAGCAGTGGCATATTATTTACAGCATGCCATGATGTGTACTATTTTTTTTTTTTTTTTTCAACTTGCACTAATCCCGACACACTCGCAAACACTCACCACATTTTTCTTTTTCAGCTACACACTCTAAAATGAATCTGCACAGCAGGACTGGTGCCTGTGGGGTACCAGGCTTACTGGCAGATCAACTCAATTAAAACACATAAAGCGTCAAAATGTGACGCAGATTACGACAATGAGGGCGCAACCGGTTTGTGGCAGTGACTCTCATTGTCAAGTGTGAAAGCATTCACCCACAGAGGATGCTTCACAGGTTAGGTATTAAGCACACATACAAGCGGTACGACCACTATACCGTACCAAGAAGTGGCCGTACAGAATCAGCCGTGAGACGGCAAGAGTACGTACAGACGGGTAGCGTGCACGCGAGGTACCTCATGAAAACTATAATTATAAGGGATTAGCGCGATTAAGTAGACATAAGGTCATTGTAAATTATAATTTTTCAGGATAAACTGTATACCATTATTCCACTAGACATAAGGTCATAGTAATTTATAATTTTTCAGGATAAACTTTCTACAATTATACACTATATATATTTTTGTTTGTTCACCAATATGCCAATGTCCATCATGTGTATGATTTGTTTTCTTTCATTTTTCCTTCTTCTAACTTCCCCATTTGTCAGGGTGTTCCGTTTTTCCCACACAAATAAATACTTTTGAATATTTCCCTTAAATTATACCCTGGAACACCCATTTTTCTATTTTCTTCTACCTTTCTTATTGCAGGGAGCATTTTTTCCCTAAGATGGGGCGGACGACGCAATCATCCGTTCGGCCCTGGGTTTTTCCTCCCTGCACAAATATGTAACACATAACCATCAGAAACCATGTTTTTTTTTAAACTAGCAATATGCCAGCAAATGCAAGGGCAATTTTTTTTTTACAGATCGAATTTATTTTAATGTTCAATTTTTCTCAAAATGTCAATTTTTTCCCCAATGTTAATCAAATCTTTCGCATATGTCAATTTTTTTTTTGTTTGTTTTTTTCACAATGTCAATGTATACATATATATGTAAATCCCATAACCCTCCCCTCTGAACACGGGCTCACCTCACACCCTCACTTCGATACGACGCCACCAGGAGATACGAGAGGGTTTTCCAGGACCACTACGTCAACATCCCAACTTCCAGTTCCGTTCCCGTTCGCGAGGACGCGAACAAATGAAGGAAGACTCTTGTACAGCATCCCAGGGGTATGCACCCCTTGGAGACCATCCCCCCAACGTCTGGATAAATCCCCTAAAATGGCAACCCTTGGAAAGCCGGGGCAACATCCATTAATACTGTAAGGACAGCTTGCTACTCCATAAAGCAGCTCAAGCCTTACGTAATCATTACACTCAGCGACATAGTACTAACTGGGCCAATACATTGCTGACAGGAGGGCGTCAGAAGGTATAAGAAGACGTCCTAATGAGGTCAAACTCTCTCTCCATTGTCAGTGCTCCATCAAGACGGCCGAAGCTACGCTGGTGTCAACCGAGGTGAGGCAGTCAATCGTGTTCAGAGTTCCTATTTATGTAACCTGCAACCCACAACTTGTATCACATTATAAACATAATTTCATTCCCTACAAGGGACTCACACAAAGAATATCACAGACCAATAAAACACTTGGTCCACACTCTACACTAGCATTACTGTTATACGCCTCTTTACATCCCAACGCCCTTCCTTATTCCCGTCACGTAAAGACGTGACAGACGGTAAGCCATTAGCGCTAACTCAGGTATCTTTGTGTTTCTCGAGCCGGCTGCCAGCAAGCAGCGCGTGCCACCCGGCTGATACGAGCAGAGTCGATTACATAACAAGCAGTCAGCTGAGCGACTAGTACAGCGACCCTTTGCAGTGGGTCCCATCCCCTCAAACACTACCACATTATTTATAGGAACGCCCCCTAGTTCCTAGCACACCACAACACACTACACTGGTCAGCTTGCCCTGTCAAGGGGAGCTACCCTTCTTTAGGCACAACCTCATAAATTAGTACAGCAACTCTCCCTTTTAGATCCACCCCCAAATAAGGGATCTAAAACAATATGGGCGACCCTGTAACCAGTCACTACATTAAGGCCATCTGTAATTATATCCCCCCGAAATTACTTTCTGGGTACTCCTTTGCAAGGAAGCCATAATATACGGTATATAGTGTTTTGAGAATGAGTTTTGTTTCAAAGGAACAGCTCCTCAAGTTCGTGAACCGTATGGAGATCAAACTGAATTTGATTACGGTAGACCTAACATAAAGAGCGATAGGCGTGTACTTCTTAACGGAACCGATTTAGAAATTGATTGTTTAAAAGTTTTCGCAATATTTCTATCAAATGACAATTACGACTTAAAAAGGACAGAATACGCACAAATATTAAATTTGTCCGTAAGTGCGCTTCGCATGAAGACGGGGAGCTCTGATACCATCCAGTGCTCTGCGGCCCTCTCCACAAAGACTCGACGCATTAAAACTGTACAGTTTAGAATAGTACCTTACGTCATTCGAGTCTCGGGGCATGACTGGTGATAAATATACGGCGTTCTTATTCCCATTAAGTTGAGTCATCTCTTCCTGAAGAAATGATGAGATCATGCGTTTATATTTCTATGAATGATAAGGCAGAGACTGTATACTTGGTAATCTGTCACAATTATTGCATTTACTCAAGAGTGAAATGGAAGGAGAATAGAGAAGAACTCTCGCTCGAGGTGGATTTCAAGCATCAAAACAGAAGTCAGTTAAACTGAGAAATAAATTGAGTGAAGTGCAGTGTCCCCATGGTCAATAATTTAACAATTTATAGTCTGGAGAGTTACATGGTCTTGGAAATGTATACGTGTTCCACAAGAACGCTCATGACAGCAGGTAATATTTCAAGGCCCATAAGATGGATTTGACTGAACGAACGGATGTTTTGATGAAAGCCTGAGACATGGGCACTTGTCGAAGACCTGTAAAGTCAGTATGAAGCGCCACTCTGTGGGAGGACACATGCTATACTGATGTGTCCAGACTTACCATCGAAGGCTCCCATTGAATATCAGAAAAAGGAAGTATCAAAATAGAACGTCCACAGTAGTACGCTGAGTAAGGCTGATCCTACATTGGATGCGGAGTCGATCTGGCCGCCAGACCCGACCCGGCCAGACTCGGCGCTTCTACATTGCAGCTAGTTTTCAGCCAGGAGCGGAAGAACCAGTACTGTGTCAACTCTCGACGAGGAAAGTTATCTATTATTACAGTTGAAAGATGGACGAGGAACAAATTGGTTTCATGTTATTGGACAGGAATTTATTATTAAACTCGTGTAAAAGAAAATGGGTTCATGCGTTCAATGAAGACCACCGTCAAAGAGAATTTTACACAACCTGTCTACCTATGCGTAGTCTTCTTCTTCTTCTACGCGATCAGGCCCAGTGGACCATCGTCTACTACCTATGCGTAGTCTTCTTCTTCTTCTTCTACGCGATCAGGCCCAGTGGACCATCGTCTACTACCTATGCGTAGTCTTCTTCTTCTTCTTCTACGCGATCAGGTCCAGTGGACCATCGTCTACTACCTATGCGTAGTCTTATTCTTCTTCTACGCGATCAGGTCCAGTGGACCATCGTCTACTACCTATGCGTAGTCACCCTGATAAATTCAAAACATATCATAGAATGACGGTCGAAACGTTTGATTACATTCTGTCGCACATAGAAGTAGACCTACGGAAGAGGAGTAATTTTCTCCAGTTTTGACCTCAAATCGCGGTTGTGGTACTGTTTGTCCCTCTGGTCCCATAATACTACTCGCTCACGCACTAATTCAATTAACATTCCTTTGTCTATCATTATGGTACAATTAAACTCAAAAACCAAGTTCAATAGATGATGTTAAAACGCATCACCTTGACCAAAGCTTCCATGCAACTGGAAGAAAAAACAAACCCGTTTGATTGCTGTCAGACCAGTTCAGACCCGACCAGACCCGCTCAGACCGTCTGGTCGGGAGAATGTAGGATCGGCCTAACCAGCACTCCTACTACCCACCCTAATCGTGAAAGTAATAGAAAATAAACGGGAACGCATTATAAGATCTCTGATAGACAATGGATTCCAAAGATCGTATACACCTGAGAAAACTGCAACCAAAATAGGATTAAAACCATTTGGTTCTGAAACTGTGGCTTATGCCTAATTAGGAGGCGCTGAAACAGCATCACAGTCCCACTAATTGAAGCTGAACGTAAGCAAATTGGTCATTGTTGGGTACCGACAATAACGACGGTCTCGTATAGCAGCTGCAATATCCTCAGTCCACCAGAGGACGAGTTTGCAACGAGTAGTCCCAGAATAAGATGGAATGGACTATTTGGCAGCAGCAGGAAGCATGTCTGTAATGTGCTGTACCTCCTCGTCGACGCTTCTGCACCCATTAGACATGTGCAGTAGCTCGTTCGGTAAATGATGGCCTATTTGCCCGTTTAAGAACCCAACGACTTGGGAACTCCTCGGACTTCTGGTGGAGCAGAGAAAGAACGATCGGGAAATGGTCAGTCACTGAGGTCATCGTGTACATATGAACCAGACAGAGGAACAAGCGCACGACTACATACACTCAGATCGATGTGTACAGGTACAGGTATATACCGTACGCTAAGCCAAAACGTGATCCCTTCTTTCCACTTCCCTTTCTCTGGAGTACGAAGATGGTGATCCCCGTTGCAGGTTATGGGCGTTGAAATCACCCACTAGCAGAAAAGAGGCTGGAAGTTAATCTACAAGATCAAAGACGTCATTATTGGCAATGGGTTGGTACGGTGAAATGTACACGTTACAAACAGTCGTCATAACTGGCAATAACACGCGGACTGCAATAGTTTCCAGATTGGTTGTTAATGGAATCTCTCCACTAAAACAGTCAGAGCAAACTTAAGTACAAACGCATCCGGAATCCCAGTCGGCGTCTGGTTGCTCTGTAGAGTATGTAGCCAGAAACCTCTCATGACTGCCTGGTGATCACGACTGAGATTTGTTTCCTGTAGACAAGCTATACTCGCCACGTATTGTGAAATGAGCTGATGTAGCTTAGTCAAATGCATACCATAACTGTAACAATGCCATTGTGTGGACTTTTAGTCGAGTGCGAAGGGTTTAGCAGCAAGTGCTACCTTAAACTACACATCTCCATCATCCACTACCTCTTACCCTCATTCGAGGCCGTGGATAGGGTCGATGACGTGGAAAATCTCCGAGACATATTTCGGTGGCGGGGGGACTTTTGAGGGTATCACGCGGACTTGGGTACTGGGGCGTCCCCAGGAGCAGATCCATCCTTTGCAGGGGAGTAAGGGACTGCTCCCTTCTTTCCCACCTCAGCAACAAGTGTTGACTGGCCATGGTCGATAGGTTTAATGCTGCCCCCCTTTTTTCGGGGGGGGGCGAAAAGGTAAGCCCGCACCCCCCCCCGCGTGACAGCCGTCCTTGACTACTGCTGCCTCCGACATGCTGTTAGTACTACATAGTAAGAGAAACAGAATGATTCTAGGGGGTGGTTTTTTTTCGGGGGGGCGAAAAAGTAAGCCCCCCCCCCCCCCGCGTGTCCTTGACTACTGCTGCCTCCGACATGCTGTTAGTACTACATAGTAAGAGAAACAGAATGATTCTAGGGGGTGGAGGATGAGCCATGCGAGGCCTTGTGCCTGTCCCAGTACTAGGTACTCTCCCAGGCGTCATCTTGTGGAACATAGGATATAAGGTGCTGTTAGGTTGCGGTTGAAGGGCCAGGATAAAAAAAACGCAGACAGAAAGAAAGAGCGTCTGCGAGTAAAAACCTGGCGAATGGGTGATAGCCACATGCAAGGAAATATGTGGGGAATCGGTAGGTTGTGTTAGTTGGGAGGTGTGTCATGCACGCGCGATTCGCAGTCCATGTCCTCGCCAGTTTGTCATATGGGGGATCAGTTCTCCAGACACTGTGCTGTGCAGGCGGAGCAACCTTCACCTACGCAAGCTTTTCGGTGGCCAAAGGTGGGGCAGGGACCACCTCCGGGCTTTTGTTCTTAATTTTGGGTGCTTAGAAGTTTGTGGTGACACAACAGGTGATTTAGATACTGGACTGGAGGATAAGCTTGAGGGAAACAGGCTATAATTATACGTCTATAATCAATCTGTGTTACATGAGCATTCATGGTTTGGAACTTCTTGCGGCCTCCTGGTAGGTGAGACTATCAAGGGCTTTGATCTCCTGGACCTTCTTCAAACTCTGGTAGACAGGGCAGTCCCTGTCATTGAGGAGAATTAAATCCCGGGCAGTTGGTGCACTGATAAGGCTTCTTGTACTGCTCCGCATCATGAAGTTCCTTATCACATGTTCCACAGATTGTAGAGATCTACTGTAGTAATGAGATAGCATGTGCCCGAACTTCTGGCAGTTACACCACCACATAGGTGAAAGAATATACGGCATGAATTCGCATCTGTAACTTGCTACTTTTACCTTCTCCGGGAGCACTGAAAGCCCAACGATGATGAAAGCACCCGTGTCAACATCCTGAACGTTAACCTTGCGCGTAATGCGCCGGACGTCGATCAGTGACAGTGCTTCATGCAAATCTAAGTTCTTCATCAGTGTTGAGAATCAATTCCTAATGGAAGATAACTCCCGGACCTGATTCAAAGAACTGTGCTTTTCCACTTTGACGGGAATCTCGTCTACTATTTGGTTTATTTGAAAATGTTGCAATAAAGGATGTTTCTGAAATCACCTTAATTCGGCTTACACAAGAAATCTACATAAATCTTCATACGAAGTCTCTTTACAACACAAGTACCCACAGCACATGTTCCTGTTCAATGTGAAATGAAAACAGACATGTTTGCACATTAACTCCTCCAGTACTTGATAGTTTGGTGATGGATCTTTGGCAAGGCTGTCAAAATAAACGAACCTTACACTAATTTCTAAGTTTGATCTTCAATTTGTATGTGCTGCTTTCTGAGATTTGTCATGTCAGCTATTTTAAAACATGTCACTCTTTTTTGGGGCTCACTGTATACAAACTTAAGTCCCGTGCAGGCCCCCATTTTTTAGAAGTTCATAAAAATAGAGCATTAAACTCGAGTATTTCACAGGAGAAAGAGGAGTAGAGGGACAACATTTTATGTTCAAGGGCCCTATGTCACTTTTCACAGTCCTGTCCTAGCAAAACCAGTTGCATTCTCTCAGTATTATTTTCCGTCTAGCTGGTGAGTGCCTGATTAATTCACAATGGACAGGTGACGTAGAGGTTATTTTTCAGAAAACTACCTTATCTTCACGCTATTGCAGGTTGAGTTCCTAAACCCAAGAACTTCTAATAATCACCATATCCTGCATTGAAAAACAATATTGCGAAATCACGAGTACATCATTATGGAAACGATGGTAAACTACGGTATTATCTCAATTTCAGGCAACCATTCAACTGCCCGAATGTTCATCACCATGAGCCGAGAGTTACGGAGCTATTTGCTGGAGAGTTATCTGCCAAGCTCCTTATTTGTCATCATGTCGTGGGGAAGCTTCGTAGTCATTCCAGACATGGTTCCAGGTCGTATGATATTGTTGGTTACCACACTGCTCTCACTGGTAACCATGTTTGACACTGTCAGGTAAGACAACTTTCAATATGCATCATGTAACAGTGTTGTTTGCATATTTCTGCAGGCGGCGTTGTCTCTGTTTACTCCAAGTGACTGGCCTGATTGCTTCTGATCACACTTCATTAATCATTATGCTGTCTTGTTGCCTGACCACATGGGGGTGTAGTAGCTTGCATTCTTCGCTGTCACCACTGCAGTCTAGGTTTGACTCCCGGCCGGGCCAATAAATTTCATCCTGATATAAAGGTTAGAATAGGATACACTGAGCATCATGAGGCAAAACTGAGAAGTGGATTCGTTTTCCACCTCACCCATCCTAGAAGTGGCCACCTATCAGTGTACAAACTTTCAGGCTGATAGCTGAGGTAGGTTCCGAGATATTTCGCACAGGTAAAATATTTTGTTTGGCCGCCAAGTTGGATTGGTGAAGATTACGGAAATATGAAAGGGGCGGTTTAGCATACCTGCAAACTTTCCATTTGACCTATCAGTAAAACACCCAAACAAAATAGGGGCAGATGACCTCGTAGTTCCGCCTCTTAAAACAACAATAACTAACCCAAACAAAATAATACGCGGGAAACGGCATACACCAAAATGCAGTAAAACACGACAAAATGCCTGTTATTTTCATCATTTTAGGTAAGCAGATTACCCTACTTCAACATTAATATAAAATGCTACATGTAACTGATAACATTCTAAAGGACAAAACATTTCAGCCGAATTAAACTACCAAATATAAATTTAAAATGACATTCATTTAGGCTATACAACGTAATTCGTAGATAAACACGAGCTCGGCTTCGCAACTGTATCAATTCATGAAGATCAAACGAACGAAAAGAAATATCGAATGAATCAATCATGAAAAAACTATAAAAATCTATATAAAGCGACTAAGATTCAGAAACAATTATCAGGGAGCGCCGTAACTTATTCACGATCGAAGCGAGTTCCTTAAAATATAAATCAGAGTGATGTATCGAATATTTGCCGGTCGCACATCATCATCTATCGGCGACAAGCAGAAGCTCGTCGTGGCGCGAATTTGAAAGGGAAGAGCTCGGTACGTAAAATAGCATAGTTCATCCGTAAAACACGCTTCAATTCCATACATTTTACGGAAAACCCTTAAAGGTTACCAAGTATGGTTGAAGTATATAGAAATTAATCTAATCTACTACCAAACCTTATTAGGATCTCCTCAGTCGAGCACAGCAGAGTGCTGCACTTCTTTTTCTGTCAGGTCTTTCTTCTTTCCTTTCCTTCATTTTGTCTAGTATGATATGTTCGCAGTGGTCCTGGTACATTTGCTGCAGTAGCTGTGACGTATTTCACATCGGTTGCCTAGGCAACAGTTGTGATGAGCCATGCGTTAGGAGTAGAATTGTTCTTCCAAGCGCAGGCCGAACAGCAACTTATTAAGCCTGTATCACACGACACTTGCAAGCATGGAAGCTTCTACCAGTACGGGTATACACGCTGGTATACACGCGTCTATTACCGTGTGATTTGTACCTTCCATACTAGGTTCTGCCTTCCATAGTAGCTTCCATACAACTCACGAAATTGAACAGGTGCTACTTTTCCTGGTTGCTTGTATGGAAGTTTGAGTACAACAATCAATCGGATTGCTTTTCTCGTTCTAGTAGAGATCTTAGCGACAACATAAACAAATGTATTTGTTATGTACAGTAGGTAGGCCCTCGAATAAATACATCTGACGAAACTATAATATTAATCTGGGATAAATTTTGAACTATTTAAATAGTATCCGTCCATGGTTTTAAACAGTATTTGTTGAGGTTAGCTAAAAGTCATTTTGTTATCTCTGGAAGTTGGCAACCCTCTGCTCTTTGGTTTTTAAAAATAAAATCTACACTGCGGCGATCGCGTTACGTAAAAATAAGTGTAAGTTGTGTCTGTTTTATTTATTCAATCGAACAATATAATAGAATCTAATAGAAGTTATCTAAAAATATAAAAGAATAAGATTACTTCAACAGTATTTAGGTAAAATAGAATTTTAATTGAGAGAAAACATGTTTCCTATCGTACGCGAAGATCATGTAGACAAAACTAAGTTGCAATATTGTTGTACGACGTGAGGAGGATATAATAAAATAATTAAAAAGAAGTAAAAATATTCTCCGTTGGATAGCCTTTAACCCGGGATCTTCAAAACACCAAGCGGGCGCCATACCACTTGTATACTTTTCCAACGGACTTGACCTCATTTTGTTACGCTTCTTATTAGCGCATATGGTTAAATATCCAATTATTATAGTTAGATCTTAAATATTGATTGGAATGCATTCATTCAGTACCAGGCATGTTTTCAAATGTACTTAAAGCAAGTTTCATGTCCGTTTTGCGTTAATAAAGCGAATCAACTGTAAATTTTACCCCCAAACGACAAACGTCCTCCATGTTTTATTTCTTACAACTTGGCGCACGAAATGCTAGCGTGGGATACACTTCAGCCATAAAAGCAGGTGTACGGGCGAGGATGAACAGAATCATACAGGATTTTATACCGGCGATCACAACAGCTTCCATGCTAGCGAGTGTCGTGTGATACGGGCATTTACGGCACATAGACACACATGACCGGGTCACATTTATGGACCAGGTGAAAGGAATACACATTCAAAGCCTTAAATCAATGTTGTCGAAAAATGATACTATGCTACTAACCAGCGGAAGTGTAGGAGTATGAACTAATGTGGCAACATTTAAAGGCAGTGAATGCCCTAATGAATATAAATTGCGCAACATTATGGCACGCTGAAAATCATATTGTGGACATTGAAAGAGAATATGATTTAAAGTACCCTCCACCTGCAAACACGAACACAAGGCATCCTGACGTCGTTTTATGCGGAATAAATACACCGGCGTTAATGCATGATTAAAGCGTAGACGAATGATAGTAATGATGTGTCGTCGTGTATATTTACCACCTTGGAACCATGTCTTGCGGTAAAATAGTTGGTTGTATCCCAAAATAATGTTTGGCCTTAAGTTTAGCATAAGTAGTCCACGTGACTTGCCAGTCCTGCTGCATCGTCGACCGAATTAGAGAACGCAAATCAGAAATGGGTATAGCTATATTGTAAGCCTTGCCGTTACCATTAGCAGCATCTTTGGCGAGTTTATTACCGATTTCATTACCCTCAATTTGTGAATGGCCGGGTACCCACGTGATACTGACGTCGAAACCCTCGGTTTGTAAAGTGTACAATTGATGCACTAACTGACATAAAAACCAACTATCGGCCTCAAGAACATTTTGAAGTGCTTGTACGACACTCATTGAGTCGGTACAAAACCAAAGAAAATAAAGAAAATATACAGACAGATGGTGGTTACAATTTCGATTGTAGTGACATCTATTCTCAAATCCTGGCATGTAATGAACCACAGATTACTCTGTATATAGCATAGGCAATGTAATAAGAATTTATTGAAGCCGAAAGGCCAAAAGAAGAGAAATTACATCTTACTGTACTCATCAGTCAATGATAATGTTCTTTTGGAGCACTTTGATAGGTTGTACCTGTCACATTTCTGGTTACACAGCTCACATACACAGCTTTCGCTTGGGTTGTGGTACGATTTTGCTGCACAACCTCTGTGATGAAAACCGTGGATGACGTGTCTCGTCACGACATGTCTCAGTTCCTGGTTTTCCTCCATCCAGTTCCTCCCTCAGTCGCTCGTCCGCTGTGAACGCAGTAACATATCCGTCGCTTTAGTCTGGTGTTTGTGTGTGCGCTGAGCGGTGTGGTGTGCGATTTGCTATCCATATTTAAGTGTGTTTTTTCATCTTTATTTCCTTGTGCTTGGTTACGATTTATGTAAGTACTATACATTCGTAAATTCTTCGCCGCAATGTCGGAGAAGAGTGGGGGAGGTCAAATAGGCCTCCCACCGGATAATTCGTCTGCGGTTATTATTGATGGTTACGCCAACTTACATCGAATCAATGAATATTGTGGATGAACATGAGAACACTACAACGTCGGAAGTTCGGGCTACTCCTGTGGTCCAAACCCCTGTACAACCTCGTACCCCTCCCAGTGACTATCGCTACTCCCCAAATCATACGGGACCGTATATAGTCTTCGTTCAAGGCGTTGAGCCTCAAGCGATTGGACATCTGCATCCAATGGCTTTGGGACGTTTGTTTTACGAACGTAAAATCACAGGAATTCAAGAAATCCAACGAAAAGGGTGCCATCGGGTTCAAATTCAATTTAAGTCACTTCGAGATGCCAATTCATTTTTGGAACGTCCGGTATTAAAGGATAGAAATCTAATGGCCTTTATTCCATCGTCAAGCATACAACGAGTGGGACTCATTCGGGGGGTAGATACCTCCTTTACGCAGGAGGAACTAAAGCGCTTCATTGACTCTCCCGTACCTATCGTTCGCTTACAACGTTTTTTTCGTACTAAAACCTTAGATGGAAAATCTGGAAAAATAGCAACGGGCACCGTGAAAAATTTTTTCGAAACTCAAAACTTGCCGACTCATGTCAGCATCTTCAATGTTCTTTTAGAAGTAAGCTTGTACATTTTTTCACCTCTTCGATGTCAGAAGTGCCAGAGGTACGGGCATGTGCAACTTCACTGTCGGGCTCGGGGTCCTAGATGAGGACAATGTGCGCTGGAGCATTTAACGAGTGACTGTAAAGAAGTGATATTCAAGTGCGTTAATTGTCAAGGAAATCATATGGCAGGGGCGGTGCGCTGTGAGGTGCATCAGCAGCAAATTGAGATAAAGAGGCTGATGTGTACTGAAAACAAATCATACAATGAAATTGTGAAGCGCCAGACAAGTACCCCTTTTCACCCGTTAGCACTCCCCCCAACAATTCCCCCCTTTGGCAGCTTCGTTTAGTGGGCAATGATCTGATCCTCCGCGCAAGCGTAAATTTACTGAGTTGGTACATCCGGCTCCGAAATTGATTACACCCTTGGAATATGGTAGGTCGGCATATCTGCAACTGATAAAAACCCCAACCGTGGAACGGATATCACCCCCTTGAGAAGCCCAGCGAACCGGGCACATCCGGTGTCCGGCGCCTGGAGCCCGATTCGGGGCCCGATAAGTCTGCTCCTACTTAAATCATCCTCGACGAATTTACAGAACTCATGGATCTTTTAGGCCACAATGCACAGTGGGCGCACTGTGTTAAAAAGTTATTAGATAAAATACTGCCATTACTTCCACCCCTCGAAAAACCACTACCAAGGGGCACTGGTGCAGTTTGTCAATAGTTTCTTTCCTTTTCTTTTTTGGGTTGTATTCGTTTAGTCTCTTTCTTCATCTCATGTCGTTCATAGGTGAAGGATGTGGCTGCTACAATGGAACTGTCGGAGTGTGGTAAATAAGAAGCATGAATTGCTTCATTTAATATCGACATATCACCCTGAGATCGTATTTATCCAAGAAACGTGGCTATACCCACATTATCGTTTTCAAATTCCCAATTATACGGTCTTTCGTGAAGATGGTCCGGGATACGGAGGCTTAATAACCCTCTGTAAAACGGATTTACATATAACTCCGATGTCTTTGCCTTATCAACTCCCTTTTTGTTATCATCAATTTTTTCGGGTGGGGGATATATATGTCAGTCATATCTATTGCCCACCACGTGTTCAGGGCATGCAACAACAGTGGCACATGTATTTTAAATATGTGTCTCAAAGATCTAAGCATGTTATTCTAGGAGATTTTAATGCACACCATGGACTCTGGGGCAGTGAACGAACCAATGCCAAAGGTAGACATATTGTTCATGCGATTTCCACATTTTCCTTAAATGTGTTAAATGACAGTTCTCCTACGCGATTGACACCCCCGGGCAGTCCAAAATGTGTGGTAGATTTAACTCTCACTACCCCGGACTTGTCGCATAAATTGGATTGGAGCGCGATCGGGGACACGCATCAGAGTGATCACTTCCCTATTTTAATTTTTATGATCGCACTGGGGTAGCACCATCGATACACCGGGGCACTAAAATAACTCGTTCCTTAAAATACTTTGATTTCGACTTCTTTGAGACATTCATTCAGGATAATCTGGGCCGCATCCCACCCCTCCCACGTCAGAAATACTCTCTTTTGTATCACCTTATTCAGCAATATTTGGATTGTTATCACCCGAAGCGTCCAATTCCGTATAGTAGGTTCCAACGCCCTGGGACTATACAGTGGCGGGATGCAGAGTACGCCTTACTAGTAAAAAGACGGAAGGCGTGTTTACGAAAATATCGGAAACATGGTACACATGACAATTATATCTTGTATAAGCACGTCACAGCCACGATCCAACGAGTATTTAATGAAAAGAGACGCGATGCATGGAAGAATCACATCAGCTCATTAAATGCCACAACCTCCTTAACTAAGTTATGGTCTACCATCAAAAGTTTGTCCAATACCCGTTATATGGGGCCGTCTACAGGACTTAGCCGGCAGGGTTTTCAAGAATTTTATATAAATCTCACGCCAGATACAGTTATCAATAAGGGCCCGATTCCGTCTTATACAGCTTCAGATCATTTCCATCTTTTACTCCAACCTATAACGCACGTGGAAATTCAATCTGCCCTACGAGGTACGAAATCGACTAGTCCGGGTGTGGATTCCATAACATATCAGATGGTTGCCTCTCTTCCCGACAAGGCACTGGAGATGCTTATTTCTGTATATAATGAAGTTTTACGGTTTGGCACGTTTCCCACTGAGTGGAATATCTTTGAGGTTCTTCCTATCTTAAAAATTTCGAAGGACGCACGTGACCCTCAGAATTATCGTGGGATCAATTTAGGCTCCTGTGTTAGGAAGATATTTCAAAAAGTATTATTGCAACGTTTGCAATGGTGTATGGAATATTACAACTTATTCTCTAAGTATCAATTCGCATTTCGTAAACGTAGCAGTACTGTAGATGCTCTTTCTATTTTCTTAACTGATGTCTTATTAGCTAAAGGACGCAAACATCATACCATTGCTGTTTGTCTGGATGTAAAGGGGGCGTACGATGCCGTAGATCCCATGATTTTACAACGGAAACTGCAGCAGCTTCAGTTCTCCTCTCCATTTCTTTGTATTGTTCACAATTTTTTAACTCATCGGCGTCTCATATTACGTACCCCCGAGGGGATGCTGGACCACCGTCAGATGTCTCAGGGTTTGCCGCAAGGGGACATACTTAGTGGGTTTCTGTTTTCCATTTATACTCAACAATTAGAAGCGGTGATTTTGCCTTATGCCCATATCATACAATATGCGGATGATTTTATGATTTATTGTTCCCGTGACACTTTACATCAATGTCGAACAGATTTATATCTTGCTTTAACTCTAGCCCATGAATGGCTAAGTAATCATGGCTTGGAAACATCTCCGGGTAAGAACTCTGCTATAATTATCACGCATCAACGGCGGTACGATCAGACCCCTATTTCATTTCGACTGGGTACCATAGATGTTGTGCGCAATATCAAATATTTAGGCATTTATATTGACGATAAACTCCGGTGGACACGGCAGGTACAATATCTTGAAGTTAAAATCGAAAAACGGTTACAGGTCCTTCGAGCTTAGACAAGGCGTCGTTGAGGAGCGGACCCCGCATTATTATTGACAGTGTACAAGAACATTATTCGTTCACAATTAGATTACGGCAGTTTTTTTACGATGTAATGGCGAACAGTCGCTTGTTAATGTTAGATAGACTACAATATAAAGCCATCCGTATAATTCTAGGGGCTTTGGCCTGCACCCCCACGAGTGCATTGTTGGTGGAAGCCGGTGAGTTACCTTTATCACATCGACGCACATTTATAGCGGGCAAATATTTAGCCTACAAATTGTCGTTAGTGGCGTCTCCGATTATCTCCAAATTACAACTTCTGACGGAATATTACGCACAAAATCGTTTAGATCGCTCACATAAACCTGCACTTGTCATGGCTTATGAGATTTTACAACCCTTCAGGAAGGATGTGTTACAAACCCGTTTAGCACTTCCATATACAATCCCATACTGGGTTTTGCATACCCAACCTAAGATTCCGCATAATTCCTTTCCATTGCTATTTCAAATGTTCAAGCATCATCCGAATATCATTTCTCGTGCATTTCGAGATATTCA
The DNA here is from genome assembly GCA_946902985.2 of Meconema thalassinum. Classification (NCBI taxonomy): domain Eukaryota; kingdom Metazoa; phylum Arthropoda; class Insecta; order Orthoptera; family Tettigoniidae; genus Meconema; species Meconema thalassinum. Next base: position 77,917,028 of record OX336389.2, on the reverse strand, counting down.
GGATTTGTATTCCAATTATACGATTTTTTATACGGATGGTTCAAAGATGGTTCGACCGGATCGCGTGGGGTCGGCTTTTTACTCTCCTGACTTACAGGTTAGTCGCACTTATTGCCTCACCCCTCATCTTACAATCTTCACAGCTGAACTCTTTGCTATACGCCAGGCTTGTCACTATATTCATGCCCATCGTTTACATCACGTGCTAATATGCACGGATTCTTTGAGTGTTATTAATGCCTTACCTCATTTTCTGCACTCAAATAATTGGTATCTTTACCAAATAGTGCAATATTTCCATACATTCACACTCACAGGACAAGACATGGTCATCATGTGGATTCCTGGGCATTCTCATATAGCGGGAAACGAAACAGTAGATATCTGGACAAAGAATGCGGCATGCGGTCAGGGAACAGTTTATAATATAGGGATACCGTATCCGGATATAGTACCGATAATTCATCAGCGAGTCGTTAGTGCTTGGCAAAATGAATGGACCGAGATAGCAAAATGTAAAGCAAAAAATGTTTTCTTAATAAAACCATCCGTAACTACAGCGCCTTGGTTCCGGGTCGGAAAATATTCGCGGCGTCATATTATTACCATCATCCGAATGCGTTTCCAGCACGCTCTTACACCAGTAGCTTTGGAGCGCAAGCATCTCAGGGACAATGATAGGTGTGTATGTGGTAGGGCACGAGGTACATTACATCACATATTGTTTCATTGTGAAACCTTCAATCCGCAGCGGGACATTATGTTGGGGAAATTGAGGCGACTTGATTATCCCTTGTCTTTAAACATCGCGTCACTTGTACATAGTCCTACAGTACCATTGGTGGATGCCATTATGCCATATTTGGATCACCTTCCATTTCAATTGTAAAATCATAGGTTGGCTCCTAGGGGGTCCTTCCAGTTATTGTTCTGGTGCTCCTGGGTGTGGTTTTTGGCTTTTGGTCTCCCATATATAGGTATATATATACAGTGGCGTACGCAGGATGTCCTTCTGGGGGGGGGGTTTCATTCATAGTAATGTCCTATAATAAAAATGATAATTCGAATATAATTCATAAAAAGCAAAAACTCAGTTAAATAAACACTACCGGACCCAAGCGAGAAATCTCGCATGTTCATAAACCACCCTTCCCCGATAGGTTTATAACGAGAGAATTAATTGCAGCATGTTAGAGCTCCAGTATTTGCAAATCACACACTTCTAACAAAAATTGATATTTATGAAATTAGAATGGAATTCGTCACTGCTAATGTCATCTGTGTGCTGAGTCCATTGATTTATCTTAGCTGTAACACTCACCAGTTATTCGATATTTTTGAAATTATACGATTTGAGTACTCATTCCTTTTACTTACTGTTTGTGAAATCCATGAAAAATGATAAATGAAAGACCTCATAATGTTAAAATGACACGAAACAGGCGTCACAGCGTCCAAAATGTGAAGTGGACAGCAATTACGGAGCATATTTTCCTACAGCAACAGTATCGACAAATCTCACACTTCGTACATTTTTTTAAAGTCTTTTTTTTTAGAAATTATTGATATTTATGAAATTAGAGTGCAATTCGTCACTGCTAATGTCTATTCTCTTTCATTTGAATGCTCATTTGGCACGATCGGTCGCTTGTGAGCGCCACAGGAGGGATCTATACTAATGAAAGAATATATATATGATGATTCTCTTTGCATGAAAACTATTTTAACTATCTTTTTCAGCACTTTAAACAATATTACAAACACAATTGAAAACATAAAAGATTAATAAAAAATACGGAAAAGAGTTTAGCCCAATATAGATATTGCCCTAGATACAAACGGACAAAAAGAAATGTCTAAATTGTCAATCGGGCTAAACCAAAGAATCTGATTAAGTAGATATTTGCCCTGGAATTTGTTGAAGGACTTAGACAAGTCTACTTCAATCGTATATCAAGCCTTCTAGGTTTGACAGACAAGTCATTCAGTACTTCCTCAATTGAAACATCAACAGTATCATGAATGAACATCAAAGCTAATCCATTAAGGCGTTCTTCACTAGTTGAATTCCTTAAATAGTTCTTCAAGAATTTTAAGGACGAAAACGATCTTTTACACGAGCAGGTTGTGACAGGTAAGGTAGCCATGATGACAAGCAGGTTATACACAACTGGAAACATGTTCTTATTGCATATTGACAAAGCATCTATAGCACTCGTGGGCTTCTTTTCAATAGATTTCAGAGTTTATTTCCAGAGAAGTAGCTCGCCTCTAATATTAAGGGGAAGTCCATAAAATTCAGCTACATTTTCTACTTCAGCTATGCTTTTGCTGGATAGTTCGTCTTCAGTTGTGGTAACTAGCGTTTGCAATGGCTGAAGAGTTTTTTTTTATGGGAGACAAGTTTATCATCAAGTGATGAAATAGTTTCTTCAAGAAATGGGATGAAAATAACCCGCCTATAATATTCTTCCGGATCGTTAGATGAAACGTTGTTCCTCATCGTTTGTCGAACAACAGTTCGAGGCTGAACTACAGGCACTCCAAATTCTTTGCAGAACTCTAAAACCGAATTATATGCACTCAAAAACCTTGCGTCTGCATCTGCCCTCATTTCTTCAAGAGACTCTTAACATTCATGGAGGCGTTGATTGCTTGACTGAGATCCAAATTTTCAGTTGAAGGTATTTGCTGAGAGGAAGTGTGATTTGAAATGTTTCATGAATGACAAATACACTTATCAAGAACTCAAATTTGCTGATAGCGCACAGAAGAAGTTGCGCATCTGTAGCTGCCTTCTTATCAACCCATGCTGCTATTTTTTATAATGCCAACAATAACGGTTTCAGAAGTTCAATGAATGAACGAACACACTCGTGCTTTTCAATCCATCTCGTTGCACATAACTTCTTGAGTTTACTCACTTGGGGTTTCTCTTCCATACTTTCAACTTCATTTGTCAACACAGCCTGCCTCTTTGGTGAAGTACTAAAAAAGGCATAAGCTCTTTCAATTGTACCCATACAGTTCCTAATCTCTGCAACACTACACCCTTCAGAAATTGCCAGGTTTAAACAGTGAGCACTGCAGTGAACATACTGGGCTTTGGGAAACTGTTTTCGTACAATGGCCTGAGCACCTCTGTAGGATCCACTCATGGCACTAGCTCCATCATAACCTCGGCCTACGAGATATTCTGCATCCAGTCCCACACTTTTCAAACCAGACAATATGCTATTCGCAAGGCCTAACCCAGAAGCATCATTGATAGCAATAAATTGCAAAAACTCCTCATGTACGGAATTATCTTGAACGAAACGGACACATAGTGACATTTGCTGCACACCGCTGATGTCTGTGGTCTCGTCAGCAAGAACAGAAAAGTATTTAGCTTTTTTCACCTGATCGACTAACCTTTTCAATATAATGTCATTCAAAGATGAAATAATTTCATTCTGAATCCGCGGGCTTACGTATGTTGCATTTAAGGGTGCTGTCATCAAATGTTCCTTTAGTATTGTATCACCAGCTTCTGCTCGAAACTTGAGAAGAGACCTGAAATTTCCCTCCCCTTTCTTGAGAGGCTCATCTAAATTTACAGGTCCCGAATCCCTGTGACCACGGAAAGCAATGCCCATTCGAGAAAGGAAAATCACAGATTTAATTATTGGTATGAGTTTCTCCCTGTTGCATAATATGTTGGATTGAACACCCCTATCCAAGCTTACGTCAACAGCAGGTTTTGTACCTTTGTATATGGCGAGAAAGCTCGCAGCCTTTTCCGTACATGCCATATGATACTTGGTTTCTTGGTGTTTTTTGAAATCCTCCTTCGCATTTTTCCAGTTCATGTAAGGAAATTTTACTAGTTTACCTGGCGATGAAGATTGTTTCCCAACAACGGTGCAAAACAACGAACAATATTTACAAAAGGCTCCGTTCTTTGAAGGAGAATAAACTAGCCATTTCCACTCTGATAACCAGTTCAACTGAAATTTCAGATTCCTTGGACCCGATAAAGGGAAATTAAAATTGCTTCCAGGTGTCCAGGCATTTTCCAACAGTTCATTTTTCAGATAATCATCAATCTAAAGAAAAAAGTAAATCACAACATTGAAATAATTAACATGTACCGACACATACGTAGGCCAAGGCCATACAAATACCGGTATAACATAATAGGTAAAGCATCGAAATGCAAATCAGTTACAGAAATAGCGATTATCATGAATCATATTGTAAACACACCTGTTGGCCAGCATAATCTCCTAAGTCTGTTCGATGTATTTGGTCGGTAGCCGGCTTGGTAGTAGCCGATAATTCTTCAAGTTCATTTTCAATTCTTAAAGATGAACTACTTGCAATGGCAGTGTTGCATGTAACATCTACTCTTGGTTTTTTAATAATAAATCGATCCATTGCGCATTACAAATAAACTCGGAAAAAAGTGCGACTCGCGATCTGGCAGTTCACAGATATGCACGTTTAAAGCAGCACGAAGCTGCGTTACGATAGTTACCAATCGCACACTTTAACAGTACAACGACAATTTTGATATTTCGCCTAGTGTAGTTAGTTATTATTGCTTTAAGTGGAAGAACAGCGAGGACATCTGCCCCTCTTGCTCCGTTTAACATGTAGTTTAAGGGTGTTTACCACAAGCCATAACCAGTAGCTAGCGCCAAAGCTGGAGAAGTCTCGTTGCGAGTTGAGTGGAGGTCATTTACCACGTGAAGAACGTGTTCAAATTAAAAATATATTACAAAGGAGTAGCCTGAAGAAGCCTCACTGGCAGCAATTCAAAACATTTTCCAGGTGATAGTTGGGACAATATAAGGAGTCATGTAAACTAATGTCTCTGGGACGGGGTGGGGCTAAACCCTTAAACCTCCCCGTCGGTACGCCACTGCATGTGCCATGTCAGTACTGACTCACACCTTTGGCAGTGGCGAACGCAGGATTTCCTTCTGGGGGGGGGGGGGGGGTCATTAATATAATAGGGTAATTGTGTACATTACCGGTATTACAGGGACAGATGACCTTGCTGTTCCGCCCCTTAAAACGACAGTCATCATCATAATTAAAATGATACTTTGATTAATATTCATAAAAAACAACAATTAAATAACCGCTCTCTTTGCATGAAAAATATTTTAGGTCTCATTTTTACGACACAATAAAAAAATTAAAAGAAATTCTAAAAAATATGGACAACAGTAACTAAATATTGAGACTGAAACAATGCAGTGGTATAATCATGACCATAGTGACGTGGTTGCTTAAAATATTGATATTATGTGAGAGAAAAATAATTTTTTGCTCTCCGTGTTCCTACTGCAATTGCTATTGGCTCTCAAAATCTGCCTATGTTGATTATTTTATCTGTATCATTAATTGGAATAAATTGCAGAAACTCCTCTTTTACTGAATTACCTATAAGGAAACGGGCACACACAATTAAAGCAACCCGAAGCGACGTGAAAAGACTTACCGATCGCACACTTCAACAGCAAAACTGATCCATGGGTAGCTCCAACACTGCGAGTAGAGTGCAGGGCATTTATTAAGTGAGAAACGTGACCACACCTAAGGTGTATGCGGGAGTTAAGACGCCTAACGAGCGATGCCGTAAAACAGGTGATAGATTGGACAATATATAGATTCAAGTAAAGGAATATCTCGGGGGGGGGTTCAACCCTGAACCCCACCCCGTCGGTACGTCACTGTATATATATGTATGTATGTATGTATAGATCTTGTTTCCGTTATTCCTCATATTTGGCGTGTGCGATAACTATATAAATTTAGACATCAGTGCTAAAGATCAGCTCCGATAGTGAAGAGGATAATGTGGACATCAGTTTCAATGTGACAAACGAAGTCCAAGAGATTAGTGGTTTTTGAACATATGGACCCATTTTCTGCGGCATTTTACTGCGATGGCTACTGTAGTCTATTCCCAGCCGGATGTTACTGGGTGAAGAGGCTTCTGTGTCCAGCAACGCAACCCAAACAACAACAACAGTTCCTCTCCACCATGGCGCTTGTTGCGTAGAAGTCCGGCTTCGCTTTTGGCTTTCCTCCTCTCCAAGGGGGATGTAATAAGAGAGACGACACTCCATGCTAATTTTCTAGACCCATATATTGGCTCAAATTTCAGGTCCACGTGGTACTGTTTTGGGCTACAATGGCTACCAATCTCGCATACCGGTATCAAGTAACTATGATTGACTGATCATTACGAACGCACATTACTACGATCGAAACTGATTGTCATTGAATCAAAAGCATGCATTATTGCACCTCGGAGGCGATATCGTTCCAAAAATGAAATACTGATGATGAGTTTTGGTGTGACATGTTGGTATGATTTCCAAATCTTCCGAAACTTTTTCCATTTATTTGCCTATTTGAAAGCCTACCGGTACTTAACACAATATAAATGTTCTTAATAATGACAAAGCTGTTAAAATGATATAATCAAGAGTAATTAGAGTTTGCTTCATTGTGCCATCATAACGAGGCAATCCAAGACGGCCGAAAAGAAACAGTAAGTTAAATTATATTTTATTATGGAGTTACATTATGTCATGCCAATTACTGCGTTAGAACATGTAAAATGAATGTAGCCTAAGTTTAACTTGGTGTAGGCCTAACCTGTTTCAGGTGTTCAATTTGATTGGGCGTACAACAGCTTGCATAGCTTATTTTATTTATGTTATTGCTTTTATTACTATTAGTAATGAACGTAATCTATGCTGTTGCTAACGAACATATTATGCTGTAGCATCATATAACTCATTGCAATACTTTTTGTAGTGATGGATTTCAGATGATATTGACTTAATTTCTGTACTATTGCGCAGGAGGAGGTAGTAAACATCCCTCGCCAAGTGGGGCCATCGGCTGAAGGTCTTAACAATCCTTTCAATGGCGATGCTATATTTCAAAAGTCTGCCAATCTATCAACAGCTGCTGTTGCTTGTGTCGAGGTTGTCTCTTCAGAAGCTGGAAATAGCCAGGTAATTTTCAGAGATTTGTTATGACTCAAACATGTATGAGATTAGACATTTAATATGTATACATCTTATTTCACTAGTCAAATTATGTAATTTGTTGCCACGAATGATAATTGAAGTTTCAGCATTGCTCGACTGTAAATACAGCGAGAGCCTTCTCTATAGAACGGATCATCGCATGTGATGTGTGACTGCTGGGCTAGCAGCAACGTAGCGTCCAACTAGTATAACACATTTACATTTATAACTTATTTAATAAGCATCATTACTTTAGTGAATTTCAGAATAGTTGCTGGAAATGCTGTCCTTTATTTTCTAACACACGTTGTACCAACGTAGGAAGTTTTCGTACACTTGCTGTAATTCATCCTCACTGATATTTTGTTTCAGTGCAGTTATTTCCTTCTCCAATGCCTACACAGTATGCGGATTGTTTTTGTATACCTTTCGATTGAGATCCCCCCACAAGGAAAAAACATACGAACACATTTACTGGAAGACTTCTTCTTGAGAAGATAAGTTTCCACTAAGAAAATTCAATGTTCTATACCTAATCATGTTCACAGGATACGAGACAGGCTATGGTACGTCACCACAAGTCTTAATTTTCTCAACTAACTTAATTTATCTTGCCAACTTCCCAACCGGCTCTTGTGTAATCGGCAAATGCTAGTCATCTAGTGCTGACTCATTGTACTTCACACGGCCCAGGTGAAGCTCCGTTCTGTAGGTAAGGCTCTCACTGTAGTAGAATCGCTCAAAATGATCCACACACATATCGTGAATGAGATGTGGATCGTTGAACAGCACTTGGGTTTTGACAATGATTTCCATTTGTCTCACTCGGAGCAAGTGCGTATCGATTTCTTTAGCAGCATGTTGATAGCAGTGAATATATCGGAACTGTTTCACGAGTCACTAAGGAAGCACTGCTACGGGAAGATGATGTGACATTAGCAAACACTGCCACAGGAAGAATATGCATGGTGTCCACAGAATTTTCAGTGACAATTTTCCTGACTATTCCTGACCACTTTTCAAAAAAATTCCTGACTCGTGAAGTCATCGTAACATCGGAAAAAAGGTATATCAAAATTGCCATTATGGAAATAAGAAATATCAAGTGATTGGCATTTAAATCTTCTTGTTTATTAATGTCAAGTCACAATATTTTAGAGGCTGATAGCAGACACGTAGTGCAATGTACTGGGCGATGGGGTCGCCACATCCCCACACCAACGCCAAAAAAGCGTACAGAAAATAGGTAAAAGTGGTTTTTACTAGGAGTTACTGTCAAAATGGAAACTTATCATAATGTCCAGCGAGTTATTGCTCTATATCTTCAGAGATTAGTTGAACTAGTAACATCAAAATATGGCTATAAAACACAAAATACTGTATGGTTAATATAAAATTCCTGACTTTCTAATACTTTTTGCCATTTTTTCCTGACTCATGCCATTTTTTCACACTTTTTCCTGACTTTTCCTGACTTTTCCTGCCTGTGGACATCATGATATGGGTAACAGTTCAGGAGTGGTGAACCTTCTACAAAACTACTTAAATTAGCTGAAATATCTTTTGTGATGAACAATAATTGTGGAAATGCCGTGTTTTCTCCTCCTCTGTATAGACCAACCCACTGTCCCCTTTTTAGATCACACAAGGCGCCAGGGAATGTTCTCCGCAGTGCCTACATGCTTCTGCGAGAGATAGCGTCACCAGTTACGTTGGCAGCATGGCTGTCGCTTGTATTGCAACAAACAAACAAACTGTTAAACTTTTACTCACCACAGCCATTCATAACATCTGTTGCACTCTTCCAATAATCTAACTATACACACTGACGATTTCGACAGTCCACAGCCCACACGTGGCCTTCACCCTATCAAGGACACCGTGCTGCCAACTAAACTCATGACGCTACCTCTCCCAGCAGCACGTAGCAACTGCGGAGAACATTTCCTGGCGCCCTGTAGTTGCATCCATCATAATACGCGGGAATTAGAGAACAAGTACAATATTGCCAACCCTGCACATACGTTACTACTCGTCAATAATCTCTTTCCAGACCAATGGATTTTGCCTGGACCAATAATTGCTAGGTAGCGGAGCCCGCTATACATACGCCCCTGGTTTTTGTCGCGTGCAGTGGGAGTACTCTCGCATCAATAAGCTTTATCCAGACCAATCATTTTGCCAGTTAATGCTTTTCTCTTAATTACAAGGTGTATTTTGTGTCCCATGTGTTGGTAACAGTAATGCTATGTCAATGTGTGAGCATCAGTAACAGTTGAAGAGACCTGGATTCCACAAATTTTGACTATTATAAAAAATATACACAATAGTACCGTGGAAGAAGGAAGGGCTATTTTCAATGACATACAAGATTTTTTATGAGTAGGAGTTGCTTGCGATACATGGAATTCTTATTTTTGTTCACTCTTAACTCAATTTATCCTAACTAATATCAGTGTAAATTGTTATAATGGGGTGCGGTGCAGTGTAACCAAGTGCTACGTTAATACTGCCTCAGAACAATTTGGCACTGGAGATCGTCCCATAACAAGCTGAAGATAGATTATCCCTGCTTACTTCTTGACTGTCTTATGCCCGCTGCTAGTCAGGTTGCTGGGTGCAGCCGTCAATCATTAGGAGTACACTCAGCATGTTGGAGTTGCTGCGGGCACTGTGGGCATCAGCTCATTTATCATCAGTGCTGTTCTTACAATTTTCCGCCTATTTCTTCGTAAGAACAACAGGCATCACTCTGTGTACGAAGGGTAAGAATCTGCACTGGCAATGAGCTGATTTGTTTTAAGCTGCTGACTGTACCTCTCTGTCTATTCTGTCACAATAAGCACCTGGATTCCAAAAGGATTCTAGCTGTCAATCAACTTGAGGCAGGTGCGTTCACAAGCCTTGCTTTCTTTCTCAAAGGTCTAATACATTTGAGGATGTTATAATTATCTCATGATGATGATCATCATAAAAATGGCATGCGACCCCCTCCGCCGGGGATGTCAGTTGTAAGTCTTTTAATATGTCTGTGTGTCGAGCAGGATGAAAAAATGATCAAGGCATCGCAAACACCCAGTCCTTGAGCCAGGGTAGTTTACCATTGAATATGAAAATCTATATGATCTTGCTGGGATTTGAAAGCCTAACATGCTAACCACATTGCCACAAGATCGGACATGATATAAATGAACAACACTATTGTGTCATGGTTTAAAATTGTTTTTACATTTGATTCTTAAGTCATATTTATGTCTGTTCCAGGATGGCTGGGATGTATGGTCCCCATCTCTTTTGAGAACCCCAGTAGCAGAACCCCTGCGGTGTGAACCTGCAGAAGTAAGGGACCATTCGATAACGCCATCTGCAGAACACTGCTACCAGAAGCCTGGTCCCGAGCCGCTGCGGTCTCCTTCCACCGAAAGGAGGGACGTGGCAACACCATCGGTGGGTGGCTCATTAGTAGATGGTAGAAGCCATAAGCGAGGTTCCTGGACAAGGAGAAGGCGACCATTGCGGTCAGGTTGCACATCGGAGCAGCTAATAAAAAAAATAAAAAAATAAAGCTGATCGAAGCCATGAAGAGACATGGCAATGAAGATGCCCGCCTCAACAAGGAACTCTCGGAAGATAAATTAAGACAGGAGAAATTGAAGACTGAATTGTTGCTCGAGTTGAAGGAGAAAAAGGCTTCATTGCAATAATGTTTTTATTTTCATTTCATATTTTTGCTGTAAGGCAGTTACAAGAATAGCACTATGAGTATGGAACAGATCTACTGATGGCCTTCCTGTACATTGAGAAAGCATATGGCAGTGTATGCAGAAACAGAGTATGGAAGTCCCTGGAGGATAGAGGAGTAGAAAAATGGAATATAAGGAGGATAAAGGAGATGTACAAGGGAAGCGTGAGCTGTGTGAAAGTGGGAGGAGAGAGATCGGACTGGTTGGAACAGAGAAACGGCCTGAAACAAGGAAGTGCACTGTCACCATTACTTTTCATTGTGGTGATGGATGACATAATGACCCGAGTGGCACAAGTAATTGGGGAAGGAAAGATGAAAGCAATGGTGTTTGCAGATGATTTGATGATTTAGGGAAACAAGGAGGAGGAGGTACAGGAACAGTTATATGTGTGGGAAGGAATAATACAAGGATATGGGATGAAATTTAGCATAAATAAGAGTGAGATGGCGATCACAACAAGGAAGAAGGAAAGAACCACAACGGGAATAACAATTGGTGGGGAACAGCTGAAGAAAGTGGAGAGTTTCAAGTATCTGGGAAGCCTGATACAAGATAATGGAAGAAAGGATAGTGAAAATAAATGAGCGGGGGAGACAGGCAGAAGCATTCCGGAGGAGTGTGAGAAGCATGTTATGGAGCAAGGATGTCCCTCAGAACAGCGAAAAGATCATATATCGGATGTACTATGTCCCTATCCTGACGTATGACTCGGAGACCTGGGTTATGAAAGGAAGGGAGAAGAGCAAAATACAGTCCAGTGAGATGAGGTTCTTGAGAAGCAGTATTGGAGCTACAAAGATGGACAGAATAAGAAATGAGAGGACCAGAGAATTAATGAAGGAGGAACCATTACAGGATGGTATAGAGAAATCTAGACTTAGATGGTATGGACATGTAATACGAATGGAGGAGAAGAGGATACCAGGAGAATACACGAGACGAAGTGGGAAGGAAAGAGACCGAGAGGGAGACCAAGAGACAGGTGGCTGAAGGGGGTGGAAGAAAGCGTGAAGAAGAGAGGAGAAGACTGGACAAAGGTGGTGGCTGAGAGATGGTGGGAAGACAGAAGACGTTGGGAGAGGCTTGTGTTCCAAACAGACCCGGCCAGTGGCTGGAAACTGTGCAAGATCATGATGATGATTTTAGCCACTCCATTATAACTTATTGATTTTTTTATATAATAGTGCCTACCCGAAATACATTTTTGAACACCTTACATTTATAAAATTAATCTACAAATAAATTAATCTCATCCATACAGGAATTATTTGCTGATATGATAGATCAAGCTGTTAATAACTCATATAGGAGGAAATTTATGTTATGGATTCTTCACAACATTTGTGATTGTAATTAACTGTTAATTTTCACATTTCTTAAAGGGAAGTCTTTTTTTACATCCATTATCATTGTTGGTTTAAGGGGTGAAACATCTAGAAAGGTAACCTTAAAAATATTTATTATAACTTGTATAGGCCTAGGTCAAAACTCGGAGAGACCTTCCAAGAGTACAGGGAACGGCAGTAGAAAAGATACCTAAACAAACAATACCAACTTAGTAGCCTCATTACATCGTAACTAGCTGTTGTACCGTCGTTGATGGGTCAGTTGTTTCCTTGTTGACAATATTAAGAGGAACGTTCCTGTGATGATTACATCATTTTTTTTAATATTTTAAATGTATTTATTTGTCCAGAAAAAGATTCCCGAGAGCAGGGCTTTGTCGTGGGGAACAGTATATAGTTCATTACATACATGACGGACTAACTACACATTTGCTAAATTATAATACATTTAGAGTACAGTATACAAATAAGCAATTGAAGTGTATTCAAAGCGACGCTTTTGACACAATACATGACCAAGGAAAAAGCGGTATAATATAATTATTGGAGAAATGAGACTATAAGCTAATGAGTATGCTTTGAAGTTGTGAGTCAATTAGTGTTGATAAACATAAAATATAAAGATTATTTGGAAGAATGTGGTATCACAAGAGTAATAAGTTATTATACATTTAGAGTAAATTATTATGCATACATTATTATACATTCAGAGTCAGCAAATAGTACTTTTTCAACTTTACACGAAATGGCCCTATTTGAGAGATTCTTGCTAGATCAAATGGTACCAGGTTGTACACTGAGATGAGCGAGTGCTGCAGTGCATTAACTCCAAATTTAGTCGTTCTATTGCTGACTACATGTTTTGTAGAACCTCAAGATTATTCAATTTAGTTTGTGAGGCTCTTCCCCAGATGAAACATAGGTATGAGAGTCGAGACTGAATCATTGCGAAGTATATTACACGTAGTGTCTGTGTTGTTACATAGCAAACATTTCAACATATGAAATTAACAATTTAAAAATGAATGAAGCGTGTAATTGTACACAACTGTTAATCTCGCAATCATAAGCCATGACATTTTGTAAACCATGGTAAGTAACAAATCACTCAATTTGGCTTGGTTGCCTATGTTCTCACATACCATAGTGCACATGCAGCAAAGCAGTAGTTACTATAGATACAAACATTAACCATACTGCTTAGGCCAGATTGTTCGGAACATCATTTACCGGGGTTTACACTCAAACCCCTCAATTATGTGATATTGTCATTTTAGGCTATTTTCATTTATGAAAAATTAGGCTTGTGAGATCATTTTTTGACAGTGTGTCTCTCCCGCCCCTAATAACTTCTCAACAGCTGGAGCGATTTCAATGAAAATCAGTAAGGTCATAGTACTATTTCAGTAAAGTCATAGTACTATTTCAGCTGACCTGACCCCGACCATGCCCTTCAAATTTTATTACACACCAATCCAACATGGCGGCTGTGCGAAATATTTCACCGGCATTCTATATCCCCAAAACTGCTACTCATATCACCCTGAAATTTTGTACAGAGATAAAGGGTACTACTAGAAGTTCAGCTATGAGACTTCCAAAAACCTGTAAGATACAAAACCAACATGGCGGCCAAGCGAAGGTGAACCGTTTTAATAGACTTTTCTCGCGATTTAACCATTTGAGCGCAGTGAAATATGGTACAGTAAATGTTTGTACACATTGTAATGCACTAGCATCTAATTTAGTTAAATTGTTCACATAACCTCAAGTTGGTGGGTGTGCACAGTTTTAAAATTGAGTTTTTACTTCTTGTGAATTAATCATGCGATAAAAGTGAACGTTTGAATAATGCACCTACTCAAAAATAGTTATCTAATAGTACATAACTATGGCCTACATATATAAAAATCCAACATGGCGACGATCCAAAATATTTGGACGGTTCTCAATATCTACGAATCTATTACTGCAATCTAACTGAAATTGTGTGTGTCGATACAGGCAATTAACATAAGTAGGATATATGAAAATAGGCTGTATAGTTCTTCACGGAACTACTTTTTTAAATTAAAACTTAGGTTAGAAACTTTTATACATTTGTACAATTTTACATAATGGAATGGCTGAATTACAATAAAATCCAAATATTTTTGTTCTTATTTTGTGTTTTTCATCTCCTCTACTGAACCCTTCGATCAATCAATCTGAAAGAAAAAAAATATAAAATCAAAGCAAGCACCTGGTATATCTTATTGCTCAAGTAGGATATAAAGGGCGATTCTGGGACAGGGGCTAATGCGCAAGATGGCCGCCGCGCGCAACTATCCCATGTTATTCTTATGGAGGGACAGTCAGAGCTGGGCCAGGGGCTAATGCGCAATATGGCCGCCAAGCCCTGAGACCGTGAATGACGTCACAGGGAGAGGTCGGCCGTGTAGTTGCTAAATGGAATATTTATTATTATTATTATTATTAGGTAATTATTGATTGATCGTGTACAATCAAGACCAGTCTTATATTGTCCACTTCTTGGTATAGTGGCTAGCATTCTTGGCGGTCATTCCTGAGTTTCGAATCCCCGGCTCTGCCAAGAACTTTAATTTCTGGTCTCAGGAGTGGAACGGGGTACACTCAGCCTTGTGAGGCAAAACTGACAGGAGCTGGCTTTTGATTCATACCGAAGCCATTCTGCCTAACCCAACTTTACCTAACCTACCCTAACCTAACCTAACTTCAAATTCAGAGCAAATGTGAGAGCACACATAATAAAGTAAGTTATAACCTAACCCACAGAAACCTCATTTAAAGATTTTACATTTTAACATTTTTGATTTTTTCATTTTACATTTTTTAGATTTTACATTTTTGAATTTTTTGTATTTTAGATTTTAGTTTTTTAGATTTTATATTTTCCAAAAAGAGTAAACTACAAGGTCACATACCTAACCTCACCAAACCTAACTTAAGCTAATCCAAAGGCTTTTTTTGGAAAAATTGAAAATATGTTAAGTTTTGTTCTAACGTTAAAGGACTTAAATAACATTTGTTTGAGTATATATATATATATATATATATATATGACTTTTTGGAATGATTAGATTTCAAAATATCGCCTACTTTCAAAATTGAACCTTTTTGGATTTTGTTCCAGAGACTTGGGACTTGGTTTTTGGGTAGAGGGGGTAAATACCTGTCATTTATGTCAAACACATCTTTTTGTAAATTTCATAGTTTACAAAATATACCCCACTTTTTTAAATGAACATTGTTTGGAAAAATGTCAAAAATTCCATGTTATGTTCTAACGATTAAGGACATAAAAGCCATTGGTTTGAGTCTATATATGACTTTTTAGGATGATTAGTTTTCAAATATAGCCTACTTTCCAAATAGTTTTTGGAAAAATTTAAGGAATATAATATTTTTTGACTGAGAGTGGGATAGACGTAGGTGTTGGAGTTAGCATATGATTTTTAGTTTAAACATATACTGTAGCCTACTGTCCCAATTTACCTTTTTTTGAAAACATTGAAATGTATAATGTTTTTGACTAAGCGTGGAATGGAGTTGAGAGACAATCATTAACCTTAGAGTACTTTGGATTCTTGGAATTTTAGTATGTTGTTTTTGCTTACAAACATGGCGGTAAGCATTATGCTACCATAAAAAGGGCTGAGATATTTTCCAAGACCAAGACAAAAATCCTCTAAGTACATTGAAAAAAATAACTTGTCAAATAAGCTATTACAAATAAGGTATTAAAGTAAACCACCAAAAATAAGCCACCAACATATGCCACCACCATAAGCCACCACCATGAGCCACCACCATAAGCCACCACCATAAGCCACCACCATAAGCCACCAATATAATCCTTCATCATAAGCCGACTGTAAAATGTTAAACCCTTGCATACTATTACATTTTAGGTAATGCAACATTCCCATATAATTGCGCCATGTAACTTTTTGTTACATTATTTAAACAAGATATATTTGTATTAAACGATAAAGCAAACCCGCTGTGTGTATTGTTAGTGGATATGAGCAAATGTGTTCATTATTGGAATGCATACTAGTAGTTGAGTGGGTTGTCATATTGACCGGTAGGTAGCATGCTGGTAGTTGAGTGATTGTTGATATCGACCGCTAGATAGTATGCTGGTCGTTCAGTAATGATATAGAGTGCTAGGTACTGTACCCGTTCGTCCTGGGGATGCGATGACCCATCTGCTATTACATCGCATTCCTGGAGTTCCAGGACAGAGCGGAGTTAAATGAACATCTAGTCAAATAAGGAATGTGTCGGCAATTCAGCTGAGATCTCGAAAAAGCAGAGGGTAACACGAGACAAAGTATCTCTAGGTTCGTTACGGGCTTAAGTTTAATAAAAAAAATGCAAATATAAATGGGCGCCATCAACTGAACTCCTAGCAAACCACATCCTTTCCGGTTAAGCCTTAATCAAGACAAGGAAAGAAAAAGGAAAATCACACCATCATCAGATCACAACTAAGATAAAAACAAATTTATTTCACTTAGATAGTCAGACAGACGTTTTAAATATTCATCCTACCTGAGAGCATGGTCGAATGCCAACGTTAAATTGTCATTGTCCAGAAAAATCGAACCATCTCTTTTCTAATAAAAAATTATTTAATCCACATAAAATGGGAAAAATCTCTAAAGTTCTCATGGGTTCTCAGGATCACCGTAGCACTATGTCTTTCGTCACCGACATTCGTGATACCTGAGACCTAATTTCTCTTTAAATTAACATCATGAATGTGGATTTGAAAAAATTATTAATCTGTCTAAACACACATATTATAATCACATATTTTAAATATCACGTAATTTATGGCTTGCATGGCATAATTTAAATGTTGAATACGTTAGAAAAATGCTCCTAAACATCGAATAATTAATTTACACTATTTACATTGTCATTATTAATTGCTTGTTTGTGAATTACAGAAAATCCACTGCTCATTGGTCATAATCATCATCATCATCAAAGTTAAATATTTCTCACATTAATTCTCATCTCAAAATTCAACATATTCCTGTCAGAATCATTAACTCATCACCATTAAATCATTTGAATGAAAATTATTATCATCACTTCATTATACTTTCTAATTATTCACACACTCTTATTTTATCATCTCCTTCAGATTAAATCATCTTAAATCATCAATATAAATTGTTTAATTCCTCAACTCAAGTTGCAATTCCTCAAATTATATCTCAATTAAATTTATTTTAATCCATATAAATTCATTAATCATGAGCTTCTTTAATTAATTATCACCTTCTAATTCAGTTATTCATCATCTATACAATCATCTATTAATTTATTTAAATCAGTTTATTTATCCACTCTTTAATTCATCCATTTATTTAATTCGTTGATTTATTCCAAAATTTAATTTATCAATTTATTTAAATTTTATTCTTCTGGTTATTTAGATTTTTATTATTTCATCTAGTCATTCTGATTTTTATTTCATTAGGTCAAATCATTAATATGCTTAAATTTCAGATTATTATTTCATTAATTATTATTCTCAGAAAATCTTGTATTATCAACTTTATTTATTTGTTTAATTTCCTAACAAATTGTTTAATATGGGTTATAGAACGTTGTCTTACAGTTTTATCACTTCCAAGTTATATCTCGTATTTAATTATCATGCCAAAAAATATTATTGCCTTCACGACATCACGTTGGATCTGACTATCCACAACTACATTATATATCCTCACTTCTTCAAATATCACATTTGAATACCACAATTATTCCACAAAACTCCATAAATGTTCAGCATACAGCCTGAATCTCAACAACTTCGCTAGACTGGGTTCGACAACCTCATGTCTGCCTCAAAATACATTAGCAACATTGCAACTATCACTTGGCAACTTCCACAAAATGCCTATCACAAACTTCACTTAACCATGTTGCTTGATCTACAAAAAATATATAACTGGCTTCAAATTATCAACGCACACAATCTCCAATAACTGTAATTACTCTGATCACATCTAGACAACTTCTTAAACAATTAGAAAAAATATTACCTTAGTAATTCAAGATCTGCTTTCAAATAGCATAAATTCTCTTACAATTCTCATAATTCACATCACAGAAAAACACCAATGTGCTATAATCTCTCATATCAAAATATGCAATACTGATCTGCCTTAAAATAAATCTGACCATTAATGATTCATCTTACAAGATTCAATTACTTTAAATCCTTCTCAAATGTATCAAACACAATTACAAAAATCATCAAAAGCATCAGCTGTACCAGCTGTTAAACTGAAAGTACTCTCAAAAGAGTATAGCAACAAAATATTGGATTGGCAAACAAGAATTACAAAATGTAACCCTGCTGACATTTATCTTTACTTTATTTAACAACAATTCGACTGATATGTGACTAGTAGTTCCTTGTTTGATTCTCTTACAATCTCAAGTACACTCGGATGATAAAAATGAGTTCCTCAATGGCAAGTAAGATGAGTAACCACCATACAATCGTATAAATACGAAAGACCTCGCCCCGTCGTCTAACATGATAGTGCCCTGAACTATGGGTAAGATGAGTAACCACCATACAATCGTATAAATACGAAAGACCCCATCTCAAAGACTAAATGAGTGAATGTACCAGATCGGAATCAACAAGTCTCTAGTTGTCATATAAAAGCGATATTCATTCACTAAAGTGAAATACATCTTAATATCTCCAAACAATCCAATAGAAAAGAATCCCTACTGATGAATAATACACACTCGCTAGTATGCAATGAACTGACGAAGTAATTTAGATAATCAATTGCAGATCACGAGTTCGAAATACTCGTCACACAAAAAAAACTATTCATGAAAACTATCCTTGCTGGAAATATGTCTAAAAGACCAAACATCTGCTTAATAAAGCCAACCAATGGTGAGAATTTCGTATAATGATGCCTGCCATATCATATGGTCACGCCATATTCTAGCAAAATTTGAAGCATATAAAGTCAAAGCCATGTCTAAATAATCGTATCACTCCTATTAGAAAAATATACATGTGTGCCCAGTATTCATGAAAATAATCATATCAGAAAGTTATGACTCTTACAGTACCTTCTCATAATCAGCTGTTATTAAATTTCAAAGATCGTCGATTATCCTTATGTAATGAATTTCTCGAAAGATCGGCGTGAATATCATTTCACCCACGCAATGACGATTGCCTTCAAATCCCAAGTGAATCAGCTGGTGGACCTCCTCCTCTTCAGGAATCGAATCCATCGCTCCGTGGTGCCATCGCGTCTCTGTCTTCGTTTACTCCGACATAATGAACTGCTGGTTATCCAAATCCTCACGAAAAAGTTCATAGAAACAGCGGACCCCATATTCCTCTTCTACGTTACGCCACTGTCCCATACAATGTTCGGTTTGAGTGTTGAAAGTTCAATCTCCACAGCGGTTTAGGCTCACTTGCAGTAAATAAATTTTATTTGTGAGAGTGTATAAGTTTATGAAACACCCTGTAGCTGTGTTTGTACTCGGTAATTTATAACACTTCATAAGAAAGAATTGCATTAATGCACGTGCCAATGTTCATAAGTGCATATGCTTGTAACATTTCGTTTGCCTAAAATCGTTAATGTTACTTGGACCCCATGGTCGCTCTGCATGTTCCGTAATGAAATGCATAGTCGTAATGTCATTGAATACCTATGTTCGTTTGAAGTTCAAAGTTGCAGTATCTCGTAACTATCTGCCTGCACAATTTGATTACTGAATATGAGTCCCAACTCAACGTTATAATGAAGTTCAGCTTCTATCATATTACTTGCGTATAAAATTGGAAATAACCCGCTCGTCTCTACTGCAATGTTCTAGAATAATCTCCGCCTAAAGCTGGCCTCGCCTTGCCGCTCTGCTATGCTGTTCTGCGTTACCAAAATGCAGCTCGAAATAAAGTTCTCCAACTACTATTACAGTGCTGTTCTAAACCCCGGCCTTCTATGCTTGCTTGGCCCGTACAGCTGGTGTCGTGACCGGTCTTCACGCTGCCTACTGCGGGTGTCTGCCTGGCTCACTGACCTACTTTCCGTTCTCTGCTTGGTGAAGTCAAAACTGTCGCTTTCACTTTCCGTGACAAATGCTGTTCGCTGCGCGACTTTACCATACGCTCGGCATGTGTCCTACTCCTTTGCTTACAGAACTCGACTGCGTTGCTCGCTGTACTTGACTCTCTTGCTCACTGAGCTCGACTCCTCTGCTTACAGAACTCGACTGCGTTGCTCGCTGTACTTGACTCTCTTGCTCACTGAGCTCGACTGACTGTCTCTGGACTGCATTGACCTGCACCTCCCTGGCGCAGTCACGTGACGTTCTCCCCACCTCTGTGGTCTTGCGTCACAAATATAATCTCGAACCCCGATCATCTCGGCTATTAAGTTATACAATAACTTAAGGGTTATCTGTCTTCCTTCAAATTATTACCATATATAACACTTGTTATATCTTCTCTTCTGAGATGTTTAAATACCATGTTCCATATAGATCTTAATAAAGCTTCATATTTCCATCCATAATTCCATCTGCTTGACTGCTGTCAGTGCCTTCTTAATCCTAGACCTTCTACGTCATCTTGACATTCCTCTTGACTCGATTTGAGCACTATCTTTTCATAACTCTTCCCATAATCTCAACTACGGCTTAATGTCTGCTGGCGTAGCCGATAGCCTCAACTAGGTATCGGGTACAGTACCATGCTGGTCGTTCAGGTAGTTCTCATAGTCACCGCTAGATAGCGGAAACATACTTTGCGTGTCGCATGTGGCTATTTGACAAAGTTTTACTGCGTGAAATACATGCTTGTATAAGCTGTCTATATAAATTTAATATACAAATAACCACTAAGTGTTTAGAACTAACATGTATAGCCTTGTATAGGGAATATAGGGGTCCTTAGCAAGAGAGAGTGTCTAACACACGAGTGTACAGCCTTTTAATATGCAGTAAGTACCTGATAACCTTGAGTAGGGTGTACGAAATTTTTCAGTTGACTACTATCTTTGACAGTGTTCACATTGTGAAAGACCGTATCACCAACCATTGTACAGCCTTGCACTACGTGGTAAGTAGCTGTTGGCTTGAATAGGGTGTATTAGAGAAACCTTACCAAGAATACAATCAGTTGATTACTACCTTTTGCAGTGTTCACATCGTGAAAGACCGTCTCACTGATCAGCCTACAGCCTTGTGATACGCAGTAAGTAGCTGTTTGCAGAAATCAACATCCATAATTGAAGAAACCATGCCTAGCTATATGTGTAAAGAGTGTGGAAAGACTTTTCTTCGGGACTATGATAGAAAGCGTCACGAAGTATCGTGTGGTGAGTTTCATGAGTGCAAAACTTGTGGCAGTAAATTTAACAATGCCTACAATGGACGTCGCCATGAAGAATGTTGTAATGTTGTGTCAGCAGCTAAAAGACAAAAAACGGAGCCTACAAAACATTACCTGCTCTCAATGGTTCCTGATAATAATGGACTTATTGAATATGAAACGTCCTTTCAAGGTCGTCTTAAATCGTATTTTATACGTTGTGATACGTGTAAGGATTCAAATTCATACCTTAAAGAGTCCAAACAGCAAATAATACAAGCTATGCACAAAGAACTAGCAATGCACAAGTCAATAAAAGTTAATTTTATGGCTGAATGTAGATTCATTCATACGTCCACCAACGAAATCACAGATCGGGCTTTTAAAACTCGAAATCAAGCCCTATTTTTGGAAACTGACTTAAGTAGTTTCTTGGAAACACAATTTACTAAGTTAACTACTGAAATGGAAGAATCTGAGCTAAAAGGCAGTAATTGGGCTTTGTTAGCAGTGGAAGGAGTACGATTGAAAATAAATAAGTACAATCCCTTGCGTGGTAGCACATATATTCCATTACCAGCAGCTATAAAAGCAAGAAAAGCCTGCATTAATCCTCAAAACTTAAAGGATGAAAAGTGTTTTATGTATGCCAATTTAGCAAAACTGGTTAAAATGAAAGCTGAACGCGTTAGTAAATACAAGGACCTGGAAAACAAGTATGATTTTTCAGTGATATCGTTTCCTACGTCATTAGCTGACATTCCCAAATTTGACAAAGTCAACGACGTATCCATTAATGTATTTGGACTGGAACAAGACAACAAACTGTTCCCTCTAAAGGTTGTGGATCAAGAGCTGCAAGACCATCACGACCTCCTTCTGCTAAGTTCATCATCCGGACAGAACCACTACGTCTTTATCAAAGATTTTGATAAACTAGTAAGACATCAGATTACCCACCATCAACATAAGATATATACGTGTAAACGGTGTTTTACTCACTTCGATAATCGATATGGACAACAAGGAATGGAAAAGTGAAAAGAACATAGAGCTTTGTGTGTCCAGCATGACATTCCTAGGGTTGAAATGCCTATTAAAAACTCAATTGTGAAATTCTTAAATGTTGAAAAAATGCTGAGAATACCTTACGTTATCTATGCAGATTTCGAAAGTATACTCTTACCATATCAAACATGTTTACCCAATCCTGAAGCAAGCTATACAGTGCCATACCAGAGTCATGTTCCTATGAGCTTTGGTATATACGTTAAACCCTCACCTGCTGTGGAACACATAAAGACAAACCTTCCAAGCCAACCTGTTATTTATCGTGGACCTGACGCTGCAGGAATGTTTATGGACTGTTTGATCTCAATAGCTAATGAAATTGATCGCCTTTACAGCTTAAATGTTCCAAAGGCCTTAACTCAGGATCAAGAAGCAGAGTTCCAATGTTCTGAAACCTGTTATTTGTGTGAAAAACCATTTACCAAAGAGGACTGGAATGTTCGAGACCATTGCCATATTACAGGGGAATACCGTGGAAGTGCTCACAATAACTGTAATTTAAGGTGTAAAACACGTAACCCCGTTCCTGTATTTCTACATAATATGAGTGGCTACGACGTAAATTTCATTGTAAAGCAATTGGGATGTACTACTGAGAGAGTGGATGTTACCGCTAACTCCAAAGAAAAGTACATTTCCTTCACCAAATATGTAGGAAATGTTAAGCTTCGATTTGTGGACAAGTTTCGGTTAATGCCGAGTAGTTTGGAAAACTTAGTTTCCAACTTAACATCATACCCTGAGACAGACAAGTACTTTGGAAAAGAAAATGCAATACTCATGACTCGTAAAGGGGTATTTTGTTATGACTACATTGATTCATGGGAAAAGTTAAGTGAACCGTGTTTACCTCCAAAAGAGGTATTCTTTAACAAATTAAGTCAAGAAGATGTTAGTCAAGAAGACTATGAACATGCCAAAAATGTGTGGAATCAGTTCAACATTAAAACTCTAGGGGAATATAGTGACCTCTACCTAACTTCAGATGTACTCCTTCTAGCAGACAGCTTTGAAACGTTTAGAAACAAAACACTAGAAACACACCGAGTGGATGCTGCACACTTTTTTACTTCGCCTGGTTTAAGTTTCGAGGCAATGCTCCTTTACACAGGAATTGAACTGGAATTGCTACAGGATTACGATCAGATTCTCCTAATCGAGTCTGGAATACGTGGAGGCATATGCCAGGTGTCTCATCGGTATACTGAAGCAAACAATAAATACATGGAAACCTATGATTCTGAGAAACCATCGCAGTTTATTACCTATGATGATGCCAACAACCAATACGGGTGGGCTATGTGCCACTCCCTTCCTTATGGTGGATTTCAGTGGGTTTCTCCAGATACTGTTGATCTAGAAAAACTAAAGAAAGACGATCCTATGGGGTACATTCTAGACGTTGATGTTGATTACCCATCGGACCTTCATGATCTACACAACGATTTACCTTTCCTACCAGAGTGTACACAACCTAAGGATTCGTCTCTGAAAAAACTAATTTCTCATCTTGGAAATCGAAGGCGATGTGTTGTTCACTACATGACTCTTAAACAGGCTTTAGAACACGGACTAAAATTGATAAAAATTCATCGTGTGTTAAAGTTTAACCAAAGACCTTGGCTAAAGGCATACATTGATTTTAATAACAACCTTCGAAAACAAGCCAAAAATGATTTTGAGAAAAATCTGTACAAATTATTCAACAATGCCATTTTTGGAAAAAAAATGGAAAAAATCCGTAAAAGAATAGACATACGTCTTGTGACTGACAGCAAAAAGGCAGAAAAGCTAATAGCAAAGCCGACATTTATTGACAGATCAATTTATGGTCCTAACCTAGCTGCTTTCCACATGGCTAAACGTAACATTGTATTCAATAAGCCTATATATATTGGAATGTGTATACTGGATATTTCAAAAACTCTAATGTATTCCCACCACTATGATGTCCTGCTACCCTATTATGGCATGGACAATCTTAAACTCATGTATATGGATAACGACTCGTTCATTTATTTGGTTAACAACCCAGATGTATATCAAGACAAGTTGGATTTCCTAGAACATCTGGACACATCAGATTATCCTACTAATCACATATGTTACTCTACATCAAACAAGAAAACGTTGGGGAAATTTAAAGACGAGGCTTGTGGACAAATTATAAAAGCATTTGTTGGACTTAGAGCTAAAATGTACGCTTTAGACATAAATGGTAAAGAAATCAAAAAGATTAAAGGTATTAACAGAGGTGTTATCAAAAATTGTATAAGCTTTCAAGATTATAAGGTTTGTGTCATGAAAAACAATGTAAAAAGAATTCCAATGAACATTATCGCTTCTAAACAACATGACATCATCTATAAGACTAAACAAAATTGCTTTGTGTCCTGGTGATGGTAAGAGAGTGATTGATACTAATGGTATAGGTACACATGCCTATGGTCAATACTCAATCATTAACCATGCTTAAAGAGTTAAGTTATGAATATCAAAATCTTCTACCTACAACTAGCAAATACATAAAATAAAACAATAGCACTACAAAAATAAAAAATAGAAATAAAAAAAGCAAAATTAAAAAATGGTATTCATGATCATAAATAAATAAAATAGAAAACAAAATAAAAACAACTATACAATTTATAACAAAATATATAAAAATGTATTATGTGTAAATAGTGTACATGTATTTAAAATAAAAAAATATTGTATGGACACTGCTTTTACATTTTTAATTACTACCCACCTCTCTCCACTCCTAACGCAAAATGAACATGTAAAACACAAATTGGAAAATCCATTTTTCCATATTGACAAAATAGAAAAAACATTAAACTGAAATTTTAAAAACTGTAAATGAGAATTTGGTAAATTGATAAAATGTGTAAACAACAAATTGGAAAATCCATGTTTCTATATCATGAAATTGAAAAACTTTAAACTGACATTTTAAAACCTGTAAATGGTAAATTGTGAAATTAATAAATGTATAAACAACAAATTGCAAAATCCATGTTTCCATATTATGGAATTGAAAAACTTAAAACTGACATAAAAAACTGGAAATGGGAAATTGGAAAATTGACAAATGTGTAAACAACAAAATGCAAAATCCAGGTTTCGATATTATGAAATTGAAAAACTTAAAACTGACATTAAAAAAACTGAAAATGGGAAATTGGAAAATTGGCAAATGTGTAAACATCAAAATGAAAAAAAATACTGCGGTTGGGGTAGTGATCATGTTGTACAGTGACCTATAAGACTAGCATAAGGATAGTTGCATGTACCCTTATATACTTTGTGTACGTGCATTAGCCTTTGGATTAGCTTAAGTTAGGTTTGGTGAGGTTAGGTATGTGAACTTGTAGTTTACTCTTTTTGGCAAATGTAAAATGTAAAATCTAAAATCAAAAAATCTTAAATTTAAAATGTAAAATCTAAAAAGCTAAAATCTAACATACAAAAAATCAAAAATGTAAAATCTAAATTCTAAAAAAAAAGTAAAATGAAAAAAATTTTAAATGTTAAAATATAAAATGTTAAAATGTAAAATCTAAAATCTTTAAATGAGGTTTCTGTGGGTTAGGTTAGGTCAGGTTAGGTTATAACTAAGTTTATTATTTGTGCTCTCACATTTGCTCTCACTTTTTTTGCTTACACTTTTTGCTCTCACTTTTTTTTACTCGCACTTTTAAGTTAGGTTAGGTTAGATTAAGTTAGGTTAGGTTAGGTTATAACTTAGTTTATTATGTGTGCTCTCACATTTGCTCTCACTTTTTGCTCACACTTTTTGCTCTCACTTTTTTTTTTACTCGCACTTTTAAGTTAGGTTAGGTTAGGTTAAGTTAGGTTAGGTTAGGTTATAACTTAGTTTATTATGTGTGCTCTCACATTTGCTCTCATATTTGCTCTGACTTTGAAGTTAGGTTAGGTTAGGTTAGGTATGGTTAGGTATGGTTAGGTTAGGTTAGGTTAGGTAAGGTTAGGTATGTGACCTTGTAGTTTACTTTTTTGGAAAATGTAAAATCTAAAATCAAAAAATCTTAAATTTAAAATTTAAAATCTAAAACACTAAAATCTAAAATACAAAAAAATCAAAAATGTAAAATCTAAAAAATGTAAAATGAAAAATCAAAAATCTAAAATGTTAAAATGTAAAATGTTAAAATGTAAAATCTAAAATCTTTAAATGAGGTTTCTGTGGGTTAGGTTAGGTTAGGTTAGGTTAGGTTTGGTTATAACTTACTTTATTATGTGTGCTCTCACATTTGCTCTCATATTTGCTCTGAATTTGAAGTTAGGTTAGGTTAGGTTATGGTAGGTTAGGTAAAGTTGGGTTAGACAGAATGGCTGCGGTATGAATCAAAAGCCAGCTCCTGTCAGTTTTGCCTCACAAGGCTGAGTGTACTCCGTTCCACTCATGAGACCAGAAATTAAATTTCTTGGCAGAGCCGGGGATTCGAAACTCAGGAATGACCGCCAAGAATGCTAGCCACTATACCAAACAGTGGACAATATAAGACTGGTCTTGATTGTACACGATCAATCAATAATTACCTAATAATAATAATAATAATAATAATAAATATTCCATTTAGCAACTACACGGCCGACCTCTCCCTGTGACGTCAATCACGGTCACAGGGCGTGGTGGCCATATTGCGCATTAGCCCCTGGCCCAGCGCTGACTGACCCTCCATAAGAATAACATGGGATAATTGCGCGCGGCGGCCATCTTGCGCATAAGCCCCTGTCCCAGAATCGCCCTTTATATCCTACTTGCTCATTAACATTGAACTAGGACAGAATGTTAATGCTAAATAAATTAATGCACTGGTGGTGATTGATTTAAGGGGCAGACTGTTCCAATGTAGAAAGGCTTTCAGGCTTGGGGGAAAGAACAGAAAGATGGCATTAATGTAAAAGAAGAGATAGAGTGAAATACTGTAGTATCAGCATAGATAGGAGGACCTGCTGAGCTGGAAACATTATGGATGTGGGATAGGTAGGGACACTGATTACGGAAGACAATAAAGAAAGCTTTTCAGCCAGTCAACACAAATTTTTGTGCCCTAACACAAAAACACTACATAAGATATTTATCACAAAATAAGATGCTTTTATGTACATAAATGGGGGGACTTAAAATGGACGACATGTTTCGAACGTCAAGCGTTCATCCTCAGATCCTGCTCACTTAAGGCTTAATCACGATGTTTATGAAACACACTTGTGGACAAATATTACTACGTTTGTAAAAGCTTGTGAAACGCATCAACCTTACAGATGTCGTTGTTCACTATTATGGTTGATGTATTTAAAATATGTTAACCTGTGTTCTATTGAATTATTATTGTGACCAGATTCGGAAATGATGTCCACACTATTTTGTTAATTATGTTCTAAATCAACCGGTTCCTATTTAAATTGGTGGCCTAATTGTGTGTGGTTATAATGCACAAATTATACACAAAGAAATGAACCATAGCATTGGGAATTTGTAACCAATTTTACCGTACATATGTTTCAATTTAATATGAAGTCTGTGTGACTTACGTTTTGAAATAATTATTGACCAGGCTCCTCCGGACGGGATTGATGTGTCTCTGCAGCACCAGCCCTCTTTGCAGTCGTTACTCTCTTATCTGCCCTTCTTGGATTAATGCTTACCAAGGAGCAGGGAGTATGAGTTCTGGATCATCGGGTGGTTCATCTTCTCCCAATCTCCGTAAGATATTGTGAAGCACACCAGTTGCGACAATGACTGGCAAACAATTGTCAAGTGCCATCTGTATTCCCACAGCTAAAATGGGAAACCGACGCTTTCAGACTCCAAATAAGTATTCCACCTTATTACTCGACCTCGCTTGAGATTCATTATACAACCTCTCTTCAGCGGTATGAATTACCTCAAGCGATGTTATGATGTAGGGACGGTCCATGTACCCACTATCGGCTAGTAAGACAGCATCTCCATAGCGTCCATTCTCAAACAGGAGATTCCTATACGATGCATTAAGAATGGTTTGGTTGTGTGTACTGCCAGGCCAACGAGCAACTAGGTCAATTATTTCCAAATTGGCATTACATATTGTTCAGCCCCCAGGGACGATGCGTCCCTAGGACCTGAGACATCTACGTACCCAGAGGGGATTATAAACATACGCCCCTGAATCTACAGATGGCTGCACAGCCACCCACACATCTCCACCATCGACTCAAAACCATAAGATCTACTTCTATCCAAATGTCAACACACCATTTCACCCTACAAAAACTACCCCTAAAGGCTAAGTCATGAGCCTCAACAAATACATTTCCTTTGCACAAGCGGGCGCAGTAGTATCGCTGTTAGCCAAGCTTACGACACTCACATAAACATTTACACTCAGGACTATCTGGAGCATCAACAATGACGACACGCCGATTCAGCAGCTCGAGAACTCTTAAAAGGAAGGCCCCGGGGAGACCCAATATCTGTTGCGGCCCACGGCTCTGTGCATCTAGATCCAGCTCCAACGCATCGTCATCGCCAGGTGAGAGAGTGTGCTCAGATTTCCTTACAGACTTGTATTCCTTCCCTCACACCTACGCTTATAATTGTACTACATTTGTCCTTCACTAAAAGGAACACTACAACACCACAACTGATCAAATAAATACTTGATCAGTAAACCAACACTCTGTACATCATTGCACACCGACTTTACACCTGTACGCCCAACCTGTTCCTTCCCAATTGCCCCTGACCGTGAATACTAGGAAGTGCAGCGTCAGGTATTCCATTGTGCTCACTTAGTGTTAAGCCAGCCAGCGGCCAAGCTGTCGACTCTGCAAGTAGGCTCGCTCCTACTCGCTCATAATGAATCGCTACTCTAAACTAATAGCTCCCTCATAGTCGCACATCCCTTGGCAAGTTATCGCACCCCCATAAAATCGTACCCCCATTACATTCATCCTCTTACAGACACATACACCTGCAGTTTTCCACAACTACGGGAAACTTGCACCCTTTCGGAAACCACCCCTAAATTGTACATTAACACACCCTTGTTCATCCCAACCCCTAACGCCGGGATTGAACAATATTGCCTGGACATTCGGGGACATATAGCCTTTCCGGTTCCTATAAAATTCTGCATGGCCACCACATGAAAAAGGAAGGTGCAGTATTGTAATGGGGCAAGACATTGCATCTGTGCAGTCACTTTGAATTAAGGTGAGCTGGCTTATAACTTATAACAAAATTAAACAGGCTTGTTAATTTTAATGTATTATTTATCCTTGTCCTCCAATTATAACTAAATGTGTTAATATTTTTCAAAAGTTAGCCTATATTGATGACTGTAATTTTGCACCCTTTCATAAAATTCCAAATATCTTCAGTTCTATTTCAGTTAGAAAGTTTTCTCAAATAATTCGTGTTTCATAGATTGGCTAAACTGTCAAGGCACTGGTTGATATTAATTTGTCAACAAAGGCTATATTTGTGCGAAAACATGAATGAGAGTTATCATACATAAAAATGTTTTAGAATAAGGGTGCCTGATGCTGTGATGACATGAAACAGTGGAAAACATGCTCAAAATCAGTTTGGTAGGCCTGGGCAGACTACCACTACATTTAACCAAACTTGACATCTTACGTACCAGTATCACCGAGTCAGATTATGCTACGCTCAAAATGTCAAAATAGGCAGGATAATCCCACAGAGGATGAGGACCCTGACTGTTACCCTACCGGGGATGTCACCATTTTGTTTTGTTTATGTATCGAGACCCATCATACTACTCCCGGCTAAATTTCAAATGAACATGTTTGATAAGGCTGATCATATGAGCTGTCTCAGATGATGGGGTCATGTGATGAGGATGGGGGAGGAGAGATTACCTAAGAGGTTGATGAATTCGGTTGTAGAGGGTAAGAGAAGCAATGTGTGCAGTGTTGAATGATTTCAAGGTGAGGAGTATAGAAGCAGAGTGCTAACAGGTGATAATGGAGGTGACTTTTCACACAGAGACTTATAGACTAGACTGGGTGCTAAAAGGCAAAACAGTCTGAAAATGAGTATTAAACATGGTTGGTATATGGCCTACCATCTCACTTTAAACAGATTACACTAAAATTATAACCCTTACCTGGAGAGCGGATTTTCACACGAGTGCAATCTAAAGCACCCAGAACTTTTGGGAATCTAGCTATTTCATAAAATTTCCCCTGCGTTTGCCTGATTTCATCTTCTGTCCCAGGGAATCGGATGTGATGGTGGCTTAACTGGGCTATTGCTGTACTGACCGTATGTACAATTCTATTTGCTGTTGCCTTGCTCGCTCCAATGAAATCAGCCATGACAAGCTGTTGGGCACCAGTCGCATAAAATCTTAGTCATCAACAACTGGTTAATGAGTGCAATAGACTGATTTCTGTAACAATTAAAAATGAATATAACAAATTATCAATTTTTCATTTAGTTTAGTTTTGATAATTTCACAATAAAATAAGAACATGCAGTACTTTTCTTCTGGGTCAGATGACTTCGATGTTCAACCCCTTTAAACAGCCACAATCACCACAACCTTGCTTTGCTCCAGACACATTCCTTTCATTAAACTGGTTTAATAATGTCAATATCACACTAATTGTAACCAGAATGTAGATACAAATGCAAAGACACAAACCCATGGGGCCAGAGTATCTCCAGAATTGAAAGCAGACATCCGTGGAAATATTGTCCATAGTTATCCGTTTTCAACTCCAGGGAAATGTTTGGAAGGTAACTTCTTTCTTCCAACTCATTCATCTTTATTCCTTTCATTTCTGTGGCATCAGAACGGTTATTTACTTGTAAAAACCATCCACCACATAGCAACTCGTGTCACAACCCCGTATAAATGGAATAGAGGTAGAGGTGGGCATGATTCACATCTCAGCCATATTGGCAGTTTTCCGTGGTTTCCTACTTCTACTCCAGGCAAATGCTGGTATGGTTCCTATCTTAAGGTACCGTAACTGCCGCCTCTTTCCCAATCCTCGCCTGAATTACAAATAGGCTAAATATAGCCATCACACTAACACAGGTTATCAAACAATCTCCACACTCGAGTACACGGGGCAAAATGACAACGATGTTCAAGCCCCTCAAATGAAACATCATCATGAGACCACTTAAGTCGTTTCCATATTTCGCTGAAATATGTTTGCAAAATAATAATTTTAGCCATGAATATCTGTATCCTGAATATTGTTACGTGCCACCCCCCAGTGGCAATTCCGTTAACTGGATTACGGAGGGTAGAAAGCACAACACCAATTACTGCTTTAAAGAGAAGTTAGCTTTATTGCTTGCAGGAAAGGTACACCACTCTGCAGCAAATACAAGCAATTAGAACCTTACTCCAGTTTCCTCAAGTCTCTTCCTTGAGCGCTCTTGCCCCTTTCACTTCTCAACAAACCACAGAAGTAAAGCCGTCTTAATGAGTCCGGTGGCCTTGACAGAAGCTACCTGCACCTCTTCCTCATGTACACCAACGACAGTTACTTACGATATCCCGCTACACGCTATTTCGCTGTCCACAAGCTGGGGCAAACAACGTCACTGGATTTCGTAACTCGCACGGCACTTCGTCACCACACTTCTGTCGCTCAGGAAAGACGCTCGCACTAGCTCGTAAAACACACACCCACAGAAAACTCGGTCCCCTCACTGTTGAAGCCGCTTATATAGCAGGCTGGTGACTCAATGAATTCTAGAATCGTCCAGGACACACGGCTTCTCGACATTTCCTTCACTGGCGGGGTCACGAATATTCTGGACCATCCCTTTCACTTCGCAGTCCGTTGCGTAACGCGCACGTAATACACTGAGGCAGAGCACACACAGCCCGGGGGAGCTGTGACTCATGCGGCGAGCAACAAAACAAACTCACAGCCGTAACACCACCCCCTTCCTAAAAGGCTGATCGTCCCGATCAATCATTGGTCCGTCTGTGTCCCTCCGTAGGCTGCCAGGTGATTTCGATGCACGATCTTCATCTTCGCCCTCGGGCTCCGCTGGATCCTGTAGACGACATCGTTGATCCGTTTCACGACTCGGTACGGGCCCTCCCAGGACTTCTGCAGTTTGGGTGACAGGCCTTTCTTCCGTAATGGGTTGAAGAGCCAGACCAGGTCGTCCTCGTGGAATCCGCCGGCATCCGTCTGCTGGTCGTATCGGGTCTTCATTCGGTCGGTCTCGATCCGCAGTTTCCTCCTCGCGAACGCGTGCACGTCCTCCAGTTGGTCGACCAGTTCTTGACAATACTGGCTTAACGGGACCGGATCATTCCCAGGTCGGCCGAAGGCAAGATCGACAGGTAGACGGAGCTCCCTCCCAAACATGGCCCGGGCTGGTGTGCACCCGATGGCTTCATGCACGGCGGCGCGGTAGGCCAGGAGAAATAGTGGAAGATGTTTGTCCCAATCCCTCTGGTGCTCGCTGGCGACTATTCGGAGATGCCTCTCGATGGTGCGATTGAATCGCTCTACCATCCCGTCGGACTGAGGGCGTAGCGGCGTTGTCCTTGTCTTCCGGATTCCCAGCAGCTGGCATAGGTTCTGGAACACCTGCGACTCGAAGTTCCTCCCTTGGTCGGAGTGCAGCTCCAGGGGTACTCCGTACCGGCTGACGAATTCCTTCACCAGGGTCTCTGCAATCGTCGCGGCTTCTTGGTTAGGGAGCGCATACGCCTCCGGCCATTTGGTAAAGTAGTCGCTGACGACCAATATGTAGCGGTTCCCTGCCTCGCTTAACGGGAATGGCCCAGCAACATCGATGGCCACTCTCTCCATGGGGCCGCCCACGTTGTAGGTCTTCAGTGGACCCCGTCGTCTTCGACCTGGGCCCTTGCTGGCTGCGCAATCGTGGCACCTCGCGCAGTGGTTCTCCACGTCAGTTCGGCATCCGATCCAGTAGAACCGCTCTCTCAGCTTCTCCAGGGTCTTCTTTATCCCTAGGTGTCCACCAGATGATCCTCCATGGACTTCCTTCAGGACTTCCTCCGTCATAGCATTTGGAACGACGACTTGCTCCCGAGATGTCTTCCCGTCGGTGCTCTCCCAGGTACGGCAGATGAGGCCATCCCTTACAACCAGCGAGTCCCACTACGCCCAGTAGGACTTAAACTTTGGGCTGCAGTCACTCACAATGTTCCACCCGGGTCTGGGGACACAGGCCCTCTTTCATTCGGCTATCAGTCCCAGGTCATCATCTTCCGCTTGCGCCCGCGTGAAAGATTCGCGGCTCCAGCTCCCTTGAAGTTCCACGGTAGTCCTTCGGCACTGTATCCCGGTGTTCTCCTCCCTTCTGGTACAGAAGGTGCAGTCTTCGGGGCACGGTCTTCGTGACAGGGCGTCGGCGTTAGAATGCAGTTGGCCTTTCCTGTGCGGGATCTCAAAGTTGTACTGTTGAAGCCTCTCTAACCACCGCGCGAGTTGACCCTCGGGCTGCTTGAAGTTCAGGAGCCACCGCAGGGATGCATGGTCGGTCCTGATGAGAAATTCTTGCCCGTTACAAGTACTTGTGGAAGTGTTCAATGGTCTTCACGATGGCGAGCAGCTCCTTCCTGGTGACCCAGTAGTTCCTTTCTGGCTTTGACAAGGCCTTGCTGAAGTAGGCCACTACTCTCTCCTCGCCGTCCACTACTTGCGACAGGATTCCCCCTATGCCAAAGTCACTGGCATCGGTATCGACGATAAACCTTGTTCCAGGTCTGGGGTAGGCCAGAATAGGCGCGGTGCACAGAGCCTGCTTGAGTTGTTCGAAGGCACTGTGGCATTCTGCTGTCCACGTTAAGAGTTGGTCCTTCTCAGTCAGTCGATGTAAAGGTTTGGCGATGTCGGCGAATCCTTTCACGAAGCGACGATAATAAGCGCAGAGTCCCAGGAAGCTTCGTAGTTGGGACTTGTCCTTCGGAACTGGCCACTCCCTCACAGCTGCGGTCTTCTCTGGGTCGGTGCGCACCCCCTCCTCGGAGACGATGTGCCCAAGGTACTGGACCTGCTTCTGGAAGAGCTGACACTTCTTGGGGATCAACTTCAGCTGGGCAGCCCGTAGCTTCATCAGGATCTCCTTCAGGTTGCTGTAGTGCTCCTCGAAGCTTCTCCCCAGAACGATGACGTCGTCTAGGTAGACCAGGCAGGTCTTCCAGTGTAGTCCTCTCAGAATGGACTCCATTAGCCTTTCGAAGGACGCAGACCGAATGGCATGACGGTGAACTGCCAGAGCCCACTGCCCACAGAGAACGCAGTTTTCTCGCGGTCCTTAGGGTGGACCTCCACCTGCCAGTAGCCACTCTTCAAATCCAAGGTGGAGAACCATCTTGATCCTGATATGGTGTCCAGCGTGTCGTCGATCCGGGGTAGAGGGTAGCTGTCCTTCTTCGTGACGTCGTTCACCCGCCTGTAGTCCACGCAGAACCTGGTGGAACCGTCCTTCTTCTTCACAAGCACCACCGGAGAACTCCAAGGACTATGTGATGGCTCGATCACCCCTTGCTCCTTCATCTCTTCTACCATCCGGTCGACTTCGGCTTGCTTGGCGAGCGGGACACGTCGGAATGGGGCCCTAATCGGTGCGCTGTCCCCAACGTCGATTCTGTGCTGGACCAAGCTTGTCCTGCCGAAGTCTTTGCTCCCCACGGAGAAGTCGTCCTGGAATTCGCGTAGCAGGTCCCGAAGTTGGCGTGATTGTTCCTCCTCTAAATGGTCCTGGGATCCTTGGTACAGCTTCTGTAGTTCTTCAGGCAGTGCGCGTCTTCTTCGGTTGTCCGTCTGCAGGTGTCTGTCCGTCGTATCTGTGATGCGGGCAATCCAGGTAACGGGCTCGCAGACTCCTAGGTTGGTGTCCCGGTGAACCGTAATGTCGTAGTCGTTCAGGTTGGACAGGCGGACGTACGGCCGAGACGTCGTGTTGATGAGGGTCTTGGCAACTAGCAATCCTTTTGTCTGGACGTCCTCATATTTTGGCTCGATGACAGCCGCCACTCCCTCAGCTGTTCCGTCGACAATTACGGCAGCGCTGATTTCCGTCCTGGCGGGAACGATGACCTCCTCTCTCAGCCATACTCGTCGTGCGGCGACGGCCTCGTGTGGTGGTTGCAAAGCAAGTTCCTCACTTCCAAAGTGCAGAGTGTTGGTACTCAGATCCAAGATGATGTTGTTCTGGTCCAGGAAGTCCAGTCCGATGATCACTTCATTTGATACGTCACCCACAAGCACTGGATGCTTTATCGCCCGTCGACCAATGACGATCTCCAGTGATGCTTCGCCATGCACCGGTTCGGTCTCTCCGGTCGCGGTTATTAGCTGGAGGTTCCTTTGCGTGGGTTGCACTCTCCACTTCGGGATCACGGTGGGATTGACGATGGTCCTCGACGCTCCCGTGTCGATCAGCATGGGCCAGCTCACTCCGTTGACGACTCCGTCGACCATCAGGCTGCTATTGTCCCTCCGTAACTTCGTCACACGCACTTGGACTGCTGGGGCTTGACGACTGTCACAAGCCAACCTTTGCCCCCCAAGGCTGGCTAATACTCGTTTCCCTGGGCAGCGCGGTTTTCAGACGACTGATTTCCCGTCGGATACCCTCGGCGGCGGCGATCACCGCAGTCCTTGCTCAGGTGGCCTTTCTTACCGCAGGCCCAGCAGGTCGGTAGTCCTCTTCCGGGCCGCCTCTCCGGTTGTCTTCCGGCTGTGTCATTGCTGGTGGTACCGCGACTATCGATGAAACGGCTTAGCGCCTCCATCAATTCGTCGGCCAGGGGCTTGGTCTCGTTGGTTTTTGCTGGTTCGTCGACGTCCACTTGACGCACCCGCGCGTGCATTCTAGATGCCTGCTTTGCCGTCTCGAACTCAAGTGCGTGGCTCAGCGCATCTGCCAGGGTCTTATTGCGGGCGAGTCGTAGCGCCTGTTGAGTGTCCGAGTCCCGTAGCCCGTCGGTGAAGGTATGCGTCGCAATCTGTTCCTAAAGTCGGCCGGCGCTGTTGGATAGGCGAGCCTTACGAGGCGTGCGATGTCCATCTCGAACTCCTGCAGGGTTTCCGCGTTCTTCTGTACCCGGGTCCGGAGCTGCATCTGGTAAGCCTGCTGAAGATGGCTATCTCCATATCGGGACTCTATATGGGCGATCAGTGAAGCGTAGTCCTGGGATCCAGTCGGGATGGCGTGAAGGACGTTAAGGGCGTCACCTCTCAGCGCTACAATGAGAGCTGTAGCCTCTTCTGTGTTGTTCCAGTTATTTATGGAACAGGCCGCCTCGAACTGACGTAAGTAGGTGCTCCACGGGACCTTTCCGTCGAAGGTTGGGGGTGTCACTCTGCTATGTCCAGTTCCTGATATTCCCGGTGTAACGGTGGGCGGGCGTTGGCGCAGCTCGGCAACTTCCTCTTGTAGAGCGTTGAATCTCGCTTCCATCCCCGTCGGCGGGCGTTGGCTCAGCTCAGCAATTTCCTTTTGTAAAGCGTTGAATTTCTCTTCCACCCCCGTCAGTGGGCGTTGGCGCAGCTCGGCAACATCCTTTTGTAAGGCGTTGAATTTCTCCTCCACCCCCATCAGCGGGCGTTGGCGCAGCTCGGCAACTTCCACTTGTAAGGCGTCGAACTTCTTTTCCACTGCCGTGACTTCCTCACGCAGACTCAGTTCTAATTTCTTCAGGTCCTGTGTCAACTTATTCTGACCGTCTTCCATGTTCTTCTGGCCGTGCTCTATCCTCTTCAGGTCCTCCGCTAGCTTATTTTGACCGTCTTCCATCTTCTTCTGGCCGTCTTCTAGTTTGGCAGTTAGGTCTTCGGTAACTTCTTCTGGCCGTCTTCTAGTTTGGCAGTTAGGTACTCGGCTAGCTTCTTCTGGCCGTCCTCCATCTTCTTCTGGCCATCCTCCATCTTCTTCAGGTCCTCCGCTAACTTATTTTGACCGTCTTCCATCTTCTTCTGGCCGTCTTCTAATTTGGCAGTTAGGTCCTTGGTTAAATTCTTCTGGCCGTCCTCCATCTTCTTCTGGCCGTCTTCCATCTTCTTCTGGCCAGCCTCCATTTTGGTTTCCATGCCATTTAACTTTTCTAGCAATGCTGCCAATTGCGCCTCCATTTTAGTTGTTTGTCTTGTAAAGGGCATGCACTCACAGGAAAATTAGAGAAAATGACCTGCTCGGGTTTTGAAACCAGGACCGTCAGGTGTTGTGCTTGAGTTCGTAATCCCACTTCTGACACCAGTTGTTACGTGCCATCCCCTAGTGGCAATTCCGTTAACGGGATTACGGAGGGTAGAAAGCACAACACCAATTACTGCTTTAAAGAGAAGTTAGCTTTATTGCTTGCAGGAAAGGTACACCACTCAGCAGCAAATACAAGCAATTAGAACCATACTCCAGTTTCCTCAAGTCTCTTCCTTGAGCGCTCTTGCCCCTTTCACTTCTCAACAAACCACAGAAGTAAAGCCGTCTTAATGAGTCCGGTGGCCTTGACAGGAGGTACCTGCACCTCTTCCTCATGTACACCAGCGACAGTTACTTACGATATCCCGCTACACGCTATTTCGCTGTCCACAAGCTGGGGGAAACAACGTCACTGGATTTCGTAACTCGCACGGCACTTCGTCACCACACTTCTGTCGCTCAGGAAAGACGCTCGCACTAGCTCGTAAAACACACACCCACAGAAAACTCGGTCCCCTCACTGTTGAAGCCGCTTATATAGCAGGCTGGTGACTCAATGAATTCTAGAATCGTCCAGGACACACTGCTTCTGGACATTTCCTTCACTGGCGGGGTCACGAATATTCTGGACCATCCCTTTCACTTCGCAGTCCGTTGCGTAACGCGCACGTAATACACTGAGGCAGAGCACACACAGCCCGGGGGAGCTGTGACTCATGCGGCGAGCGACAAAACAAACTCACAGCCGTAACAATATTTACACCTTATATAAATTGCATTACTGTATTTCAATGGCAAAAATTTAAACCAAACTTCCAGAAATATGTGTTAAATAATGTTATCATAACATAAGGATTCATGCACACAGTCCTGAATTTGATTATTGCTATCCTATGTCTGGTGGAACTGTCAAAGAGAAGAAAAAGTTCGATAAAATTATTTATGTCATTGACTTGACTACCACAAGAAAATGTTATAATATTTTCTGCAATGGTGTGGTTGTTAAATGAAACTGTCTGGGGGCAGGCGAGTACAAGCAGGTACCGAGGGCCTACAATATGAGAAAGGTACCGGTACAGTACACTCGGGCAGTGGAGTGGTGGGGGTAGTCTATGTATTGTATGTGAACAACTATCCGTGATCTACACCCATACGCTAGCTCTGCAATGGACCTAAGGTAGATGAGGAATTGAAATATTCACCCAGGTAATAGAAATGAGAGAGTAATTTGATTACAAGAGGAACGGATCATAGTTGATGGAAAAGAAATTACAATGGAGGCAGTTCAGAACGTTGTTTGTAGACAAGAAACATTTCAACACCTGAGTATCATGTATCGAGTGGCAATCATCAAATTGTCTTGTGTGCATTTATTATTGTGGTGTGGTCCAAGAATACACAGATGCTATCCATCCAGACAATTCTGGTTCCATTCTCAGCTAGGCCATCTCTATCGATTTAATTTTATTGCTCCCAACAAGTCTAATGCGATTATTATAAATGAACCTCCAATAATGTGACCCACAGCTGTTGTTCCTTTACTTTATGCCAATTTGCAAATCAGTTTTCAATGTCTCAGGAAATTTGTTTCCCCTAAGCCTCATCATCGGCTTTAACTCGAATTAGAGTATAAATCTTCTTCCTTCAGTCCAGTTTGTGGATGTGTTTACGGTGACTAAAGAGTCCAATCCTGGCATGGAACAAGCGTCCACACAAGTCACATAGTATTGCTGGAGGAGGACGTGGTTGGGCTGCTCGAAGTTTCCTAGCTTGACGCTTGGCCTCTTCATGTGTGCGTCGATCCCTTTCAAACGTCTTTACAGTATCCGAGATGGTACGGCGCCAAGTTGAGCGGTCTTCAGAGAGCGTGTCCCAGGTTTGTGAATCAAGACTTGTCAATTTCAGGGTCTGCTTAAATTGGTCCTTGTAGCGCCTCTTAGGACCACTATGAGGTCTGGTGCCAATAGCATATCTCACCATATAGCATTTGACGAGGTAATCTCACATCATCCATCCGATGGACATGACCAATCCATCTAATTGGTGACCTATTATGGATGATTCTATGCTGTTGATTTGAGCCTTTTCCAGAACAGCAATATTGGTAATCCTCAGGATTGAACGAAGTTTTTGTAGGTGGAAACTCTCAAGCTTCCTAAGATCAAGTCGGTAAAGGGTCCACGTTTCACAGCCATGCAACAATGTAGAAATGACTACTGCTTTGTACACCATAATCTTTGTACTCATGCCAGATCTTTATTCATGAAGACCCGGTGCGCTAATCGTCCATATGCTGCATGGGCTGCGCCAATTCTCTTATCCACATCCTGCTCACAGGTACAGCTCACAGAAATGGTACTGCCCAGGTATGAGAAAGAAGTTCCAATGGCAAATTTGAGATGGAGATATTGAACTAAGGAAGAGGTGTGCCTGGTGAAGGTTGTGCCAAAACTTAAGTCTTATTGACATTTATGGTAAGACCAAAGCGATCACATGCACTTTTGTAACAATTAACTGACACTTGCAGCTCTTCTGGTGTGAGAGTTGGCGACTCAGCATCATCTGCATACAACATGTTAGTAACCTTAATAACATGAGTTTTCCTCAAGGAGTGGAGACGAGTTAGGTTGAAAAGCCCTCCATCAAAACGATACTTGACCTCCACACCTGGGATGTTTGTGGGTGAATCATAAAGCATTGCAGCCAAGTACAACGCGCAAAGCGTTGGAGCCAGTACACATCCTTGTTTCAGTCCATGGGTAATAGGAAATTCATCGGACATCTTATTCTGATGGCAAACCTGACCTGTCATGCCATCATGGAGAGCCTTGATTAGATCTACAAAACGCTGAGGGCGACCAAACCGCTTCAGCACCGCCCACATGGCTGGTCTTGGAACCGAATCAAATGCCTTTTCCAAGTCATAAAAGACTAAGAAGAGTGGATTCTTCTGTTCTCTACATTTTTCTTGTAGCTGTCTCGCACAGAAAATCAAGTCAATTGTGCTTCTGGAAGCTCTAAATCCACATTGTGACTCTGGGAGGATCTTCTCAGAGATAACCTTGAGGCGGTTAAGTAGAATTCTAGCCAGAATCTTCCCCACAATTGATAGCACGGTAGTTGCCACAAACACTGCGATCACCCTTTTTAAAGATAGTGACGATAGTGGCATTCTTTAGGTCTCCAGGTACCTTTCTTGATTCCCATATTCTGAGGATAAGGGTGAAAATCCTCGTTTTGAGGTAATGACCTCCGGCTTGAATTAGTTCCAGAGGGATGTTATCTGGGCCAGGTGCTTTTCTGGGTTTCAATTGGGTGAGAGCTGCACTGAATTCATGATAAGTAGGAGGTACTGCCAACCACAGTTGTTCAGATTGTTGCGGCACATCACAAAGGAAGTCTTCAGCAGCTGCTGATGGACGATTTAGGAGATTGGAGAAGTGCTCCTTCCAGCGTTCCAAGTTTTCTTGACTATCAGTAAAGGTAGTAGAATTATCAGCGCTTTTCAGTGTACCTGATGATGAGCGAGATGGTCCATATATTTCCTCGAGTACTGCATAGAAGTTCCTCAAGTCTCGAGCATCTGATAGTCGCTGCAGTTCCTGAGCCTTCTGTTGCCACAAAGTATTTTAATCTGCCTTATCTGCGTCTGGCATTTACCCTTGCGTTCCAGTAGTTTATCTCTCTTTGTGTTGGAAGTTGGGTCTTGAAGATGGGCAAGATAGGCATTCCTTTTGCATTGATGAGACAGAATTTCCTCATTGTTGTCATCAAACCAGTCTTGTCTTTTCCGCGCTGACTGTGTGATAATCTTCAGTAGTGTGGCCCATTCTTGCCGACTGTCATTTGTTACTGGGTTTTCTGATAACTGGGTGACGATCCTGTTTCCAAAATATTTATACATGGATTCATCCTGAAGTTTGGATGTATTAAACTTCTTTCTTGGCAAATGTTTGATGTTCCTAGGTGGTTTAGGTCTGATGGATATCCTGAGCTTACATATAAGAAGTTTATGATCTGTCCAGCAATCGTCTATATTCCTTGCTGTTCTGGTAATAAGAGTGTCCTTCTTATCACATTGCCGGGTAATGATATAATCAAGAATGTGCCAATGTTTGGAACGAGGATGCATCCGCGTGGTTTGGAAGCGGTTAGGTAGCCGGAACTGCGTGTTGGTAACGAAAAGTTCGTGTTCTGCACAAAGACCAAGAAGCAACAGTCCATTGGGATTACATATTCCAAGTCCCTGTTTGCCCATCACATTATTCCATAGCCTGTGATCTTTCCCAACTCTGGCATTGAAGTCACCGAGAAGCAAGATTATCTGCAGATGGTACCTTGGAGATTATTTCACATAGCTGATTATAGAACTGAGCCTTTACTTCATCATCAGAATCTAAGGTAGGAGCATAGGCAGAGATGAGTATCATAAAGGAACCTCCTGAGAGTGGTATGCGGAGAGTCATGAGCCTTCGCTGATTGCAATGGGCGTAAGTTGGTGATAATTTACCAGTTTGGTCTTCACAGCGAAGCCCACGCCATGAATACGACATTCACCCTCCTCCTTTCCTTTCCAGAAGATGGTATATCCTGTTCCAGATTCAGTAATCTTGCCTTCAGAAGACAGCCTAGTTTCACTGAGAGCAGCAATGTCAACGTTGAGCCTTGATAACTCATGGGTTACGAGAGCTGACCTTCTCTCAGGTCTAACGTTAATGTCCAAATCAAGCAATGTTCTGATGTTCCATGATCCAATAATCAATTTGTGATTCTTTATTGTTTTCGAGTTTCGACCGCATGAGGGGCGACCTGCTGAGTGCGGTTGCCCAGCCGGACCAAGATTGTGACTTCCGATGTTTAGCCCACCTTTCCTAGGGCCTTCCCCATGTGGGGTGGGCAGCGGTGATCCTAAATAGGCCTGCCCAAACACAGATGCAGGACCGAATTCCTGAGTAGTCACAGAGTCTCCGGAAGACAACCATCACACATCTGCTGCCAACGTGCAGGTCCGAACTAGGGGCTTCCAGTTACACCCATAACCTGCCCCCACCATCCATATCCCATCGCCGTTGGACTTTGAAAGGAAGTGACGTTCGGAAGAAGTGCCACTGGCGTGAATTTGTTTAGGGTGGATCTCAGCTTGCCAGGACGAGACCCACACACTATGATCTCTAGAGCCTTATCCTGCGGCTCACAAAGAATGAGACATGCAGGACCGAACACAGACTCTGCAACGAACTGCCGCATACTCAAGTACTACCGAGGTGCACCTTTACAGCCAGTCAGTCTGGCCTGACCTCTTCCGCCTCTATGACCGTTGGGAGCCATGAGAGTGATTGGCTCCTCCTCCGCTCATTTTGCCGTTGGGCCAAAATCTGCCCATCATAACTATGGATAATAGTTTGCCCTATTAAACGTGAGCAATAGGCTGCCCCTTCCGCCAACCACACTGTGCCAGAGTTCACCTCTTTCACTGCAGGTACCGTTGAGGACTTCACCGTAACCCTGGCAAGGGACCCTAACAAGGTACTACCAGCCGGGCCAGATGGACCAGGGTTTTTTAAAGAGGTGTTACTCCTCTATCACTCCCTACTTGCTCATAATATCATACTACTATAGCTGCTGCTCCATACTGTAACACTGTATTATACATACTGTAGGTTATAACTATATTGAACTGAGAATATTTTCATCTTTTCATGACACAGCTGGTGACATATCTTATAATAACCTACAGAAGCCATCAAAAGCTGCACGTTAATTTACCACTACAGGTTTTGGGGGGCAATTTGCAATAAAATAAGATAGTGAAGAGTTGTAGCCATGTTGGGACTCATACCGGTAATAAATAATTGTGTTTATAGTTTTGTTGTTTTAAGGGGTGGATCAGAGGGTCCATCTGCCCCTAATTAATTGTGTCCCGCGGCATAACCATGCTCTTTGGCACCAAGACCGCGAGGGCAGCTGTAGCAAGTTCGTATCCCGGCGCTGACAGCGGCTGGACTGGGTGTGGTTTTCCCACACACCTTCCAAGCAAATGTCGGGATAGTACCTAACTTCAGGTTCCGGAGCACCTACCTCATCCCTGTCCTTGATACATACACTACTACAGTCATCACAGAAGTCAAAGTTATCAGGCATGCTAAACACACACCCAACTAGGCTACATGGGACTGATAACCCAAGCTCCTAACATAA
The DNA here is from genome assembly GCA_946902985.2 of Meconema thalassinum. Lineage (NCBI taxonomy): Eukaryota > Metazoa > Arthropoda > Insecta > Orthoptera > Tettigoniidae > Meconema > Meconema thalassinum. The sequence goes on along the minus strand of OX336389.2, from coordinate 77,873,028 downwards.
ATTAATAATAATTAATTGTAATCTGGTCTCTGGAGTAAAGTTGGTAGTGTAATTACCTAATTTGTGTTATAGGCCCATGCAAAAATTCTCTTAAAAGAGATTTCAGTTCATATTGAGAGTTAAAAAAAAGAAGTAAGGTTTAGGTAGACATTTATTAAATTTAACTGCATGAGTTATACCGTAATGCATCACACAATATTACACAAATAAGAAATGGTACGTACCTTACCTGTCAGATGGGAATTCCAGGTTAGGTTCTATCATCTGTAGAACATTCAACACGGAAGGTTTTGACAACCGAAATCTCTTAATAAATTCAGTGTCGTCACATTCATTGAAGTAATTCCTTCGTTCTTTATAAGTTCGTGGTCAACGAAAATCTAGCACGTCTTCCAAAACGTCGCCATCGTTCAGAATGAAGTTAAATGCACGCTCCATCTTGGATTTGATGCTACGTAAATTGACCGTTAAGTCGTTAATTCCATGTTGACAGACCAATTAGATTTGACGGCTTGTTAGGCAAGCTAATGGATTGTTAAAGTTTGGTGAACCACGACTTTTCGGTAATCGTCCGTCAACAGCTTTAATTGGTTTGTTAACATTTTAACGAACCATGGTGAACCCGGCCCTAAGACTTTTAACTGTTTTTCCAACAACGGGCAAGGAGTTACCGATTCAGATTTGCTGCGACATAAAAAACGAAGAATGTATGACTGAAGGTTGTAAAAAATGCCCCCCCCCCCCCTCCCCAAAAAAAAAAGAACTGTTGAAGGCTTATGTTTAAATGAATGTGACCTGACAAAGGAAATTTCAAGGAAGCAGTGGGGAGAAGTAAATAAACGTCCGATGTTAACCACTGTGAATGGTACGGTTGAAGAGGCAATAACAATGCTCCAAAATATGTTGCTTAAATTCAAGACTCACTGTTTTGTGATAAATTTCCAAAGTAAATATTTTGCAGAAAAGAAGAACCATTTGAGCAAGGGGGAAGCCCTGCTTCAAGTAGACTTAGCTGAAAACTATACCTGCGTCGCTCAACACGAGATACAGAGCGCTCATTGGAGCAATACCCTTGTAACAATATTTACCTGTGTAGCTTGGGTACCTGATGGTAAGCAGTCTATGCTATAGTCAGCGACGATTTAACTCGTAACAAATTTTCAGTGTGGTGGTTTTTTTTTTTTATTATTATTATTATTATTATTATTATTATTATTATTATTATTATCAGTGATCTCAAGAGTGAGCATGAAGTAGAAGTAACAGTTTTTTCCGATGGGTGTGCTGGTCAATTTAAAAGCTGGTATACTCTGTCTAACTTAACATTTTTTATGAAGACTACGGAGTTACTGGAAAATGGGCATTCTTCGCCACTTCACATGGGAAGGGTGCAGTTGATGGAGTGGGCGGAACAGTAAAGAGGTTCGTCTGGGAAAAAGTCATAACCAGACAGGTAAATGTGTCCTCAGCGGAAGAATTCTATAACTGCTGCAAAGATGTTTGTAAATCTGATAAAATAAAGATGTTCATTGATAGCCAAGAAATGAATGAGTCTAAGGAGCTGCTGCTAGAATCTCGATGGTCATCGGTGCAGGCAATACTGGAAATTCAGTCAAAGCATTACTTTCGGGCTGCTTCTTGTTATGCTGGAAGCATTGTAGCTGGACGAACTGTCAATTCAGAATTAAGGTTCTCTGAACTGTGGAAGGACAATGAAGAGGCAGAGTCAAACCAGTCCGACAGCGAACTTAATGAATTTGACACCTCTCCTCAGTCAAGTAGTATGGCTCAGCGGGAGCGGGTTAGGTACTCAGAAGTATATTCAGATTCTGAGAACGAGGATCAGTACCCCTTGGCTAAACCTGTGCCTAAGAATGAGCTGAAGGCAGGCCCATTTATTTTAACGAACTTGTCTGTGAAAAAGGGAAGAACGCAGAAATACGTGAGAATCACTCAAACCTGTGTCGACGAAGATGACAATGTCGAGGTTATATGGGTCATTCTCCAAAAGAGGGCAGATTTCGAATACGAGTATTTTAAGTTTTAAAATATGTCTTTTTCAGCTTATTTTTTCCTGTGTTATATTTCATTACGTAGAGTACTACTAAGGTACTCGTCCTAATTACTGGCCAGCCCTAGTTTTTAAATAACCACTTTTAAAAACCTCGTGTTCACGGAGGTGAGGAAATCGTCATGAAGAGGAGGATCTGTGAGAAAGGGGACTAATTTTAGTGCAATAAATGTTTTCATATATCATAGGACAGAGGAAAGAATAATATTTATTACCATATTATGACAAAACCTTTTCTCCTTAAAACCAAAATTATCAAAACATATTTAAATATTGTCTTCAATTATGTAAACAAAATAAGTATGGCAAGGTTCAAACCTGGTAAAACTGGGACAAATCAATTGCTAAAAAGTAAACTAATGCCCGTCAGTAAACAGTTTTCCAAACCAACAATTCATAAGAAGCACTGGAGATGATTAAATTAAATTTTCGTAGTTGCTCAAGTCATTACTGAACATTTACTGGCCTCGATTGTTCAGCAGTGGCTGGTCAAGTATACCAACTACATCTGATTCATCTGCAGTAGATATGTCATCAATATTTGGGAAGACAAATTTATCAGATGATCTTCTCATGTATTTCACTGTATATTCTTGACAACCATCATCAGAGGGTACCAATGCAATGTAATGTTTAATGTTTTTCTTGCCAGCTAGTTTTATAACTGCATAGTAGTGTAACGTGTTTTTCGAGGGGATTTTACGCAACTGGCATAAGTCAGTAGGAAGCCATTCTATATTTATTTACGCGGCAAATTGTTCAGCCAAGGGAAGTTTTCATGTAACATTATTATTAACTTATTATTATTATTATTATTATTATTATTATTATTATTATTAAGGTATTTCTTTGGAGCATTTTTTATAAAATTATAAGTAATCAGATAGGTTTTCTATGTTATAGAAAACACTATCAAGCAAATTATTACGAACAACATTATCGTAAGAAAATTATATGATTACGGAATTTTACGGAGTTTTGTCAGTTAGGGTATTATGAGAGAGATGACTCACTGGGAATTCGGCTACAGGCTTAATCTTGTCGAGTAGCATGACGCAAGCTGGGTTGCTGCTTCAAGAAAAGGCGAAATGGCCTGGACCGGTAATCGACATCATCGCCGCGCCGAGTGTAATGACCCGGAGGAGGGGAAGATCGCGTGGTGGGTCAGCCAATCAGAGGAGACCGGGCGACTGGAAGACGGCTCCGTAGAGGGGATGCGACGAGTGCATATATGGTTTGCGCGCCGTGGAGGCAAGGCGACTATCTTTGTAAAACTTAACCAGTGTGGTTGTACGTGTGGTTGGTTCCGATGTTCGGACCATAAGTTATCATATCTACAAGTATCTCATCAACTAACGAAGAAGATGACGACCAGGAGGCTGTGGGAAGCTCTCTACAACATCCAGTACGAGGGAAATGCTACGGCAATTTCCAGTGGTAAGCGCGAATGACTCAGAACTACGCAATCTCTCGTCTCTTTGTTTAATATTCAGTATTTCAGTAACTTCATAGCTTGGGAATAAGAGTAAAATCAGTAATTTATCCGACTCCGTTTTCGCGTAATTTTCTAGCGGTAATATTCAAATCGCAACGCTCCAATTTAAATTCAAACTTATTATTATTATTATTAATTTTGCAATACTCGTTTTATATAATAAATTCATTTCTTTTAACCATGCAATCTTTGCTTTCAGTAGGTAGCATTAGATATAGACCAATTCCTTCTCCTGATACAATTGTTTGTTGGGTTAATGATCAAATCATACCACGATCTGAGTGAAAAGATTCTTGAAGGTGTTCTACCAGAGCTAGGTGTTGTTAGATATAAATTTAGATTTCAACATAGCGTTGAGGTCTTGGCGCCCATTAAAACAACATATCTTAGTCAGAGTAAATATTTCAAAGTGCAAGACAGAGCTAGTAAGAAACCATTACATTTGTCACGCAACAGTGAGGGCAATAGAAACCGTTACACTTGTCATCCCAACGTGGAGAAAACGTTACAGTAGTTGGTCTGAATCAGTCTTGGTTTTGCTTCGTCTTCACTGTCAAACAAAGGGGTACAATCTCTAGATTCAAGATGGATTTGACCAATTCCATAACGAGGACATAAAGCTGCCTAGACTGTCTTGCTGGAGATTCAAGTGTCTCGCCTGAAGAGTGTTACATTTTGACATGGTCAAGTTATGTGATGGATTCTCATAGTACCCTTGAAGGCAGGGATTTCTTCAGGTAGAAGCTTGTCAAGTAAAAATAAATAAATACTGTCATTAACTGGAATCACCTCAATTCCGAGGCAACTCTTTTGAAGTGCCACAATGAACCTCTCATAATTTGGGATATCTTCTCCTCTTGCAACAACTGCATCTGCAGTTCTTTTGAGGCAGCCACCTACACCATCAGGAGCCCCCTTGCCATGCCCACTCTCACTGTAGTGCCAGCTGATAGTTTCTGTGTCTTGGCAAGAAGTCTTCCAATAAAGTAAAACATTTTCCTGTTTCTATACTGAGTTGTTGGGCCATCGCACAAAAAGTGTACATTCTTCAAATTGGGGGATCATCAATTTTACCTTCCTAGCTATTGGATCTAAATGTGCACAAATAGCAGAAGGATCATATCGGAGACTACGAGACACTGTACAATAGCACTTTGACTTTGTAAGCGTCACCTGTGGACACTTAAACTACAACTGTATGTAATGAAATCTGAGGTTTGGATCCACCTAAGTGAGCCGACTGGATTTCTTTCCCTATTTACAAACATAATTTTCCGAAAAATCTATGTGTATGAGCACATCTTCGCATGTCAAGTTTTCTTTTATAGCAGCCACTGCAGCTTGTTGGTGCTTCATGTTACAAACATGTGTCAAAAATTTATCAAGGTGTTTCGTTAAGTTTGCAAAAGCTTGTACCTTCGTTAATGTAACTTCCTCTTTCACAGTCCTCTGACATAACTTTTGTTTTTCTTTTAAGTTATTATCACATTAACTCTTTTTGTCACCCATCGGTGATAAGTTCATTTTCTTCAAATGTCTCGCTGATGGTAATGGTTTTATCTCTGCAAGAATTGCAAATCCTCATCAAACACTCTTCTTTCAAATATTCACTTTCACAGCATAAGGCTTTGCACAACTCATGGGAGGAATGCTCTTTAATTACTTTATTGCGGTACAATTTTGTAGTGATGAGAATCATATTTTCCATGAACTGAGTACAAACAAGTATTTCTATCCGTAACTCTTGGTGGCACTATCCAAAATGGACGTAGTTTGCAAAAGGATGCATAAGTTAATATGATGATTTTCACAAATAAATTTTTTCTGAAGGTTCAGTAGAGAGACTTTAAGTAGTCTTTTTTGCTTTTTAGATTTCTTGAAGGTGATTGTGTCATTTTTGCCTGGCCACACTCTGCTATGTTCATCCTTCTCTAAAAATGCTGCAATATACTTGCTTGCTACTTTCAAACCAGTATGTACTCTTATTTTATTTACACTTCCCCTGATACCACCTCGAAGCATTTTGTGTGATAACATGTTACCAATCTGAGAGAGGTACTTTTATTTCTTAACTATCTTGCCAGCTATACTAGACACGTGCCTAGATTTAGCTTGATTTTTTAAATTCTCTTTTAACTGTTTTACTATAACTTCATCAAAGAGCAATTTCTTTTTCACCTCAGGTGAGACAAGCTGATCTCTTGTGAGTTTTGTCACATTTTTCTAGGTGTATTTCTCCTGGCTTCTTGCAATCTGTATGCTTTTTTTCTGTACATCTGAACTCTTTTCTCACATTTTTAAAATTTAATTTCCAATGTCTTAATTTTTTTTTTAGTCTAGTTCTGTTTCTTCGTCGTTTGTTTTTCCCAAGTGCTAGTCTGTTGTTGTTTCCAACTTCTTTGCTTCCGCTTGGACCAGGTTGGGGACTAGGTGGGGATGTACTTTCCTCTAGCATTCTATTAACTTTCTCATTCCTTTTCTTGGTTTTGTTTCGTAATACCTCCTACTTCTTCCTCGCCAGTCCTTTCTAATCTTCCTCTGCTTGCATTGACTCATGTCCCTTATAAGTTTTATTTTTCTAGCTTCTTTCCTTGCATGGTAACGCTCCCTTTCTTTTCGTTTAGCTTCCTCGTATCTAATTGGATCATTCTTTATTGCTTCTCTTGATTTTCGCATGGATTCCTTTTTCTTTTTAAGGGGCCGATAACCTAGATGTTAGGCCCCTTAAAACAACAATTATCATCATCATCATCATTTTTCTTTTTATTTGCAGATTGTGAAGATATTGTCTTCCTTGGAACATACTCTTTCTTCTTCTTGGCCATTATATGACTAAAAATAAAGCCTAATTTTAGGGAAAACATTGTATAGTTCAATTACTTAGATATCTAATTAGATTGTGTACTGTACTAAGGATTATAATATTAGGCCTATAAAGTAAACTGCATCACACTCCGTTACTTGCTCTCACCTCCGTGAACAGCACTAAAGGATAACAGTAACGAGAGGTGAGTTTTTTTCCTTGCTTGTTGAACAACTCCAAAAGTAAGATATTCTAACCTCAAATGTTTTAGAGTTAGACACTGTATAACTTAAGGTTATAATGTATAACATGATTAAATCATAACTCATTAACCCTTACCTTTAGTAGCAGGTTACGGAGGTGAGGAAATCCAATAACCAAATCTGCACAAGCACCTTCATACACACAAAACAGTAGGCTACACAAAAAAAGCATGTGCACAACTTTACTTCAGGTAGCTGACAAAATGGCTTCCTGAAGTTGAGTCCAGTGAAGCTAGGAAGTTTACAGTGCTATCTGTGGGCGAATTATTGAATTTTATTTTATTTCACGGAGGTGAGACTTTATTTTGGGGGCAGGCATATTTATAGCAAGAAAGTTGCATTTATAATATAATATTGTTCCTCAAGTGTTTATAAATAGTTTTTGAGCTGCTTTTACTTATAACACAAAAATGGTCTGGAAACTATGATGCATTGAATTATGCCGGGTTCAAAATGCCGAGTCAGGGGTGGGGACATGACACGGAGGTGAGATCTCACATACTGTGGTCTAAAATATAAAAAAATAAAACCATTATTGAAAAAATAGATTATGGGACCAAATACATGATATTTCAAACTAATTTACTATGATAATTCAAAATTCATAAAAACATGCTTTACCTCAGAAAATCAACGGGGACACAAATTTGTCCTTTGGAGAAGGACCCATATATATGAATACTGTTTGTGGAACAAAAGATGAACAATTAATCAAGATAGAACACTCAAAATCATATATTGTTCCATTTGCAGAAGTATGTGGAGTATTAAAGTCTCCAGAAATAAGAGACAGGAAACAATACTTCATAAGTTTGAAAAGCCAATCGAGTTGTAATTTGAATTAACAGACTCTTTACATTTGAAATATTATTCTTAATTGGCACGCAAGAGACATTTAGTTAAGCTCAAATACTTCAAAGTATTGTTAAATTTACTTTGACGATTAAAAATAATAATTATTGTACCTTTTTCATGCGTTTTTTATACATTATCCTAGGTGTCCCGGCCGTAACATGTACCTTGTGTTTGTTTATTTTCCCTTATTATGAAGATGCCAAAGTTCAAACCTACAGTATTACTTTGTAGATAGAGGTCAAAATGTATCATTCACATATTCTTTAAAATTTTATTTTATTATGTTTCACAGAAAATTTTACATGAAGTTCATCCTATGTCTCTTTTTCGTCCCATCCGTAACGGGCTTTTAAAAGTTCTTGACAGATTTAAAAAAATGATGTGGCATACAAGGTACAATCAGTATTTAGTAGACACTACCTGCCAGCATACAAGCACAATTTGAGTTCAAAATATATTCCATTCATTCATTCGTTTATTTGCAATTGGGGGTGTGTCCCCCGGTGGCAAATTAGATATACATAACAAATAAATAATTGTACATAACAATTCACTAACAATTAAACTGGAGTATTTACACAAATAGTCAGACTTTTCTTAAACACACCTATATGTTTGGGAAAAGGCTCTAAGACTGCGGCAGGTAGGGAGTTCCAATTATCAATGGCACGGTTTACGAAATAATATTTACCATAATTTGTTCGCTGTGGTCGGCCCTTAACTTTAAAAGGGTGATCGCTCCTACCCATGTAAGTAGGCTTTTCCATACGTTTGCTAAGCTCACCCCATGCTGGTTGGTTTGTATACGCGTTGTACATAGCGCAGAGTCTAGATTTCATCCTCCTAGCCTCAAGTGATTCCCGCCCAAGTTTCTTTAACATACGGCTCACAATGCTCCTGGGATTAAAGTCACTGAGCACAAATCTAGCGGCCTTTCTTTGTACCATTTCCAACTCATTTATGAGCCCTACTTGATATGGATCCCAAACCGCCGAGGCGTATTCCAGAATAGGTCTTACAAGTGACAAATATCCTAATTCTTTAGCAGAGGTACTACTTCCTTTTAATACCCTCATTACAAAGTGCAGGGATTTGTAAGCTTTAGAAACTACACATCCTATATGACTACTCCATTTCATATCATTTCTTACGTGAACGCCCAAATATTTGCAAGAATCTTCTTCTATAAGTATTTCCGAGCCAATGTTATATTGAAAATCTTGCCTTCGCACTTTCCCTATTTTTATTAGACTACATTTTCTTGTGTTTATTTTCATTTTATTTTCAATCGCCCACTTATAGACCAGGTTCAGGTCATCTTGAAGTACTGCATTGTCTTGTGAGTCATGTATCTTTCGATATATTACACAATCATCCGCAAACAATCGACAGTCACTGCGAATCCCATTTGGTAAGTCATTTATAAACGCCAAAAATAAAAAAGTTCTGATTACGCTGCCCTGAGGGATACCCGACGTTACGGTAATTTCATCCGAGAATCGGCCTTCAACTTTCACTTTCTGGAAACCACCCGTCAAAAATTCTTGGATCCATAAAATTACTCTTCTATCAATCTTCGTCGAAGCTAATTTATGGAGTAGCATGTCATGCGGCACGACATCAAATGCCTTCGCAAAATCTATAACTACGGCGTCGACTGAAACTCCATCGTCTAACGATTCGCTAATATCTTGAAAAAGTGATAGCATCTGACTTTCGCGTTGAGTAACCTTTCCGAAATCCATGTTGCCTATCATTAAACCATGATAATGTTTCCCACTGTTCCCTCAAGTAGTCGCAAATGAGATGCTCCATCTGTTTACAAAAGATGGACGTAAGGCTAACTGGCCTGTAGTTGCCCAATTCAAGTCTGCTCCCTCCCTTAAATATTGGGACTACCGTAGCTCTTTTCCAGTCATCCGGGATTTGCGCATTGTTTATGGACACATTAAACATCACCTCTAAGTATCGTGCCACGGGCCTACCTCCTAGTTTAAGTACTTCACTAACAATATTATCAGGACCCTTCGATATATTGTAACGTAATTTTTGTATTAGCTTTACAATTGCTGACTGGTTTATTTGGAGAAGGGGAGCCCCTGATTCACCGTTAAGGTCCAACACACAGCTATTGGATTTATTGAACACACTACCAAAGACATTTAATTCATTAGCAATGGCTTGCTTCTCAGTAATTAATTTACCGTCACCGGACATTATCATCGACAAATTATTTGAATTTCCCTTTCTTCTCCTAACATAACTGTAAATATTTTTCCATCCATCGCCTCCCGAACCAAGTAAACCTTGCATATAATTGTCATGAGCAGCCCTCTTTTTTAAGACGAGCTCTCTTGATAAGGACTTAAATTTCAACATATACTTGTCACTACCATGTCTTTTATTGTATAATTTCCTAATTTTCCGTTTAAGACTCCTGATTTCCCGTGTGTAATACTCAGGATCTGGGTTTTGTTTCAGTAATTTAAATGGAACAAATTTATCAATAGCGCTATTTAAAATTTTCAAAAAGTTAGTCCACAGGATATTAATGTGATTTCCTTCCGATGCCCATCCTACAAATAGCTCATTCAAATACCCCTGAAATTTGCCCTGATCCACCCTGCGATACTGGAATATGATCTTATTTGCTACATCAGAGTCTAATTTTGTAATGTCACCGTATCTAATATTTAATTCAACCCCAGAATGGTCACTAATTCCTGGTACTTTCAGACAGTTAATATACAGCTCTACAGGCCTTACGAGATAAACATATAAGGTATTATTGCCTCTAGTTGGGAAGTCAACTACTTGGGAAAATCCCCCCTCCCTTAAGAATTTGTTTGCAGCGCTCTGAGCTTGACCACAGCTAGTTGACTCACCAGACCAGTCTACTTTGGGGAGGTTTAAATCTCCGGCAATTATTATGCTCTTTTTCTTAGCATTACCCGTACAAGTTTTATCATACAGTGTGTCGAGAAGCGAAAAGTTATCTTTCGGTGCTCTATACGCCCCTATCACCTGAAGAGTGAATTTATTCCCTTTATCCGAAATTTGTACACATAACATTTCATCATCCGAATCAGCCCACTTTAAGAAACAAGCTATATTTTTGCGCACACAAATAAATATCCCACCACCTCGCTTCCCCCGATCCCTTCTGTACATTTCGTAGGTTCCTTGAATTATTTCATTACTATTTATATCCTCATATAACCAAGATTCAGTAGCAATGACAATGTCCGCAGAATACGTCTCTACAAGATTCCAAAATTCAATTAATTTATTTCCTAAACTATGACAATTAACCTGCAGTAATCTTAGAGTCTTACCTCCGCAGCAAATATCCCGAAGTAGCTCCTTCTGTTCCCGTTGGCTGGCAACCTCTGGACCTGCTCCTCCTCACAATGGCCGGCACGAACCGATGACCCTGTCATGTAGGCTCCCTAGGTTAAAAGCGCCCCGTCGATTTAAATGCAGCCCGTCTCGGGCGAAGTCACGGCCACCAATCCAGCAGTCAGCATCTACGTACACTAATCCCAGTTGTGCACAAACCCAGTCCATGCGGTCATTTACAGTCTTAACTCGCCTTAATGGAACATCTCCCCGCCGAACAATGCCACTCATTATAATTTTTGCATTTCCAAACTTGCGTTTAGCTTTTCTGCCTAGTTCGTAGAGCTCCCCCATGATGTAATCAGCTGTAGCCCTCTTCTTCAAATCGTTCGTCCCCAACATGGAGCAACAACACTTTAACTTTGTCACAGTCCTCTACATTTGCTTCTTCCACTTGTTGGGCAAGGTGGTCAATTTTAATCCCCGGATAACACCGCACTTTCGCAGCTGATTTCCTCGAGATATTCGCACTCCATCGTATCATAGAATCACCCATTATGATGACGTCATCCTCAGTTTGCTCCTGCACGCCCTCTTCCACACTGATCCCAGTAGAAAGCCGTTCAGTCACATCCTTCACCGTTTCCTCTGATTCACGAAGCTTTGTTCTAAGTTCCTGTATTATTTGATCCCTTGCTTTGATTTGCACCCTCAAACAGTCCGGCGTATCACATACTTTACAAGTTAATCCTTCAGGATGTCCCGTCCGTAACAATGGAATGGCTGTACTACAACTATTCATTATGCATTGTCCAACATCACATGTGGAGATTGTGTTCTAGCCCAGTTGTTATATAATGGTCTCTTTGCAGTCTATCCCATACGGTCTTCATTGATGTACACATATTCAAAGAAAATTCTAGGAGGGTGATGAACTGTTTAAGATCGGAAAACTGAACCTGGTAGATCTGGCAGGCAGTGAGAATATCGGACGGTCCGGGGCCACAGAGAAAAGAGCCCGCGAGGCAGGAAACAATCAATCACTGGTGACGCTGGGTCGAGTAATAACTTCACTAGTCGAGAAGGCTTCTCATGTCCCTTACAGAGAGTCTTAAGCTCACCAGTCTGTTACAAGATTCTCTCGGTGGCCACACCAAGAGTCCATCATCGCAACCGTCTCGCCGCAAGCCTGCAATCTTGAGGAGACACTCAGCACACTGGACTATGCACGTCGAGCGAAAAACATCCAGAATAAACCTGAAGGCAATAAAAATTTGTCTAAGAAGGCATTGTTAAAGGTAACAAAAATTTCTGCATTAAGTACAATGCCTATAAGGAGAGACTATGACAGTGAAGCCCATTGTTCCTAGAAGTATTGTTTTTCCCAGATTCATTGTCCAAATTTTGCTGTCCCGAGAATCTTCCTATTCAATCTGGATTTAAAAAAACTTGTCTCAAGTTCCTTGCAATGTTGTTTTCCCACGTCTGTCATCCATATATCTTGATCCTAACAATCCTTCACTCCCTATCAAACATTTTTTAAGAACTAGTGTATTAAGAATTAATGCAATAGTAATTTGTGTCCAACGTGCAATATATTCGGAGCATCCTGTACTGAAGATAGGAGTTTCCTTCAAGGTTATCCTCTTCAAAGTTTGTCCAAAACGGTATACAAGTGAGTTTTTACTGTTTATTTAAATTAGGTACCCATGAACTGATATCTTATACCATATTACTCTCATATAAGACCCATTATTAGCCTATTTTCATTTGATGAAAAAGTAGACTTATTAGATCGCCGACCCCGACCGTGTCCTTCAAATTTTACTACGGCTCACCAATCCAATATGGCGGCTTTGTGATATATTTAACCAGCATTCAGAATCTCCGAAACTATTACCGATATCACCCTTAAATTTTGCACGATGATAAAGGGCACTACTACACGTTTTATCTACGCAACTTTCAAAAACCTGTAAAGGACAAAACTAACATGGCGGCCAAGCGAAGTTGAAACGCACTTAACTATCTGAGCGCAATGAAATATGGTACAGTATACGATTATACATATTGTAATGCACTGTCATCTAATTTAGTTCAATTGTTGTCATAACCACAAGATGACAACTGTGCGAAATTTTAAAATCTCGTTTTTACGTTGGGTTCTAATCGTGCGATTGAAGTTTGAATACTACACGTACACAATCTTCATGTAATTACACAACTCTTAAGACCTACATATATAAAAATCCAACATGGCGACCACCCGTAATATTAGACGGTTGTCAATATATATGAATCTATCACAGCAATCAAACTGAAATTTTGTGTGTTGATAGAGGCAATTAACATAAAAAGGATATATGAAAATTAGTCCAGTGAATAGAGCAAAAAATGGGGGGTTACCTTACAAACCGTCCGGTAGTTCTAAATTTTTTATATGTTATCTAGGATGGTTAGTAGGTGTTTAAAATGAAAAATGCACAATTTCTCCCCCTCCGCGCCCGCCGCCATATTAGAAAAATCGCCAATAATCGGCCTTTTCTTGAGATTCTCGCCTCTATCTCCGTTTCGGTGCATTTTAGCGAAAAAAGAGTTCTAGTCAATGTTGTAGACATTTAAATTTCTTATAATTTACGTTTGATATTTTGTTTCTAGGACTTATGGTTACGGAAATATTTACTTTGTTAAACAATAAAAAATCACATTTTTTGGATATTTTGTCAAAATTCTAACTTTGGAACGCTGAAATTCAGTTATGGCCTGGTGAGAGTGGTAAAACCAGGTACTTGGGATGATTTAGGGTATGTTAGTTTTAACCCGGTAACCCACTCACACTGTTTAACCGCATGTGTATAACGAAACAATCAGAAGAAGATCTGCAGAACTACGTATCGTATGAACTGGCACCATTCCCTATGTCTTTGTTTAATGAGGACGGTATGCGTAAAGGGACGAAATCATTATACACAGCTTTCTCGCCACATCCACAAGACTTCCAACTATCTCAACGTTCCATGGTCGTTATTGATGGAGGGTACCTTCTGCACAAAGTTGTATGGAACAGCAGCTTGACCTTTGGAGGAATTTGCCAGGGTTACGTCAAGTACGTTCTACGTCATTATGGCACCGATCTGATGGTGATTTTTGATGGCTACATTACAGATCCTTCTCATCAAGGGACCAAGACTGCAGAACGAGCAAGAAGGTGCAAGGCAAACTCGTCACCAGACGTGGTGTTTAACAAAGCAACTGTTAACATCACACCTCAGGATAAGTTCCTGGCCAATGAGGGGAACAAGGACCGATTTGTGAAGCTGCTCTCCAGTGAATTGCAAGCGTCAAACATATCTAGACCAATGCTGACAGGTTGATAGTTGCCACAGCTAAACACCTCTCCCCCACGTACGACGCCGTTATCATTGTCGGGGAAGACATTGACCTACTCGTACTGCTGACTGGCACAACACCTGCGGTAAGTAATGTTTACCTCAAAAAACCAGCGAGGGGAAAACATCCAGAGGCAATCTACTCCGCCTCCTCCTACAAGTACAACTCCAAAGGCTGTATCTTTCTCCTGCACGCAATATCGGGCTGTGACACCACTTCAAACATTTTTGGGTTTGGAAAGAATAAATTCTGCCAACTTTTTACGAAAGACCCATCACTGCTGGAGCAGGCTAAGAGGTTCGAGGACCCTGCTGCCAGTCCCCAAGAAATTTCAGCAGCAGGGGAGAAAATCTTGATATCCCTGTATGGTGGCAGTGGAGAACAGTCGTTGAACTCCCTTCGCTATAGCAAATTTAAGACTAGTGCCATTAAACTCAACCTGGCTAAACTACCTCCAACTACTGACGCAGCACATTTCCACTTTCTGAGGACATATCATCAGGTCATGCAGTAGATGGGGATTGACAAGGACCCTATCGAATTGGGCTGGTGTAGAAAAGCTGGAAGACTGGAGCCAATCAGGATGAGTAGAGACTCTGCTCCCCCAAACCTGCTTAACACCATCTCATGCAGATGCACAACTGGCTGTATGGGGGCGTGTGGCTGTAGAAAGGTGGGCCTAAGTTGTTCCGCCCTTTGCAAAGTATGTAGTAGAGAAGAATGTAATAACAGGGAGGAAGTCACCATCGACGACGAAGACGACGCCGATCTACTAACTTCAATATTTGAGGAGGACAATGAAGACTCCGACTTCATTCACTCACCCCCTACAAAACGAGCGAAGCTCCAGTAAATCAGTTACTTTTATGTTCTTAGTTTATTCACTACTGATTTTTGTAAGATTATTGCTGTATTTTGATCTTATTTTGTTTAAATAAATGAATCTTTAAAAATGTACTTGCTGTGTTGGTGGATTGTTTGGAATTGAACATCTCCTCTCACCAGTGGATATTTTAGTGAAATATAGTACCTGCCTCATTATAATTGCGCTGTTACATGTAAGATGCTCAAGTATGGTTGGTATTAACTAAAAATTCAAGCCATAGCTGGAAAATAGTTTGTGCATTTTCTTTAGATTAAATGTGGAGTCACAAAAGCGAAAAAAGCAATATAGGCCTACCCATTGTTTTAATTTTTATACTTACCCCCACTTCATATGGTTAGCTAAAGAATTACATGCATTTTTTAGGTAATTAAATTCTCTACAAATTATATTGTGATACTTGTTTTTCTAGAATAGGCCATAACTGAATTACAGCGTTCTATCTTCTTCTTCTTTTATTCATGGGGCCTCTCGTTTTCCAAGTTCCTGTTTAGCGTCGACCTCCAAGATCTTTTGCTACCATGTGTTTCCTTCATTCCCACCTGGATATCTCTGCTCCCTTCACAAAGCTGCAGATCAATCTTATTGGGTCCTCTAGGATTTTCTCTCTTTCTTCACCCGGCAGCCCCAGTGTGGAGATTCTAGTTCTTCCCAGCGCCTCACATTCAAAAAGTATGTGTTCAGCTGATTCTTCTGCTTCATTGCATTTCCTACATATATTGTCTCTTATTACTCCAATTCTATGTAGGTGTTTTTTAAGATGGCAGTGTCCTGTCAATAGTCCCACTACCCATCTTATATTTCCTCTGCTAAGTTGTAGAAGTTGTTTAGTGTGCTTCTTGTTTGGTCCTTTTATCAGTTCCTTTGCAAGTCTGCAACCTGGAGTCTTTTTCCAGTTTTCTATTTGCTTCTTTTGTACCCATTTACCTATTACATGTCGGGCTTGTCTGTAAGAGATCCCACATACAGGTTCTGGGCCTACAAAATGTATCTCTGCTCCTTTTCTGGCCAGTTCATCTGCCCTTTCATTACCTTCTATACCTGCATGCCCTGGTACCCATATTATTTTAACGGTGTTGTACTCTGAGAGCTTCAGGAGAACTGAGTGGCAGTACCATACTATTTTGGATGTTATCCGGACAGCCTCTAGTGCCTTAATGGCTGCTTGGCTGTCCGTAAAAATGAAAATGTTCTTATCTTTATATTTCATTTTCAGGTTTTCTTCAAGACACGTGGTGATAGCTAACACCTCCGCTTGAAAGACAGTAGTGTGTCTGCCCAGGCTCATTTGAATTGATCTCTCAGGTCTTTCCCCGTTGATCCCTCCTCCTGTACCACTTACAGTTTTTGAGCCATCAGTCCACCACACTATATCCTCTCTATCGGTCTTC
Organism: Meconema thalassinum; assembly: GCA_946902985.2. Taxonomy (NCBI): domain Eukaryota; kingdom Metazoa; phylum Arthropoda; class Insecta; order Orthoptera; family Tettigoniidae; genus Meconema; species Meconema thalassinum. The sequence continues at coordinate 77,856,538 of OX336389.2, read as the reverse complement.
CACTTGTTGATATCCCAGTCTTCCTTTTTTATTATTTGGGTCTCAAATGGTTTCTCAAAGTTATACTTTGGTATCATGTAATCAGAAGGCATGTGTAGTACTTCCCCTGTTATAACTCTGTTAATTTTACAGTGTCCTAGACTGGGCCTTTGTGCTTTCCAGCATTCTGTTTGTTCCAATCTATATGAACTCATTCTAGCCTGTCCCTCTATGAAGTTGCTTAGAGATGGGAGATCCAGTAATATATTCAAGGCTTCTGTCGGCGCAGTTTTCATAGCTCCAGTTATAGCAACACATGCCATTCTCTGCAGACTATTTAATCTGCTGCCGACATTTCCTTGTTTTGCTTTCTCCCACCAAATGATTGAAGCATAGGTTATCAGTGGTCTAATGATCATTGTGTATATCCACATTACCACCGACGGATTTAGACCCCATGTTGTCCCAACAGCTCTCTTACACGCATAGAGTAAGTTCTTGGCCCGGGTTATGTTCCTTTCTATATGTGGATTCCAGGTTAGCTTTTTATCTAGCACTACTCCAAGATATAGTACCTGTTCTTCCATATAGATTTCTTGCCCAAAGAGCTTCAGTGTTCTCTTTCCCTCTAATTTTTTCTTTCTTGTAAAAGGGACCAGAGTTATCTTATTCGGGTTAACGGAAAGTTGTTCTTCCCGACACCAGTTCTCTACAAGTTTAAGTGATCTCTGCATGAGGTCCTGTATGACACTCATCACCTTACCTCGTACTACAATCACTAGGTCATCTGCATATCCTTGTGTATACATACCCTGTTCATTGAGCCTGGCTATGATTTTGTCCACTACAAGGTTCCACAGCAGAGGAGATAACACTCCTTCCTGAGCACAGCCTCGAGTGGCCCTAACCGTTAGCGTCTCGTCAAACAGGGTTGCTTTTATCCTTCTTCCGTCCAGCATAGATTTAATCCATTTTACGACGGTTTTGCTGACCTTGCTCTCTTCTACTGCTTTGATCATAGAGTCATAGGTTGTATTACTGAAGGCCCCTTCTATGTCTAGAAATGCCGCCAGTGCTATTTCTTTATATTCTAGGCTTTCCTCTATTTTGCAAACCAATTGATGGAGTGCTGCTTCAGTGGATCTGCCTGGTCTATATGCAAAGTGATTTTCATGTATCATTGAGTTCAGTTGCACAGTTCTTCGGATGTATTTATCCATAATTTTCTCCATCGCTTTTAGCATGAAGGAATTTAAGCATAATGGTCTGTAGGCTTTGGCTTGAGCATAATTCGCCCTACCAGGCTTCGGTATAAATACCGCTTTAGCCTCAGACCATGATTTCGGCACGTACCCTAGGGCTAGACTAGCTCTGAATAGGTTTGTCAAGGCCTCAACAAGTATCTCCCGTCCTTCCTGAAGGCGTATCGGAAGTATCTCATCTGGCCCCGGAGCCTTTATGGGTTGAAACGTGTCGATTGCCCATCTCACTTGATTGGGTTTTACTAGTCTTTTGGCACAGTTCCAGTCTGCTCTTCGAGCTTTGGCCTCTGTTCCAATCTCTTCTTCCTCTGTCATCTCCTCAGCCTCAGGAAAATGACACGCCATCAACATCTCTAGCGTGTCCCTCCCTCCCTGAGTAAATGTTCCATCGGATCTTTCCAGTGTTCCTACTTGGTTTATGTGAGTTGCTTTGAGAACCTCCTGAAGCCTTGCTGCTTCAGTGTGCGTTTCCACTTTCTCACAGAACAGTCTCCAAGATTTTCTCTTTGCTCTCCGTATTTCTAGGTTATACTCAGTGAGTTTCCTATGATATATATTCCACATACCATTTCTAGATGATATTTTATACAAAGCCCTAACCTCTTTTTTCAATTTGGCTAGGTTGTTGTTCCACCACCTGACGTTTTTGGTGTTCTTCTTTTCTCTGAGAGGACAGTTGTCATGGTATGAGTCTATAATGGCATCTTCTAAAAGTTCCACTGCCTCATCCAATTCTCTCTGTCCCCTCACATCAGTTCGGATCTTCTGCACCGCCTGCCCCAGAACTTCTCTGTATCCATCCCAGTTAGTTCTTTTGGGGTCTCTGTACATTTCGATTCTACTTTGTCTCGCATCTATTGCAAATTGGATATGCTGGTGGTCTGCCAGTGATGGTTCCTCCAGCGCCTTCCAATCTTTAATGAAATTTGCAATATGCGTAGTGCTCATTGTAATGTCTATTACCTCCCTACGATTCTTATTTATGAATGTAGGCTTATTTCCTAGGTTTAGTATCATGATCTCAGTCCTCATGATAAACTCTAGTAAAGACTCACCTCTTGCATTGCAGTTCGTACTGCCCCATGCCGTGTGGTGTGAATTTGCATCCGTTCCCAGGACTAGATGTTCTCCTTTCCTCTTTGCGTTGCAAATTAAGTTCTCAACTTCTTCTGTTGGAGGCAGATTAGTTGAGTCATATGGAAAGTACGCAGAGCCTATAATTATTTCTCTAGGTCCTTCCCAATTTCCAAGTTTTACCTTGGCCACAGTCAAATCCCGTGAACAGTGCTCCTGCAATAGAAGACATTGTAGTTTCCTACTCACAAGAAGGCACGTTCTGGGTATTTCCGATATTGTATCGTACATTAGCTTACCTCCAGATTCCGCCAGTCCTGCTACTTTGCCCTTGACTACCCATGGCTCCTGAATTAGGGCCACGTCAATAGCCTCGGACTTGAACTTTCTGGCGAAATTGGCCACAGCTACTTTTTTATGTTGAAGGTTGGCCTGAAGTATTTTCAGTACCATCCTTGCCAACATTGGGTTTCGTTTTTTCCTTTGATGACCTGAAACCTGATTTGCCCAAGTCCGAGTTTAGCCTTCAGACTTCTCTTCTTGAGCTCTTCAAAGTCTCGTTCACCAAGGGCCATAACAACTGTCCTTCCTGTTTCGTCAGTTGTTGATGCATTCAGCACTCTCCAATCTTTCGTCAGAATTTTGGTGTCGTGCTGGTGTATTCTGACAAGAACGTCTTCCACTTTCATCTTGTCAAAAGGAGGTGGAAACTTGGTGATGACCTTGATAGTGTTCAACACCTTCTTAGCGTCCGCCACCTCTAAATTCTCCCCTTTCCAGGGGTTACAATTGGATACTGTCTGCTCCAGCCAGCTTTTAGTTTCTGGATTGGCACAGATCAGTACCATTGCTCCATTTTCCAGCCTTGGTGACTCGAGGAAGCCTGGCAGACACCCATCTGACAGCGGCTTCATCTGCGCTATCAAGACGGTTGACAGTTCCGTCATATCCTCCTCCTTGAGCTTGCCATCTGGAAAGGTCTTAGGTATTATTACGACCTTGGATGAGGTCAGTCGTTCCGAAAAGGACATGACTGTTTCCTCCTTCTGTTTCTTGGAGAGTGGTTTTACAGCCGAACTTGGTGGCGTGCTGTCCTCCGACCTTGGTCTTTTGGACCTTGTCGGTGGCATAGCATTTTGCCGATCTCTGTTCTTAGGCTTCTTCTCCACCCAAGTTCCAGCCGCTATCTTGGCTTCTTTTCTCGCTTTCTTCTTTTCTTTGTAATATGCATTTGTGCGAGGTTTATTTTCTATGTGCATCCTGTTGATCTTTGATGCAGATATCTTCAGGTCTTTCTCGGTGGAATCTCCTGTGCTACTTGGTCCTGCAGTCTGCTCTACTGTAGCTTCTGTTGCCTTTTCCAATTCGTGTTTGGATTTAGAGACAGCCTGTCCTACTGGGACTTCTGTCTCCATTTTTTCATCTCCGGTCTGCACATGGATCTGCTCTGTTGGAGCTTCCATGGCTTCCTTTGATGTGGGGTTTGTAGTTGGTTCTTTCTGATTGTCCATACTTCATATTATAATAGGGTTTTTGCCCCTTCTAGGGTCCTGAGCGACGTTCTCACCATCCGTGATGAGGCATAAAGCCAGACATTGTCCTCCCGCAACTCAGGCTCTCCGTAGCAGTAACCACGCCCCTCAGTCGTCCATCCAGCAATCCGCCCCTGGCCCGAACCATCAAGCCAGGTTTGTACCGCCTTCAGTGGGCCTACTCACGTGGTAACCACTTGGCATTACCATGACTGAGTTCACAGCCATGGCTTCCCCCCTAGATTGGGTTCGCCCCATTCCCAACCCGCAGCTCGTCCAGGCTACGTAGGGCAAAGTGATGTGTTGGTTCCAGCTCATCGCAGTGAGCCTTCACCTCAATCACTAGCACCCACTTCACCTAAACCACTGTTTCATCCATGCGGAGGGATCATGGATGCCTCTCTAGCAGGTATGGTCGAGGCCTCCACTTCCAAGCCTTGGCTTGGGCTAGTAACCGTGGGGGTATTATTACGCCCCCCTCCCACAGGGGGTGGGTGGTGTTTTAGCTTCCTCCTTCTTGTATAATGCCTGGTTACCATTCATGGCTCCACACAGTATCTCAAGAAAGGAGCTACTACTCCCCCTCACCACGCAGAGGATCTTCACCTGTATCGAGTAACCTAGATTATCCCAATACAAATGTAGAAACACCAAGAGGAGGACAGCGTTCTATAGTTAGAATTTTGGCAAAATATCCGAAAAATGTGATTTTTTATTGTTTGAAAAAGTAAATATTTCCGTAACCATAAGTCCTAGAAACACAATATTGAACGTAAATTGTAGGAAATTTAATTGTCTACAACATTGACTGGAACTCTATTTTCACTAAAACGCACCGACACGGAGATATAGGCGAAAATATCAAGAAAGTGCCGATTTTTTTGCGATTTTTCCAATATGGCGGCGGGCGCGGAGGGGGGGGGGGGGAAATAGTGCATTTTACATTTTAAACACCTACTAGCCGTCGTAGGCAATATATGAAAATGTAGAACTACCGGACCGTTTGTACGGTAACAGACCTCTATTCACTGGATTAAATAGGCTTTAGTTCTTCACGGACCTACTTGTTAATCAATTTTTAATGCTCAAAAAATTAGAGTCTTATATACACATATTTCATAAAATACGTATATGAATCGGATGTAATAAGCAATATATGAACCAAGTCCGTGTTTGTATGAATTCTGGATGATTTTCGTGTGAAGAGTTCCCTGTATTTTCTATTGTCTTTATTCCTAGCTTCCTGGGCCTCTTCTGATAGCTGGCCTATTGGCAAGATAGGCCTACTTGAGGCTATGATGTCTTTATCGTGATACAAAACTTTATGAACGCTTGTTGGCATATACTACCAGGGATAGAGTGTCAAATACATTTCCAACGTAGAACGAGCATACTCACTAAATTTATCTGCATCAATCGGGAAACCAAAATTAAGAGATTCTAAAATTACATGAAATCTCTTTATTAATTCTACATTTACTCCAGTTATTTCTGATGATTTTTCAGCATTTCTGAAAAGCTTACGGGCTGTATTGCCATCATTCGTGTTTCCTGATAGTTGCTTGGGCATATCTACTAATAGCCCGAGCTGACATCGAAATTCCTCTTGGACTTTTTTTTAAATTCCATTTTAGCTTTGATTTCTTTGCCGCGAACCTGCCACTTCATAATATCCAGTCTATACGAGATGTGGAGTATACATTCGAAAAACCGTATCCAAGAATGCAGGGGTGACAGTCCAAAAGTCAAAAATGTTTGTTGAACTTCTTTCTGGGATAGAGTACGAAGGTTATTCATTTCGCTCGATTGACCTCCCCACAAATAACATCTTTGGGTTGAGGAACAATCAGATACTGCATTACAAATTTTTCCGTCAATCATACAAAAATCATGTTAAGCCCGTATCACACGACACTCGCTAGCATGGAAGCTGCTACCAGTACGGGTATACACGCTGGTATAGCCGCGTCTAGCACCGTGTGATTTCTACCTTCTATGCTAGATTCTGCCTTCTATGACAGCCTTCATGGCAACTCAGTAACTGGTCCGGTGCTATTTTCGCTGGAAGATTGTATGGAGGGTTCAGTACCTGAGCCAATCAGAATGCCTTTGCAGAGATCCTAGCGGTAGCATCTCCAAGTAATCTTGGTTAATCGTTTTCCCGAAGGCAACGTATTTCTACACAAGATGTCACGACCTTGGGCAAATGAGGTTCTTTCTTCGCTTATTGAAATGTACGAAAGTAATCCATGCCTTTATAACACTAAACTGCCGGTGTATCATAACAAAATTATGCGCCAAGATGCCGTGGAAAAAATAGCACAAGAAATCGGGTAGAGATAGTGCTATTCATTGCTACAAAAATTGTTCAGTTATGTCTGTTAATAATTTCAAAACACAATATTATTAAAAGGTAGCATTTTTAGGCTCCTTTTATTTTTTTATTTTTACATGGAATGATAACGGCATTAACAAGAATAAACCGGGTATTTTTTTAGTTTAAAATTTCCTACAAAATGTATATCTATGGATAAAATATAGAGATTTTTCTAACCCAATACATTACTGTACAACACTTCGTTTTAAATTTTATTGTTTTATGCCAGATATTTGTAATATCTCCATTAATTTACCTATTTGGAAACTAGTTAAAGAAAGAAGCTGCCTTTAAACCACAGACGTTTTACCCAAATCACTTTGTTGGTATTATAATGCTACCGATGCTGTATAGCAGTATAGGCTATAATGTGGCAGTTTAAGCCGTTCAATTTGCACAGTGCTTAAAAAGTTACCGTAACTCGGTCTGCAGCATGACGAGAACTCCACGGCCACTGTCACGTCTTTCAAGCCACTCACTCCTCCAAATCGTACGTAGTTTTCTCTTCTTCCTGCTTCTGGTTGTCTGCATATTGCCAATTATTAGTGCAGCGGCACCGAGAATCAATCTCCTACGTTTCTCCATATTTGAACAGATGTTTCTGCTATGGAACCTTCCATGTGCTCAGGTACATTTATTTAACGTGTGATACATTTCAGCCACACAAGGAGGCATGCCGGCGAGCATGGAAGGAAACTTATGCCAGGTGATGGCAGCTGTCGTAGCAGCTTCCATGCTAGCGAGTGTCGTGTGATACGGGCTTATAGGCTTGCAGATGAGTTCCATGTTGCCCACAGTTATTACAATAGGAGTGAGATTAGCTATTTGTCCTTCAACTTTTTGTACATCGCTTTTTACAGCATCGACTGTTTCTTTTATAAAAACAAACTTTATGGGGCGGCAATATCTAGTTGAAGATGAAGTTGGATTTTGCCAAATTACAGATTTATGGTTGTCGTTTACACTGTAGATTTGAATAGGTACCATGGAGATGCTAAGCAAACTTTCGTCTGTCGATTGTTCATCTGAAAATATTTGACGATACACACTTTGTTGGGCACCGTCACAACCCCACTTAACAGCAATGTTAATGTTACTAACAACACCGGGCAAAGTCTTGAGTACAGCTTCTTGGGCTTTACTAAGCCTTGTTACAGTGTGCTCAAGAAGAGACTGCAATGACATTTCAGCGGATGTTTCTGTGATTGTAATATTGTTAGGATAACCAACTGGATGAAGAATCGATTAAATGTTTGGTTGGTGAGAAACGAATTGTAACGAAAATGATCAAATGGCATCTCAGCATCCTTTACTTTATCGTACGATGGATAAATTTTACTGCCGATTTTTTTTTTTTTTTTGCTTGATTTCGCACAATATTGTATTGGTTCGTCGAAAGATTTGCATCAACTAATAAAGCTAATGCATCATCTGCGGACAACTTAGGTGACACTTCAAGCGAAGAATTTCGAGCTTTCTTGAAATTTGTGCCCCTTGTATGAGAAGAAGAACAAAGCTCCTTCACGATTGCAGCCGAGTCGCGTTTTCCTGGCTTGTGCAATGAGAGTTCAATAGCCTTCAACAGTTCTTCATGACTTGCAGATTCGACAAGTGCTTTGATTTTTCTAGTCTGAACTTTGGAAGAACAATCTTTAAAGGATTTTTGAGGTCTACCGGCCATGGTTGGATTAATCGGAGGACGAGTTGCAAACTTCATTGTCCAACCATGTCGCGTTGTGGTATAAAAATCTCTCCCGATATCGATTAGCTTTATCCCATTTAACTTGTATACTGTGTACACACTTCCTTATTTTTGTCTTTGAACTAGGCGAAAGTTCCGTGACTCCCGTTTGTTCCATTATAAAGTTTGAAAGAACTTCTGACTTGTTTGTGTGACCTTTTGCCCACTCATCGAACATAGTACGCCACGTAAACACGGATGCCATTCTGAAACAGACAGGACGTTTGGTCGTTATCGCCAGAACTTGCGCAGGATATTTCGATCGTTGCTAGTATTATAAGTAATAAGCTATAATGTGAAACAAATTTCAGGTCGGAACACGATGGGACACCTGAGTAGAATCCTCTTTGAATTTCAAGAAACTACAGTAAATTAGTTTTTGTGCCTGACAAGCCTCTTTTCAAAACAACATTGTAATTTAACCCTTCAATGAAATTTGAAGTTAACATACAAAATCTTACCTTCAGATATCAACAATAACATCGAAGCACAGCCCTGACCACTCTGTGTCACAGCGCTCGTCACCAGTCGAATAAACATACTGCACACTGCACGGCTGTTGCAGGGCTCTGAGAGCGTACGCGTCTTTACTTTGTTTTAAGCCCCATTTGACAGACGTTGCGGGTGACTATAGTACAAGTGCGTAGCATTTTCTTTTGACTGGGACATTTAGCGAACAAAATGTCATGTATTTTGTGAAAAATAACATGGTCGAGAAATTGACTCAAGTTCTCCTAGATAGGCAAAATCTCACACTGTGAGCCGGGATTAGCTTCCGTGTTTACTGGCGTGCACACACATAATGACCCTGTACATTTTCATTTGAGACCGTATCCAGTCTATACCTCATTCATGGAATCTGTGAAGTAGGTTTGCGCATGACGTCACACAGAGGAAGTGAAAAAAGAGTGCGATGGGTGGAGCTTGGCAGCCCAGCCATTGCGAGAGTTGGTTTAAGCCAAGGTCGCGCCACCCTTCTGCGCTGATTATTCAGTGGTATCGCGCCTCGTTGGATCAGTCACCCGAGTCACTCCTGCGCGCAGACTACGTGTTTTCACACAGGCACTTCACAGATTGCTTGGATGGAGTATAGTCTGCAAGTCTGTTTGTCTCTACATCCGAACTTCTTAGGTAGTGTTATAATTTTATTTCTAATTTGTGTTTAGATGGCCAACAATACAGTTCCGTCAACATCGGTTGGTTCCTCAGTTTAGTGGCTGCGACAACGCGGCCATGTACTTTGGGTGTGTGTAGAAATTGTCTGATAACCGGTGTTAATTGTGGTGGCTGTATTAGTCTGGTTTATCAGTTTTTTAATTGAAGTAAGGACTGCAGACTTTGAAGTTTTCAAATATTTCCTTCCTTTGCCACCAAACGCCACCGTCAACGACCAATAGTTCAGAACTTAGCTACTAGACGCCACCACAGTCGGCTCTTGGCAACGAACATAGGAACCTAAGAGCATTGTTTACATTCATAACTTATATAATTTAGCTTCACACAGGTGTAATTAGTGGAAGGTTCTTTAACATGCCATAAACCTATGACATGGGACTGCCGGCTTTACTTCCCCTCCAAAGCAAGGCATACTGAGGGATTTTTAACGCTCTTAAAAAATCCGACGACTTCGGCCGGGTTTGAACCCGCGATCTTGGGCATAGAAGCTCAGCATGCTACCAACTTTGCCACTGACAACATTACGAGGCCCAGTATTACCTCTTGACTTCAACCGCTGTCTGGGTCACGCACCAGGCACGTGAGTAGGATAAGCTCAGTAGAACTTGTCTTACCGAAGTTAAAACTCCAATTATTAAAACTTTTAAAGAGTTCCAAACAAACATCTTGCTCAGTTTAGAGAACCTGTTAAAGCTGCACATTCTCATTCGTATATAACCTTTAGTTGCTAAAATCGATTTTAAAAAACCCACGAAATCTGCACTTAAAAATGATCTCTCTTTCACCATCATCATATCCTTCCAGCGAGCCGGGTAGGGACATAGTGAACGATATGCCACCAATTAGTCCTGTCCTGGCAGGCGCAGATCTAGAGTTTGGCTTTGGGGGGGGGTCAGAGAATCGAAATTGTTAAGAAAAATGGTATCACTAAAAACGCAATCACAAAATAACCAAACGTACAAAACCAGACCTTTTTTTTTTTTTTTCAAGCTACATGGATAGAAATTTGATGCGTTTAGCGCACCAAAAATATTCGTACAAATTGCAAAGGCATGTTTTGCGGCTTTTACATCGAGCTTCGAGATAAGTATCAAGGTACGTTACAGTTTCGGCAAGTCGAGTTGGTACCGACAAAGGGAGAAAGTCACAGCTCAAATTGCTAACCAAGCTTGCAGTTTGGACGTCGGTAAAATTTTTTTGTGCGAAAAAAGCCCCCAATTCCTGTCCGTGCATTGCTGCACATTCATCGTGACATCTCTATAAGCATCGATTCGGTAATCACAAGGTTTGCTAAACAAAATAGACGAGTTGATTTTGTTATATAAATAATCGTTTTTATATAACAGGTATGAAGTTGTAAATATGTACACTTGTAACAGAACATAATAACTGCAATAAAGATATTTTCAGTATTGAATAAAATGAAAAGAACTGTTTTTCAGTTAAAATTCATTAAGTTTTGTTTGTCTGGTTATTGTGTTTTCGTTTTTTGAGTTTGCAAACAAATTTGGTCTCCGTTTGAATCCGCGCCTGTGTCCTGGTATAGCTTTCCCCTCTCCACTGCATACCTTGTTACTCTTCTCCTCATGAGACCTTCCTTAACCTGGTCTGTCCATCTCTTCTTAGGACGTCCAATCGGTCTTCTTCCTGGCACCTCCATCTCCAAATACTGGCTTGGAGTTCAGGTTGGATGCATTCACTTCACATGACCCAACCACTTTAATCTCACCACACTCATCCTTTCCCCCATGGTCAAGTTCACCTGCATGTCTCTCTTTACATATCCATTCCTGACCCTCTCTCTTCTGGTTTTTGTAGGGCTGACATAAGGAACTTCATTTCACATACCTGTAATTGACTGCCGCACTGCGCTGGGTTGTGAAACAAAGAATGTGAAGCAAGTGTAAGTCAAGCCTCATCAGTCGTTTAAAAGCCATGTGCGAGAGTCAATTTAATTGTGGCCTTTTAACAATTAGACATCCGAATTTTGGCGAATCAACTCTTGGAAGAGGTAGAAATCTCTACATAATAAAGTGGGGGAATTGAAGCGAGAAGATGAGTGGGTATTTGGAAACAATGTTAACAGTAACAAAGCGCTTCACAATTTAGTGACAACTCGGGAACAGGGCAAGTCCCCAGAATGGTACCGGTACCAAGAAAGAAAACAGAGGTGATGAGTAGAGATAATAAAGAAGGAAAAGGAGTAATCAAAGTAGGAGATAAGAAATTGAAAGTGGTGAAACACTTCAAATACTTGAGAAGTGAACTGACTGAAGATGGAAGATTAGATTTGGAAATTAGCAGAAGAATACAACTCGGGAGTGCTTTCTTCCAACAGGTACGAGGACTAGTATGGAACAAGGATATACCAATTAAGGCTAAAGAAGTTATGTACAAAGCATATTATGTTCCTATAATGACATATGCAGCAGAAACTTGGACAATGACTAAGAGGGATGAGAGCAGAGTACAAGCAGCGGAGATGAGATTCCTGAGAAGTATGGTCCAGAAAACGAGGAGGGACAGAGTGAGAAATGAAGATGTACGGAAAGAACTGGGAGTGCAGAAACTCAATGACAAACTGGAGCAAAACAGATTGAGATGGTTTGGACATGTCAAAAGGATGAATGAAGTAAGGCTACCAAGACGAGCACTGGAACGACGGATGACAGGGAAGAGAGGACGAGGAAGACCAAGAATGCGTTGGATGGACTCGGTGGAGAAAAGTAATAGAAAACGGAACCTGGATTGGAACACTGTGTCGGAAGAGGAATGGTGGAACGACAGAACAAAGTGGAGAGGAACCATATTTGCCCCCACCCAGTGTCAACTGGAAAAGGGGAAATGATGATGATGATGATTGGCAAGTAGCATGGCTCATCGCATCAAACCAGGAGGGAAAACTTAAAAACTTTAGCATCTTCTATGATAACTGACTCAAACCTCAGAGGTGTTCACTACACAATGTTACATATGGGAAAGAAACGGAACCACAGCCATACTCTACCTGCCAACTTTCAAAAATAGAAATCCAGAAGATCCCAAAGCGCAACAATTGTGGTAACGCGTACATGCATCGCAAGTTCTTAAAAATAGCGAGAAAAGACTACAGGGAAAGAGATTACAAACTCATGGTGCCAGTTTCCAAAAATATTGCAATTACATCAAGAACAGTTCACACACTACATAAACAAGAGCTATTCTTCACTTCACAGAACATTTGCTATCTTCCATCACAGGTTGGAGAGGAGAGATGGAGATAAGAATGGGAATGTTTCACCTTTCCGCGACTGCTTAATACAGGAAATTCTGATGAATGTGCCTCCCTGAAAGACTGATGATATCGTTTCTTACTTGAATTCATCACGAAAACACTAAATTGCACAAAAATTTGTCACACAATTGCACGAATACCAGAACTACAGGAAACACCGTTTAAAACCACGTTTTCCTGCTAACAAACAGTCGAAGCACAAAGAGTAATATAAATTCAGCGATAATCTGCGAGGTGATTATCAATAGACAGTTCGTTCGACTTTCAACGTAATGTCAAACGCAATGAATTAATGACATAAGCGCAGCGATAACCTGCGAGACGGGATTATCAATATAGGCCTCTTATCGGTCGATTTTTTCAGTCGAATTTCAAACACTCGCATCTCAGAATAGCAGCTATTATCGAAAATCAAAACTGAAATGTGATTTGGATACAGAGAACGGAAACAAGCTTGGGAGTTGAAAATCCGGAAAGAAACTATGTTAATCCGGACAACCGGAAAACACCCCAAAAATCTGGAAATCTTCCGGGAAAACCGGAAAACTTAGCAGGTATGCACAGGCTATTTCGTTCTATCAGGCAATGATTAATGTGAAAGTAGATTGTTGTGGTTTAATTGTCCATAAATTGCAACCATGGCTTTGTGGAAGCCCAGATAGAATAGTTGTGAAGGAAGGTAGGACACGAGAGACTGTTTTGAAGTGAAATGTCCGAACTATTGCAAGGATAGGGGAATAGTGAAAGGCACAAGAGAAGTAAAATTTACATTAGACGAAACAAATATTTTAAAAAACGCCTACCGGTATGTACTTAACTCAGTGCCAGATAACTACCAATGCGCTTAACATAACTCAGTTTATGTGACCTGTTTATATCACTAAAGGTGCCTGTACACTGGAGAGCTTTTGCTCTAGCTAGAGCGTAGAGTAGCTCTAGCTAGACCGCTCCAAGCTCCTCTCTAGTGTACACAGGTGGTAGAGAACCCTAGCGGAGACCGCACTAAGTCTAGCTCGAGATGGCTGACTCTACGGTGTTAAAAGTATTTGGGTGCCCTAGCTAGACCAGTCTAGCTCTATTCGTCCGGTTGAATATTGTTAAGTGCTATAGGTAGAGTCTGTGGTAATTTGTTTATTATTATTATTATTATTATACATGGTGGCCACTCAAATCGGTGAACAAATATCCAAGAGTTTTCCAGGAATTTTCTAGGAGTAATTCTCATTTTTCCAGATTTAAAAATAAGCGCGAGTTCAGGAGGGGGCCTTTATCGATTGCCTACTTCAAGACCAAAATAAAGCAGTTGTGTTCGGTTTACTTATACAGATGTTGACAAAAATTAGTGGTGATTCCGTTATTGATACGCAAGCCTACACACAAATGATTTAATTGTGTTGTTTTAAAAAAGCCTTTGTGACTCAAATATCCGCTTTAAAAAAGAGAAAAGAATGCCGCCTGCAATTTTATTGCGGTGAAGTTGTCTATTCTCAATATGTTTTACAAAAATACTATCGCATGTTCTCACACACAGAAACAGGTAGCCTGAGGAAATTTCTTTCGTTAACAATAGAGTGCTCACCCAAAACCACAGTGGGAGGATAATTTAAGATGGAAATATTTTTATAATTAATTAACAGTGGCTATTTTCCAGGAGTTTTCAAATTTTTCGTCATTTTCCAGAAGTTTTCCAGAACTAATAAAAGTCCAGGAGTTTTCCAGGATTTCTAGGTTTTCCAGGAGTAGTGGCCACCATTGTCATAGTGTTTGAATATGGCTGAATTTGTGTGGAGTCGCGAAAAAACAATAACTTTAATTGAACATCCAGAAACTAGGAATTTTACTCTGAAAGAATAGTCATTTTTGCTCATTCATAAAAAAGTTCTTGTACAATTCAGAATTTTCTGAACATAACTCTTGCAATAATTTAGGGTGCATTCCCTCAAATTGCCTATTGATATCCAATTCCTCACCCACAACCTCATTTTCCTCTTCATAGTTTTCTTAACAAGGCCCACACAACCACCACAGATTCTAAACGCTCTCTTGAAGAGAGAGCAAAAGAAAAAACCTAGACTCACACTGCTCTCTCACCACTTTTTAGCGCTGCTCTACCTAGTGCATTTACGTTGGACAATGTACACAGGTTCAGAGAGTGCTCTAGGTAGATTTGTCTATCTCCGCTCTACCTAGGGAAAATTACCCTACAGTGTACACGCACTCAGTTTAGCTAGAGTGGACTAGCTAGACTTGCTCTATGAAAATCACTCTCCAGTGTACAGGCACCTTAAGAATCATTAACTGAGAGTAACCTTCGAGAAGGACTCTAGATATACTCGTAATTATATTCATAAAATTGATCAGTTTTATTTCATGTATTATCTACCCAAACGTGTTACAGGCTAGCTTATGAACATTCTATTAAAATTAGATGCTCTCACATCTGACGAATATTTAATGTATCCTTTTGCATATGATGATGATGTTTCATTTGAGGGGCTTGGACATTGTGGTCATTCGGCCCCGTGTACTTAGGTGTATATATGTAGAATTTGTCTGATAACCTATGTTAGTGTTACCTGCAGTAGTGTGAATTTGTACCTTAGGCAAGGATTGGGGAGGAGGCGGAGGTGGCCTTATGTTAGGTATCATCCTGGCATTTGCCTGGGGTAGAAGTGGGAAACTACGGAAAACCACTTCCAGGATGGCAGAGCGCACAGTGGGTCAAAATCGAAATCCAGGAGGACAAAATTATTTATTTTCATAATAAAAAAAATCAAAATTTATTACTTCTACAGCATTCTCATATAATTACCGCATTTTAGTGTAAATCTGTCACCACTATTCGAGCAGTCTGAATTGGAGGGTGAATGTAAGTGGCTGTGGTTTGGGTGTCTTTGTGGTTAGTGTGATGCTTTAAGATGGAACATGCAGCTGAAGGTATGAACTTTGTAACGTGTTTGAGTTATTAATGGGCGTAATTGTTAAGTAATTTTAGTTATATTTGCATTATATAATATTTAACTATTATTTTAAAAATTATATTTTCACTTAGATTTTTAGTATGTCGCGCCACTCTGTACATAGTGTTAAAATGTAGATAAAGTCTTGTAGTTTACGCCTGTCATAAGATTTTTTGCATCTTTTTGCAACTTACTTAGTTATTTTATGTTTTAGAAGATGCCGCGCAACCAGTTCTCACACGTTTACAACTGTTTGAAGCACTGGATTTGACGATTAAGCCAAAAGTGGTACTTTGTGACTTTGTTAAAAGTAAATTAGGGGTAGAAAATTGTTCTGAAGAGATAACTGAATGATCTATCCAACTCTTAGTCATAGACAATTTCTTGCATGTGTAGACGTAGCTTAAAAAGGTCTTAACAGATGTTTATTATGAAGTAAACGAATTATATACATAGCTTTCACTCTAAATTCATGATTAAAAATTAAAAATAATTTTGGCCCCCTAGATTTTGACCCACTGTGCAGAGGTGGGAATCGAACCCACCTCTACTCAGTTTTGCCTCACGAGCTTAAGTGTACCCCGTTCCAGCCATCAGACCAGAATTAAACTTCTTGGAAGAGCCGGGAATCAAAGCCGGACCTGGGAATCGAAGCCGGACCTCTGGAGCGACATCCAAGAATTATCGCCGCTAAATGCATTTGTATTAAAGTTAATTCTTTGTGGTATTGTCAATCAAAATATTTAGTTATTGCCAAGATAATATATTTGCCTACATTCTCTTTATTATTATTCTTGGATAACAGGGGACCGCAAATTTTTCAAAACGCAACACACAAACAATGTCGTAAATATGAGGCAGAAGTTCAATCGGAAGGATCTGTAAAATATTGTATATTTTAATTCGTTGAATTCATCTTTTGAAATGAATGCAAACACTGGCAACACTGCATGTCTTCCTGACCTAGTCAGCTATGAGCTTGCCATAATGAAGGAAAGGAGGGGTTACACCAATTATTCCTCGGTTGGAAAGGCTTGTTGCTTTTCCAGGAAAGCCTTCGTCAGCAAAGATCTCATCACCAGGTTCTAACAATGTAAACAATCCACTGTCGTTTATGAGAAATGGGTCACTTCATCTCCTGGCATAGCATTTGGATGTGAAACCAATCATACCACTGGGTGTGATATTAAGTAAATGCAAGGGCTGTTTTTTTATTTTAATTAACCGAACATTTTATTTTGAAACCACATTTATTTTTAGGTTTCACATACCTTCCTCTATTTTTCTACACAGTTGCCTTGTTTATTTAGGCACTTGTCATACCTTAAAACTAAGTTCTGAAATCCCTCTGCATAAAAGTTTGCCGCCTGCTCTGACAACCAAGAATTCACACGTGAGGAAAATCCATTGATAGAGTGGTTATCATGAAACTTCGGTCCTCATGAATTTTCGTGTCAATTGCAGTCACCAAGCCATCTGTGATCACAGACCTGAGCGTTCATCGTCATGAACATTTTCACGGCCACTTTTGAACTTGCGTACCCATTTTCGCACTTTACCTACCGTCATTGCATTATCACCATACACCTCACAAAGCTGACGATGAATGTCTGCAGCCGACAGACATGTTTCTTGCACTCAAAAAACGTATCACAGATCGTCCCTTCACACGCGGCGAGTGATTCGACAATCTTGAACATTGTAAAGATGCACAGTTCAGCGTACAAGTTAGCTACACAGCTGCAACTGACGCCTGCTTGTTCGCAAAGGATGCTAAGAGGTAGCGCGCATGCTTGTTGTGGCGTACGCACAAACTACGGGCTTTAAAATAAAATGGCCCTTACTTAAAAAACAAGGAAGTGCAATGTCACCGTTACTTTTCATTGTGGTGATGGCTGACATAATGACCCGAGTGGCACAAGTGATTGGGGAAGAAAAGATGAAAGCAATGGTGTTTGCAGATGATTTGGGGAAACAAGGAGGAGGAGGTACAGGAACAGTTGGACGTGTGAGAAGGAATAATACAAGGATATGGGATGAAATTTAGCATAAATAAGAGTGAGATGGTGATCACAACCAGGAAGAAGGAAAGAACCACAACTGGAATAACAATTTGTGGGGAACAGCTGAAGAAAGTGGAGAGTTTCAAGTATCTGGGAAGCCTGATACAAGATGATGGAAGAAACGATTGAGAAATAAATGAGCGGGGGAGACAGGCAGAAGCATTCCGGAGGAGTGTGAGAAGCATGTTCCTCAGAACAGCAAAAAGATCATATATCGGACGTACTATGTCCCTATCCTGACGTATGCCTCGGAGACCTGGGTTATGACAGGAAGGGAAAAGAGCAAAATACAGGCCAGTGAGATTAGGTTCTTGAGAAGCAGTATTGGAGCTACAAAGCTGGACAGAATAAGAAATGAGAGGACCAGAGAATTAATGAAGGAGGAACCATTACAGGATGGTATAGAGAAATCAAATGAAGATCTTTGGACCATCACCAATCAACAACCGATTAGCATCCAGATCAAGGAGAGGAAATGGCGCTGGATTGGTCACACACTAAAAAAGCCGGACAGAGCTATTGTAAGGGCGGCGCTAGACTGGAATCCTCAAGGTGCCAGGAAGCGAGGTCGACCTAAGAAGACCTGGAAGAGGACGATCGAAAATGAAATTGCAGAGGTGGACAAGAACTGGAGTCAAGTGAAGAGAATGGCCAGGAACCGTACTGCGTGGAGAAATTTCACCAAGGCCCTATGCTCCGGAAGGAGCGGCAGGAATTAAGTAAGTATAGAGAAATCTAGACTTACGATGGTATGGACATGTAAAACGAATGGAGGAGAAGAGGATACCCAGTGGGATACACGAGACGAAGTGGGAAGGAAAGAGACCGAGAGACAGGTGGCAGAAGGGGGTGGAAGAAAGCGTGAAGAAGAGAGGAGAAGACTGGACAAGGGTGGAGGCTGAGAGATGGTGGGAAGACGAAGACGTTGGATAGGCTTGTGTTTCAAACAGACCCGGTCAGTGGCTGGAAACTGTGCAAGATGATGATGATGACTTAAAAAACAGCCCTCGTATTTCACAGTGTATGTTCCCTTGTAATGGGATTAGAGAAACACTCAACGATCTACCCTAACAAGGGGAGGATACGATGCATGGGTCACCGATTCGAACCATCTTTAGTACACTTGTAGGGCGTGACCAGGCGTATACTAGGTGCACGTAGTAAGGTGCGCTTCTCAGCCGTTTCCGAGAAATTAATTATTAATTATTCGTAATTGCTGTACGGCGTTCATGTGCGTTGTAGGTTAACATGAAGCCAAAGACAGCGTGGTGCTGCGGTAAGAGCCCTGCTTCGTAACCGTGGGATCACTGGATCGAATCCCACCGGTGAGCATTTTTTTTTTTTTGTCAACATAGGCAATTCATACAACTGTAGGTGTCGTGAATAATGTTCATTTTGCAGTCAATTGTAATAACGTGTTTTGTGAGCGGGAAAAGGGATCCTGAAATCATCGTATGGGGGTGAACGTTTGTGACATTACATAATATACAGTCGAGGCATTGCGAATACATTGGTATTATACATGGTCAGGTGTATTCTATTATATGTATACATTTATACACTGAAGGCCCAGTCTGTTCCGTTCATTGCACGTCAGTGAACCATCAGACCACCCCGTACCCCGCAAGTAGTGTCTCATGCTATGGGTATTGGTTGGAAAGTGTTCGGACCTGGCGAAGTCACCTGCACAGAAACCAACGATAACGGGGGGCAGTTGTACTAACAGCAAATACTGTGAATAAAGGTATTCTTAAATCAATCTCCTGTACGATTTATTCAGACTCCCTTTTCCCGCTCACATAACAGGTTATTACGATTGACTGCAAAATGAACATTTTTCACGACACCTACTGTTGTACGAATTGCCTATGTTTACAAAAAAAAAAAAAAAAGGCTCACTGGTGGGATTCGATCCAGCGATCCCACGCTTACGAAGCAGGGCTCTTACCGCAGCACCATGCGCTCCTTGGCTTTATGTTAACGTACAGCGCACATGAACGCCGTACAGCAATTACGAATAATTAATAATTAATTTCTCCCACAAGTCCAACCCCTCCTCCAAGTGGTGGGAGACGGGCAACGGCATGAAGTAGGGGATTGCCTGTAGGGGTGAAGTACAGTGGGGACTGTGTGTGCCCCGGGACCGCTACGGTAGCTGTGAAGGCTCTATGGGAACCCTGAAAAGTGACGGCTGACGGGGCTCTGGTGAAGCTACGATAGGCCTAGCAAGCCAGTAGTGGATATCATATTTGCTTTCAAACCAGGAACAGGCCTCGGAAAGGACGGATGCAAACGACGACGACCCGGATATGCTAATGGACTACAAGTTGGGACATTAAACATACAGACACTGACAGGAAAAGTAGAGGAGATTGTAGATGTGATGGAGAGAAGAAAACTGGATGTACTGGGCTTGGCAGAAACAAGATGGAAAGGAGAAGGTCGCAGAGAACTGAGGAAAGGGTACCAGTTGTACTGGAGGGGGAACAGTGAAGGAAGGAGCAGCGGAGTAGGAGTAGTTGTGAGAGATGGAATGAAGGAAGAGGAAAAGGGAATATGTGACAGGATCATGAAGATCAGAGTAACTGTAAAGGGAAGAAGCCTGGAGATAGCCCAGGTATATGCCCCTCAAGTTGGATGTACAGCTCAAGAGAAGGAAGACTTTGAGGATGAGCTACAACAGCAGTTGAATGGGCAGAGCATCATTGTCATGGGAGATTTGAATGCACATGTAGGAAGTGAAAGGCAAGGATATGAAAATGTATTGGGAGCAGAAGGATGGGGTAGCAGGAATGAAGAAGGGAGAAAGTTGCTGGATTTTTGCAAGAGAAACGGTTTAGTGGTAGGCAACTCCTGGTTCCGGAAGAAAGAAAGCCACAAGGTAACGTGGTACAGCAGTGATTTAACAAAGAAATCTTTGGTAGATTACATGCTGTACGACTGGGAAATGTAGAGAAGTGTCAGAGATATAAAGGTAATACCATCCGAGGCCTTAGATAGCGACCACAGAATACTTGTAATGAACCTGGGAGTTGTTAAGGATAGCAAGAGGACAGAGTACCAGGAAAGGAGAATCAAAGTATGGAAACTCAAGGGAAAGGAAGTCAAGGAAGAATTCCAGAAGATAATAAGGGCAAGGATGCCAACAGACAATCCTAAAACAGGGGAAGAGGAATGGAAGCAATTCAAAAACACAATGGTGGAAGCTGCAGTGGCAGTATGTGGAAGAACAAGCAACAGAAAGCGGTGTAAAGAGACACCATGGTGGAATGAGAGAATAAAAGAAGCTGTGGGAAGGAAGAACAAGGCTTTCAGAGTGTGGTTCCAGGAAAGAACTGATCTGACAAGGGAAGATTATAAGATAAAGAAGAAAGAAGCAAACAAGATTGTCGCAGAGGAGAGGAAGAAGTGGATGGTAAAGTGGACAGAGATGATGGAGGAAGACAGTAGAGGAAATAAGAAAGTACTTTATGGGATGGTCAAAAGTAAGAGAAGAGGTCTGCGAGAGGATGTGGTAATGATGGACACAAACGGAAATGAGGTACACAACAAAGAGATGCTCAAGACAGTGTGGAAAGAGTACTTTGAGGATTTGCTGAATCCAAATGGTCATAGAGAGGAAGACAACATATTGGAAGATGGAGAAGACAACACAGGAATGGAAAAGGACCTGACTTGGAGAGAACTGGAAATGGCTATAGACAAGATGAAAGGAGGAAGGGCACCAGGTGTGGATGAAGTGAGTGTTGAACTGGTGAAGGCAGCAGGGGAGGTTGGGAAGCAGTGGCTGTACCGTGTGATGAGGGTGATATGGAAGGAGAAAAAGACCCCAGAAGATTGGAAGAAAGGATTAATTGTCCCAATATTTAAGAAAGGAAGCAGAAAGGAGTGCAGAAATTACAGGGGAGTCACACTCATACCTCACTGTG
The DNA here is from genome assembly GCA_946902985.2 of Meconema thalassinum. NCBI lineage: Eukaryota > Metazoa > Arthropoda > Insecta > Orthoptera > Tettigoniidae > Meconema > Meconema thalassinum. The sequence continues at coordinate 77,835,171 of OX336389.2, read as the reverse complement.
CCAAGATATATGAAAAGATATTAGAAAGTAGAATACGAGCCAAAGTGGAGAGAAATTTGAGAGAGGAGCAGTATGGATTCAGACCTGGGAGATCAACAGTGGATCTCATATTTTCAGCGAGACAGCTCCAGGAACACCACTACGAATTTGGAGAGGATCTGTTGATGGCCTTCCTGGACATCGAAAAGGCCTATGATAGTGTGTGTAGGGAGAAGGTTTGGAAAGCAATGGAAAACATGGGAGTGGAAAAAGAGACTGTAGGCAGAGTGAAGGAGATGTATTGTGGAAGTGGGAGTTGTGTGAAAGTTGGAAGGGAAAGAACAGACTGGTTCAGACAAATGAGTGGCCTGAAACAGGGTAGTGCGCTGTCACCCCTTCTCTTTATTGTGGTTATGGACGAGGTAATGACACGGATAGCAGGAAAGATAGGAGAAGATAAGATGAAAGCAATGGTGTTTGCAGATGATCTCATGGTCTGGGGAAACAAGGAGGAGGAAATTCAGGAGCAACTGAAGGCTTGGGAAGAAACAGTGGGGAGTACGGATGGAAGTTCAACATCAGTAAATGTGAGATCCTGTTAACGACCAGGAAAAAGGACAGACCAATGAGTGGGATAACACTTGGAGGTGGACAGCTGAAGAAGGTGGAAAGTCTCAAGTACTTGGGAAGTATAGTGGAGGAAAATGGGAGAAATGACAAAGAGATTACGGAGCGTGGCAGACAGGCAGAAGTATTTCTGAGAAGCATTAGGAGCTTAGTGTGGAATAAAGATGTCCCACAAAAAAGCAAGGAAGTGTTATACAGAAGCTACTATATCCCGATACTGATCTATGCTTCAGAAACGTGGACAATGAAGAAAAGAGACATAAGCAGAATACAGGCAGGTGAAATGAAGTTCCTGCGAAGTAGGATCGGAGTAACAAGAAGAGACAGGGTGAGGAATGAAAAGGTCAGGGAAATTGTGAAAGAGGAGCCCTTGCAAGGTAGGATTGAGACATCAAGACTGAGGTGGTATGGACACTTAAAGAGAATGGATGAGAAGAAGATTCCCAAGAAGATACATGAGATGCAGATGCAGAAGAAACGACCAAGGGGAAGACCAAGGGATAGATGGCTGAAAGGAGTGGAGGAATGTGTCAAGAAGAGAGGCGAGGACTGGAACAGAGTGACAGCGGAGAGGTGGTGGGAAGAAAGAACTAAGTGGCGAGGCTTATGTTCCAAACAGACCCAGCCTGGGGATGGAAACTGTACTAGATGATGATGATGATGATGATTTTCTCGGAATCGGCTGAGAAGCGCACCTTACTACTTGCACCTGGTATACGCCTGGTCATGCCCTACAAGTGTACTAAAGATGGTTCAAATCGGTGACCCATGCATCGTATCCTCCCCTTGTAAGAGGTTGTTTAACTTAATTTCCATACAATAAATAATCAACCTGCATTTCAGGAATTTATTTTTGAACACTGCCTAGTCCATACCTGCCAACCTTTCAAACTGAAAAATCGGGAGAATTTTAAGATGATCCATGTCTAATCATATTCCTTCGTCATAGCCTATTAACGAGGAAAATCACTCCAAAAAATTACAATAGCCTACCGGCATATTAATGCCAACATCTAAGTTATAAACAATTTCACGTGCTTAACAGATCCAGTATTCCGTAGCCTACAACTACCTCTCGCCCAAGGCTATTATGAAAACACATGCTGAATTAACCATCGACTATTTCAAACAAAGAGAGATTCAAATCCAACTAACTGGTATGAGTAGTTGCTGTTTGTTTGAGTCTTCTGTCTTATGACTGGTTTGATGCAGATCTCCGCGACTCCCTGTCCTGGGCTAATCGTTTCAACTCTCCATAGCTATCACACCCTACGTCCGAGGCAATCTGTTTACATATTCTAACCTTGGTCTACCCCTACAGTTTTTGTCCTCGACCCTTCCTTCCACCCTTCCTGGGTGTCTTAGTATGTGTCCTACCAACCTATCCTTTCCCTTCATTATCAGTCGCCAGAAATATCTCTCCTCTCCCACTAGTCGTAATACCTCTTCGTTTGTAACCCTATCTACCCATCTGATCATCATTCTCCTGTAACACCACATTTCAAACGCTTCAATTCTCCTCTTTTCTGCTGCACCAATAGTCCAAGTTTCACTTCCATAGAGCGCCACGCTCCAGACAAAGGCCTTCAAAAATGACTTCCTAACACCTAAATCTATATTCGATGTCAACAGATTCCTTTTCTGTAGAAATGCTTTCCTTGCCTAAGCTAACCTACTTTTTATATCCTCTTTGCTTCGTCCATCACTGGTTATTTTGCTTCCTAAGTTATGGAGAATTATTTATAAATTATCGATAGGAAGCAAAACTGCGGTATTGAAACACAATTCAACACACGTAAAATCGACCTGTTCGATAGATGATTGAAGTTTGTCATCTCGCACTTTTAGTCCGAAATTACGTGCGAGATTTTTAAAAAGTCATGAGATTTAATACGTTAAGCAGGAGGTCGGGAAAATGATGTAAGATTGGGAGTTTCCCGCCTAAATCGGGAGAGTTGGCAGGTATGATAGTCTTATCTAAACATTCATTACTGGACCAGAACACGAAATGTGACATTACGAAAGCTAGAAGCATTGTAGTGGTAGTACAAGTATGTGACCCAGTTGTACGATGGACTCCGAACAAAGCTTTCAAAGCAGAATGAGACAGTCCGTTCTTCATCTTCATTCAAAATATCAACAGGCGATTTTCATGACATATTTCACCCGTAAGACGGAAGTATAAGACTGTACTGATGACAAGAAACAAGAGAGAAGGAAGACAGAATATTGAAGTCAATGGAAATCCATTGGAAATGGTAAAAAGCTTGAAGTATATGGGGAGCATACTCACAGAAGATGGTACAATAAATGAAGAAATTGGAAAGAGAATCCAACAAGCTAATGGGTTTTACCAGTGTGTGAGAGGTTTAGTATGGAACCAGGAAGTCCCAGAGAAATGCAAGAAAGTTCTATTCTCAATGTATCACACACCAATTTTGACATATGCAGCAGGTACTTGGACCACAACAAAACGCGATGAAAGCCGAATCCTAGCAGCCGAGATGAAGTTCCTTATAATTGGGAAGACACGGAGGGATAAAATCAGAAATGCGGACATTAGGGAGAGAACTGGGTCTCCAAAACTGCAACACAAGATAGAGACCAGTAAGCTGAAGTGGTACGGACATATGAGAATGGAAGAATATAAAGTACCAAAAAGAATATTTATGGAGAAAATACCAGGAGGAAGACCACGAGGAAGGCCCAGAAAGAGGTGGTTGGTTCTTAAGTTTAGGGGCTGCGTCAACGCGGTCATGTAGCCCCGTGTACTTTGGGTGTGTGTAGAATCTGTCAGATAACCAGTGTTAATTGTGATGACTGTATTAGTGTGTGTTATCTGTTTTTAATTTAAGTACTGCAACTTAGAATTTTTCAAATAGTTCCTACTTTCGCCGCCAAGCGCCACCGTCAACGATTACTAGGCCAAGTTCAGAACTTAGCTACTAGACACCACCACAGTCGGCTAGAGGTGGATAGATACGGTGAAGGAAAGCATAGAGAAAAGAGGAGTAAAGAAAAAAGAAGTATTGAAAGAAGGAAATGAGTGGTGGAGGGATAGACAACTGTGGAGGTCCTTGATTCGCAACCCGACCCAGGGAACTGGAAACTGGAAATGAAGAAGACTTCACCCGTAAGTTTTTCACAAGATATTATTTTAAACAAGTTAAAAACTTGAAATGACACGCTTGTTAAATCTCACATTTGTATTTAGTCCCGAATAGTAGATTAACCTCTCCTGCGCTTTATGCATGGCTATATGCCACCCGCCGTCTCACTGCTTTAGTGTCACTGCGCTACACCAGAGTGACGCGCACAGTGCCTGTACGTCATGATTGGCAGGAGGTAGGTTTTATACAGTGAGATTCTTTTGCTGGAGCGGGGCCGGCGCCCAAATGCCAGCGCGCGCACCTCCCGCCAGCCAACCGAGCTCGGGCTGCAATGTTAGTTATTGTTGTTTTAAGGGGCGGAACTACAAGGTCATCTGCCCCTGGCCGCAATATTGCGCAAGGCAGAGGCAAGCTAAGCAGGGTCATTTAAGTCATTCAACTTCCATCAACAAGGGTGTGTAGTGTCAGCGCACACATACCTGCCAACTTTTGAAAAGGGCTATCAGTAAAACTCACGCGCGACAAAAAATCTAACGATTTTCGACATACCCCGGCTTGACGAAAATAATAATACTTCTGGGCTACAAAATACAATAATTCATGCTTTAAACAGGATACTTCAATGAAATCATATCTACTCACATGATTTGTAGATGAACATAACAATCAAGAAGAAATCCATGTTAATCAGCAGCAGGCGTGGTGAATATTGGTTTGGAGCAGACATAACAGGACTTCCTTGATAGATTAAGCTGATATACGATAATTGAAAAAGGCTTTAAACAATAAAACTTGTTTAACGTAACACAGGCAAGAAATAATATAACACACACTGCAAATCACATGCTAGTTCAACTTTTAAGTCATGGTTGTGGCCTTTTTAGCTTCCTGCAAACAGTCTTGAGAAAATGTTTTGTCATAACAGGGACCAGAACTCCTGGTCTTCAAAATATAAATAGACCCCAGAGATTCATTGGACATGGATGACCTGAACTGTGTTCTATTTTTCTTCACAAGGCTAAAAAAAACGTTCACATTCTGCATTGCTATGGGGTATGGTGAGAATAGAGAGCAATACTCTAGAAATTCGGTTATACTTAAGAAGTCCATCGGCTCCACGAATTCTTGATATTTGTGCCCAACTGGAATCACTTGCAGCATCTTGATGTGCAGCCAAAGTGTCATCCACCTGAAGAGCTGTGAACTGCCTCTGAAGCTCATTCACCACCTCATCTGTAGTTTCATTCTCTTCCTTGCATAACATGATAGGAAACTTTTCCAAGAAAAAACGAATGGAAGTTAACTGTGCATCTTTAATTTTGTCTAACCTAGCAACTTGAGCATTCTTTAACACGTCATCCTTGAGTGGAAACTTGTTGATGATGTAGTCACAGGCAGTATAAAAGTAGTTTCTCACTGATGAAAAGAAAAGGGATTTATATGTATCCGGTCCGTTCTGAAGGCACTTAACAACTTCAGATGATGCATTTTTTGCCATTTTATTTACAATACATGTCGTTTTCGTACGACCACAACTATATTTCTTTGCAACTTCTGATGTGGGAATCATCTTCTTAAATAAAGCACCAGCATGATCAGCCGCACTTAAGGGCACATTCTGGTCCACCAAAAAGGAAGTAAACAGACACTCGGCCCTAATTACGTCACTGTCAACGTTTCCAGACTTAGCAAAAAAGGTGTTGATTTTCTTGCTATCTTCCTTCGATTTAACATAACTAATGTGTTTACTGCACTTCACATGATTACTTAAATAGTTTTTTCCACCATGTGCAATATTAATATCACACCCACATACCGTGCAAAAGGCACATTTTTCTCCCTTTCTTGATTTTAGTATGCACGGAAAATCAACCGAGTATGATTCTTTAAATGTCTGGAAGTACTGTTTCTTGTTGGATTTGTTCATTCTCGATATCTACTAAAACATCGAAAGGAACCTGGATCACTGAACGTTACATAAAATTATAACATAAAACACTTAAGACAGCCAACACTTCATTAAAACATGTCAAAACACACAAAGTCTTAAACCATTAAATGAATACGACGCCAACCTCGTGAAGAAAGAATATGCACATGGTAGAAAAAAAACACACACACACGTGGAACGAATGTAATTAGTCCAAGGAATACAGGAAACTGCGAAGAAGCACGAAGTTCTAGCACAAAAACTCGAACGCTTCATTAAAATATGCCATAACCTTAAAAGACGAAAACATTCAAGGAACGCCAACTTCGCGAACAATGAACAACTAACGTGGTCAAAGAATATGGTTTAAATCGCAACGAGCGAACGGAACGGAACAAAGAATATGCGAAGCAGAGCCTGTCGACACCTAAGATTCACATGGAAGAACGGTTATCCCGGCTTCAAATTCAATTACAATGAAGACACAAACATCACACGGTTAAAAGTACGAATCATATCAAAGAACGAGTTATCGACTATCGTGGACTTGCCTTCGACCCACGCAAACAATCGATTGTACGGAAGTGGGCGGTATTATCGAATGGAAATTATCTTTTCAAATTTTTGTCCGCGAAATCGTAAAATGACACCGTTCATCCGTAAAACCGTAAAATGCTGCAATTTCCGTAAATTTTACGGATAAACCGTAAAAGTTGGCAGGTATGCGCACAGATAAGAAGGTAACAAACAACAGCTGCAAGATTTAATTAAAGCACAGACTTTTTTTAATCATTTCTTGGGAATCTGGATGACCTCATGTCACCAGTTAAAGATTAGAACTTATCTTTTCACAGAAGATACTAAAAATGTTATCCTTCAGCTGACAGGCAGTAACTTTGGAAGTTACATTGTTACATTATGTAGCTACTCCTGCACCCCCCTGTGTGTTTACTGTAATTAATTGAAGCACGGACTTAAGCCCGTTTGATGTTCAATTGTACGTTAATTTAAAATACAAAGTGTACAGATCAATTACCCGTACTCTAGTGGAGCTGGAGAACAATATACAGCAGCAGTTATCCCTCACAACAGAAGGGAATCACAACGTGTAAACGCTAATTTATTTACTCTGTTCACTGCCCATCTGTCGGCTGAAGGAGAACACTCTCGGCATCTCCTGTGGATAGGTAAGTTCTTCAATCATGATTTGCTGGTGAATTTACCATTAACTAATGTACTTTGTTATGGTTTCCACCTGCGCACAATCCGCCGTGCGAGCTCGGTTGGCAGGCGGAAGGCGTGAGCGCCCGGCAGCCGGCCTCACTCCAGCAAAAGCATCACCCTGTACATGGTCCGGTTAGCTCTTAGAGCTACTCCCTTGTCCCTAATGAGGTTTCGTACAAGGTGGAAGAAGCTGGATCGTTTTGCAACTCTGTTTAAAACTTCTAGTTTGGCACTTTTGGCACAAGACAAGACACTACCCTTTCACCCGAAGTAAAAATGAACTGTGAATAAAACTAGCATTACTATTGTCAAATAAACTATATTTATTGAAATATAATTACAAAATTTGTTTTATAGATATTATCAAGGAAGATTATTCACCCTAAATGTATACAATCAGTGCATAGGGAAGGACATACCGTATTTACTCGAATACGACCCGCCCCCGAATAAGACCCGCACCCTGATTTTGAAGAACAAAATTTAAAAAAAAAAAAAAAAAACTCAAAATTATGTACAATCTTAACTAAATAAACACAATAGCATTTATCCAAAATAGTTTCCAACAGTATTGAAGTCGTCCTAAAATAACACACATCAAACGATTAAAAATACAAATAAAAGTACACAAACACTTCATTCATAGTCATCAGAAGTACCAACTTCGGAACTTTTATCACCATCTCACTAAATGTCGTCATCACTGACATCCATACCATTCGAAATACTACATTTCTTGAAGCTCTTCCGTATGAGATCTCCCGAGATACGATTCCATGCCGTCAAAATGCACGAACATAGCAGCTGAACTTCCGGGCGCTGAATACGACCAGTTGGAGTCAGTGTGTGCTTATCGGCCGCATCTGCTCCATATACAGCTGTTTCAAGGCTGCTTTGAACGGGCGGTTCACGCAGACATCCAGTGGTTGTAGCATAGACGTCATCCCGCTCAATCACGAATACATGACTCGTCAATATCATATTTCCTACCGGGCACGATTTCCAATAACTTCAGCTTCTCACTCACATTGAACGACCGCAAACGCTTCGTACAACTCATGTTTACACTCGGAAAACGTGAGCGACATGTGCGCGAGACTTTATGATGCCGCCTGCTTACGGTAAAACAAAGTGATAGCCGGAAGAAGGCTAGCACCATCTAGCGGATACTCGCAACACCCGATATCGCGCGTGGCGGGCAATTTAAATCTTTAAAATCAGGATGACTCAAATAAGACCCGCACCCCAATTTTTCACGTCCGATTTTGTTTAAAAATGTGCGGGTGGTATTCGAGTATATACGGTAATTATAGAAACATAGGAAAAGGGCAAACTAAACATACAGGAGTGGGCAAAGGAAGAGGTAGAAGAGAAAACAAGGGCAATCCCTACAGCAGGACACACCACCATCCTTGTTTAACCAACTGGTTGTATCTTCCTGTAACAGATTTATAAAACCCTAGAAGTGGCAGCATCTGCCTATTTAATCAAGCACAATATATGAGGAAATCTGGTGGCAATCAACCAACAAGCACCATTACTAGGGGTGGTGAATTTTCACAAATGCGACAAAGCGTGAAATGCTCACAAATGCTCGTACTCTTGTACTTTCATTTTTCACGACCTGCAAACAACATTTTAATGTGTTTTGAAAAAGCGACAAAATGCGAAATTGACTCAAAATGGGAAAATCATACTAAAACGCTATATAAATGTGATATCCACGATTTTTCAAATAAAACGTTTTTCTTTCTTGTCTACGTTCCTACTGAGGAGTTTGTACACCCTTGAAGTGTTTACGACAGCTTGACCACTGTCCTGGAATGCGGGAAGTAATCCCTTCCGCAACTCGTTGCTCGACTGGCGGTTTCATAAGCTACACTTACACGGAAAGATTTCTGAGACCCGGCCTGCTGTTCGCCATCAAGTGTGGCGCCAAGCCTGTCGCGTTCTTTCCGTTGAGGTGCTGACAAAGATGTCTCGTCTGCACCACATGGCGCCTCAAACTTGTCTTGCTCTTCAACGAACAGTCCTGTTACCGGTTGAAACGCGTCGTGAAAGGCAAGGCCTTGCACTATCCCTTTCCGTGCATGACTATTCTCTTCGCGTAGGACAAGTTAACAAGTAAGCTACTAAGATGGTGAGATCGAAAATATCTGTAAAACAGCGGGCAGAAAATTATTAACAAGAACATTTTTATATCAGTGATAGTGACATTTTAATGTGTAAATTGTGTAATCAGCGCCTGGAATGGCAAAAGAAGGACGCTTTAGACAAGCACGTCAAAAGTCGGGGACATGTCAGTGCAAAAGAATGTTTTAACAGTAAATCAGAGAAGGAGCAACGCGGAGTAAAGCGGCAAGCCACGATCCAAATGATGCAAGATAAATTGAAAAGTGCAAAATCTGAAAAAAGTGCTTTTGCTGAAGATACAGTGAAGATGCTTTTGGAGACTAACATCTCTCTTCACAAAGTGGACCATCCAGCTTTTCGGGAGTACTTGTCAAAGTAAGTAAGCCTACCTTATTTTAAGGTTGTATACCACGTATTTAATTTTGTCCGATTCTCAAAAACTAAGGGAGAGGCATGAATTTAACAAGGTCATTTCCGCGTTTACATTTCAGCGAAGACATAAAAAACATAAAGATAAAATGTCTGAATACTAAAAATATCTATATTTAGGGGTGTGTTACAAAACCGTATTAAGTGCCCGATATTAGTTATTGTAGCATGGAAGAGATCTTCTGCTTAACTCGTTTTAGGTAATTTATTTCAATTCTGTGTTTAGGTACATACCAGGATCGGGAGATCTACCAAAAGCAAGTACATTGAGACATGAATATGTACCTCGTTGTGAAGAAGCAATGAAAGCTGAGATAAAGGAGTGCCTACAAGGAAAGCCAATTGTTATAGTTGCAGACGAGACTTCAGACAGGCTGGGAAGATGTGTTTTCGCGGTTTTATTCCGAACAATGTGTGACAAAGCAAACCAGGACGTATTTCTAGGCAGTTGTAGCTTTCTTGACAAAGAAAATGGTACTACTTGCAGCAGGGCAATCATTGACGCTTTGAAAGAATATGAAATCTCATATGAAAATGTACTTGGTTTGGTGTCAGATTCAGCTCGGTACATGGGGACATGCTTTAAAGCTCTGGAGACAATAATTGGTGACCATCTTTTGCACTTTCAATGTTTTGCGCACAAGGTAAACTTGATTGGAGATGTGATTTTAAAAGAAATGTCACAACTAAACCATTTTGTATCTAAAATGAAAATGACTTTCTTACATTCAAGGAGAATGAAAAGTGCTTATGTCAGTTTTCTCAAGGAAAGGTACCCAGATCTTCCAGCAGTAGTATTTCCTTTCCCCGTGATCACACGCTGGATTTCATGGTTTCAGTCTGTGGAATATGTTAACAAGTATTTAGATGCTTAAAAAGATTTTTTCAATTTTGGATGAAAATTTGTTAAACAGCAGTTCTTCAGCTCTCCTAAATATTTTTAATGACGGATGTCATTATTTTGAAGTACAGTGTCAGGCTAAATTTGTGACTCAGGTCTCAGTCAAAGGCTCTTCCTACCCTTTTGCACATAAGTTGTGGGATGAGTTGTTAACTTCAAGGACTATGTTGAAAAGGTGTGCTGGAGGATGGTTACCCACAGATATGTTGCAATTCATGGACTCATTTTCAAATGGGAATGTAAAAAGCGAAATGAAAAACATATTTAAGGAGTGTATGTTTAAGTGCAACAAAAAGCTGAGCAGTCGCATGGAAGAAAATGCGACAAATTGTCTTTTCCAAGAGGTTGGCAAGCTTTTTAATCCTGTCACTGCTGGCCGGGTGTTGTCAATCGACTTGAAGGATTTAATTGAAAGTAAAAGGAAGATCCCATTTTTTGGGGATGTTAATATGGATAGTTTTGTTGAGCGATATGAATATTTTCATTCCCAACTGGTACAAATCATGCAGAATAATGAAGACGTAGATTGCCTGCAAATGCTGTTGGCAGTTAAGCTCAAATACCCAGAGTTTGCCAAAGCAGCTCTGCGGTGCATTCGGGCTCCTACCAACAGCGTAGATGCTGAACGATACTTCAGCAAATACAATATAATTGTAAGTGACAGGAGAACACGAATGACAGAACAAAATGTTGAGGTATGTTCAATGATTTCATTCAACAGTGTTACTGATGCATGAACCTGCAAGAGTTCAGTTAATTCAGTTAATTCTGTGTATTCTGTCTTCATTATTGGGGTTTTGCACCGGTATAAATTTATCTCCTTTTCTGTGTTATGCTTTAGGCTGTATCAATAATGAAGTTTTTTTCTCCGTTTACTTTAAACTATATTAATTTACAATAAATGTACGATTTACTTCATGCACTTTTATCTCAATATTAGCCTTTTACAAATGTGATTTTAATTTCGCATTAATGTCCTTTCAAAAGAGATTACTCGTTTATCAGAATTAAACTAAATTATAGTAAAACTTCTTTTATACAATTCACACTTATACGTTTTCTACACTTATACGATTTTTTTCTTGGTCCCGGCAAAATCCCTATACTTTCCATGTTAATTTATTTCCGATATACGTTTTACATTTTTTCACGCTTATACGATCATATCTTACGTCCCCGAGAGAAAAATGCGTCGTTTATACGTTTACAACGGTTTCCCTACCTAAAATCTCTAAAAATATTGGAGCCAGAAACTTATGACACGCACTGTACGTTTCTCGGAAACCATCCCTCGCGCGGGGCTATGTGGTGGCGAGAGCGACCTTGAAGCTATGTTCAGCCGGAGTTGCGTGTGTTGCGAAATACAACATCACTTGCTTCAGTCATTGTTCTGCCTTGTACGGTGCTTCAGTTGTGGTTAACCTTGATAGCAGTGAACATGGGTGAAAGGAAGAGGAAGTGCATTACGATTGCTGAAAAATTACGTATTTTGAATGTAGTGAAGGAAAGTGGCAACATGAAACGCACTGAAATCACTAAGAAATTGGGGACTGCTCCGTCCACCTTAAACACAATTGTAGCTAAGGCAGCGGAAATTGAAGAAGGCGCACGTGTTTTAGGTGTTTCTACAAAAAAGCGATCTCGCATTCAGGGCGGAAAATACGAATGTTTGGAAGATTGTTTGTTACAGTGGTTCAGGCAACATAGGGCAGAAGGCATTCCAATCAGCGGACCAATGCTTTGCGAAAAAGCAAGTGAACTGGCAGTCAGACTTGGTGTAGATTTTGGTGCTTCATCAGGCTGGCTACACAAATTTAAGGCTAGGCACGGTCTCAGTAGTCACAATGTGTGTGGGGAGAGCAGGAGTGTTGATGCCGAGACTGTACTAGATTGGAAGGAAAACCGTTTGAAAGAACTGACATCCCGATTCGCTTGTATGGACCCATCGCTTCCAGTGTTGGCCTTGGAATGCCGAGCATCAATAAGACGTAATGCCACTCATTGTGGTCCATATTGACTCAATATATTGAAAGGAATATTAAAATGTCCGCCTTTTCAATACTATTTATTAATTGGTACTCACAGGTACATGTTTCGGGGGCTCTTTACCCTCCCCTTTCATCAACCTGATTAACAAAACAATGTGAAAACCTTCCATGTCTCAAGCACATAATATACATGAAGATTTAAAAACATACATATTGCACACTTATAGCCAATTTGAAATCTTAGCAATAAGTAGTGCAATATGTATGTTTGTATGTATGTATGTTTTCAAATCTTCCCAACACGGGAAGCGACGGGTCCATACAAGTTTCATTCTCCCGGACTGGCACCGAGCATGTCCACTGTCTAGCGTGCCGTGTGTCGGCCGATCGCGGTAGCGTGAGTCATAGCTTGCAGGCACAGACAGGGACAAGACTCATTTCTTCTGACAAGGTCACGCCAGGTTATAAACTTGCGGCAGCAGGTGCAACCAACCAGTGCACATATTGTAAATACAACTACCGTACATACTCGAATACCACCCGCACATTTTTAAACAAATTCGGACGTGAAATATTGGGGTGCGGGTCTTATTTGAGTCGTCCAAATTTGAAAGATCTAAATTGCCCGCCGCGCGCGATATCGGGTGTTGCGAGTATCCGCTAGATGGTGCTAGCCTTCTTCCGGCTATAACTTTGTTTTACCGTAAGCACGTGGCGTCATAGTCTCACGCACGTTCTCCGAGTGTAAACACGAATGCTACGAAACGTTTGCGGTCATTTACTGTGAGTGAGAAATTGAAAGTTGCGAGGGAAGCTGAAGTTATTGGAAATCGTGCCCGGTAGGAAATACGATATTGACGAGTCATGTATTCGTGATTGGGCGGATGACGTCTATGCTGCGTGAACCGCCCGTTCAAAGCAGCCTTGAAACAGCTGTGTACGGAGCGGATGGCGGCCGATAAGTACGCACCGACTCCAACTGGTCGTATTCAGCGCCCGAAAGTTCAGCTGCTGTGTTCGTGGATTTTGACAGCATGGAATCGTATCTCTGGAGATCTCATACGGAAGAGCTTCTAGAAATGTACCGGTAGTATTTCGAATGCTATGGATGGCTGTGATGACGACATTTAGTGGGAAAGTGATGGTGATAAAAGTTCCGAAGTTGGTACTTCTGATGACGATGAATGAAGTGTTTGTGTACTTTTATTTGTATTTTTAATCGTTTGATGTGTGTTATTTTAGGAAGACTTCAAAACTGTTGGGAACTATTTTGGATCAATGCTATTCTGTTTATTTAGTTAAGATAGTAAATAATTTTGAGCAAAAATTCTTTTTTTTTTAATTTTGTTCTTCAAAATCAGGGTGCGGGTCTTATTCGAGTAAATACGGTACTTGCTAGAAAACTAGTCCTCATGATGCAATCAGCAATGTCCCTTGCTCGAAAAGGAGAGTGGCGAGTCCCACCTGGAACAATAAAAATATAATCAAAAAGTTTTACTTTTTTTTAACAATACATTATGCAACATTTTATTCAGAGAGTTCTTACATGCAAAAAACATGACCCTACCATCAAGCAAAATGACAGGTCCATCCAATATTTACAATGGCAATATTATAAAACATGGTAAATCTTGTAATGTACGCCGATGACATGGTTCTGCTATCAAGAGACCCCACTAACATCCAGATGGCTTTCAACAATCTAAAAGAATGGGCAGGCAAAAACTTACTAAGAAGCGTCAACAGTGGGAAAACGAAAGTGATGAAATTTTGAAGAGGAAGATTGGCGAAAGATGACTTTTTCACAGACGGTGGGGTTTAGTTTGAGGTTGTGTCGTCTTTCATGTACCGAGGCATCACGCCACAGACCACAGGAGTAACATTTACACCGCATGTTGAAGAAAGAGCGATAGCAGCAACTAAAGCAATGTATGAGATTCCCAAGCCTCAAAATCTGTCGGTAAGAACGGCCATGACATTATTCAAAATCGTCCCAGTAGTCACATACGGAATTCAATTAATTAAGTAATAGAGCAATGCTTAATTAACCTAAGAGTAAATTAAATCACTATTACTGAGAGGGAGTTCTTAAGTACCGGGAACAAATCCATAGCCAACATTGAAATAATCACACTTCATATTTTAGTGCCACAAAATAAATGTAAAATATGTCCATAGAGTCATAAACAAGTTATGTGTTCGCTAATTTAATCCTCTCTAAAGTACCGGTACTAAGAACGTCGAGTTGAAATACTACTTGAACAAGAAAACTACGGCCTACAGTAAATACACACGAAAATAGAGCACATTAGAACAGCAACGAGAGTGAACTTTCAGTGGAGATGTTGGCAACAATGTAAATACAAGTTTCTTTAATGTGCGCGTTATCCACATGCTGAAACACTTGACGACCAGAACGTAAAACTATCCGAGCGCTTTCTACATGTTAAAAGTTAAAACACAATTGGGATAAGTCGTTTGCTAACTACTTGTTTATGTTACGGTGAGTAGTGTCATTCGACTGTTTTTAAAAAGCAGTCAAACAAGTCGATGGATTTAACTTTTTTCAGTCGACTGCTGCGGTGCTGCCCATCTCTACTAAAACAATTGACGACCAGAATCAATTTGAGCGTACACGCCCTCCGACTTGGTATACCCATGCTATTTATTTTGGATCCCAATATAAAATATTTTCTGGTTTAATTTTCCTGGAAAATCTATTCTATGTTTGCATCGATCATTACCATCACGCTATGGGGACAATTTCATAATAGTCTTCTTGTAATTCATTTATCCCGTGGCAGAATAAATGAATGAACTTCAATCATAAAATAAATATAACTCTAATTCATAATTGGTAAGCCCATATTCAAGCCGTGTAATAATTCAGGAATGCACTCAGTTCTCATTAAAGGTTTATATACTGTGTTAAGGAGTTCAAACATAACCTAAATATTGAATGCTTAACCTTTCCAATAACATAGGCTACATATATATTTAGACAACTGGATGTAGGCTATTTCATTGAAATAATCTACGAACTGTATAAAACTATAGGCACCTACAGGTATACTTAACTTATTAATTAAAGCTCTAAAATAAATACACAACACAATTGTAGCATGAAGTTATCCTGAAGAAGTTGTTTGATTAGAACGACTACAGTACTTGAATTCGAATGATTCCATTCACTTGGAATTATTAGTCGTTTGCAAACGACTTGTTTCATTCGAACGATTCCAACGATTGCTTTGGGATCAGTCGTTTGCAAACGACTTGTCTTTGATACGGCGCAGATACAGTGAGTAGTCGTTGAATTCATTCAACTGTTTTTTAAAAGTAGCCGAATAAGTCGATGGTTTTTAACTATCGACTAATTCGACTGTTTTCAGTCGACTGTTGCCCATCTCTACTGGAGACACTCGTACTCAAGAGATTGAGATGGTATGGTCACATGAAGAGGATGGCTCCCCACAGGATACCTCGAGTGTACTTTGGCTAGAGTGTCCCTGGGAAGAGACCAAGACGAAGACCTCGCGATGTGTGGGAGAAGCAAATTTATAAGGACCTTGAAGCTAGAGATAAGAGTTGGCATCAAATACAAGAACAACAGTTATGGATGGACAGGACAAATTGGAGACGGCTCATTTATTATTGCACCCGGCTTGCTGGAGCGAAGAAACGATGATGATGTGAATAAGGCAACATTGAAAAATGGCTTCAAAGCTATGTATACTGTAACTAAACCATACTTTCCCTATAAACCATCCACTTTTAACTCTACAATTTTCACATATTTCAGCTCCTGACCTGGGGAATAAGCTCCCAGTAGCCCACTCACCCTGTATACAGTACTTTCTCTCTCCTTTTCCTTAGCATTTGTCCCACAAATTAGCAGGGTCTGCTTTTTAGCTTTTTTTGGAGATTTTCCCTTTGAAACATGAACAAATTTTACACTGCATGTAAGTACTGTATATACTCGGCTAAAGAACCCCCTCACATATAGTACCGCCCTTCATTTTCGAGAGCCATAATACAAAATTCTTGGAAATCGCTTATAGTCATCATCATCATCCTGAACCAATTCCAGTTGCCTGGGTGTGGTATATGAGCCCTCTCCGTTTCACCCTGTCCTTGTACCACTCCTCCTCCACCAACTTGTCCCAATCATGACCTCTCTGCAGTACATCGTTCTTGACTGTATCTAACCACTTCTTTCGTGGTCTTACCACGGGTCGTCTTCCTTCTGCCTTTCTCTCAAATTCCTTCCGTGCAGTTCTGTATGGTGTGACCAAACCACTTCAGTCTTGAGATCTGGATCTTATTGAGGAGAGAATCATCTATTCCTACTTCTTCTCGAATCTTCTCATTCCTGATCTTGTCTTTCCTGGTTTACTGAATCATGGCACATAGGAATTTAATTTCGGCTGCGTGGAGTTTAGAGTTATCTCTATTGGTTAGTGTTGTGGTTTCGAGACTGTATGTAAGAATCGGTGTATAATAGGACTTGTACAATGTCATCTTTGTTTTCATGGGCATTTGCTCATCCCACAGCAGGTGTCTTACCTGGTAGTAAAATTGTGTCGCCTTATTAATTCAATTGTTTACCTTATGCTTTGCTACGTTGTCACTTGATAGAATGCTACCCAAGTACTTGAAAACTGGAACGCTGTCCAATTTGGCTTCATTTAGCATGACTATTGGCTCTGCTCCTTCCTCATACACTTTCATCGCCACCATCTTTGTCTCGCTGATGTTTAAACCATATTTCTTACACTCCTCATTCCAGCTTTGCAGCCTCTCACGCAGTTCTTGCCCTGATTCATTCCAGATCGCAACATCATCTACAAATGTGAAGGCTCTAATATCTCCATGTTCTTTCCTTTTAATAGATTTCATTACCACATCCATCACAATGATGAATAGAAGCGGTGATAATGAGCTGCCCTGCTGCACTCCTCTCTTTGTTTCAAACCAGTCCGACAAACCATGTCCTACTTGAATACAACTTCTATTCCCATTGTACAACATTTTCACTTATAGTACCCCTCCTTAATTATTGAGAGTCCTGACCGTCATTGTCTAGCAAAGAGCGCGGTGCGAGCATCTCCGCGCGGATGGGATACGGCCGGCGGTTGGTCAGGCAAAACAATCGCAGAAAAAGTGTGATATCTTTTCGGAGGTGGTTGGCAATATTCATGGAATATACTTGTCTTTGTATACCAGATGTTGGATCATTGTTGGCTGCTTGGGTCATACTATTCAATCGTACATGAGCTCTGTTGCTAACAAGGCATGCCCTTGTTTGAAGAAGGAAGTCTCTGTCTTTCTTTCTCTGCGTACGGGCTATGACTCACGCTATACCAAACGTCAGGTCAAGTCCTGAGGAAAATACTCCTCCGCACATCTCCTCTCTCTGTCTGTCCCTTCATGTGCTTCCGGCATGGAATCTCTACATTGCCATCCCTCAACATACTATAGACCATACAGTACATTTAAAATCAATTGTTTGCACTTTTTACTCAACTTCTCTCCGCTTTTATTACCTTTGAGGTATTTAATTGGCGATTCAAGCTTTACAGCTGCAGTTTGAACACTTTGACTACTTGAGGAAGTTTGAGCAATCATAACAGAGTTGCCAACCTTTGAGCCTGATTCGCCATAAAATCGAATTAATCGGGTGCTCTTTTGCCATTCAAACAAGGTTTATACACAACAAAATGTAATATAATATTAAATTGATACTGAATTACTCTGCCTATTGTTCCAAATATCACTAAATATATATATTCACACACATATAACTCATCACATGAAAAGCAAAATTGGCAAAACTCCCAATTAACATGAAAATGAACATTTTATTCCTAGACTTTTTACAAAGGTAATTCTGGAAAATCTTTTACACCAAAAACAAGCAGAAAGAGAGGGAACTATTTCCTGGTGCATTAGCCTCCTTACAGACCAGAACATCAATGGGACCGCTCAGGTCTTGAGGTGACTAGAGGTATATGCATCAGGTGGCCAGCCGGCCGACAAACGCACGCTATGAGAGAGCACATGCAGTGTTGCCGCATTCACGTATACGACGACACGCTAGTGGCCGGCCGACATACGCACTTCCTTTATTTTCATTAAATATATCATACTGATGATCATGTGCCATCAAGTCGGCGTCGACTCCTAGCGACTGCATGGATGGACTGTCTCCATATGATTCGGTCTTCAACCATATACTTCAGATCCTTCACTGACATATTCATGTTGGAATTGATGGAGTCAATCCATCTCAATGCTGGCCACCCTCGTCTCCGAGACCCCTCCACCTTTCCAACGAATCAGAACGTCTCATAATGTGTGCAAAATATGACAGCCGTAATCTTATCAATGCTTCAAGAGACATACCGTATATTATTATTACTAACTTTATTGGCCACATTGGACCACTTGAGTGTTCCACAGAGGTGCCAACCTTTGAAGTGGGTTATCAGTAATCCCTTATATTGCCCCCCCCCCCCGAAAAAAAATTCACGTCAAATCCGAAGCATGTTCCTCCCTTCTCGATAATGACACCATCTTTGTCCCACCCGGAAGCAACCTATAGTAAAGATATCATATTACACAATAAAATTTGCATATATCTTGCTAGTTCTGTAATAAAAACAAAATCCTTCTAGCTTGTTTTGCACCCAGTAACTGGTTTTCCGTGAAAGTTTTCTTGTAACATACCTCCCCCAGTAATGACATTTTCACCTTCTGAATCATAATCGATTCCAGTGTAGATGTGCTTAATGTAGGTCTGAATGATGTCTGATTTTTTCCTAACAACACTGAAAATTCTTTCTGTGGGGGAGTTACTGTGAGGTACAAGTAATATTACAAATACCACATTACTTAAAGTTTTATACACTTTCATTTTTAAGCTCAGCAATTTTGCTCCAGTTTACATCAATTGTATGTCCTTGTAAAATATATTCAGGGAAAGTAACACACTGATAAACAGCAAATTCCTCTTCAAGTTTGTCATGTTCACTTTCCTTGACCAAACTTGGGAATCTTTGAACAAAATAATCAAGAGATGAATAGGAAACCTTCATTCTAAGAAAATATCGCGATGTTACACGATCGACGCTGGCCTCAGCCGTTTGACGAGAATCCCGTAGTTTTCACGATAGAACACGGAGAAAAATCGCTATTTACATAATTGGTGTCACTTTTAGCCGATCTACGAGATTTCCATTGTCCTAGAGGTGGACACGGGAAAATATAGCATAATTTCGCAATCGGCGCCGCTTGCTGTACGTTCGACAAGAATCCAGTTGTTCTCGTCACCGAATGCGGAGAAATATCGCGATGTATTGCAATCGCTGCCGCTTTCGGTCGTTATACGAGGATCACGATGTCCTCGCGGTTGGTCACCGAGAACGCGATAATATGCAATCGGCGCCGCATTCGGCCATTCAACGATTGTCCTGGCAGAATGGCGGAGGCAAGCTCGACGATGGGCATGGTTAAAATTCACGAGCAGTTATAGACATGTTGTATGGTCGGCGCCATGATTCCCGCCGTCCCTGTGCTGTGGCTGGGTGTTCACGGTGGATCACGAGGAGAAATGCGTATCGCGAGGCTACGTAAACTGTCATTTCTAAAAGGGTTGACGCACTTCTCTATCCCCGTACGCTTTTAAGTATACAGTCATGGGGAAAATGGTGAGTAGGTTTCGGGATATTTCGTGATGGCTGCCCAATCACCTTTGACGGGATTCCCGCAGTCCTCATGGTCACAAGTTCGCGATTGGGCAAGGGTTTTATGATTTTACGCAACTGTCATCGATCTCAGTCCGTTTGACGAGATTCCCGCAGGTAAGTCGTGCAGTCAGCCGGCCATCTTGAGCATGTGAGTTCGGAGGATGAACGTTTGAAGTAGGTACCGTATCGAATATTACGAATTATTCTGATGGGATTGCATGAATAATACGACAAGAGGGCAAATTTTCTTTCGAATTCGAATCACGAATTATGCAAGTTTTCGAGATAACCGGTTAAATTATCCGATGGAACCAAAGTTCGAAGGAAAAGTCAACATAACGGAATTTCGAATTAACCATACTGGATGTCGCTAATTTTCGAGACGGATAGATTTTTAAAATAAAAAATGTATTTCGAAGCATTTTCGGTATTCTTTTTTCAAAACTGTATCATTTCACAAGATTGTGACATTTAATTATTTCGCGTTATTTCTGGACTTCAATTTTAGATAGTCTCCAAACTTAAAGGTCAATAACAGAAATGAGAGGTTTCTGTTGAGTTTCGGAAGTTTTCGCGAATACGTCTCGCGGAAAGTCAGGTTTCCTAATAATGCAGAAGAATATTTCACACTAAACTAAAAACTCTTTCTCGATACCGAAATTATACGTTGGACCGATTTATATCACTCAAGGTATCCTCAGTATGCATTTAATTGAGGTCGGGTACGGAGAAATATAGCTTACGCAATCGGCTACATCGCAATCTGTGAGCCAAGTGGCGCGAGTTTAGACGATTTAAACAGACCTCGGCGAATTTTCGTTACCTCCAACTATGCAGACATAAAAATTAGCTACTATTACTTTCGTTACCTGTTTGTAAAATTAGCTACTTTTTCGTTACCGGTAGACACCCTGTAACTTTCCTTTTTTTTTCTTTCATAGAAATGTATTTTTTTCGTGATGTCACTTTTCCTTAATAATTTCCCCTTCGACCGTAATGCCGTAATCGTGAGCTGAAATCCGTAATAATTACGGACAATCCGTAATAGTTGGCACCTCTGGTTCCATGTACACTTTTTCTTTGAAGGTTGTATTGTTTGATTCTTCTTATCTGCCCAGTACTTCTTCATTCGTTCTGATCGCAGTGTTCTTAATTTGTCTGAAATCTCTGCAGGCTGTGCATCATTTCTGCTGAAAATTTGTGATTCTTAAGAAGGGTGGTAATTTTACTCTTGTTTTCTGCATCTGTAATTTCAAGTCCAACTGTTTAGAGATCCTCTTGAATTTCTTTGATCCATTGCTATATAGCATCAAAATAAAATAGCCTATTTTTTTCCCGAAATAATGGATTTTTGCGAAGTTCGCATCTATTTTGGAACTAAAAATTTAGGGGAAAAAAAGGGGGTCCTATAGCCGAATAAATATGGTATTTACAGTATAAACAACTAAAGATTTTAAGGGCACTGCAGAAAAAGACATACGCATTTCTGTGGTATGTAGCATTTGCTCATGTGCCTTTGTAGTAGCCCACGTTTGACTACCATAGAATAGGCTTGGTCTTACAGCAGTTTTATAAACTTTACCCTTGGTTCTTATGGGTATTTTCGGATCATATAAAACTCCTGTTAGCTCGCACCATTCATTCCACCCAGACATGGATTATATCGGCGGTTATCGTGCCATCTTCAGCAATGACAGAACCTAGATATTTAAATTTTGAAAACTTTATTAATAGAAATAGTGCATGCTTTAAATGTTCTTGAGTGTGATTTAATGTGTTTGATATTTGTAGTGATCTGTGAATAGAGAGGCTGAAGAAGGGTCAAAAGCACCCGAAACATGTTCCTGAGTAAATAAATCTTATTTATCAGGCAATTTCAAGTATTGATTGGGTGGAAAAGTTAACTCATTAAATTACAAGAGAAAAGCAAGACCATGGTGATGACAAGAGGGGAAAGACAAGGAAAGGGCACTGTGAAAATTGGAAGTCAGAGTTTGGAAATTGAGGTCACGTTCAAATACCTAGGAAGTGAATTGATGCAAACTGGTAGGTTGGACATGGAGATTGGCAGGAGGGTACAGCAGAGCAATGCATTCTATCAAAGTGTAAGAAAACTTGTTTGGGATAAGAAGTACCCAGGAAAAGCAAGGAGATAATGTATAAAGTGTACTATGTTCCCATATTAACTTATGCAGCTGAGACTTGGACCCTGACGAGCAGGCAAGAGAGTAGAATCCAAGCCAGTGAAATGAAATTCCTGAGAAGTATGATAGGAAAGACAAGGAAAGACAGAGTGAGGAATGAAGATGTTAGGAAGGAAGTTGGGATGGGAAAACTAAATGAGAGAATTGAGAAGAATAAACTAAGGTGGTTTGGACATGTAAAGAGGATGGAGGAAAATAGAATACCAAGACAGCTGCTGGAGGCAAAGTGCAAGGGTATGAGAGCAAGGGGAAGACCTAGAACAAGGTGGATTGATTCAATGAAGAACAGCACAAGAAAAAGAAATCTGGACTGGGGGAAGATCATGGAAGAAGAATGGTGGAAGGAAAGAGGAAAGTAGAGAAGTGCCATAAATACCTCGATCCGGCAGTAGCCGGATAAGGGGGAATGATGATGATTATTTGTCAATACAGACTAAAACAATGGAAGTTAATTCTAATGATCCTAAATCTCCCACTGACAGGACAACCGCCAACATTCGTTGAATGGATACGGCACCAAAAGAAGAAGACCAAACATAACATAATGCCGATGATATCCAACTTACCTTACGAGCAACAGAAACCGTCTCCGTAGGTAAATCACGAATGACAGTGTATCGTGGGTACACATGAAGCAGATACTCCACCATTAGGGCTTCGTCTGTGTCCACCTCCACTATGTGTTTGTCAAACTCATGGTAAATCATAGGGTTTTTACCCGAATGATACAGCTGCACTTTGGTGGAGCTATCGTCCTCACTAACGAGCCTGTAATGAGAGAAACGGATACCATATTGTCTGGAGAACTATGTGAGGTGGAAATTTAGGTGCAAATCTGACCTGTCCTGATCTTGACCCCACAATGCCTGCTTGGAAAATAAAACGACAAAATGTACTCATAGGTGTTCCCAACAACCTCCAAACACACTTTGAAACACATTTGGTTATAAAATGGAAGTACATACATTAATTATGATGATGATGATAATTATTGTTTTAAGGGGCCTAACATCTAGGTTATCAGCCCCTAATGATCTGGGCGATAGCGAAAATGACAATGAAGTGGAAACAAGAATGCAAATTAAGTGAGAAGGAAAATACTTACAAAAAGGAACTCAGATTTTAACTACTCACAAAATGAAGAGCGGTAATACTTACAAAAGGGAATTTAGAACGAAAACACGAACAAAAGGAATAGATTGAAAAATACGTGCAAAATGTAGGTTAGATTCAAAATACGTACAAAATGCAATGCAGAGTCAAAATACTTTACTTACAAAATAGAAGTGAAATTCAAAATACTTACAAAATGCAAATGAGAGTGAAAATATGTACAAAATGCAATTGAGGTTCAAAATACTTACAAAATGCATGAAATTGAAAATACACAATGCAATTTAAATTGAAAGACGTGCATTTCAGATTCCAAAATATCACAAAGTGCAATTAAAATTCAAAATACTTACAAAATGCAATTGAAACTGAAAATGCTTACAAAATGTATGGTAGATTCAAACTACTCATTTGGATCGACAATACTTACAAAATACAATTTAGATTGAAAATTCTTACAAAATTAGATTCAAAATACCCACAAAATGCAATTGAGAATCAAAATACTTGCAAAATGCCCACCATACAAAATGCAATTTAGATTGAAAATACTTGCATAAAGCGGTTTAGGTTGAAGCGGTTTAGGTTGAAAATACAAAATGCAATTGAAATTCAAAATACTCACCAAAGTCCCAGCCCCTATATTGAAAGACTTACTAAAAAGCAATTTAGATTGTCAATCCATACAAAATGCAATTGAAGTTGAAAACACTCACAAACTGCAATTTACTGTAGATCGAAAAGACTTACAAAATGCAACGTAGACTGGAAACACCGAAGAAAAGGAGTGTAGATGCAAAAAAAAAAAAAAAAAAACGCTAAATGGAATTTAGATAGACGGGGAGCCAATTAACAAAAACAGTGCGGGAATCTTAAAGAGCAAAGGAAATATAATGAAAAGAAAACAAGAGGTCTCGCCCCTTTGGAAGGAGGGATGAGGAAAGATGGGACAAGGGCCAATTAAGGCGGGAAAGTGAAAGACTCCCTAGGCCTCGGATAACCTAATACCGTCGGGGTCGGAAGAGAACAAGAGTTTACCAAGAGAGGTCGACAGGGAAGAAGATGGAGAGGAGCCCAGCACAAGTAAGTGGAAGCAATGCCGGACTCAGCTGGGGTCCCGTGGTCGCAAACTCACGTCCCACTAGATGTGAGCCCCTGGGGGGACTAAGTAGAGATTTCTTTTCCTTCTTTTCAGTATTTTTTATGTACTGTAGTTTCTCTTTTACTTGTTTCATATGGCAAAAATGAAGGTTATGTTCCCCTATGTTCAGCACGCAGAGCATCAGACATTTTTTGGCTGATACAGAGTTGGCATCGCCTGCCTCTCACCCGGAGGCCCCGGGTTCGATCCCCGGCTCCGTCAGGGATTTTAAAACTGACGTGAGGGTTGGAACGGGGTGCACTCAGCCTCGTGAGGACAATTGAGTAGCTGTCTGACAGTGAGACAGCGCCCCGATCACGAATACCAAGATTAACGGCCGAGGGGACCCGACGCGCTGATCACGCGTCACCCCAATATCTGCAGGCCAAATGGCTGGGCAGCGGTCGCTTGGTCGGCCTTAGCCCGTCATGGGCTGGATAGTGCCAGGGGTTGACTTGACTTTGACAGAGTTGGCATCACTTCAAAACAGTATGTTGCATATGGAAAAGTTGAGCTCACAGCACTTTCTTTCAATCATTGCCGCTTTCCGCTCTAACTGGTAGTTTCATTACAGAGCACTCTGTTGCGTCAGTACACATTGTATTTTGCGACCAGTTCATCACAAATTCAATATTTTTCCTACCTATCTCCATAACTCGAATGTTCGATAAGTTCAATTAATATTGACATCTCCTAATGATTCAAGATATCGAACTTTGACTGTACCTCAAGAGAAAACTACCATCTTGGTCTTGCCTCAAAATTTTGACACTGTGGCGTACCAACATGAGGATGCAAAAGCCACTTCTAAAGTGTTCCAATAAGGGTTAAATTGTATGCCCTCACGCTGTCACAGAAACAACAAGTAGTTCCGTAAAGAACTATACAGCCTACTTTCATATATCCTACTTATGTTAATTGCCTCTTCTTCTTTTACGGCCTCATTGGATCACATCAGTCAATCATTTCTTGGTCCTTTTCTTCAGAAAGTTTTCTTTCCGAGTCGCCCAGTAGCTTTTCATTTGCTCTGAACTTCTCTGGCGTTCCTCAGCTGTAAGTACCCTTTTTACTGTATTAAGTTTGTCTATTTTTGCAAAGAATCTTATTTTTATATCTTTCAGTTTTTTTTATTTTTTTTTGTTTTGTTTTGCAAGTCTTCCAAGGTTATTTCTAATTCTTTCATATCTTCTCTAATTTCCTTAATCCATCTTACTTGTTGTTTCATATTCCAAAGTTTCTCTACAATTTTTCTAGATAGCCTGGTT
Organism: Meconema thalassinum; assembly: GCA_946902985.2. NCBI lineage: Eukaryota > Metazoa > Arthropoda > Insecta > Orthoptera > Tettigoniidae > Meconema > Meconema thalassinum. The sequence goes on along the minus strand of OX336389.2, from coordinate 77,809,379 downwards.
TCTGGTGTCCTCATGATGTGACCAAAAAAAGAAATCCGTTTCTTCCGAATAGTATCAGTGATGGGCTCCAGTTCTCTGTATACCACTTCATTTGGTACTATCCACCACTGTCCATCTTTCTGATATTTTTTATGTATGCATAATCTAGCTATTCTTCTTTCTACTTTTAAAATTTTGTAGATTCTGTTTTTCTGAGTAACTTTAAGAAGAGTTTTGCTTCCATATGTCACCTCTGGTTGAACCACCGTCATGTAATGTTTTAATTTTGTTGCGATTGATAGACATTTTAATTGCCTCTATTAACATATAAAATTTCAGTTTGATTGTTGTAATAGATTCGTAGATTTTGAGAACCATCCAATTATTTTGGTTGGTCGCCATGTTGGATTTATATAAATGTAGGCCATAAGAGTTTTCTAACATTAGATGATGATTTTTGCTTATGTTCATTATTCAAACGTTCACTTTGATCGCATGAATAATACACAAGAAATAAAAACTTAATTTTAAAATTGCGCACAGCCGCTATCTTGAGGTTATGTGAAAAATTGAACCAAATTAGATGCCAGTGCATAACAATGTATTTAAAAATTTACTGTACCAAGTTTCATTGCGTTTGGATGGTTAAATCGCGAGAAAAGTCTATTTAAAGATTTCAACTTCACTTGGCCACCATGTTCGTTTTGTAGTTAACAGGTTTATGAAAATCTAATAGGTAAACTTCTAGTAGTGCCCTTTATCACTGTTCAAAATTTCAGGGTGATATCAGTAACGGTTTCGGAGATATAGAATACCAGTGAATATTTCGCACAGCCGCCATGTTGGATTCGTGAGACGTAATTAAATTCGAAGGGTGCGGTCGGGGTCGGCCGTAATAGTACTATGACCTTACCGAGTTTCATTGAAATCGCTCCAGCCGTTTAGAAGTTATTAGGGGGGAGGGGGCGGCACACAGACACGCGGAGGTCGAAGGGGTAGTATGTGGCTCTGTGGGTTCACTTCCTGCTGGTGGAAGTGTACTAATAAAACAAAAGGAAATGCCATTTATTCCTACCAAGTCCGATACATGCATGTCCACGCCATGGCCTCTGGGCAAGAGGTACACTTTGTGTGCGCGGCTAAGTCATGTTAGGGCGTAAATGCGAGTTCCCGACGCTTAAAAATGGGGACCCACCAGCTAAGGGAGACAACCCTGAGAGAAAACATCGGCCCTCCAGGATTGCTAGGGGGGTTGACGTTGGGCCAACAACCCAATCAGAATAAAACTCTCGTTACGAAATCTGAGGAAGAAATAGCCGGACTGACCTCTTTACGACGACCCCGCAAACGTTAAAAGGAATTGAGAATTGGCTCATGGAATGTCTTAACTCTCTACCAAGCTGAAAATCTAAAAAAGTTGTGTGATCAGCTCGATGAGTATCGATTAGATATTACTGCTATTCAGGAAGTGAGATGGAGTGGTGAAGGGTGATAGAGAAAAAGAACCATATGGTATTCTACAGCTGCCAAAAGAAGGAACATACGTTTAGAACTGGTTTTATTGTTAACTACTGTAGTTGAAACCCGTCAAAACATGACGGACAAAGGCAAAAATATTTACTGAAGAAGCTTCTTATATAAGTTACATTCTTTGTACGATTACTTTTTGGCACTATTGCAACTTTAAGGGCATCAAAAGATAGCACTCTAAACATTGCAACATAATGCTGGTCATGTCTGAAAACGTGATGAGGTAAATAGACCAATACGTTCCTGAGTTTCCCCTTGAGCTTTATTGATTGTGATAAAGCATGCCGAGCGAATAGGAAATTGTTGCCTCTTAAAAGGAAATGTACTGTACATGAAAGTGTTTTATCGGAAGGTGATAAATCAAGTCGTAGGATTTGAGCTCTCTGCTTAATATTACTGCACCTATTATATCTGAATTTCTTACAATTTCTTACAATTAATATGTTTCCATATCGGAGACCTTGGGAAACAAACAGATTTCTAAGGAGCATAATTATGGCTCAAACGTTCGGAGTATGTGGAGGCGAATCACTTAATTCCAAGGAATTGAAGAATTCTATAGTAGGGAAATGAAGTAGCTGGCTTTCATCTTCAGTATCTAATCTGTTAATGCTGATGTATGTGTTTGAACTACTGGATAGAAGTTCAATGACTTTTAAATTAATATCATTACATTGTTACAGCTTGTCAAATATTTTATATTCCAGCAGATCAATTTTACTATCACAACAGTAAAGGCCAAAGTAACCAAAAAAGGAAGGAAGGAAGCGTGTAGTTTAACGTGACCATTAATCTCGCTATCATAAGCCACGGGACCTCCGTTTTACGTGGAATCCAAACCACAGGACATGGCATTTCACATCGAAAATCTCACATGCATTGACCGGGAATCGAACCCGGTCCGCCTTGGTGAGAGGCATACAGCTTGACCACTGCGCCACCACACCCCAAAGTAACCACGCGTAGGTTTTACACAAGAGAAATACCGTATTTGCTCGCGTATATCTCGCACCCCATTTCTTTACTTGAAATTTCAGGGGAAAAAAATTACTTGCATATAACTCGCATTCATTACTGACGCCATCATATAAATGACCGTAATAACCTTGAGGTAGAAACACGTTCAATTTAGAGCGTCGCAACAGTCGTCATTGTCCAGGAACTTACCCGAAGCGTTACTAACAGGAAGAGCGAGCAACGAGTTGATCCGAACTTCGATACGAGCCGATTAGGGATCGAGGCGCCGCATGCAAGCATACGGCGCAACGTGAGTGTTAGCACACTGTACATCGTTAGTCTTCGGCCGCGGTTGGCTAAATTCGCCGCCTTGAGACACGTTCGAATTAGCGATTAGCGTGCCACGTCAGTTGCGGAAGTAGGCCTACTGTTACATCACAGAGAAACACAGTTCAGTCTTCTCGAATCTCAATGATTTCGTCTTTACGCATTGCGTCGCATCAGAGCTCGGCCGCGTGCAAGCATATGGCGCAGCGTGAGTGTTAGCACGCTGTACATCGTTCGCCGCGTCTTCGGCCGCAGTTGGATAAATTCGCCGCCTTGTGACACGTTCGAATTAGCGATTAGCGCGCCACAACAGTTGCTCGAGTAGGCCTACTGTTACATTGCAGGGAAACGCAGTTCAGTCTTCTCGAATCTCAATGATTTCGTCTTTACGCATTGCGTCGCATCAGAGCTCGGCCGCGTGCAAGAATACGGCGCAGCGTGAGTGTTAGCACGCTGTACATCGTTCGCCGCGTCTTCGGCCGCGGTTGGCTAAATTCACCGCCTTGAAACACGTTCGAATTAGCGATTCGCGCGCCACGTCAGTTGCGCAAGTAAGCCTACTGTTACATCGCAAATTTTGTGTTTTTGCGGGAATACGGTCATTCCCCGCGTATATCTCGCACCGAAAATTTTCACACATATTTTCGGTCAAAAAAGTGCGAGATATATGCGAGCAAATACGGTACAATGTAGAACAATGTTTACATTTGATCGTCAAGGACCTTACACTGTACTGCATAATATCTGGAATTGTTTCTGAAATGGTCCATTTATATTGGATTTTAAAAGTGGTTCCGTATTATTCGATAACACTATAGTGTCCTGCATCAACGGAGACGCTTAATATTAAATGGCAAATAATACTTCCATTGCTGAAATCAACAGCGTAGTTAGACTCATTACTCTAAACAAATAATCATTAAAAAATTGTCTTATACAATGAAGTTCTACATGTCCAGTGTATTCACTGTCCAGAGACGTTCATACTGAAGTTGGTTGCTGAGGAGAAAGCGATGAGACTGATAGCCTATAATAAAATCCTCATATTTGTTCCTGCCAGCGAAATTTTTTACAATAGCTTGAAAACGCAGCTCAGAATGACGTTCTTCATTTTGATATAAATAGTACAAAACTGCTCGAAATCAGCAATTTCCATCACCTGTTATAGGTTACGGCAGTACATTTTGCAGGGGAACATAGATTCACTTCGCCAACTACTGGTATGAGCATAGGCCTATACTCGATACTCACTTCGGCAGTCACCCTAATGGAGGCAGATTTAGAATTCTATGTCCCGTGCATATCAAAAATCGTATTAACACATGGAAGCCCACCCATTCTTGGCTATCGCCCCGGATCCTGGGTTACATTCCCTGCTCTGCCAAGAAATTTAATTCTGGTCTGAGGGCAAAAACGGGGCACACTCAGTCTCTTGAGGTATAACTGAGAAGAGGAAGGTTCGATTCCCACCTCAACAATCTTGGATGTGGTTTTCCATGGTTTCCCACTTTCACTCAAGGCAAATACCGGGATGGTCCTAACTTAAGGCCTCGGCCAGCTCCTTGCCATGCCCCACCTTAATTACAAATACACACATTAATGCAGCCATCACAATAACACAGGTTATCAGAGAAAAGTGAGTGACCACGATGTCAGAGCCCTTCAAACGAACTCTGTTTGCCAAGTGTCTCTCATGGCAAAAGCAATTGTGGACACGCACGAGAGTAGATCGACGATGCATAATTATAACTTTTAGTCTAGGCCGGGTACCAACTTGACCACTGAAGCATTGGGAAGAAATTGCAATATTAAGGTACATAAACAACATTCACATTCAACTGTCAGTTAATGTTCTTCAACATTTCCCTTCTTTTATAACTCTATTCCAGTATACATATCGCAGAAACATCATAGAAAATATTCCCCTCCTTTATAATTCTCATAAATAACTATCACATGAAAACATGCCATGTCTTGTGTTTTAAATATATGGATGCAATGCTGCTGCCATCTGTTGTCAGTTACGAGAACTAGCCTACATGGGCGAAGTACTGTCATCACTGTTGTCACTTACTGGAACTGATTGCAGATATTCAAACGGTGTTTTGGTGAGTTGTTGGCGATTTACAAAGGAAAACGCCTAGTGTTTAAATATATAGATGACAACGTAAAACGTGGAGAATTCCTTACTTTACGGGAATAATAAAATTAAGATATGTTAAGACAATGTATTACCAATAGCAAGAAATAATAATTGGGAAATAAAAATACATGTCTGAGGTGGGATACGAACTCCTTCGACTATGCAAGAATCCACTCCGGGGTCTGCAATGTTACCCCTAAGCCACCCAGACAACGGATTTCGTTTGCAATATTAAGTTATCTAAACATCAAACGCACTCAAATGCCTGTTGAAGTTCTTCAATATATCCCTTCCTTTATGTATATATTCCAGTATATACCCTCAGAACATCATAATGCGATATTTTTCCCTCTTTTTAATTCTCATAAATAAAGATCACACTACGATTCGGTGGGTAATTTATCCGCCATTTCTCTCGTGAAAGAACGCCATTGTGCGCACGCGCAGTCGCCACAAATATTACATTTATCTTTAATCATTTAAAAATATACCCTAACATATATCTTCCTTTTAAAGACACTCTGTAAATCTACATGCCAAGAGCTCTCGTTAGAATGCATTACGAAGTCAATCGGTTAAGACGCATTCTCAATCTCGATGTTACAAAAATCACCATGAAAATCCACAGCCTGCTTCCAGTCTCTGACTGGGTCAGGAATGGAATGAATGAAGCCCCAATCTAGCGGCGAGGATATGGACTGTGCCGGCTGCCGAGGCATGACGCACTCCTCTGGGGCAATGATTAAATGAATGACAGATGAAATGATAGTGGAGAGTGTTGCTGGAATGAAATTTTGGACAGGGAAAACTGGAGTACCCAGAGAAAAACCTGTCTGCCTCCTTTTTGTCCAGCACAGATCTCACATGGAGTGACCGGGATTTGAACCACGGACCCAGCGGTGAGAGGCCGGCGTGCTGCCCCCTAAGCCACGGAGGCTTCACAAAAATCACCATAGTGTTTTAAATATATAGACAGGGGGGCCAATATTTACTCCGACCAATACCTTGTGGTAGCAACCATTAGAAGTCGAATATCTAATGCGAGAAAAGGGCATGGATACAATGCAAGAAAGTTTAACTGTGGGCGGCTGAAGGAGCCCGAAACCACCTTGAGATATGTCAAACTGCTTAATGAAGCTCTATAGAGTTGTCTACTAGTGAGAGTATTGATGTACAGTGGAATCTCGTTAGTACGTTTTTCAAGGGACTGAAAAATTTGGACGTCATATGCGGGAAAACGTACTACCGAAAAACGCCATACTGCATTTACAATGTATAAGAAAGAACGCGGCGTATATATGGACGTCAAATCGCCGACCTTAGTAAGTGATTGTATGCACTACTACAGTCACGACATAAACATAGGTTATCAGTAACTTACACGGAATAAATAACATAAAAATGAATTACCGTATTTACTCGAATAAGACCCGCCCCTGAATAAGACCCGCACCCTGATTTTGAAGAACAACATTAAAAAAAAAAAAAAAAAAAAATACTCAAAACTATTTACAATCTTTACTAAATAAACAGCCAAGCCTCCGTGGCTTAGGCGGCAGCACGCCGGCCTCTCACCGCTGAGTCCATGGTTCAAATCCCGGTCACTCCATGTGAGATCTGTGCTGGACAAAACGGAGGCAGAGAGGTTTTTCTCCGGGTACTCCGGTTTTCCCTGTCAAAAATTTCATTCCAGCAACACTCTCCACTATCATTTCATTTCATCTGTCATTCATTTAATCATTGCACCAGAGGAGTGCGTCAGGCCTCGGCAGCCGGCACAGTTCATATCCTCGCCGCTAGATGGGGGCTTCATTCATTCCATTCCTGACTCGGTCGGAGACTGGAAGCAGGCTGTGGATTTTCATTTTCACTAAATAAACAGTATAGCATTTCTACAAAATAGTTTCCAACAGTTCTGAAGTAGACCTAAAATAACACACAGAAACAATTAAAAATTCAAATAAAAGACACAAACACTTCATTCATAGTCATCAGAAGTACCAACTTCGGAACTTTTTTCACCATCACTTTCCCACAAAATGTCGTCATCACTGCCATCCATAGCATTGGAAATACTACATTTCTTGAAGCTCTTCCGTATGAGATCTCCCGAGATACGATTCCATGCCGTCAAAATCCACGAACAAAGCAGCTGAACTTCCGGGCGCTGAATACGACCAGTTGGGGTCAGTGTGTGCTTATCGGCCGCCATCCTCTCCGTATACAGCTGTTTCAAGGCTGCTTTGAACAGTCGGTTCACGCAGACATCCAGTGGCTGTAGCATAGACGTCATCCCACGCGGGATGATTGCTAGGTCGGTTTTCCCATCCTTGACGAATTTCTTCACAGCGTCTGTTGTATGGCCACGGTAACTGTCCAGAACAAGCAAGCTCTTTCGTCGTAATAATGTAACACGTTTTTTTTTTCTTTCTCCAATCTCGAATACATGACCCGTTAATATCATATTTCCTACCGGCGGCACGATTTCCAATAATTTCAGCTTCCCTCACAACTTTCAGCTTCTCACTCACAGTAAACGACCGCAAACGCTTCGTAGAACTCATGTTTACACTCGGAAAACGTGCGCGAGACTGTATGACGCCACCTGCTTACGGTAAAACAATGTGATAGCCGGAAGAAGGCTAGCACCATCTAGCGGACACTCGCAACACCCGATATCGCGCGTGGCGGGCAATTTAAATCTTTAAAATCAGGATGACTCAAATAAGACCCGCACCCCAATTTTCACGTCCGATTTTGTTTAAAAATGTGCGGGTGGTATTCGAGTATATACGGTACTGTACCTCTACACTACAGTATAATACAGGGTCTTTATTTCTGCTTAGCAAGGACATTCTCGCTCTCGCGCTCCGCCAGTGAAGGCTCAGTTACCGGCGACCACGCACGCATATGTTTGAAGCACGGGCTTGCTTGAACCACTTCAATAAAACGCTTTCTAGTTGAGGAAACTGTCCCTCTCGCACACGTTTCCTTTTGCCGCTCTTTCCTTCTTCAAATGCACGTTCGATTTCCTTCCTTTTGCCGAGAATCGTGTTTAGTGTAGACGGAGGAATGTTCCACTTTCGCGCTATATCCACACGCTTCATGTGAGGATTGCATTCAACGTCTCGAATGTATTTCATCTTCTCATCATTAGTTATCTGCCGTACTTTCTTCTTATCCATTATGAAACACGCAATAAAATAGGTCATAACTGGACGTGAACACTAAGAACTGGAAGACAATAGTGCGGAATACGAAGACAATAATGCGCCTACGTGAGAAATAAACAAAGGGAAAGGGGTGGAGGGCAGCGGGAGAGAGACACGTCACCTGTGTTGCGTCATAGCTATAGCCACTTCTACGCCGTCAAACACAATGAAATCATCTACACTGTCAATAACTATCAGAGAATATGCGGCAATATCGCGTCGTGTTTCCCAGAAGCCGAATTTTTTAATGAAATAAGAATAAAATACGGTTCACTAACAAATAGTTCAACGGAAATTTGATCGTTGTAAGGGGGAATAGAGAACGTATTAAGGGGATATATCAACATGAATTTAGTAGGATAGGGACTTGAGAAAGGGCAGCGGGAGAGAGACACGTCACCTGTGTTGCGTCATAGCTATAGCCGCTTCTACGCCGTCAAACACAATGAAATCATCTACACTGTCAATAACTAGCAGAGAATATGAGGCAGTATCGCGTCGTGTTTTCCAGAAGCCGAATTTTATAATGAAATAAGAATAAAATACGGTTCACTAACAAATAGTCAACGGAAATTTGATCGTTGTAAGCGGGAATAGAGAACGTATTAAGGGGATATTTCAACATGAATTTAGTAGGATAGGGACTTGAGAAAGTAGAGAAAGGGCAGCGGGAGAGAGACACGTCACCTGCCGTTGCGTCATAGCTATAGCCACTTCTACGCCGTCAAACACAATGAAATCATCTACATTGTCAATAACTATCAGAGAATATGAGGCAATATCGCGTCGTGTTTTCCAGAAGCCGAATTTTATAATGAAATAAGAATAAAATCAGGTTCGCTTACAAATAGTACAACGGAAATTTGATCGTCGTAAGCGGGAATAGAGAACGTATTAAGGGGATATATCAACATGTATTTTGTAGAATTGGGACTGGGACTTGAGAAAATCATCGCGCTAAACGGGAAAACGTCGTAACCGAGAACGTGCTAACGAGATTCCACTGTACTCGGGAAGAATCTTAAAGACACACTATTAAAAACTGCAAATGAAGTTTTAGGAAGGGAAGAGAAAGTTACGTATAACTATTGGTTTGATGAAGAGTGTGCTCCAGCAACAACCTTAAAAAATGAAGCATACAAGAGAATGCAACAGAGGAATCGCACCCGAAAAGCGGTAGAAGAGTACAGAACTTCCAGAAGACAAGAAAAGAGATTGCACAAGAAGATGATGATGGTGATAATTGTTGTTTTAAGGGGCCTAACATCTAGGTTATCGGCCCCTAATGATCCGGGTGATAGCGAAAATGACAATGAAATGGAAACCAGAACGAAAATTAAGTGAGACGGAAAATACTTACAAAAAGGAACTCACATTGAAACAACTCACACAATGTTCTTACAAAAGGGAATTTAGAACGAAAAGATTCACAAAAGGAATAGATTGAAAAATACGCACAAAATGTAGTTTAGGTTCAAAATACGTACAAAATGCAATGTAGAGTCGAAATACTTACAAAATACAATTGAAATTCAAAATACTTACAAAATGCAAATGAGATCGAAAATACGCACAAAATGCAATTGAGGTTCAAAATACTTACAAAATGTAATTGAAATTGAAAATACACAATGCAATTCAGTTGGAAGATCCCATTTCGAATCCAAATTATTCACATAGTGCAATTGAAATTCAAAATACTTACAGAATGCAATTGAAATTGAAAATTCATATAAAATGTATGGTAGATTCAAAACACCCACAAAATGCAATTGAGAAACAAAATATTTGCAAAATGCCCACCAAACAAAATGCAATTTAGATATAAAATTCTTGTGAAATGTGGTTTTGGTTGAAAATACTTACAAAATGCAATTGAAATTCAACATACTCACTAAAATGCCCTGCTCCTACATTGAAAGACTTAATAAAAAGCAATTTAGATTGTCAATCTTTACAAATGGCAATTGAGGTTGAAAACAATCATGAGAGGTAATTTAGATCGAAAAAAAAAACTTGCAAAATGCAACGTAGATTAAAAATACCTACAAAATGTAGTGGAAAAAAAAGTCACTAAAGGGAATTTAGATAGACGGAGAGCCAAGTAACAAAAACAGTGCAGGAATCTTAAAGAGGAAAGGAAATATAATGAAAAGAAAACAAGAGGTCTGACCCCTCGAAGAAGGAGGGATCAGGAAAGATGAGACAAAGGCGGGAAAGTGAAAGAATCCCTAGGCCTCGGACACCCAAATACCGTCGGGGACGGAAAAGAACAAGAGTTGACCAAGGGAGGTCGACAGGAAAGAAGACGGAGAGGAGAGGAGCCGAGCCCGGCACAAGTAAGTGGAAGCAATGCCGGACTCAGCTGGGGTCCCGTGGTCGCCAACCCACGTCCCACAAGATGAGAGCCCCTGGCGGAGTACAAGAAGAAAAGGAGACAGTATGAGAGGAAGGAATTGGAAGAAATGGAATAGTTGAAGGGGATGAATGATGTGAGAGCTTTCTATCAGAAGCTAAATAAGAGCCGTAAGGATTCCCAGCCTAGAACAAATTTGTGTAGAGATAAAGAGGGAATAATATTGGGCAGTGAGGAAGCAATACTAGAAAGATGGGAACAATATTTTGATGAACTGCTGAATGAAAGTCCAGTTGACGACCAAGAAACCTTACCTCCTGTAAATACAAGAGAATCGGAAAAAGAAGTATCGGTACCTACTATTAAGGAAGTTGAGGTTGCTATTATGAAATTAAAGAATACTGTAATAACGCCCCAGGAATGGATCTAATACAATCAGAGCTTGTGAAAAATGCTGGAAACGAATTTACTAAACAATTTCACAAACTCGTGGCTAAGATATGGATAGTTGAAATGATTCCTGATGAATGGAATGTAGGTATCATCTGCCCGATACATGTTGTGCTCCAACTACAGAGGGATTTGCCTATTATCCATTGCCTAATAAAATATTCCGCAACATCCTTCTTTAGCAGACTGGCGCCATATGTGGAAAATGCAGTTGGTGATTATCAATGTGGATTTTGCCAAGGAAGAGCTACTACGGATCAGATTTTCACAATCCGACAGATACTTGAAAAATGTAAAGAATTTGGAATTGATACACACCATCTTTTCATTGATTTTAGGTCAGCTTATGACAGTATTGACAGAAATAATCTCTATGTAGCAATGGAAGAGCTAGAGATCCCTCAGAAACTGATCACTCTGGTGAAAGCTGCCATGAACAATACTAGGAGTCAAATTAAGATACAGAACATGATATCAAATGCTGTAATGACCAAGAATGGAGTTAGGCAGGGAGGTTCATTATCATGCCTTTTGTTCAATATAGCTTTGGAGAAGGTTATTAGTAGGGTTCGGAAGTTTAAGACCTGAAGAAGGACAAAATATGCAAGCAAAATATATTATACCCTTCCGCGTTCTTCTAGGATGCCGACTCTCACTCGGGTGGTGCTCTGTTCGGGGTGGCTCTAATTTATACTAAACATCCTAGGAATATTGTCACAGGATCACAGGAGGCTTATCTTAAAATCAGTAGGTCAGAGAACTCCTAATATAAAATAATTTATTTCACAAAAACATCATCTCCCTTTTCTCCCAACCACAGACAAATAAAATAAAATCAACTCCCTTAAATTACTGGAAAACAACAATATCAAAAAAAATGCAAAATAATGTTTCACACTGGCTGAAACCAGGAATAGAAAATAGTCTATTTTACTGCAGTCCACTGCTTCAAGTCCAAGGGTTATTGTCAACAGACTTAATTCAAATAACTATGGCTTAAATAAACCAGCCATTCTATCACAAATATTGCGCACTCATTTTTATAACTTGCAAAACTTGTTCTTTGGGAAATCGGACACGTCTATTCGTACAATCATCATCTTTCCTCACAAGAGTCAGATAATGAAGGCAATAGGTTTATTCTAGGTTACGGGCATGTGTGTTTTTATAACTTTAAAACAATTACTTCACTCAGAGCTATAACTCCGTTAATTATGGTAAAATAAGCAAGTCAACATACATGAAGCATCAAATAAATACTTCGGCTGCCGGTGCGCCGTGATTATTAATAAACAACAACATAATGAATGCACTCCAAAAATAATGACAAATAGAACATATCGCTTCCTGAAGCGGCATACAAAAGAAACCCCGGGGAGTTGGACTATCTCCCTTCATATAATACAATGCCAAACTCGACCTTGTGACAGACGTGCTTTCACCATGCTAACCAGCCGGCCGGCACAACCTTCCTGGCTGCTTTGAGAATTCAGACGGCTAACCAATTTCTACCTGCTCCTTAAGACTCCCTTTCACCTGCCTTGGGCTCGAGCAATTCAACCTCTTTCCGACGGAGCTAAAGTGGGCTCTCATCAGCTAATGAATTCAATCATTTTACTTACCATTTATATATCGTCGAAGAATGCGGGAATACCACCTCCTCTATTATTTTCACTCACCATTATATCATCGAAGAACGCGGGAATACCACATCCGCTTTATTTCTGCTCGACCCAAGATCGACTCTTAGCCTCATCTGAATATATCTCATACTACCCTCCAGCCATTCTTGTCTTACCACTTGGTATCTTCGCGTGATAATCACTTACCATACTCATTACTCTCATAATTTCATTGTCACTTACTGGTCTTGTCACACTATCGAGTGGTCTTCCCCATTTAGCTTTTACAATTACATTGTGCATAAGCACTATCAAACAAATATTCCCTTGACTGTGCATTAACAAAGATAAATGACATCCCAAAAACAAACCATATTTAAAATAACACTTTGATGCTCATATACTTATTACATTATAAAACACACAAAACACTCATTACTGATAAACACACAAATCTACACAAACATGCCCGGTACGCCTAAAACATCTATTTTTATCATAACTGCTTATGATCGAGATAGACTTATCCGACCCCAATAATGGGAAACATTATGACCCTCATGCCCCATACAATATTTACTTATCTCTCATATTTCCTGATGCGGTTCTGGTCCATGATATCAGTCTTCTTCAATAGTTGATTCATCTTGATGGGAGGAGAATTTACACACGGTTTTTCTCAAAATTTCACCAAAAACAAAGGTCCACTGTGAATTATTACCATTAACACAATGCACGGTTCTCGTACATGAAGCTCCTATCTCATATAGCTATCATTACTTATTTAGTTCGGCCGACAGTTCGTAGCTTCCTAGAATACTGGTCTAGCTTTTAATAGCGCGTGCGGCTATACCTATCATTACAACTGCGTCATACTGTTATGATATGCACTGTTCTACTTTGCACTCGCGAATACTTAGCGATGTTCAATTTCGGAGGTATGCTAGCTCCTACTTATAACTTGTAACAATGTTAATTATTCTTATGCCTCAACGCAGGCTCTCGCGTCCACAGCGTATATTAAGACTTATAAAACTTGTAAAATGTTAATTTCTGAACGCTCAGGGCACGGGCTTTCGCCTTTGACGATGCCCCAAAGTATACTTATAGAACTTGTAAAAATCACCGTATTGTCCGAAGGCTCGCGGCACGGGCTTCCGCCGCTGATGTTGCCCCAGAGTAGACTAACTTCGCTGTGTTTCAATCCATTATTTATACGATTTCTCTTAAAGGGACGTGGAGTAGGGGGTTCTCAGAATTTATTTCCAAAATAATACTCACATGAATATGTGAACTAGCTCCTTAGAACGTCCTCATTCCCAATGTCTCAATGACTCCTTCATATTCAAAATTTGATCGTAGGATCGTTAGATAATGAGCTCCGTAATTTGCTTCATTGTCCCTCAATTTCGGCGGGATTTGATCGCGTCTAGCGTCTCTCACTGCCATTGGTCGTTTCAAATCCACCCCCTGATTTCATTTTAATTTTGGCAAAAAATCACAGAATAATCCGATTTAAATTTTGATGATATTTCTGAGAGGCTGGGATCATCCCCTATACGATGGTATAACTCCTGTTTCTGTATCCTAATTACTGCTCTAATTCCTTTCAAATGGGCGGGGTTTATTTGGTAGGTAATCGTTGAGTTTTCTGCATTTGCCCGCGCAGTTGAACGACCTTCGCGCGTTGTCTGGCGCATTTGGTGTCCAGATGTGGATTTTCTCTTTCCTGCCACCTTTGTTCGCGCTGGGAGAAAGCTTCTTCAAGTCACGTACGAACCGTCCTTTTGTCCTTCTAGTTTCACAAGCAACTTCCATTCTCACATCGGCTTTGAGACATGACTTAAATTTTGTTGGAATAATATGAGGACTTTATGCTATCAGATATGCATAAAGGTCACATTACCCTTCTGCCAAGAAAAAAAATCGATATGGAACGTATGATTTTTTTTTTTCAATCTCGATCCGCCTCACGGATGCTGCAAGGTTCCGTCGTCACTCCTTATTGTTTATTTGGTTCGCCACTGCCGTCGTGTGCAGGGATTCCCTTGGTACGATCCTTGTCTCCCTCTCCACATTCTTGCTAAGATTAGTGTCTCTGCTGTCTGGCGCAGGTAGCTAGCTATTGTCCGCCTGTCTCGCCCAGTTTACTTGCTTCACGGTCTTTCACTGTAAACACCGGGTCTGTTTATGATCGACTACTTCCTCGTTGACTTTTAATCAATACGGAACCATGAATGATTGTACGAATACTTCCTCGTTCCACGTGCATTTGGCTCATCTTTATTCAATTTCCATAATGTTGACACCCGCGGTGTTCCGTGGTTGATCAAACGGTTCCCTTTTGTAATATAATTTGAGGTTTGAGCAATTTACAACTGATGTGTTTCCACCGTTTACGTCCTGTATCTTATATGCATTATTCCCCAAATTTCTTATGATCCGATACGGTCCTACGTATGGGAAACACCATTTATGAAATACTTTGTTTGCTGGATCAGAGATAGGTGGCCTCTTCAACAAAACTAGTTCATTGACGTTCAATTCCCTGTGAAAGCGTTTTCCTTTCAGTCTTCTCAGCCTCCTGTCAGCTTGTTCTCTCATGTAGGTGACCGTCCGTTCGACTCTCAGCTGTGGTGCTGGTTGCGGATCTCTTGGGCAATCTAGTACTGTTGTCCAAGATCTCGGTGGTTGCTGGTTCAAGTGTAACGTGTACGGTACTTGTCCAGTTGACTCATGACATGTCATATTGATGCAAATCTCAATATTTTTCAATGTATCGGCCCAACGGTGGTGTTCTGTAGGAATGAACATCCGGATGTGCTTCGAGACCTCACGTATGACTCTCTCGCTCGGTCGAGGAAAATTTTTAATGGCTTCGATTTTCACTGGATTGGGCCTGATCCCTTCTCCATCAACAATATGTCCTAAATATAAAATTTCGTGCTGAAAAAAGTGTGATTTTTTTAGATTGATCTTGAAATTTGCCCTTTCTAGGTTCTCTAACAACTTGCTTAAATTTTGCATGTGTTCCTCATTGCTCTCTGATGCTAGTAAGATATCGTCGACATATCTGACAGTCATGTCTTTCACTTCTTCTGTTAAATTTCGATCCAATGCTCGGATTAGTGCAGATCCGGCTGTCTTAACTCCAAATGGTAAGCGACACCGGGTGAAACTCTGATTGTCGAATAGAAATCCAGTTAACAGCTGTGATTTCTCTTCTAACTCGATGTGCCAATAGCTATTCGCAAGGTCGACAGACGAATATATTTTCTTCTTATGGAACTTCTTGAGTACATCTTTAATTAGTGGTGCCCGGTCGGTTTCATCTATTAATCTGGAATTGAGGGTGCGAGCATCGAGACACAACCTCACTGAACCATTTGGCTTCGCCACCGCTAATATGGCGTTCAAATATGGGGTTGGAGCTTTCTTAATTATGCCCCCTTTAAGCATCTCACCTATAATTTTCCTAACTGCTGCACGCTGCTTTTCTGGAATTGGGTAGAGTCGGCTCTTAAATGGTGTCCAGTCATCTACCTGCATAGCGTACTTGAAATTTAAAATTTTTCCCGGTAGTGTATTAAATGCTGCTGAGTGGTTACAAAGCATTTGTGCCAAGCAATTTCTTTCATCATCATTCAGCTTTGCCTCTCTTAATTTTTCTTTCAAAAGTGCCTCAAAACTGTCTTTGTTGCCATCTTCTTCTACTGCCATGGACCACATTTCATCTTCCAATTCTTGCTTTCCCTCCAGGAGTCCTGTGTTCGAGTCCTCTTCATCTGCTTGACTTTCTTCTTCTTCTTCTTCCTCCTCAGGAATGGCCTCCAGCTTCCAAATGTCAGCTTCTCTATCTAAGCCGTGGTTATTCATGTTCAGTCCTACTGCTGATAATCCTTCCACACTTCTGAATTTAATGACATTGTTGCGCAGGTCAATCACTGCTTGGTGCTCATATAGGAAATCCGCCCCCAGAATCAAATTTACATTCATCTTGTTCATCACCATGAATACATGTGAGAAAGTGTGTCCTAATATTTCTAGATCCAGTTGTACCTGAAATTTGCATACAGCTGATTTTTCGGGAATGACTCCTCGAATTTTGACCTGTGGCACTGGAATCGTAGGTATTCTCTGTTTCTCGCTTAGAGCTTTAATTAATGCCTCTGATACTAGACATAGCTGTGCCCCTGTATCCACTAATCCTTTTACTCTTAGTCCTTCTATCCTCGTAATGATGACTGGTAATCTCCTCAAACAATGTTGTTCCGGTTGAATAATTTCACGTGTAAAATCCTCAGGAGTTGCGACCCATTCCTCGATGTTCGCTATCAACCATTGTGTCTTATCTGGCGTGAAATTTAGCCTATCTCGTTCACCCTCAAATACGTTTTTTTTTTATAGCCCCCATGTTCCTTTTCTCATTCTGGCTTTCGCGGTGCTGCTGCATTAATTCACTCTCTGCTCCAGTGATTTCCATATCTGGGTTCTCGCGATTCTCCATTGACCTTCGCCAGCGATCCTTTTCCGTCTCTTGGTTGCGATGCAACTCATCTAGGTATCGTTGTGATGCCTCATGCCTGCTTTGTAATTCCCGTCGACTGTCTTCCGGATATCCTCGGTTCTCCTCTCGTCTTCGGTTCCACGTTCTATTATCTCTCCTATCATATCTGCGATGATGATATGGACCTTCGCGACCACGCCCTCTCCATTCATCTCTCCTGTACTGTTGTGGCTGCCAGTTCCTCTCGTTCCTTGGCTCATATCTCCTCTGCTCCTCTTTCGGCGAGTCTGGCCTTCCGTTATTATTCCCGCTTCTATGGCTAACATTCGTGTTGGTGCTTTGCTCTCTAGTTTTAACTAGCTCGGCTTGGTGTACTAGCGCTGCGCTGTCACTCGCTCTGACGTGTCTATTTTGATTATTTAGTGACGTCTCGTCCAACTGACGTAACACCTCCTCTGCTTGCAGTGCGCTCGAGACGTTTGCCGCAATTAAAAACTGTTGTACTGGCAATGGAAACTGCTTTCCAATTGTCATCACCAGTTCTGACTCCGGTGGTAAAATATCCATATCCTTCAGTCTAAGTAGCTGAGCCGAAAAATATTCTGAGTAGCGTGTTGGTTGCGACGCGTTGTACTTCCTACTATATAATTCCATCCTTAAATTATGTTGTATAGACATGCTCCAGTAACGACGTAAAAATGCCTGCTTGAAGCTATCCATGTCCTCAAAGGTGTAGCGAAAGCTTCTGAACCACGTCAGGACGCTATCCGCCAGTAGTTTCTCTGTTATTCTGAGTTTCTTATTCTCAGGAATATTATTGTCTGTAAGGTAGTGTTCCAAATCTTTTAGAAAAGCTTTCGGTGTTTGTGAACCATCATTGTTAAATTTTCGTGGGCGATCCTCCTGCATCCTAATTATTTGAACATACTGTGTAGTTGAGTTATTGTTATTATTATCATCGCCAGTCGGCTGTTGAGGTGTTGAGGCCATTCCTCTAAATGTTTGAAACCCTTCATTATTTTCGCTACCTGCGGTCGCACGGCCCGGACTCAGTTCATTCATTCTCTCTACCTGGGTCTGGCTTGTGTTGAAGTGATTAGCCACACTGCTCGTTTCTTTACCGCTGCTGTGAGCTTTCAGTTCCAGAAGCATTTCCTGTTGTTGTAGAGACTGTATCTCGGTCTTAATGATCTTCCGTTCTTGTACCTCCATCTTTCCCAGTAACTGCAGTTCGACCTCCTTTATTCTCCTTTGGTTTTCTTCCATCTGTTCTATAAGTTTCTTTCTATCCTCTTTCCCGTCAATTCCAATTTGTTGGCATGTCTTGTTTATTTCCAGTCTTATTGCCTCATATCTATTTTCCTCTTTTCTCTTTCCCTCTTTCTTCTCGCTTTCCAGCTGATCGAGCCTGCCTCCTATCAATTCATTGCTTTCCCGGATCCTCTCTTTAAGTGCATCATTCTCGTTTTCCTGAATGCTCCATCGTTCCGCTGAAGTCAAAGCTGCCTTGTCTATTTCCGTTCTAATCTCTATCATCTCTCCTTCCAGGCTGTGCAATTGTTTTGCCGCAGACTTAACCTCGTTATCTACTCCTTTTATGGTAGCTTGAATTGCTAATTGTTCTGTCTTTATCCCTTCTGTGTTAGCGTTACATATTTCTTCTAGCTGTATGAGTTTCGCTGCCACCTTTTCTTCACTGAACGCTATTGATTGCCTTAAGTTCGTCTCCATCTGACCTAACTGTGTGGTAGTCTCGAGCGTGATTTTAGCTATTTGCCCTGCTAATTTATCTGTCAGTTCCTCTTTTAACGCTTCCTTATTCAGCCTACCCTGTTCTACAATTTGTTCCATTAACTGTGTGTTAGTAACTGTATTTTGTTCCGCGAGTAGTGCATTATTTGTCTTACTGTGTTCCGCTATCTGCTCCGCTAACTGTTCCGCAATACGTGCATTGTTTAATTCACTCTGTTCTGCAATTTGTTCCGCAATACGTGCATTGTTTAATTCGTTCTGCTCCGCTATACGTGCATTGTTTAATTCACTCTGTTCCCTGCATTCCCTCTTAAAGTGTTCGAACTGTTCCATCGTTCTAGCCACTGAATTCTCAATAATAAGTCGAATCTCCTCCACTGACGCCATATCACACAATATAATACTTATTTGAGAAGACTGGGGCATGAGTCTCATGTTCCCATCTTCTGCAATCATAAAATGAGTCGCTTATTCCCAATTTACGTTAATCCCATTAATGACTTTAATATGCTTGAAGAGCTGCCTATCTGATGTTTGCTTTTGTGAATAAACTTTCAGTTTACCCTTCTGCATTAATTTTAACTTCCCAGTTCTGTCAATAAAGTACTGACATCACTTTTACGGTTCATGCCGTCCTACAACATACATTTGGAGTTTGCTACTAATTATTCAAATATAAGGGCGCCACGAAAACGCTGCTTCTACCTAACTTATGCAAAATAAACTCAGCATTTTCGATTATTTACTTTAAACAAACTCCTGGCTTTACTTTCCCCTGAATTACTTGTTAATTTGGCCACACCGTTCGGCGCCATTTTTAAATATATATCTCTATACTTAATGGTTTGGCTATGCTCGTAAGACATCGCAGCAACCATCCAAGGACTCGGTTGTACTGTCGAAGCTTTCACTTGGGCCTTGCCATTAAATATCTATAGGGGAACTCTCTACATCTGTTTATATGACCTCAAGGCGGCATATAGACTTCAGTAGGCTCCGGCTAGCTACTCTCTGACACTTTCCATCACTGTGATCCACTAATTAATAAAAGAAAACTAATATGGACATGAATAACTGCATCATTATCACCAATCCATATATACCCTTCCGCGTCCTTAATGGCATTAAATTAATAGTTGCCAATAATAAAATTGTATTGATTGGGCGGAGACCCCCTTGTCCCATTTAATTGTCATTCTTCTAGGATGCCGACTCTCACTCGGGTGGTGCTCTGTTCGGGGTGGCTCTAATTTATACTAAACATCCTAGGAATATTGTCACAGGATCACAGGAGGCTTATCTTAAAATCAGTAGGTCAGAGAACTCCTAATATAAAATAATTTATTTCACAAAAACATCATCTCCCTTTTCTCCCAACCACAGACAAATAAAATAAAATCAACTCCCTTAAATTACTGGAAAACAACAATATCAAAAAAAATGCAAAATAATGTTTCACACTGGCTGAAACCAGGAATAGAAAATAGTCTATTTTACTGCAGTCCACTGCTTCAAGTCCAAGGGTTATTGTCAACAGACTTAATTCAAATAACTATGGCTTAAATAAACCAGCCATTCTATCACAAATATTGCGCACTCATTTTTATAACTTGCAAAACTTGTTCTTTGGGAAATCGGACACTTCTATTCGTACAATCATCATCTTTCCTCACAAGAGTCAGATAATGAAGGCAATAGGTATATTCTAGGTTACGGGCATGTGTGTTTTTATAACTTTAAAACAATTACTTCACTCAGAGCTATAACTCCGTTCATTATGGTAAAATAAGCAAGTCAACATACATGAAGCATCAAATAAATACTTCGGCTGCCGGTGCGCCGTGATTATTAATAAACAACAACATAATGAATGCACTCCAAAAATAATGACAAATAGAACATATCGCTTCCTGAAGCGGCATACAAAAGAAACCCCGGGGAGTTGGACTATCTCCCTTCATATAATACAATGCCAAACTCGACCTTGTGACAGACGTGCTTTCACCATGCTAACCAGCCGGCCGGCACAACCTTCCTAGCTGCTTTGAGAATTCAGACGGCTAACCAATTTCTACCTGCTCCATAAGACTCCCTTTCACCTGCCTTGGGCTCGAGCAATTCAACCTCTTTCCGACGGAGCTAAAGTGGGCTCTCATCAGCTAATGAATTCAATCATTTTACTTACCATTTATATATCGTCGAAGAATGCGGGAATACCACCTCCGCTATTATTTTCACTCACCATTATATCATCGAAGAACGCGGGAATACCACATCCGCTTTATTTCTGCTCGACCCAAGATCGACTCTTAGCCTCATCTGAATATATCTCATACTACCCTCCAGCCATTCTTGTCTTACCACTTGGTATCTTCGCGTGATAATCACTTACCATACTCATTACTCTCATAATTTCATTGTCACTTACCGGTCTTGTCACACTATCGAGTGGTCTTCCCCATTTAGCTTTTACAATTACATTGTGCATAAGCACTATCAAACAAATATTCCCTTGACTGTGCATTCACAAAGATAAATGACATCCCAAAAACAAACCATATTTAAAATAACACTTTGATGCTCATATACTTATTACATTATAAAACACACAAAACACTCATTACTAATAAACACACAAACATGCCCGGTACGCCTAAAACATCTATTTTTATCATAACTGCTTATGATCGAGATAGACTTATCCGACCCCAATAATGGGAAACATTATGACCCTCATGCCCCATACAATATTTACTTATCTCTCATATTTCCTGATGCGGTTCTGGTCCATGATATCAGTCTTCTTCAATAGTTGATTCATCTTGATGGGAGGAGAATTTACACACGGTTTTTCTCAAAATTTCACCAAAAACAAAGGTCCACTGTGAATTATTACCATTAACACAATGCACGGTTCTCGTACATGAAGCTCCTATCTCATATAGCTATCATTACTTATTTAGTTCGGCCGACAGTTCGTAGCTTCCTAGAATACTGGTCTAGCTTTTAATAGCGCGTGCGGCTATACCTATCATTACAACTGCGTCATACTGTTATGATATGCACTGTTCTACTTTGCACTCGCGAATACTTAGCGATGTTCAATTTCAGAGGTATGCTAGCTCCTACTTATAACTTGTAACAATGTTAATTATTCTTATGCCTCAACGCAGGCTCTCGCGTCCACAGCGTATATTAAGACTTATAAAACTTGTAAAATGTTAATTTCTGAACGCTCAGGGCACGGGCTTTCGCCTTTGACGATGCCCCAAAGTATACTTATAGAACTTGTAAAAATCACCGTATTGTCCGAAGGCTCGCGGCACGGGCTTCCGCCGCTGATGTTGCCCCAGAGTAGACTAACTTCGCTGTGTTTCAATCCATTATTTATACGATTTCTCTTAAAGGGACGTGGAGTAGGGGGTTCTCAGAATTTATTTCCAAAATAATACTCACATGAATATGTGAACTAGCTCCTTAGAAAGTCCTCATTCCCAATGTCTCAATGACTCCTTCATATTCAAAATTTGATCGTAGGATCGTTAGATAATGAGCTCCGTAATTTGCTTCATTGTCCCTCAATTTCGGCGGGATTTGATCGCGTCTAGCGTCTCTCACTGCCATTGGTCGCTTCAAATCCACCCCCTGATTTCATTTTAATTTTGGCAAAAATCACAGAATAATCCGATTTAAATTTTGATGATATTTCTGAGAGGCTGGGATCATCCCCTATACGATGGTATAACTCCTGTCTCTGTATCCTAATTACTGCTCTAATTCCTTTCAAATGGGCGGGGTTTATTTGGTAGGTAATCGTTGAGTTTTCTGCATTTGCCCGCGCAGTTGAACGACCTTCGCGCGTTGTCTGGCGCATTTGGTGTCCAGATGTGGATTTTCTCTTTCCTGCCACCTTTGTTCGCGCTGGGAGAAAGCTTCTTCAAGTCACGTACGAACCGTCCTTTTGTCCTTCTAGTTTCACAAGCAACTTCCATTCTCACATCGGCTTTGAGACATGACTTAAATTTTGTTGGAATAATATGTGGACTTTATGCTATCAGATATGCATAAAGGTCACAATATGACCTAAAAACTAGCTAAATATGACCTAAAAACTATAAAATATGACCTAAAAAACTATGAAATATGACATGAATTGTTGGGATAGGTTGAGTCATCATCATCATCATCATCATCTTGCAGTTTCCAGCCACTGGCTAGGTCTGTTTGGAACACAAGCCTCTTCCCACCATCTCTCAGCCTCCACCCTTTTCCAGTCTTCTCCTCTCTTCTTCACGCTTTCTTCCACCCCCTTCAGCCACCTGTCTCTCGGTCTCCTTCCTTCCCACTTCGTCTCGTGTATCCTCCTGGGTATCCTCTTCTCCTCCATTCGTTTTACATGTCCATACCATCTAAGTCTAGATTTCTCTATACCATCCTGTAATGGTTCCTCCTTCATTAATTCTCTGGTCCTCTCATTTCTTATTCTGTCCCTCTTTGTAGCTCTATACTGCTTCTCAAGAACCTCATCTCACTGGCCTGTATTTTGCTCTTCTCCCTTCCTTTCATAACCCAGGTCTCCGAGGCATACGTCAGGATAGGGACATAGTACGTCCGATGTATGATCTTTTTGCTGTTCTGAGGGACATCCTTGCTCCATAACATGCTGCCTACACTCCCCCTTCTGCCTGTCTCCCCCGCTCATTTATTTCTCTATCGTTTCTTCCATCATCTTGTATCAGGCTTCCCAGATACTTGAAACTCTCCACTTTCTTCAGCTGTTCCCCACCAATTGTTATTCCTGTTGTGGTTCTTTCCTTCTTCCTTGTTGTGATCATCATCTCACTCTTATTTATGCTAAATTTCATCCCATATCCTTGTATTATTCCTTCCCACACGTCCAACTGTTCCTGTACCTCCTCCTCCTTGTTGAGGTTGAGTATCACTAACAAACAGTAAACGTCTTAAGTGCCAAGTGCGTAGGAGCGCCTTCTTTGAATCAGGTCTTCTAAACGTGCTCTCTGCCTGTTCCGGGAAAAGAAAGAAAAATATATATCTACTACACTATTCGGAAATCCTGTGTTTGAAACTCGACGCAGAAAACACGTACCTTGTTAACGACGCCTCGATTTAAACAAAAATGCTGAAATTATAACCAAATATGACCTTATACCACTAAAATATGACCTAATATGACCAAAACAATAAAAATGGCCGAAATATGCATTTATAGGCAACATCAAATTGCTTTAAACGTGGTCAGGGACCTGTCATTCAAGCTTATTTTTCAGATTTCGGGTAAAATGAGCTCAGGAAAAAATATGACTTTTCCTTAACATCCGAACCTTAGTTATTAGAAATTCAGGAATCAACACGAGAGGAACCATCTTATATAAATCTGTTCAAATTTTGGCATACGCAGATGATATCGAGTTAATTGCAAGAACACCAAGAGCGATGAGAGAAGCTTTCACTAGCTTTGAAAAAGCAGCAAGAAAGATGAATCTAGACATAAATGAAGAGAAAACTAAGTGTATGCCCGTAACCAAGAAAGAATACCCTAGTGGCTCCACATACATAGAAATTGATTCCTTTAAGTTTGTTGTTGTGCGTAGCTTTACCTATCTTGGATCAGAAGTTAATTCCAAGAACAATGTTAGCTCTTAAATCCAGAAGCGTATACTGTCTGCTAACAAGTGTTATCATGGCCTCAGAAAGCATCTGCAGTCCAAGCTGTTGTTCATGAAAACTAAAGTTTCAGTAAAGCCTGTATTAACATATGGTGCTGAGACCTGGACACACTCAAAATCTAATGAAAGACAACTGGGAATATTTGAAAGAAAGATTTTGAGGAAAATTTTTGGGGCCAGTGGAGGAAAACTGTGAATGGAGAAGAAGATATAACCATGAACTTTATGATTTATATAATATTGTAAAATGTATAAAGATCAGAAGGTTGGCGTGGGCAGGACATGTGATGCGTGCTAATGACAGAATGATAAAGAGGATATTGAATGCAATGCCAAAAGGAACCAGGAAAGTCGGAAGACCAAAGCTAAGGTGGGAAGATGGAGTGAGAGAGGATGGAAGACAATTGGAATCAAGAATAACTGGAGGAGCTCAGCACTTAACAGGAAAGAATAGGGACAACTTCTTCAGAAGGCCAAGGCCCACAGAGGGCTGTCGTGCCAGTGATTATGACACACAGACACGCATACGCACACACACGGACAAAAGGTGATCTCATAAGCCTTTTTTTTTTTTTTTTTTCATAAAATGAAAATAGGCTAAAAAGTCAAGTTTGGTGGAACGCCACATGTTACCTTTGAGAAGAGTAGTACTCACCTCAAGATAGAGGCCCTCACGATCTTGACCATCATCTCCTTGTTTAGCCTCCTGCCTACAAGATTCTTTCCACCCTTTTCAGTCATTTTCTCTCCATATATGGACTGCTTCAGCTCCTCTGAAATCAAAATATAAAGTAGTATCAAGAAACCTGCACAGACACAAACCCAGGAACTCCAGAAGGTCCTATACTGACCATGTTAAGCTTCAACGTATTATTTACCTTCTCCTCAGAAACTAATCATCATCATCATCATCATTTACAGCAGGAGTGCACAACCTTTTTATAAGTGGGGGCCAAGTTTATTTTTACATAATAAGTGGCGGGCCGGGCCGCAAGTTACCTTTCCACATTGACACTTGCCAAACCCTACCGCTAAAGCTAATTTTACTATTATCTAAATAACCTATTTTACCAGCAGACAAAAAATATGTTTCAATACCATTTATGAATCCTCTAAATCAATGGTCTTCAACCTTATTTTAATGAAGGGCAAATTTTTGTTATGGAAGGGCTTGAGGGCCGCATTAATTTTATTATATATCTACTGTTATATTGTCTTTCAACTTGGAAGAAAAAAACGTCATTTTTAAAATAAGTTCTTATTTAGTTTTAAAATTACAGTGGAATCAATATTAAAATATGTCACAAAACACAAAACTAAATTAAAAATATCAAAATGGTATTTTTTTTAGTTCAATGAGAAATCTTACATTGTTTCTCTTTCACTAATCTATCAACATTGGCTTTTATATTGGATTTTCTAATTTTTTCTTTAAATCTCGCACCTTATCTATTCGAAATTGCCTTTGGATAGAGTCCATCTCGGAGGCATGCTTGACGTCATAATGCTGTTTTAAATTGTACTCTTTCATAACGTAGACAGATTCATTACGAATTAAACAAACTGGATTATTTTTTATATTTACGAAACAGTACAGGTCAGTCCATTTTTCTTGGAACACTCTGTGCTCATCGACAATTTTCCGTTTGTTTCTACTCATAGGCATTATTCACAAAACATAAACAAGCGTTCACTCACTAGGAGAGATCAGGTGATACTGATTACTGCACTTTGGAAAGCAGTCTCAGTTGACTGACCTTGAGTCACACGGTTACCATACTTGCTTCGCCGCTTACAAAATCCCCTGCTACGGCCTACGAAGTATGATAACATTTAAATATCAACAAAATGATGCAATCTTCTGAATTCTTTGTTCTTTTTATCATCGGTATGGTACAATAACTTAACACTGTTGTGGCTATCGAAATACCATCAAATATGAATTATTGAAACTAAATCATTTTGATGAGCCGCTGAAATATACAAGGCGGGGGCCGCTTGCGGCCCGCGGGTTGAAGATCACTGCTCTGAATGGTTCAAATCCGTTTTTGAATTTTTTGGCAAATTGCGTTATTAAGTTATCAAATTACTGATTTACAATCAACTTACTCCTAATTCGAAAAGGTTTAGGGGTATATAAAGAAAATACTATCACAAGGTTCTAAAATTTTAATTTTTAAAACAACAACATAAAAACAGAATTCTTAAAATCAACATATAATAAAAAATGAAAATCAATATATCGTCAAGCTGACCATCAAATCAAGTACTGTAGTAGCCTTATGCTCCTAATGTGATGCTTGGCATTGTTTATTTTTCAATAATCTGTCAATATCAGGTTCAATGTTAGAGATGGCAATGCACAAGTTTCCCTCCAATAATGTATCACTTAAACGGGAACGACACTTTGACTTTATTTAACGGGGATGGGGCGCATAAACTGACTTTGAGGACCGCGGGTTAGCACCCCCTGATTTACAGCCTAAGCCACGTCGGAGCAAATATGACACCCCTCCACCTAAAGCCCGTTGCTCACGGTAAAATTTTCCTTCAAATTTATTGTACAATAATTTAATTTTATAAAATTTCTGTTGCTCACGGTCAAATTCAAGTTTTATAAAACCTTTGATAAAACTTTCCATAAAATAGGACACGTTCTATTCCGTAAAATTAATTTTACGAAACGAACCAATCAGGGAAGCTGACATGAAGATGATGCTGGCGCCACGTGGTGAGAAGATTGTGAAGCTCGCTTGTAAACAAACACTTCGAAAATGGCAGGCTCCGGCTGGACAAAGGAAGCTGTTAAGTGTTTTACTGGACGAGTACCAGAAATATCAGTGTTTGTATGAGGTTACAACGCCCATATACCACAATAGAAATGCAAGAAGGGAGGTAGAAATCTCAATCACCGAATATGTTTCACAAATTCGACCGAACACAAGCCAGGCTGATGTGAAGGCGAAGGTAAACGGGCTTCGAACTCACTTGCAGTCTCATTTCAGGAGAAATGGCTTGCCTCATGTTAGTGTCCTGTCAAATAATTTTGGGGCCAACGAGATCTAGGAGTTTTTAAAACTGCTTTCCTCCATTCTTAGAAAATTCCTATATGAATTCTGATCTTCTAACCTCAACTCATTTTCGACCAAGGACAGCATTCCTCTACTCTTCTCTTTATCCATTCCCGACTCCAGGACTTCCTAGCATTTCTTTTCTTCCTTTTTACCCCTGTACGACATAATTGTAGCTAAAGCAGCAATTTTTGCTTTGTTTGTTGGAGCTATACTCTCAAACCAATGTGTGTCGAACAGTTGATTCTTGGTTCAGAAGTTTATCGGTAGATGGCGATCCTGATACATCCACGGATTTTATAAAATAATTTTACCGTGAACAACAAAGCTTGCTTTCGTCAAAAATTAACTCTGTCCACCATCCTTCCTCAACCACTGAATTCCATTCCAGGTTCCGTTCTCTCACACTGTCTTTCACCCCCCCCCCCCCCCCTCATTCTTCTTCTTTCCTTTCTTAGCACTTCTCATAGGCTACTTCGCACAACAACAAGATCTACAGTACAGTATTTCCTTCTGTCTGGAACTACTGTACCAGTTATAACAATAACAAGCTACAATTTCCAGAATTACATGAAAATTTAGAAACAGATCAACCGCCTACTATTGAGGAAATTGAAAAAGCAATTAAAACCCTAAAAAACAACAAAGCTAGTGGAGAAGATCCATTACGGCCGAACTCATAAAGTGGTCTCAACAAAAATCATAGGTAACCTTGAAATCATTTTTCCAGAAATCTGGAAAAAGGAAACTATCCCAGAAGAATGGAAAGTAGCCCTTATACATCCTTTGCACAAGAAAGGTAATAAGCAAGATGTCAATAACTATAGAGGTATATCCCTTTTGCCAGTGGCCTATAAGATATTCTCAACAATACTACTGAACAGGGCAGAAGCAACACTTGACAATCATTTAGGTGAATGAAAATGAAAATCCACAGCCTGCTTCCAGTCTCCGACCGGGTCAGGAATGGAATGAATGAAGCCCCATCTAGCGGCGAGGATATGAACTGTGCCGGCTGCCGAGGCCTGGCGCACTCCTCTGGGGCAATGATTAAATGAATGATAGATGAAATGAAATGATAGTGGAGAGTGTTGCTGGAATGAAATTTTGACAGGGAAAACCGGAGTACCCGGAGAAAAACCTGTCTGTCTCCGTTCTGTCCAGCACAGATCTCACATGGAGTGACCGGGATTTGAACCACGGACTCAGCGGTGAGAGGCCGGCATGCTGCCGCCTAAGCCACGGAGGCTATTTAATCAAAGTGGATTTAGAAAAGGCAGATCTTGCTCAGAACAGATATTCAACCTAAAATCCATAATTCGACATAGACATCTTCTAAAACCATAATAGTGACATTTGTAGATTTTAAAAAGGCTTTTGATTCTGTCGACAGGGAAACTCTAGATAGAGTAATCAGAGAATTTGGAGTTATATCTTAACTGGCAAACCTAATCCTTGAAACCCTCACAGACACTATTTCAAAGCTAAAATTTCGGGGAGAAATTTCAAAACCATTCAAAATAAATACAGGTGTAAGGCAAGGTGATGGTTTATCTCCACTCTTATTGAATTGTATCTTGGAAAAAATAGTACGAATTTGGAATAAGAAATTGAAGGAGCAGACTATATCACCTAAACACTAGGGAGAAAAAACAGTGGTGTTAAAGTAAATTGTCTGGCATTTGCTGATGATTTTGCCATACTTTCTGAAAACATAGCTCATGCAACAGTACAAATCAATCTATTAGAAGAGATAGCTAATAAAACAGGTTTAAAGATTTCTGTAGAAAAAACAATATTTATGACAAATACTAAAAATGCTCCAGAAACCCTAATAACATAAAATGGTCAAATTAAGAGGGTAGATAAGTTCAAATATTTGGGAGAAATAATTGAGAAGAATGGCTTAGAAAATTCTGGAAAGAGCGCACATGATTCAAAGAGCATATGGTATAACCAGGAATATCTATAACATAAAATGTTTATCTTAGAAATTGAAAATACAGCACTATAGAACAGTAATTAAACCAGAATGCTTATATGCCAGTGAATGTCTAATACTAAATTATAAATTAGAAGTATCAGAAAGAAAAATTATACGCAAAATTCTCGGTCCATTAAGAAACATG
Source organism: Meconema thalassinum (assembly GCA_946902985.2). Taxonomy (NCBI): domain Eukaryota; kingdom Metazoa; phylum Arthropoda; class Insecta; order Orthoptera; family Tettigoniidae; genus Meconema; species Meconema thalassinum. The sequence continues at coordinate 77,779,657 of OX336389.2, read as the reverse complement.
CTTGAACAATAAAGGGCATGACAAAGTTGAAAAGACAAAACAAAAACAGAAAAAATATTTTTCTATATTTTCCCAATTTCTAAATTTTTTTATCCAGAAATACTATTGTACTTGTGAGTATTGAAAGTAGCTCAATAGTAATGCTCTCAAAAATCATAGTTACAAATTTATATACAATCACACAGTCTACACATGCAATTTGTGTGCTCTATCATGCAAGAAATGAGAGCTTACTGATTTAACGTCAATACGAACATACATCTACAACAATCATCACCAGAATATATAAGGTGCGTTCAAAAAGTAACGAGCCAGAGGCTGGAGTGCGCAAACCGGTGACTACATCGGCTAATCGTGGCGTGTGTAACGAGGTGTGGTTCCGACCAGAGTGTGAAAGGTCACAGCCCGTCGCTAGAGGGCACGCGTGCACGTCACGTGACGATACAAAGCGAGCAGCAGCATGCATCAATGGTCCAATGCTGACAGTCGCATTGCAAACAGTGACATGGAGGCGTCAACCGAAGAGCAAAGAGGTGTTGTTCGGTTTCTGACAGCGGAAGGAGGAGGGGGAACGGACATTCATCGCCGAATGTCACAAGTGTACGGCGAACACTGCATGGTCCTTGCAAGGGTCAAGGCGTGGCACAAGCGCTTCAGGGAAGGACAGGTGTCGTTAGCCGATGATGCCCGGTCTGGGGCACCCCCTGCATTACCGATGACAACTTCTAGCTGGTTGATGCACTCATTACCCAGGACCGCCGAGTGACAGTGAACGCCATAGCCGCCGTGGTCGGTCCACGACCTCATACGGCCAACACAGTCGCGGCACTCCTGCAGAAATTCAAATGGGAGGTTCTCGGCCACCCTCCATAAAGTCCAGACCTCTCTCCCTGTGATTACGCCATGTTTGGTCCCCTGAAAATGGCTCTACGGAGCCAACGATTCACCTCGGACGCCGACGTCCAGTTGTACGTGCGGAACTGGTTCACATCGCAGCCCAGGGAATTTTATGAGACAGCCATTCACTGCCTCGTGTCACAGTGGGACAAGTGCCTCAACAGCCAGGGCCAATACTTCTAACATACAGGTACTGGTTTCTGTAATTATGCTTCCGGCTCGTTACTTTTTGAACGCACCTTATACTTTTCCCCCATCAAAATGTAAATTTTTTATTTCCAATTATTCAAGGTTGGACCTTGTAAAACTAAAATTCCCTGAGTGTAATTAAAATACCCTGATAATTCCCCGAGTATTCCAGGATTTAAAAATTCCCTGAGTATTCCCTGTTTTCCGGAGTAGTACACTCCGTGTAAACCAGTGGTTTTGAACCCATAAAAGTCTGCGGACCACTCAGCCTAAAATTGAATCATGTACGGACCCCTCCCCCTAATACACCTCATCAGTTGTAACCCTTCCTCAATAACCGTTATTTTAAAGATATTTCAATTCAAATCCTGATAGTCATCGCCGCCAATACATTCGGACGATTCTCGTTCAACGCACACCGTTTCTGAAATCCCCATTTATTGGCCACTTTTTTATACGTGCTGGTGGACCCTTCTCTTCCGCGGACCTCTCCAGAGGCACTCGCAGACCACCTTTGGTCCGCGGACCACCGGTTAAGAACCACTGGTGTAAACGCATCTCGGTAGCTTGTAATCTACTTAGATCTTTCTTTGTCAATGTCCAACATTCTGATCCATAGGTCAAAATTGGTAAATAATATGGCTTGTATATCATTATCTTTGCATTTGTAGGCGTTTCCCAATTTCGAATTATCTGACACACAATAATAAAATGTTGAGCAATGTTTTATCCTCTCTGAAATGTTTCCTTTTCTCGGTAGCTTACTTCCAAGATATTTTATTAATTCACGTTCAATAACAAAGTACACTACCTAATCCAAGCATGGGAGGGAGTGCATCATGCATGAACTGTCGCCCAAACTGATCGACGGCAGCATCCACCTGTAAGAACGAGAGAAACTTCTTGGCGAGGCGCGTGTGCTCGGCAAGGAAAGAGTTCCGGTTTGCAGTGTCGAGGTCGCTGTGGGCCACGCCCGTCACGTGTGGGTACCCCATGGGGAGACCACGACGGAACTCTAGGTCCTCACTTGCCAATGTCAGCGCAGCAGGCATCATCTGAAATATGCATGCAAGCAAAGTCATAAATCAGTATTTAAAGCACACCACCAGTCCACCAATGCACAGTGGGTCAAAATCGAAATCTAGAAAGACAAAATTATTTTTAAGTTTTAATCATGAATTTACAGTGAAAGCAACGTATATAATTTGTTTACTTCATAATAAACATCAGTTAAGACCTTTTTTAACCTACGTCTACACATGCAAGAAATTGTCTATGACTAAGAGTTGGATAGAGCATTCAGTTATCTCTTCAGAACAATTTTCTGCCCCCAATTTACTTTTAACAGAGTCACAAAGTTCCACTTTTGGCATAATCGTCGAATCCAGTGCTTCAAACAGTTACTGGTTGCAAGGCATCTTCTCAAACATAAAATAACTAAGTAAGTAGTAAAAAATTTTATAACAGGCGTAAAATACAAGACTTTATCTACATTATAACATTAAGTAAGAAGTGACGCAGAGTGACGCGACATAATAAAAATCTAAGTGAAAATATAAATTTAAAAATAATAGTTAAATATTATATAATGCAAATATAGCTAAAATTACGTAACAATTACGCCCATTAATAACTGAAACACGTTACAAAGGTCATACCTTCAGCTGCATGTTCCATCTTAAAGCATCACACTAACCACAAAGACAACCAAACCACAGCCACTTACATTCACCCTCCAGTTCAGACTGCTCGAACATTGGTAACAGATTTACACTAAGATGCGTTTATATCCCAGAATAGTGACGGCAATTATATGAGAAAGCTGTAGAAGTAATAAATTTTGATTTTTTTAATTATGAAAATAAATAATTTTGTCCTCCTCGATTACGACTTTGACCCACTGTGCAGTGACAAACTAATAGAAATCAATGACAGTATCTTCAGGTCCCAAACAATAGAACAATCTAACGGAGTATTGCAGGGTGAGCCGGATTTTATTTAGCATCCTTACAGCAGACATCGCAAAGACACTTACTCATACCTGCCAACGTTACAAAACAAAAAATGCGGAGATTTTATATGGAAATACAAACAGCGCATATCAGCACAAATAACTGAATTGGCAAATTATGCTTCAAGTGAATGATTTTCACTTTCAACACCAAAATCAATTTTATGTAGCTTCCACTTTCTTGGTGCTTCTTTGTTCTCACGCATTTTGAAACTTGACCTTTTCCACAATGTGATATAAAAACATTACATCGATGAACAGCATAACATGCTATAGTCTGGGACAGCTTAAATGAGTCACTAGATCAAGACAGGGTAGGCAACATTAACAGCCGTCCCCTATGCCTACGTAAATGTTGGTTTATGGTTGCATTTCTTGAAGGTAAGTTGTTTTCAGGTGCGAGCACATTGTCGCCAACCCTGTTTAAAATCCCGCCATCTCCAAAGACCATAATACCAGTAAAATTCCGTACCACACAGTTGCCGACATGTTTCTGGCAATAACTCCCAGAATGCATTTTTCACAAAGTCAGCCAACATTATAATTACGAGTGTAACTAATGACTTATTATTTAAATAATTTCACAGTTTTCTTTGGAAATTCAAGTCTAATGAAGTTGTAACAAGTTGTACAAGGTAAGTACTAGTAATATACATCGATTAAAACAGTTTATACAGTTATTATAGGCTCTTGATATGTGTGTGTCAAATCCACTTGTCTGAGATGTTTCGAAGCTTTTATTTAATTAATTTTTGGATAAATTCTTATTTAGATTTCATCATGACGCCTAAAAAATACGAGAACAAGATTGGAGATGGATTGGAGTAACCCTACAAAGATCACTACAATTTAAGTAAGTAGGCCTAGCCTAGACCTACACAATTTAAAGTACAGAGTTATTTAATCGTTGTTTTATTTATTTTTATATTCAGTCAGAGCACAAATAACGTAATAAAAAATCTTAATGGTCTTTGGAAATTTTGAAATAGTCTTCCGACTGCATTTTCCGTATAGGCCTAATTCAAACATAACCTAAAATATAGCCTATGTAAGTTCTCTCTCAGGAATGTATTCTTAGGTTCAATTCGCCTTCTAATATAGTAATGTATATTATTCTCTACTTCCAAATGCCGTCAGCCATAATATTATAATACATTGCACATGTAACTCTAAGCTTGGAAGTAGGCCTAGTCTATGATTCGCACTCGGTTGGTGGTAGTGAATGTATTGGTTATTATTTATGAAGCTTATAACTTATGTACTTGGCTACTGACCTATAGCCTACTTAGTAGTAGGCAGATAAAATATTTATATTAGGCCTATTTTTATTTGTTTCAGTCATGGTTGCGACAGAGTAGTGTGATGCCCTTCAACGAACTTCAAGGGTTGTGCAACATGAATCAATCATCATTCTGAAGAGCCATATACTCACATATGCATGGTACATGCACTGCGCTAGAGTCACATATGCAAATTTTCAGAGAATACCAACAATATCTCATAGCTCTCTTTTAGTTCTCGACATAAGTTACTGCGCCACTGAATGTCTGGGTGAAAATTACTGATGTACTAATGTTGGGTGAGAAAAAGTCATTGTTCGCTACTTGGTTAGATGACACGGTTTGGGCGAAGCCACTGGTTGCAATAAGTTATAAATATTGGTCGCAGCTATAGCCTACTTGTATTATTAATTCTGAATGAAAGTAGAAAGTGGCTTATACACCTGCATCGGACATGATTGTGACTGTATGCTGTGATGGCTGTGTTAGAATTAGTAGCACACAGGTAACGATATTTGTAGGCTATACATTATACGGTAATAGAAAACTAAAAATTTCATAGATCTCGTAGGCCTATACTACACAGCTTGGACATTGGACGTGAATAATGAAATAAAAGGCAAAGCCATTGGTCTGGATAAAGATTATTGATGCTTGACTACCCCCACTGTGCATGACAAAAACCGGGGGTGTTATATATTAGCTAACGCGGCCCGCGTTACCTCAATTTTTCATATTAAAGCATTGTTGTTGTTTCTTATGGCTAGCCCAGATTCCAATCCATCAGCTTTCTTGCATTCCAATAGAGTTGTGTGAGGTTTCCTGAAGTTCTAGCAGTCACATCAAGTTTGTTGCAATGTGGCAGGTGCCCCTTATCCATTTTACTTCCAGGTTCGTGACAAAGTGTGCATTTTTCAGATCTCAGGATGTCCCAAATAGGATCACGACTTATATAGATGGAATTCCAGCTGAGTCTGCCATTTTCGCTGTTAATTATGCACAAGTACAGTATTGCCAATCCCACACTTACGGGACTACTTTGTATAAGCGCGGTACCATGAAACAAAATAGCGAAGTTTGAACCAGTTCGCAATGGATTGTGCAAGCTGTTTTTGTCTAAACCTATAATTGTTAATTCATTAGGCCATACAAACACCCCTGAATTTTGTCACGCACAGTGGGGGTAGACACGCATCAATAATTTTCATCCAAACCCATGGTTTGTGCCTAGACCAATAACGTTTAGGCAGTGAGGCGCTGTTTTTTTCCCGATTAGTCGAAACATGAAATTCTTGCGATCAGCGTTCATTACAGTGGTAAATACTGTTCTACGTACAAAACAAACCTAACCTGGGGCTTATGCCCAGACCTCCTTGCTTGTAGTGCCATCGGTAATTTTCGTCCAGACAGTCGTCTAAACAAGTAGCGACCAATGGTTTCGTCCAGTCAGTCGTCTAACCAAGAAGAGCTCGTTTATTTCTTTTTCTCACATAATTACAACATTACATGTTTCGTCTAATGTAGGCCTATTTAGTATCGGATATGTTGGTAACTAATGACGTCAATGTGATCGCTCACTGCGGCAGTTTCACATACCAAATATGCTGTCGAACATGGCTGCGGTTGTTAAATATACAATAAATAAAAACACATGTTTAAGTGATTTAGCACATATATACGGTGCAGAAGTGATCAAGGTTAGTAGTTACAATTGATAATGTCCCCCCCTCCCGCCAGAAGATGAAATAAGGTATGAAAATGATATATTATCAAAGTGAAAGCAAGAAAAAAGAGTGATACATGGTACAGAATTAATCTGAAATTTCACTACAGTATATGTCGTTTTATAAAAGGGCATAGCGGGTGGGTTACAGACATCTAAGGAGAAAGCATCTATTAAGACATCACTTCCATAATTATTATTCATCATTACACAAGGTATTTAGGCTAAGTTAAGTATTCTACTTGGTTCATCACTCCTGAAGTGTTACCTCTATTACATATGTCGTTTAGCCTTGAACATTTTTGGTTGAAGGCAGGCTATTATTTTATTTTAGAATATGCACTGAAAATTTTATGTAATCAGCGTAACCGCAGCCTTCATAAAGAGGTTTACGCAGGCCAGCGCGTATCCCATTTTTGAACAGCTGACTGCAGTTGACTGTAGCGTTGGGGGTCTGCACAACTAGCGCTGGCCAACAGCGGGGCGCACTTGAACTCGGTCAGTGATAACACTATGTATTGTATTCGTCATGATAATGCTATTATTATGATCATGTAGAAATGAGTGGAAGTGTTGAGGACGTACCCATTTACGACAACGCTGCCTCAGTTCAATTCCCTCTCATATATTCCGCTCTCGCAATTTAAATAACTCAGCTCTCCACAGAAAATTGTTTTGTGTTGGTATCTTATAATTATAATTTTCAAGATATTACTCCGTCGATAAAGCTTGCCTTTCAACGCCTGTACTTAACTCGTCAATTTCTCAGTGAATTCATTGAATTTTCTACAAGTGGCTTTTAATGTGCCGGTTGATGAGAGGTCAGGAGACTATTCTACCAACCATCTCGCGTTGTGCGGCTAGCATTTTTTGGCAGTTGGTCCAGGTTCAATTTCCAGCTCTGCCAAGAAATTTTAATTTTGGTCTGAGGGATGGAAGAAGGCACACTCAGCCTCATGAGGCAAAACTGAGAAAAGGAGGGTTCGATTCCTATCTTAGCCATCTTGGAAGTGGTTTCCACGCTTCTACTCCTGGCAAATGCCGGGATGGTTCCTAAATTAAGGCCATGGCCACCTCGTTCCCAATCCTCATCTGAATAATAAATGCACACACTAATCCAGCCATCACAATAACACAGGTTATCAGACAAATTCCACATGCCCAAGTACACAGATCTACATGACCATGATGTCACAAAGCCCCAAAATCAACCAACTGCTGCTTTCTACCATTCCAAGACGAAATCTTCGAGTTGCCATTAGTCTAATGCCCCTAAAATCAACGACTAGTTCGAATGGTTTTAGGCCTAAGCATTGGATCAACCATCTTCTTACATCTCAATAGGGATTTGTCAACAGGCTTTCGACAGCTTGTCTCAATTCTGCCTTCATATATGTAGGCCTATTGGCAACTCCAGCTATCTGATATGACATCTAGCGGTAAAAATTAGAAACTTACCAAGTAGGGTACATTTGTCACGTGGTGACTGTTTGTATATGGTTTCTTGTATTCGTAAGCAGATCGAGGTAATTTCTTCGTGTCTTTATACATAAGTAATAAGTTTTACTCGTTGATGGAGTGTAAAATGAGTAAAAGCAACGTATATTGCTCAGTTTACGGCTGTAAGTCGATGCATAAAAGAGGGCTGCGGATATAAGTTTTCATCACTTTCCAAAAGATGTAAATAGCAATAGCCAAAAGGTGACGATACCAAATAAATACGGGCAACAGGAGTGGGTTGGACCACGCACCACTACACTCACTGACAGGACGGGTTGTTCACTGTTTACGCCGAGCCAAGCCGTACCAAGACAGCTAGGCCTACACCAGCCGACTACAGCCAAGCTTCATCAGTCAGGTATCCTTCCCCCTCCCTAGTTCATTTCCAATTACCCTACCAATCGCCATCACCTCGCTCTGCGATATCCGAGCCATTCCACTACGAGTCATATAGGCCTAACTTAACATCGCAGGGTAAATATCTACTCTGCGAGAACCTGCTACCAGTCCGATATTCTACACCAAACCCACCAGCTAACCATCTAAAACAAGCAATTCCTGTGTCCCCCGAACTTTAATACAAGTTAAACTCATCCCTTCGCCCTACCAAGCAGCAAATAATTTCTACAGTCTATGGTACAGTGAGCAAACTCAAATATAGCTTTTAAAGTAACAGCGCCATGACTAGAACTGCTCAAAAACAGAAACCAGCAGACAACCGATGCTTGATAATATGCAATTGACACATAAAATCCAGTGGAACACACAAATTAGATCACGTGTACCGCACAGTTATACATATATACAGTCAAAAATAACACTGTCATTATTTTAGGGACCACATTTACTGATTATAACCGAAAAATAAAAAGTGTTCCATATCAAACGCGAGTTATTGAGTATTTTTACCCTACTTATCCAAACCGACCGCAGCGCCCCAAGTGTTAGTTTGAGTTGCCAATACATGCAAGAAATGAGTACGGTACTTATCAAAAATAAAGAAATAATAAGCTAATATGTACCCTACTATTATATTTCTCTCCTACTCCTAAATCCTTCTCTGAACACTCATCTTAAAACAGAATGGTCTGCATTTTTGGACTAATTATAAAAATATAGCCTATAAGAAGAAATGAACATGCTCATCTTTAGCTCCCTGGCGAAAATAATTCAGTAAGTATTAATGTTTCTGTTCTTATGAATTTTATATGATGCTTTAAAAATCAATCTAGAAGAGATAATTTAAGTTAACTTCACTACCATAATACTGCTTAAGAGTTACTGTCGAGGACTGATGACCAAGATGTCCCTAACTTGAGCAAGGACTGCTTCACAACTTCATGTAAAACGTATTTTCGTAAAAGAGCCTTTACTTAGTTTGGATCATTTGCGATACGTGTTACATGGATGTGTGTGCTGACTATTTGGTGTTAAATGATGCAAGTTGGCAACACCAAATGTGGCGGCCATGTTGGTTTTCTAGTAACTTATTTAAGGTGTCCTGGACTATAGAAATGACCATTGTTGGAGTCAATCATGCACGGAAATTGTTCCGAAAACTGTTTAATGAATACAGAATTGATTTGTTCGCTATCATAAAGAATCTGTTGTTTCCTATGGCTAGCCCGGATTCCAATCCATCAGCTTTCTTGCGTTCCAATAGAGTTGTGTGAGGTTTCCTGAAGTTCTAGCAGTCACATCAAGTTTGTTGCAATGTAGCAGGTGCCCCTTATCCATTTTACTTCCAGGTTCGTGACAAAGTGTGCATTTTTCAGATCTCAGGATGTTGATTCGTTTCAGATGAGCTGCAAGGCAGTCATGGCCATTGTTAAGTCTGAAGAAGTCTACAGCTTCTCTTCTTGGTGTTAATTTATATTGCTCCCATTTAGCATCAATGTCCTTCCATAATTTGGTTTCTACTGTTTTCTTTGCCATTTCTTCATACCGGTTTTTGATAGTATTTTTCAAAAACCTTTTCGCTGATAAAATCAGTCTGACTGACAGGTTGTTGTAGCGTGGTACCTTTTTTGGCTAATCTGTCTGCCTCTTCATTACCTGCTATTCCAACATAAGAAGGGATCCACTGAAATGAGATCTATTTGTGGAGTCTTTGAAGGGTTTTTATCATACAAAAAAATTCTTTCAGTTCTTTATTTTGAGGCTTATAATTTGACGAGACGGCTCGGATGGCTGCTTTTGAATCTGTAATGATAACACATTTTTAATAATCAATGTTTCTGCCTAATAACTGAAATTGCTCTTATCTCAGCATCAAAGTTTGTTTTGTTTTGGCCTACTGGGAAGTAGAGTGAGAAGAGAGATGTATGTATCTTACATCGAGCAAAAACAGTAGAATGTGACGAATATGTTGCAGCTAAATCAATAAACAATCGTTTACTCTAAATCAAAACACCTTTATGAATTCAGGTACCCAAATAACATTTATTACCTGCCCACTATAACCTCATCAAAAAAATACTGGAAAAGTTTTGAGGTTCATCAATAATTAGCTAAGATTGGGAGAAAAAAAATGAGTAATCGTGAGGGGGGAAAAACTCTGGAAAATCGGGAGTCTCCCGCCTAAATCGGGAGAGTTGGCAAGTATGCTTACTACAGAGAATGTCAAGCTTCTAATGTACGCAGATGATATGGTGATAGCCTCAACAAACCAAGAGGATGTTCAACAAGCTTTTGACGGACTTGTGGATTGGGCAGAAGTAAATGAGCTATGCCTGAATGAGGAGAAGACAGTGACATTAACATTCAGAAATAATGGACAACATGATCAGAAGGTGTGTAGGAAGTTCAGTTTTTTTACTATTACTGTAGTTTCAAATTATAATAAGATTTATAAAACTTTAAGTCAATATATGGAATCATATATTACGTCAACGAACTTCAAGTGTCTACATACAGTGGAATCTCGTTAGTACGTTTTTCAAGGGACTGAAAAATTTGGACGTCATATGCGGGAAAACGTACTACCGAAAAACGCCATACTGCATTTACAACGTATAAGAAAGAACGCGGCGTGTATATATGGACGTCAAATCGCCAACCTTAGTAAGTGATTGTATGCACTACTACAGTCACGACATAAACATAGGTTATCAGTAACTTACACGGAATAAATAACATAAAAATGAATTACTGTACCTCTACACTACAGTATAATACAGGGTCTTTATTTCTGCTTAGCAAGGACATTCTCACTCTCGCGCTCCGCCAGTGACGGCTCAGTTACCGGCGACCGCGCACGCATATGTTCGAAGCACGGGCTTGCTTGAACCACTTCAATAAAGCGCTTTCTAGTTCAGGAAACTGTCCCTCTCGCACACGTTTCCTTTTGCCGCTCATTCCTTCTTCAAATGCACGTTCGATTTCCTTCCTTTTGCAGAGAATCGAGTTCAGTGTAGATGGAGGAATGTTCCACTTTCGCGCTATATCCACACGCTTCATGTGAGGATTGCATTCCACGTCTCGAATGTATTTCATCTTCTCATCATTAGTTATCTGCCGTACTTTCTTCTTATCCATTATGAAACACGCAATAAAATAGGTCATAACTGGACGTGAACACTAAGAACTGGAAGACAATAGTGCGGAATACGAAGACAATAATGCGCCTACGTGAGAAATAAACAAAGGGAAAGGGGTGGAGGGCAGCGGGAGAGAGACAAGTCACCTGTGTTGCGTCCTAGCTATAGCCGCTTCTACGCCGTCAAACACAATGAAATCATCTACACTGTCAATAACTATCAGAGAATATGAGGCAATATCGCGTCGTGTTTTCCAGAAGCCGAATTTTATAATGAAATAAGAATAAAATCAGGTTCGCTTTCAAATAGTACAACGGAAATTTGATCGTCGTAAGCGGGAATAGAGAACGTATTAAGGGGATATATCAACATGTATTTTGTAGAATTGGGACTGGGACTTGAGAAAATCATCGCGCTAAACGGGAAAACTTCGTAACCGAGAACGTGCTAACGAGATTCCACTGTATTACATTTCAAACCTAAGGTAACGTCTTCACGTTACATGTACGAGACAGAGTGAATGCTGAAGTAAACGCCATGAGTGATATAAAAAACGTACCCGTCTATAACTAAAGATTGAAATAAGCGTATGACTCAATTGACCGCGAGTCGCTACTGAATAATCTGGAAGAGTTTGGAGTGGATGAAACGTCTCGAAATCTGATTAAACAGACTTTGACCGACACAGTGTCAAAAGTAAAATTCATTGGCGAGATCTCAGATCCCTTTGCAATCAAAACTGGTGTCAGACAAGGTGATGGATTATCTCCAATCCTTTTCAACTGTGTCTTGGAAAAGGTCATTCGTGAATGGAGTGCGACATGAGTCGGGAAGAAGGGAATGAAGAACGTTTCAGGCTAGGGCTCAAACTGAAAGGGGTGCACATTGATTGTTTGGCTTTTGCAGATGACCTAGCTATTTTTGCCAACAATATTAAATCAGCCATTGTAAAGATTAATCGGTTGTCAGAGATGGCTGAGAAAGTTGGTTTACAGATTTCCTTTGAGAAAACGAAGTACATGACAAACATCAGTGATGGACCAGAATGGATGAAAACAAACCAAGGGAAGATTAAACGTGTAAAGAAATTTAAATACCTCTGTGAGGTAATCCAATAAAATGGCCTAGAACAGGAAGCAATTAATCTTAGAATCTGGAAATTAGACCGAGCCTATCACCCGACGAAAAATCTCTATAATAAGAAGTCGCTGAGCATTGGAGCCAAATTAAGACACTATAGCACGGCTGTCAAACCTGAAGCATTATATGCTGCGGAGACTTTGACTATGAACAGACGGGGACTAGTCGACCAGTTAGTGAAAAGAGAATGCAGGGTATTGAGAAAAGTTTTAGGCAACAGATGGGTTAACGGACACTTACGTTTGAAGTCAAACGATAGAGTTATATAGAAAGATAGAACCAGTCACGCCAACAATAAAAAGGAAAAGGTTGTTGTTTCATGGACACATTTTCAGAATGTCCAACGATCGTCTAACTAAGAAAATTTGAATTTCGTGAATCCAAAGAGGAAAAAATTGGCATGGTTCGAAGAATATAACAAAGACCTCATAGAAATTGGTATTCCAGACTGCAAAATTATGAACAGGTGTGAATTCAGACACCTAATCAAAAATTACCAGGGATTTAAGGTAGGGGCAGAACCCAGAAGACGGAGGGGACCTCTTTCAGAAGATCGGAAGAAGGCGCTGAGCGATGGGCTCAAGAGACACTGGCAGGACATCAAAGCTGGCAGACGATCTAGAACGAAATATTGATTTTGATTGTTACTCCGTAGTCCAGTGGCCCAATTCGAATGTAAAAAATAAAAATAAAAGATTGAAATAATGGACAAAATAATCAGAAGGAGCGTAGGAAGTTCAGTCTTTTACTATCAGTTCCAAATTATAATAAGATTTATAAAACTATAAGTCAATATATATATATTGTACTTTAATGTCGTACCTGTTTTAGTCACATTGCGACCTTCCTCAGCACAAATTAAGACATGAAAAGGTGCAAGAACATTGTTGTTGTTTCTTATGGCTAGCCCGGATTCCAATCCATCAGCTTTCTGGCGTTCCAATAGAGTTGTGTGAGGTTTCCTGAAGTTCTAGCAGTCAAATCAAGTTTGTTGCAATGTAGCAGGTGCCCCTTATCCATTTTAAAAAGGAAGGAAGCTTGTAGTTTAACGTGACCGTTAATCTCGCGATCATAAGCCACGGGACCTCCGTTTTACGTTGAATCCGAACCACAGGACATGGCATTTCACATCGAAAATCTCACATGCAGTGACTTATCCATTTTACTTCCAAGTTCGTGACAAAGTGTGCATTTTTTCAGATCTCAGGATGTTGATTCGTTTTTGACGAGCTGCAAGGCAGTCGAGGCCAGTGCTAAGTCTGAAGAAGGCTACAGCTTCTCTTCTTGGTGTTAATTTATATTGATCCCATTTTGCATCAATGTCCTTCCATAATTTGGTTTCTGCTGTTTTCTTTGCCATTTCTTCATACCTGTTTTTGATAGTATTTTTCAAAAACCTTTTCGCTGACATAAAATCAGTCTGACTCACATGTTGTAGTGTTGTACCTTTTTTTTTGCTAATCTGTCTGCCTCCTCATTACCTGCTATTCCAACATAAGAAGGGATCCACTGAAATGAGATTGTTTGTAGAGTCTTTGAAGGGTTTTTATCATACGAAAAATTTATTTCAGTTCTTTATTTTGAGGCTTATAATTTGACGAGACGGCTTGGATGGCTGCTTTGGAATCTGTAATGATAACGCATTTTCGATAATCATTCTTTCTGCCTAATAATTGTTGTAGTCCATGTGAAATTGCTCTTATTTCAGCATCAAAGTTTGTTTTGGCCTACTGGGAAGTAGAGTGAGAAGAGAGATGAATGTATTCCTGCTCCAGTTCTATTTTCTTTGTCTTGTGAGCCATCTGTAAATATTTTTAGCCATTGATTAGACGGATATCTTTCTTTTATTGTACAGAGGGCCAGTTGTTTTAGATCATGTGGTGAAGAGTCTTTCTTGCAGACCTCTTCTAGCAAAGTAAGATCTGTAGTCACTAGGTGCAAACACATATGCTTAGTAAAAATTTGCCATAACAGAGGATGTTATCAAAAATTGTAACAGATCTGTTTTGTTTTTTAGGTAGATTTCATTGAAAGCTAACTATTGCAATGGGTACCATGTTTCGACTTCCGGAAAATTTCGACATATCTTCGCGTTTCACATCCCCCGGACCCCAAAACCACCGTCAGTTCAAAAGCTTATATATAATTTATGTATAGATGTATGTATGTATGTATGTATATATATATATATATATATAAGTTTCTTGTGGACACGATAACTGCCGTAATTTTTCACCAGTCACTTTGAATTTTTTACATAATACATATCCCTATAAAATCTCAGTAGAGTTCGTTAATGGGCAAAATCGGTCGAAGGGGGTGAAAAAGGGGGGGGGGGGGGCTTTTTTCTCTTCGAAAAAGTGAAATATCACTATAGCTCTCTTAATATGTGAAATATCGAATCCCCTCAAAGTTCATATTATGTGTCGGATAAGTGCCAAAAATTTATGTTTAAAAAGTTTTTTGATAGCACCTACCATTGATCAATGGGGTGGAAAAAACTGGGTTTTTCGGGAAACAATCATATCTCTCCTAAGAGGCACAATATCAAAACCATACAAAATGGACGATATTTCCCTAATAATTACCTAAAACTTTTGCCTGAAAGAATTTTTGATACAACCCACCATTACGCCAAAGGATGAGAAAAATTATTTCCGAATTAGAAGAAAATGCCAAGAGCCATCAGAGTTTACCATGACAACGGTTCTAAATTGATGAGGGATGAACTATCAGAGGTTGCCATGACAACGAGATCACATTCAGTTTCCCATCTGACTATGTGGGAAGCGGCTTCGGTGACGTAGCCTAGCTGGTAGCATGCTGACCTTCTATGCCCAAGGTCGCGGGTTTCTAAGCCGGCCGAAGTCGTCGGATTTTCAAAGAGCGCTGAAAATCCCTCAGTATGCTTTCCTTCAGAGGGGAAGTCCAACGTTCGTTGAAAGTTGCTGGCTGCGGTGGCATCTAGTAGCCAAGTTCACAGCTAAGTGTTGTTGACGGTACATTTGGTACCAACATTAGGAACTACTACTTGAAATTGACCATCTGCAGTCCTTCCCTGAATTACAGACTAATATAGCCATCACAATTAACACTGTTTATCAGACAGATTCTACACACACCCGAAGAACACGGGGTTACATGACCGCGTTGCCGCAGCCCCTAAACTGAGGAATCAACCAACATCTCTGCGGGAGATAAAATTTGACGTGAAGAAGTAACAGACTGTTAGATAGTTACACATCAGTTCCAAACCTTGCATAAGGACGGTGTGACCACAAGTATAAAAAATGGACCCCAAATGACAAGAAGGTTACCGTCCCCTTAAGACAATAAAATGTTAAAAATATGCATACATACCTGCCAACCTTCGGAAGTCAAAAATAGGAAGATTTTTTAAAATTATAGATTTCATCATGCGCAGTATACAGTGGCAAGGGCAAAAGAGGGTACACAAATGATCTGCATGTCTTTATTGGCAAAGTATGAATTCAGCATAAAATTCACAAAAATGTAAACAATCATCAATCATCGAGTAGTATGTATGGCAAATATTTAAACGTAAGAGAATACAATTGTGTGTTTAAAGAAAATGCATACAATCATTCTGATGGATTACATTTCGCATTCGCTGCCACATATTCAAGTTTTGTCAAACTAAAGTTAATTAGGCTATCATGGACAACTTACCTAATTATGATTAGGTAATGTATATACATGTGGATGGTAATCTTGAGACTGCTTACTGATTTAATGCAGACCTTGTAGCCGACTTTGCTCTCTTCAAAAATGCCCTGTCATACTGCTGCTCGTAGCAATTTCCACTTAGGCTTGATTTAACCACTAACCGTTTGTTGAGGTTTTCGTCAATCAGAGATGATCGGAATTGTGTCCTTGTCTTCTTCACCTGACTAAACCATCTCTCACATTCAACGTTGCAGTGTGGGATTGTTAATATTGACAGCGTTACTGTAGCTAGTCTGTCATATTTCAGACACCCACCTCCACCTCGTATATCCCCTATAGCAGACCAAGAACAATCTGCTCTTTTTCCTTCCACAATAGAAGATGGCAAATCCTCCATTTGGAGAGCACAAAACTGGCATTGTAATGCATCCATTGCTTGGTGCTCATCTTCACAGTCTTTTTTTGGCAACATAATTGGAAACTTAGAGATATAATACTTCACGGCACTAAAGGAAGCAGAACACAAAGACCTTATCTGTGCCACTTGAGCATTAACAGAAAACTCACTGTCCAAAGAAAAATTTATGAATAATATAATCAGAGGCTGCAGTGAAGTAGTTCCTGACGTGCAAATAAAAGACCACCTTCTCCTCAGAAGCCAGATTTTCTACACAACTAGATGTTGAACCAATTACCAAATCATCATCAGCTTTCTGATTCTCTCTCGTGATAGACCACTTCTAAAATTGTGCAATATTTCTTGATGGCCACTGGCTTAACAAACCTACAGAGAATTTCCGTCAGCAAATCAATCAGTATGGATCTTAGGACATGGATGTGAGGTGCTTGCGATTGAAGAACTTTGTTATATTTTTCAAATGTAGGGATGGTAAATGCCAGAAACAAGCAAAATGCCTCATTTAACTTAGATGACAGAAAAAGAAATAGTCTCTCCTGTCTTGAAATACCAACAGTTTGACTTGGTTCAGTCACTTTTTTCCTTACAGACTGAGAAGAAGAACTGCTCTCCAACTTCCTTTTGCCAATGATAACACGTGCTTGATCTTGTACTCTGTTGTTCACACTAACACCAAATTCCACTTCTGCAGGCTTATCTTCATGTGCCTTTACTTTGGGAATTTGGAAATACTTGAGAGATGTTTTTGTGCCAGTGGATTGGTTCACCTCATCCTTAAAAAAACTCAGCAGTGGCTTCCACTGTGAAATCAGTCTTTCTAAGCATTTACCCAAGGACAACCAACGCGTGCACACATACTTCAGTATTTTCCTAACAGCAGTTTGGTAAAGAGCTTGATATAACTTCAGATGATCTTTACTCTTGCAGCTTTTGTTTAAATAATAATAAATATCAATCATTATCTCATCGATTTTCACAAGAAGGGAATCAGCACCTTCCTCAGCAGCCAGATGAATTAAATGGCATGGGCATCCTACAACAATAATGTTTTTACACTGCTCTTTTAATTTCGCAGCAACACCATTTTTCCTCCCTATCATAACAGGGGCATTGTCTGCACTAAAAGCTATACAGTTTGCCATTGGAATGGCATGTCTTTCCAGAAGACGCAGAAGCAAATTTCCAATGTTAGCACCAGTCGAGTCACCTTCCAAATTTTCCATGGATAGCAAACGATTTTCAATCAACTTCGATTCTTTGTTGAAAAATGACACAACGACAGGATACAGCTTACTATCTCTATCATTGCTACCATCAGTGGAGATCGCGAAAGGCCCACATTTTAAAATATTAATAATTTTTGAATCGGCGTCACGTGCCATTTCATGAACAATGGCGGATGTTTTTGTCCTGCCACAGGCATATTTCTTCGCAATTTCCGAATCCGGGAACATTTTTCTAAACAATTGTCCCGCATGATCGGAACATGATAACGAGAGGTTATGTTCTATGACGAACGCCGAGAACAAACATTCTGCTCGAATGGCAGCATTGTCTTCATTCCCGTGAACAAAAAACGTACCTAATTTTTTGTTCTCCTGTAAACAACTAGCACTGTCCTTGTGTTTTGAAGTGTTGCTGTGAGTTACAATGCCAGTTTTTCCATCATGAGCTATATTTATATCACAACGACACACGGAACAAAGAGCAAAATGGTTTCCTCTACTAGATGGTAAAATGAATGGAAATTCAGTTTTATAGCTTTCTTTGAACACTTGGAGATAACGTTTATGAGGTTTTGTCGCCACAACGTGACGAGAAAAACTTAAAACACACGACACGGAACAATCATCGACACAACTCGTTGAAATAATTATCTACCGACGCACACATTAATACCTCAATTAAATGCACTAAACGTGACGCTAGCAGAGTATAAACACGTGGCGTCAAACGGAGGCAGTCACAATTCCCACGCGTAGCATATAAGGTTTCACCCATTCTGCACAGTCACGTGGCAGGCCTCGACTAATCAGCGTAGGCTTGACGTCTATTTATCCGTGAAATACCACCAATCAGTATGCGGTAGGCCGATCAGCTGACTCACCATTCTGAGATAGCGGCTATAGAGCTCACTGCCAAGCGATGAAACTACAAAAACTTACACAAAAAACAAGGTTACGCAAATCACAAAAGCAATTAAGACTTACGAGAGAATCTCCTTGCGAATAGAAATTATTTGCAGTTCCTTTTTCTTTTACAATATATCACTGGGGACCGAAATTCGGAAGAAATAATAGTAATTAAGAAGATCGGAAGACGAGGTGAAAAATCGGAAAGTTTCCGAATAAACCGGAAGGGTCGGCAGGTATGTGCATAGTAAGACGAAAGAAAAGTTAATTGAGCTCCAATTACATTGTAAAATACTTTCTCGCAATAAATGAGGTCTGATCCTTCCACGAAAACCTGCATATTTTGCCTATTTTCGCCTATCCCCTAGTTTGCCTGGTGAAATCTACCTCCGCCTTCCGGCGTGCCGAGAGGAATTTTTAATTTTAATATGTGTGCTTTTGAACGAAGAATATTTTTATAATTTTTGATAACATCCTCTGTTATGGCAAATTTTTAGTAAGCATGTGTTCTTGCACCTTTTCATGTCTTAATTTGTGCTGACTGAAACTGGTAAGACATTGAAGTACAGGGAGATTCTTTTGCTGGAGCGAGGCCGGCGACCGGCTGCCGGGTGCGCACGTCTTCCGTCAGCCTAACTCGGGCCGCGGATAGCTCACAGGTGGAAACCATAACAAAGTACATTAATTAGTGGTAAATTCACCAGCAAATCATCATTAAAGAACTTACCTATCCACAGAAGATGCTGAGAGCGTTCTCCTTCAGCTGACAGACAGGCATTGTACCGTGTATTTAAATTAGCGTTTACACGTTGTAATTCCCTTCTGTTGCGAGGGATAACTGCCGCCGTATATTGTTCTCCAACTCTACTCGAGTACGGGTAATTGATTTGTACACTTTGTATTTTAAATTACCCCACAATTGAACATAAGTCGGGCTTAGGTCCATGCTTCGATCAATCACAGTAAACACACAGGGGGGAACAGGAGTAGCTACATAATGTAACGATGTAGGTTCCAAAGTTACTGTCTGTCAGTTGAAGGAGAAAATTTTCTGCATCTTCTGTGAAAAGGTTAAGTTCTTACCTTTAACTGGTGACGTGAAGTCATGCAGATTCCCAAGAAATAAAAAAAAATGTGCGATTAATTAAATCGTGCAAGAAGCTGTTGTTTATGTTACGTTCTTATCTGTGCGCTGACACTACACACCCCACTTGTTGAAAGTTTAGTGAATGACTTTAATGACCCTGGTTATCTCGCCTGCGTGCTATCCGCGGCCCGAGCTCGGTTGGCTGACGGAAGACGTGCGCGCCCGGCTGCCGGTCGCCGGCCCCGCTTCAGCAAAAGAATCTCGCTGTACAATATATATTGACTTATGGTTTTCATCATCAAATTCCAGCTCCAGTCCCCTGGGGTTTTATAAATCGTATTATACCGTATTTGCTCGCACCCCATTTTTTTAATTTGAAATTTCAGGAGAAAAAATACTTGCATATATCTCGCATTTATTCTGACCCCGTCAATGCAAATTTTGTGTTTTTTCAGGAATACGGTCATTCCCCGCGTATATCTCGCACCGAAAATTTTCACACATTTTCGGTCAAAAAAGTGTGAGATATACGCGAGCAAATACGGTAATTACATCGTCAATAAGGAACAGGGCTAATATGGTCATTTTCAAGTCCTTTCATACTAATGCTGATCAGTTTCAAACTAATTCATACTTTGAATATTCATCAACAGCCACCAACATACCGTATTTACTCGACTATAAGACCCCCTAAAATTTAAGTTCCGAAATAGGGGGTGGTGGTACTAGAGACATGAACTTCGCAAAAATCTGTCATAACCCCACTTATCCACCACTATTCCCTACACCCAAATGACTTTCACTACTATCCCTTGCTGAGCAAAAATCTTAGCATCAAAGAAATACCGTATTTGCTCGCGTATATCTCGCACCCCATTATTTATTTGAAATTTCAGGAACAAAAAAGTACTCGCATATATCTCGCATTCATTACTGACGCCATTATATAAATGACCGTAATAACCTTGACGTAGAAACACGTTCGATTTAGCGGGCCACAACAGTCGTCATTGTACAGGAACTTACCCGAAGCGTTACTAACAGGAAGAGCAAGCAACAACGAGTTGATCCGAACTTCGATACGAGCCGATTAGGGATTGAGGCGCCGCGTGAAAGCATACGACGCAGCGTGAGTGTTAGCATACTGTACATCGCTAGTCTTCGGCCGCGGTTAGCTAAATTCGCCACCTTGAGACAATTTCGAATTAGCGCGCCACATAAGTTGCGCAAGTAGGCCTACTGTTACATCGCAGAGAAACACAGTTCTGTCTTCTCGAATCTCAATGATTTCATCTTTACGCATTGCGTCGCATCAGGGCTCGGCCGCGTGCAAGCATACGGCGCAGAGTGAGTGTTAGCACGCTGTACATCGTTCGCCGCGTCTTCGGCCGCAGTTGGTTAAATTCGCCGCCTTGAGACACGTTCGAATTAGGGATTAGCGCGCCACAACAGTTGCTCAAATAGGCCTACTGTTACATCGCAGAGAAACGCAGTTCAGTCTTCACGAATCTCAATGATTTCGTCTTTACGCATTGCGTCGCATCAGAGTTGGGCCACGTGCAAGCATACGGCGCAGCGTGAGTGTTAGCACACTGTACATCGTTCGCCGCGTCTTCGGCTGCGGTAGGCTAAATTCACCGTCTTGAGACACTTTCGAATTAGCAATTAGCGCGCCACAACAGTTGCTCAAGTAGGCCTACTGTTACATCGCAGAGAACGCAGTTCAGTCTTCTCGAATCTCAATGATTTCGTAGTTTCGCATTGCGTCGCATCAGAGCTCGGCCGCGAGCAAGCATACGGCGCAGCGCGAGTGTTAGCACGCTGTACATCGTTCACCGCGGTTGGCTAAATTCACCGCCTTGAGACACGTTCGAATTAGCGATTAGCGCGCCACAACAGTTGCGCAAGTATGCCTACTGTTACATCACAAATTGTGTTTACTCGGGAATAGGGTCATTGCCTGCGTATATCTCGCAACAAAAATTTTCACACATATTTTCGGTCAAAAAAGTGCGAGATATATGCGAGCAAATACGGTAGAATGGTGATAACTGTTCGCAGGAATCCACCGCTCCTAGGAGCACAAGCAGGCCTTCGGATTCTGGGGAGCCTGCATCTATATGCTTAGGAAAGAAGCCTAACAATGGACACAGAAAAGAGATCGATCCACGACTGGTACGGGTAAGCAGACACAGTGATGTGGAGCGAATTATACCCAGGCACGGAGCGAGCTTCGTGGATCCAAACTCGCGGGAAGTAAATTTATTTCCGTTGACTATTCATGAAATCAAGATTTTTGCTGTTCTATTGAGACGATTTGGAAGATTTTGGTACAAACCGCACCCTCTAACTCCCTCTGGTTTAACCCTTACCCCGACATAACGAATTTCCCATTTCAGTCTTGAATCGGGTGAGAATCGACATCATAATTGTGTCATCTACTACTCGTCTGTCGTCTCTGCCCCGACAAGTTATCCATTCCTATTTGGTGCTGCGATCTGTTGGTTGTGTGAGGAATGTCGTGAAATCTTGATATTGCGAAGCAGGCAACCGTTAAACTCTTATTTGGAAGGCCGTGCAACCTGTCAGCTGTTACTCGGCAACCACCAGACAGGTAGTAAGCAAACATGGCCGATCAGACATTGACAGAGGATAAAATACGGCAAGTTTTTGATGATAGTGATGACATCTGAGTCTGAATTTGATGAATGCGACGTAGTAAGCAGCGAAGGTGTTAGTTAACACACACAGTGATAGTAGTGACAGTGAACAGAACGACTCTAATATTGACGAAAATAATGTACCGTTCTTATTTGTTTTTACTAGGGCTGATGATCTATAAGTTTATGGCAAATGGCAAAACTGCTTCATGTATACATATTGATGGTGACTGACAGTGTTCCTATTGATAAAATTTCTAGGTAAACATAGCTAGGCTGAATTTGACAAGTATAATAATTCATAATTATTATTACAGTATTAGGGGCGTGGTGGCTCAGCGGTCTAGCTGTATGCTTCTCACCAAGGCGGTCCGGGTTCGATTCCCGGTCACTGCATGTGAGATTTTCAAAGTGAAATGCCATGTCCTGTGGTTCGGATTCCACGTAAAAAGGAGGTCCCGTGGCTCATAATCACAAGATTCAGGGTCACGTAAAACTACAATCTTCCTTTTTTATTACAGTATTACTATTCATAATAATATTATGCAAAATTAATTATTTTGCATATTGCTTTTATTTGCTTAATAATGACTTTAGTAGAAGAATGTAGACATACGGTATATGTATAATTTAGGAGCTAGTTATAGTTCTAAAGCGGAGCTAAATACAGTAAATACAAGTAATAGAAGGTAAAAGTTCAGAAATTTGAGCTATAGGGATAGCTAAAAGAATTTTAATTCGAGGGGTAAGGGTTAAGAACGTGAGTTTTGTGAAACATACACCTTAGCAGTTTATATACTAGGTCTGTTAGAAAAGTCATCGTCATCATCTCGCACAGTTTCCAGCCACTGACCGGGTCTGTTTGGAACACAAGCCTCTCCAACGTCTTCTGTCTTCCCGCCATCTCTCAGCCTCCACCCTTGTCCAGTCTTCTCCTTTCTTCTTCACGCTTTCTTCCACTCCCTTCAGCCACCTGTCTCTCGGTCTCTTTCCTTCCCACTTCGTGTTGTGTATCCTCCTGGGTATCCTCTTCTCCTCCATTCGTTTAACATGTCCATACCATCTAAGTCTAGATTTCTCTATACCATCCTGTAATGGTTCCTCCTTCATTAATTCTCTGGTCCCCTCATTTCTCATTCTGTCCATCTTTGTAGCTCCAATACTGCTTCTCAAGAACCTCATCTCACTGGCCTGTATTTCGCTCTTCTCCCTTCATTTCATAACCCAGGTCTCAGAGGCATACGTCAGGATATGGACATAGTACGTCAGATATATAGTGATGTAAAATACCCTGGTATTTATAAATCGGGGTAAATACCCAGGGTATATACTGGGGTAAATACCCAATTTGGGTAAATACCCGGGTATTTTAGATTTTTCATTAAAAATCCTGTGTCCTGGTAAGTTGGACCTTAAAAAAGGGTACCGGTATGCAAACTATTCTACATTAACTTTTCAGAAATGTAACAACATTAGATAATTAATAAAATTTAATTTAATTAGAATTGGTACTTAAAAACAGAATTAAATCAGGAGATATAAACTAACAACTCCACTACACTGATAAAGTTAGGTTAAGTACAGTAGGCAGCAAACAAAGAATAGAGAATGGGAGGGAAGTACAGTGTCAGTTTGAATTCTGGATAGGTTGAGCTCAGCAGTGTTGCCAACTCTCATGCTTGCTGGCATACATCTTCACCCATTATAGAGCCCACATACTACAAAAACTTCCTGACATGCATTTATATTATTTAGAGTAAGATTTAAAAAATATATATATTTAAAATTGAATGAAAAACAACTTAAAACACTTTTAACTACACTTTTGTTTTCAAATGTCCTATCTATTGAATATATTTTATTACCTTTTGAGTATTCGCATACACATTTCAATTAATATGCATATAGAGTACTCTTATTACTACAAAAGTAGCTTTTCCCACCCACATCTTTGTTGTTCATTTCCAGTATCGTAATAAAACTCGACCTTCTCAATATCTTAGTATTTATTAAAAATTTTAAACACAAAACAACCAAAAGGTTTTATCCAATATTTTACTTTAGTTTAAGGAAAAAACACACTTAAAGACAAGGTTACAGTGCCAAAACATATAAATACTCAAAAATACCAGGACGTCCATTTTCCTTTTCTTTTAGGTTTGAAGGATCAATATTGTTCCCGATTTCAATTTAAGGCATGAAATACCTGTGTTTCAGTCCTTGTTTGTCCAACACTTCATCAACACATCAAAAAGTGTTGTACAAAGCTCAACAAACTGAAAATACCCTCATCTTGGATATTTCAATGACCACTGGGTATATACCCAATTTAAATTTACCTTCCCACTGGGTATTTACCCGGCCCACATCACTACAGATATATGATCTTTTTGCTGTTCTGAGGGACATCCTTGCTCCATAACATACTTCTCACACTCCTCCGGAATTTGTCTGCCTGTCTCCCCCGTTCATTTATTTCTCTATCGTTTCTTCCATTATCTTGTATCAGGCTTCCCAGATACTTGAAACTCTCCACTTTCTTCAGCTGTTCCCACCAACTGTTATTCCCGTTGTCGTTATTTCCTTCTTACTTGTTGTGATCACCATCTCACTCTTATTTATGCTAAATTTCATCCCATATCCTTGTATTATTCCTTCCCACACGTCCAACTGTTCCTGTACCTCCTCCTCCTTGTTTCCCCAAATCATCAAATCATCCAACCTTATTTTTGGGAAAACCAGATGGATTTGAATCGAGCGTGCTTGCACGAGCCGACCTTGAACCTACGTGTGAGTGCGTGATTTTTTTCCCGCCTGTTGATAGCGTCTGTTGCTGGCAAGCAGCATTTGAGTGAGGTAGTGTGTAGTGCTCTCGTTGGTTTTGCATTGGAAGGACTGGGATCTGGTTTCCGGATCGTACCCGTACACCCAGGACTCGTAACCAGTGATAATGGTGTTCATAAAGTCCGGATCACTGTTTGTGGAGTCCAGCATGTTCTGCGAGAATTCAACGCGAAGTTGCTTTTGATCTACCAACAGCAACTTCGGCACGAATTTCGTGTTGAAGTTGAATGTCCGAAATAGTTCAATACATTAAAGAGATTTCTTTTCATTTTTTTAAAATATATATATATATATATATTTATTTCTTTTTAATCGTATGGCCTCGGGTGCAAGCTTTGTTATTTGACACCCAGAGGGTAGCTTGCATGTCGAATTTCGTTGTGCCTTGAAGTACTATGAAAGTCAAAGAGGTTAGATATCTAAGCTCCTTGAACACTATAGCGCTTTCTAGTAGAGAAATCAGGAACTTGTGTTGGCAGAAACTCCCGAGATTAATTTTGCCATTATGAACACGGCCTACTGAATTCAAATGGGTTCTTTGACATGCCAACATCGTATGACATGGTGTCGTAATTTTTGCCACCTTTCAAAAATCACTTACCACGGCCAGGAGCGAACTTGCAAGCTAGGGGTTAGTAGACCGACATGATAACCACTCACCCACCGTGGCAAGCTTGGTCAAGAGATGCCGCAGGATTACAGTAAACGACGACATGAATAAAACCGTGATTTCTCAGGGCCCATCACCAACGGTTCTCAAGCGTACGAGATTTCTCAGGGCCCGTCACCCAAGTGTATAAATGATTCTTGTAAATATATTTTTGGAAATAGGTTTTAAAAATAACCTGTTATTCCCCATCTAATCTAGTTGGGAGCAATCCGTGTTGACCAACTGAAAAGTATTTCTGTTGCTAGATTACTTAGGCAACTCTGAAAATGGCTACTGGTTCTTCCATCAGGATTCAAACCTATCACTTAACCTCCAGATGAGGTGCAAAACTTAACGCTAATGGCACCGCTCCACCAGTTATTGAATGTTTTAATTAATAATTTTACAGGGTGATTCTTGATGTAGTTTACAACTTCAATAAAGTGTAATTATTTATTGGAACCACTAACAGACTTAGTTTATATGTCATTATATTGCAAAACACTTCAAGTTTTGACTCACGTAGTCTGTAGTTGCACAGTTGTCCACCACGCGCGACGCCTGTCACTTGTTGGAAATGACAGTCTTTCACTGAAGCGGAAAGAGCGAAGTGCGTATCCTGGTATGAAGAAACCAAGTCAGCCACGAGTTTACAGCGAAGGTTTCGCACAGAATTTGGCAAAGACCCACCCAGCAGACCAACAGTGTACAAATGGTACCAGACATTTATCGAAACAGGTTGTTCTGTTCCACACACAAAGGCTCCAGTCCGCGCACCTGTGACTGGCGATGTCGTGGAAAGAATTGTCCACAGTCCGGAAAAATCGACACTGCGTCTGTCACTCAGAACTGGTATCCCTCAGAATGATGTTTGCACTGTTTCGAGAGGAAAAGTGTACGGGCCTCTCTTCTTTACTGAGAGAACCATCACTGACATAATTTATCTGGATAT
Organism: Meconema thalassinum; assembly: GCA_946902985.2. Taxonomy (NCBI): domain Eukaryota; kingdom Metazoa; phylum Arthropoda; class Insecta; order Orthoptera; family Tettigoniidae; genus Meconema; species Meconema thalassinum. The sequence goes on along the minus strand of OX336389.2, from coordinate 77,752,949 downwards.
GCTAGAGAACTTCCTTATTCCAGTTGGATGAAGATGACCACAATGGGTGCATATGTTGGCAACAAGATGGCACCCCGCCACACTACCTGTCAGACGTCAGGGAATTCCTCGATCAACGTTTCCCAGTTAAGTGGATAGGTCGTGGTGGACCAATTACCTGGCCGCCACGGTCTCCAGATTACACACCACCGGACTTCCATCTGTGGGGCTTTGTGAAAGATACCGTGTACATCCCTCCCCTACCCGCAAATTTTGATGAACTGAGATATTACATCACAACAGCCATCCCTTCTGTTACTCCGCAAATGCTGGTCCAAACGTGGCGGGAAATAGACTTCTGTTGGGATGTGTCCAGGATGACAAATGGTGCACACGTTGAGCTGTAATGGTTTTGGCAAAAGAAACTTGAAGTGTTTTGCTAAGTAATAACATATAAACCAAGTCTGTAAGTGGTTCCAATAAATAATTACACGTTGTAAACTACATCAAGAATCACCCTGTATTAATGCAGCCAATGGCCATGTGCTTTTTTCTTTTCAGGACGGGTCAGGGAAGGGATATTGGAAGGAAATTGGCCGTGGACCTATCGAAAGGAACCGTCCTGGCATTTGGCTGGTGGTAAAAATGGGAAACCACGAAAACCATTTTCAGGACGGCCGAGGTGGGATTTGACCCCACGCTCTGCCGATGCCAGCGAGACACGAGGTAGCGCGTAGGCGCTCTCGGCCGGTTTTATTTACCTTCTCAAAGAGATCGATCCACGACTGGTGCTGGTAAGCGGACACAGTGATGTGGAGCGAATGATACCCAGGCACAGAGCGAGCTTCGTGGATCCAACCTCGCGGGAAGTATAGCAACTCTCCCGGGCTGAGGATCACTTCCAGAATGGGACCATCCATGAGCTCCTCTGGCTTGAAGTCTGCGCTTGACTCTCTAGGCAGCTCCTGTCCGTCCCTGGAACCAAAATACACATCAAGAGCTGCGATGAGAGACAACGAAAATATATCTTCAGTCAATAAAATTATTCTTGATTTCTAAAGAACCGGTTTCAGTCACATCAGCAAATGTAGTTACTAGGGAAAGGCATTTAATGACCAAAAAATAGCAATAAAATGCAAAATAAAAAATGCATTAATGACCTAAAAATGGTTAACAACAACAACAACCACCCCTGGCACTATACAGCCCATGACGGGCTAAGGCCAACCAAGCGACCACTGCCCAGCCATTTGGCCTGCAGATATTGGGTTGACGCGTGATTAGCGCGTCGGGTCCCCTCGGCCGTTAATCTTGGTATTCGTGATCGGGGCGCTGTCTCACTGTCAGGCAGCTACTCAATTGTCCTCACGAGGCTGAGTGCACCCCGTTCCAACCCTCACGTCAGTTTTTAAAATCCCTGACGGAGCCGGGGAGCGAATCCGGAGCCTCCGGGTGAGAGGCAGGCGCGCTACCCCAAACACCACGGGGCCGGCCTAAAAATGACAAAAAAAAGAGGAAAAAAAAGACCAATAAATTATTTGTAAATCACTTATTTATTACTTGGGAATATTTGGTGTCATTTTGGTCCGTATTGACAAAGTACTATTTGATTTAATGTTCAATTTCCGTCAATCAATACATACTTATTTATTAATCCTTTAAGAAAAAATTAGCTGATTTGAGAGAGAATTTAAATGGATGACAATGCATTAAGTTTAAATTATTTTTGTTACTAACAAAGTAAATACAACTTTGCCAACTTTTCGATGAGTTGGTTGCTCCCGCCGATAACCCACCCTTTTCGGTGGGCTTCGGTGGCTGCTCCTGCCGAATACACACGTTTTCGAAAAGATTCGATTACCTACTCCCTCCGGTTACCCACTATTTCGACAAGATCCCGCCGAACACACCCTGGTAAAAAAAATGAAATATTTTAGAACCGACATATTCTTCAAAATACTCTCCTAGCAAATAGGTGTCATTTAATTAACAAAGAATATTTAAGAAAACAAACTTCAGTGGCTGTTTACAATAAATTCCAATGGAAATGCACAATGAAAACTTGGCGTAGGTTCGCAAATGAAAACGATTGCCTATTGTCTCCAAGTAACGATTTGTACATGGAGAAGCTTCTCTCTACCTCAACTGAAACAATTGGTGCATACTTACCAAAAAACAATTAAAATGCCAAAAATGACCAAAAATTGCTCCAAAAATGACCTATCTCTTGTAAATGGCAAAAAATGCAAAAAAATACCCTTATTTAAACAGTCAATTCATGAAACACATGTATACTCGAGCTATATTTCGGCCTTCATACGAAAAAGATTCAAAATCATTAAATGCCTTACTCTAGTAATTACTATACATAAAAAGAAACAAGTAAAATACTACCAGCTAAAAGATGATGATGATGATTATTGTTTTAAGAGGCCTAACATCATGGTTATCGGCCCCTAATGGCCTGGGTGATAGCAAAAATATCAATGAAATGGAAACCATAACATAAATTAAGTGAGACTGAAAATACTTACAAAGTGGAACTCAGATTGAAACGACTCACAAAATGTAGAGTGGAAATTTTTACAAAAGGTAATATAGAAGGAAAATACTCACAAAAGGAATAGATTGAAAAATACGTACAAAATTTAGTTTAGGCTCAAAATACGTACGTAGAGTCGAAATACTTACAAAATCCAATTGAGATTGAAAATACGAACAAAATGCAAGTGAGGTTCAAAATACTTACAAAATGCAATTGAGGTTCAAAATACTTACAAAATGCAATTGAAATTGAAATTGCACAATGCAATTTAGATTGGAAAGGCCATTTCAGATTCAAAATACTCACAAATGCAATTGAAAATACTTACAAAATGTATGTTACAGGGTCATCCATGTGCACCCCGATTAACATGACAAGCTAAGCCGGCCGTGAATGGCGCGGATCGCGGGTGCGTACACCCGGTTCAGCCAGTGGTTGGCACCACTTTTACCACACATGTTCAATAATGTGTACTTAGTGCTCACAGGCGATGCTGAAAATGTCCTCCCTCTCTTGTAACACACACCTTACATCTTCTGATGAAAGAATGTCTGTCTACTCTTTTATTATTTACGGAGCCTGTTTCCTTGAATCGTTTAGCAAGCCTCCTAATTGTACTGGCATTACGCACAAGTCTTCCTGGAAACTTGATTTGAAATTTTAGTCTCGTTTCAGAACAAGATTTTCTGTTATTCATACACGAATTATGGATAAATACAGTTTGCTCAATGTGAATGGGTGTCTATGCTTGACCAACAATCACAGTAATCACAATACTCACTAAACGTACAACAATAATGTCTAAGCTTTGCAAATACACGTCCATATGAATGACAAAACACATGTGAACTAACGATATGAGTCAGCAGAGCGCACCAACCTCCGGCTGAAACGAGAATGCGCGCCAGCGATCTGCGCCAGTCAAAGCCAGCTTAGCTTGCCGTGTTTATCAAGACGCACATAGATAATGATCCTGTATATTCAAAATACTCATTTGGATTGAAAATACTTACAAAATGCAATTTAGGTTGAAAATACTTGCAAAATGAGGTTTAGGTTGAAAATACTTAAAAATTGCAATTGAAATTCAAAATACTCACTGAAGTGCCTCCACCTACATTCAAAGACTTACTAAAAAGCAATGTAAAAAATACTCGCAGTATGCAATTTATATCGAAAAACGTACAAAATGCAACTTAGATTGAAAATGCCTACAAAATGTAGTGTAGAGTCAAAAAATTAGCTAAAGGAAATTTCGATAATCGGGGAGCCAATGCCCAAAAGACAGTGTGGGAATCTTAAAGAGAAAAGGAACTATAATGAAAAGAAGGCTGATCCCTAGAAGAATGAGGGATCAGGAAAGATGAGAGAAGGGCCAATTTAGGCGGGAGAGTGAAAGACTCCCTAGGCCTCGGATACCCTAATACCGTTGGGGTCGGAAAAGAACAAGAGCTGACCAAGGGAGGTTGTGTGGAAAGATAACAGAGGGAAGCCCGTCACAAGTAAGTGGAAGCAATGCCAGACTCAGCTGGGGTCCTGTGGTTGCCAAACCACGTCCCACAAGTTGTGAGCCCCTGGGGGGGGGGGGGGGCCAACTAAAAGAATTAATACTACAGAATATCCTGTAGGTTAAGATCAAATCAAGAGTTAAATTGAAAAATTAACCGATGTAATGAAGAAGAGACGATAGTGCTGACTGCGATGGCATTTAGTAGCCACGTCCACAGCTAGGTGTCGAGGACAGTAGCATTTGGTAGCAAAAGTGGGAAATACTTGAAAATTGATCATCTTCAGTCCTTACCTGAATCACAGATAACACAAACTAACACAGCCATCACAATTAACACCGGTTATCAGACAAATTCTACACACACCCAAAGTACACGGTGCTACATGACCGCGTTGTCGCAGTCCCGAAACTAAGGAACCAACCAAGAAAACAGAACACTCTTCTGAGAAGTTACTCAAAAGGCAGGATTTCAGGAGAGAAGGAAACAAACCTTCAGAAGAAAGTGGACTCAAGAGGAGAAGGACCACCACTCGAGAAGGTTGAAGGACATTTGGAAGCAAAGAAAATTGAATACAGTGAAAAATACCCAAAGTAGATTCATCGTACCCACCCAATGGGTTATTCGAAAGAAGACGAAGGTATGAAGTTGCAAGTTCGTGAAATTATCTGATACAGGTAAAACAATAAGTTTCTAAGCGTTATCGAGAGAAATAGTTCAACAAGAGGTGAGATTCAATAATATTTCTAAAATGTTTTCTGTCTAAATTACCGTATATACTCGAATACCACCCGCACATTTTTAAACAAAATCGGACGTGAAAAATTGGGGTGCGGGTCTTATTTGAGTCATCCTGATTTTAAAGATTTAAATTGCCCGCCACGGGCGATATCGGGTGTTGCGAGTATCCGCTAGATGGTGCCAGCCTTCTTCCGGCTATCACTTTGTTTTACCGTAAGCAGGCGGCGTCATACTTCCTCCCGCACGTTTTCCGAGTGTAAACATGAGTTGTACGAAGAGTTTGAGGTCGTTTAATGTGAGTGAGAAGCTGAAAGTTGTGAGGGAAGCTGAAGTTATTGGAAATCGTGCCCGGCAGGAAATACAGTGCACTCCCGATAATTCGCGTGTGGATAATTCGTTTTGCGGTTAATTCGCGGGTCTCCATGAGTATATTTTAAATTGGGAATTCTCACAGCAACTAATCATCACGCTAAGTTAAGCAATCTCTCTGTCGTTTAAAAGAATTTTGATGCGACGCAATGCGTAAAGACGTAATCATTGAGACTAGGGAAGACTGAACTGCATTTCTCTGCGATGCAACAGTAGGCCTAATTGCGCAATCTTCGAAAAATACGCGCATGTTGCCGCGAGTGGTATAGCACAGATTTCCTTTGTCTTTGAAGCCCAAACAATACAAGAGGAATGCACTTTCACTCGGAACCTACCCTCCCTTTCCCAACAGCCACGCTCCAAGGTCGCTGATCTGTGAGTTGTGAAGGGTGGATGTGCGGACAGCGTATTGTAAACAGCGATTATTGCGTAATGGCGCAAACGCGCACGACATCGAGAGCGTGTTTGTTCGATGCTCTTCATACAGTCAACTAGTCGGGAGGAAAGTACCGCTACTCCGCTCGTACAAAAGCAAGCGCTTGCCGACTTTTGTAACGACGATATTTCGAACGGGCAAGTTAGACGTCGATAAAGACGATTATGATTTACTACAGAAAAGCAAAGAAGAAATAGCATGGCATTTGACTGTTGGTGAGGAAAACGGAAATCCAGTAGATTTCGAGTGCGGGAGTGATGCAACGGAAATCCCGAAACTTTCCCACAGTCAAGCTAGTGTCTCTAGTCACACTTATCTTTTATATAGAAAAACGAGATGAATTTTCGTTTTCATATAATATTTTCTTCGGAAATGTGAAATCGAAAAATAGAATAAACGATCTAAGAAACAAAAAGTAATGACGGCTTTTTTTAAATATATTAATGTAGGCATAATCCACATAGGCCTACCAGTAGCCTAGCATGTCGTATAAGACACTACAATCAGGAGTTAAAATTATTATTTCGCGTGTTCGAGCCTATTTTAATATTTTAACCAATAGTTTTGTTTTTCCTAGGCTTAACAAAAATAACTGCGGATAATTCGCGGAAGTTCGTGCATTAATTACCGCGAATTAACGAGAGTGCACTGTATGATATTGACGAGTCATGTATTCGTGATTGAGCGGGATGACGTCTATGCTACAACCACTGGATGTCTGCGTGAACCGCCCGTTCAAAGCAGCCTTGAAACAGCTGTATACGGAGCAGATGGCGGCCGATAAGCTCACACTGACTCCAACTGGTCGTATTCAGCGCCCGGAAGTTCAGCTGCTATGTTCGTGCATTTTGATGGCATGGAATCGTATCTCGGGAGATCTCATACGGAAGAGCTTCAAGAAATGTAGTATTTCGAATGCTATGGATGTCAGTGATGACATTTAGTGGGATGGTGATAAAAGTTCCGAAGTTGGTACTTCTGATGACGATGAATGAAGTGTTTGTGTACTTTTATTTGTATTTTTAATCGTTTGATGTGTGTTATTTTAGGACGACTTCAAAACTGTTGGAAACTATTTTGGATAAATGCTATTCTGTTTATTTAGTTACGATTGTACATAATTTTGAGTTTTTTCTTTTTCTTTAATTTTGTTCTTCAAAATCAGGGTGCGGGTCTTATTCGGGGGCGGGTCGTATTCGAGTAAATACGGTATTTAAAAATAATAAAATCAGATCTATAACAAATTTTGATATAAGGCATAATTTACTTTCCACATATCGCTCATTAAATACAAGTATATCATATCTCAAAAATCGATATGTTTTACTCAAGTAAACGTATATATCAGTTATCCATGCTCGCAAGCGAGACCCATAATGATCTAGAACACTTGGTCAACCCCTGGAATTTCTATGCCCAAGATCGCGGGTTCAAACCTGGCCGAAGGCATGGGATTTTTTAAGAGCGTCATGACAAATAGAATACATAGTGTGGCCAGCGCTATACCCTGTATTTCAAAAGAATGAAAGTGAAGGAAATGGTGGGAGCTTGGAACAGCTGAGCTGTGTTGCCAAGTTTTTATTGTTGATGTAGAACAGCTGATTCAAATAATACACAGGGCTACACTTCGGTACTATTATGCGCAATATAATGCAAATATCGATCCTGACTCAACGCCGAGGACGTTCAAATAGAGAAATACGGTATAAAATTAATAAATAACACACGGAAGCTATGCTACCATTGTCACCGTTATTCAATAAATACGAGAAAGAGGCCAAACACTCGACAGCTATACAATTATAATACAAAATACCAACACAAAGTAATATGATGATGAATATATCAACACTCACCATACAATGATTATATCCTTCAAGATGAAACAGGAGTTTGGGTGAAGGTGAAGGTCGTTCACAGTTTACAGCAGTTAATACAGAACGCAGAAATAACATCATGACAATACCAAGCACACTCACTCAACGGTTAATAATAGCCTCCACATACGTAATGTTAAGGTAAAGGATTTAGCACCAAGCACACAAACAAGCTGTTCTGTGGCGATATTATTGCAGTGATTTTACATTGTCGATTTGTAGGTTATTGAATGGCGAGCGTTAATTTGAACACTACGGTATGCAATGAAACATTACTGGATACGTAGACATTAAGACTAAATGTACATAGCCTATTTTGTACGTCACGCATGTATTCTAAATTAAGTATATTTAAATTTGAATTGAACAAACAAGGCTAACCATGAAAATAGTTTGTTGAAATGAACGATAGCCGGCCGTTACAGGTTGGTGTGCACGGTCTCCAGATGTATTTCCAGCATTTTCCCACGTTCTTCCTGCGGTACTATTTACAACTTATTGACTCAATGCTTAAAGTAAACAAAACGATGGCATTGAAACAAACTCCAACACAGTTAACAGGCGACTGAGTGAATGACAATAAGCTGGCAACATATGGTATTGGTTGTCAAAATCCAGCCAATAGGAGCCCGCGGCGGTCAGCTGTTCCAAGCTCCCGCCATTTCCTTCACGTTCATTCTTTTGAAATACCGAGCATAGCAGCGCAGACCACCAACGCTACCTAGTCAGCTGTTCAAAAATGGAATACGCCGCGACCTTCATAACCCTCTTTACGAAGGCCGCGGATAAGCTGATTACAACAAATTGTTTCGACTTATGAAAAATACTGTAAAAAAGTTATTATTAATATTCTCAGTCCCTATGTAGAAATATCTTTTAAAACCCTCCGTTATCGTGCATGGGTCTGACAGCTCCATGGTGCGTTTTAGCTTTAATATCAAGCCAACAGTTCAAGTTATGATTTTATCGTCCAAGGACATCTTACACCATACCTTAGTAAGCATTTTCCTGGAGTTGTGAAATGACGAGCCTAAAAAAACTCCACGTGTGTCAGCTGCTGTGTCATGTGGGATTGATAGCTCAAGCGCGCCCAATGATATAATATCTGTCAGTGAGTTGCAGGTGTACTGTTGTAGCGGTTATTTGGTTTAGTACGTTGGCTTAGTCAATATCAGTAAAGAGATTACGCCTTATGAAAACCAAAGGATGTAGATGAAGTATGTCGCCTTCTGGTGAAAGATAACGAATCGCTAGTTGATGATAATTTTAAAAAAAAATGGTGACTGATACTGAAGACAAAGTTGAAACAAGATCAGGAGACTCGGATACTGGCCACGATATTGATCAGGAGGACGGTAACGGAAGCGAATATTTGGATAGCAATTTATTTTACTGGTAGGTAGGCCATTAATATTATTATTATATGTTCGCCTCATTCTTGACTCTGGCAAGGAACTTTAATTCTGGTGTGAGGGCTTGAATGGAGTAGGCTACACTCTAATCGTGAGGCAACACTGAGAAGAGGATGTTCGATTCCCACCTCAGCCAACCTGGAAGTGGTAAATGCTGGGTTGGTTCCTAACTTATGCAGGATGTCGAGCGATGGTCTTCTTTCAAATTCCCGTATTTCCCGTACGAAAATCCACCAAATTCCCGTATATTTTAGAACCCTCTAAGACTAGAGTTCGCATACCGAATGGCTGAAAAATGAATCTTAATGCGCGAATCAAGATTTTCTGGCGTAAGTGTAACTGCATTTTTGGAGACACTTCTGCAGCTCACGGGTGATGGCGATATTTAGGCCTAACCCGTAGCGTGAGCAAAGCGCGCGCCAGCGAACTCTCTCGCAGATGGGATGGGATGCTACGAACACAAATAAAATACCGTTTACCTGAGGAGAGCTGATATAAATGACTGTTTTACTGAGGAGTAGTGATCTGAACGAGTAACCCGTGCGAAGGACTCGAGTCTCCACGGTGACGTCACGATCCGTACTTACGATATAGGACAGAATGCGGCCAAATTCCCAACACTCGCTAAACTTGCAAACGACTTTTCTACTAGTGATTTACAAGAGAAATCGTTTGCAAAATGCACACTATGCTTCATATTATAACGACTCAAGTTACCTAGAGGTATAAAGAAAGAAATGTAATTTAAAAAATCAAGTTAAAAAAAACCTCTTCGCCGGGAATCGAACCCCAGCACGCTGCGTGAAAGTTAGCACCGTTTACCACTCAACCAGAGATATCGATAAGACTACTGGCGTTATCAACAGCGATATATACTACTGCTTAGCAAATTATCACGTTGAAGGAAATTTCTATTTACTATATTGCGTTCTTTCTTTCCGTCATCCGTCCACTGCTTGCCGGTTTCCAATTTTGAATATTCTATTGTATCACTGTGCATTGATGGGAAACGAATACAATACATGGCCAAGGCGTACCGACATTACTATATATCGTGTAGTTTCCATATATGGCTCACGGATAATGCTGACAGCGTCCTCGGCCTCGATTCCGGACTCGAGTATCTCGAGTTTTACGGTTCCAGACTCGATTCTTCGCGAGTCTACTCGCAGCCCATCACTACTGAGGAGGGTTGAGAGAGTAGAGAATAGGAGTGTCACATCTTCATATATATATTATTTCAGTAGTATGCATCCCTCCTGCGGCGCTCACAAGCGACCGATCGTGACAAATGAGCATTCAAATGAAAGAGAATAGACATTAGCAGTGACTTATTGCACGGACTTTAAAAAAATTGTACGAAATGTGCGATTTGCAATCACCGTTGATGTAGGATAATACGCTCCATACTTGCTGTCCACGGGCCACGGAGACTATAATCATTTCGTTGAAATGAAAACATAACCTTTCTCCTTAAGTGTCTCATTATAAACCTATTGGAGAAAGTGTGGTTTATGAACATGCGAGATTTCTCGCACGGGTCCGCTAGTAATAAATATTTACTGGAAGTGATTGAATTGTATGGTACCGTAACCTTATAGAGCTTCCACGAGTTAAAATGGCATCGAAGCTTATGCATAACGAACTTCCGGTCCGCGAATCTCCATTTGATTTTCATTGGCAGTGAAACGTTCGTTCGTGATTATCTTCGTTATTATTTCGGATTGTGGTTTTGTTTTTAGGCGTCCAACTTATGAAATAATAACTAGAGGGTTGGCCTTTCATGAATATTCCAAAGACAAGTGTCTCCAAAAAGAGTAATTAGTAGAACTTCGAATCAGAGACGACCATAACAAACACCTTCCCTACAAAGTGTGCGATTTGCACATTTCAAACGGCATTGGTCTAACATATCATAGACTGCAATAATTAAGTTGGTGCAAATTATATATGTTATATGTGAGAATATTATTATAATTTGCTATCCGGTTGTTATATTGGCATATTATGCATTAACGTGACCCGTTTAAATGCTAAATTGTGACGTAAGCTACGAGTTGTAGGCTATTCGCCGTACCGGTAGGCCTAATATTTACTAACAACGCATCGTTTCTTTTTTAATATTTATTTAATCATTATAATTATAATAGCCTATCTATTAACACTTATTTAACCAATAATCATTTTATAATTCTATACATATTCCAGGTATTGCATGAAAGCGATTTGATAGCACATGCGGCTCTACCTTAAAATCCAACCATGCCCAGTTTTCATTACCTATGGATAATATTACCGCAAGTTAATAAACCAAACAACTGGCAACATATTTTTATTTTAATGCTCATTTACAACTTCACCCTAGTCTACGTTAAGTACCATACGGTAATCACTGAAAGGGTAGGGGGGGTTATGACCCCAATTTCACAAACGAACGGACCTCATTTTGCATGAATTATGGAACTCGAATCCTAATGGAGGTATGGATTGTCTGCATTTAGAAATATGTTAGTCAATAATTTAAAACAAGATGCCAGAAAACTAAATACGAAAAGCTGCGGGCCTACTACGGTGTTAAGTTGCTCCGTGAAAAAAATACACTTTGCCAAGATTATACGACGTGCATACAGTTAAATACAATCATCCAATTGGAGGAACACTTTCTTTGTCACGATCTTATAAGCAATTAAAACATAAACTGCTGCAATTTACGGGAAAATGTGCAACATTTAGAGACTACGAGTGTTGTATGTGGCACAACGTTAGCTGACATTTCGCATCATTAATACATAAGGAATGAACACATGCAGAGCCTTCTCACTGCACACAGCTGAAGATCATATCATTCTTGGTGCATTTTACGTTCTCTTAACAATAAGTTGCTTAGTTACATGCAAGGAAAATTGTAGTACACACTTCCCATTGCTTCCATTACCTGACTACTAAACCAGAAGCTGGTAATGCATAACCATACGCCGGTGGCGCGTCCTATGGCAAATGAAAGATCGAAAGAAAATGCAAGCACTATAGGAGCCCGGAAGAAGGCGATACAATCTTCTACACTACTGAAAATAGTCAAAATACCCTTTGTAATAATGAATAATAATTTTGGGGGTCATGTAGCAATAAATGTTACCCACCCACTATCCCTTTTTAGATCACGACTTTTATAGTAAAATTGGAGGTGTGTCCGCTATTGCACGCGTAAATTATGGGACAAATACAGTATTGCTAAACCCGCGCATTCGGTACTGACAGCCTTCCTGTCACTTTGCCCCGCTTTTCCTCTCCGCAACCTACGGTCGCCACATAACAAGACCCTACGACCAACCGCCACACGGCAAGAATTCTGAGCATGCTTCTCACCTGCACCCTGTATTTCGAAGGAAACAACGCGAAGGATATGTCGGGAGCTTGGAACAGCTGAGCTGTGTTGCTAAGTTTTTAGAGTTGTTGTAAATCAACTGATTTGAATAATACACAGCGCTATATACATCAGATATTATTTTTGTACAATTATACGTAATATATTTTAAAAAACGGTCCTGAGTCAACGCCGAGGACATTCAAACAGAGAAATACGATACTTTTAGATGAATAAATGAATTATACACCGAAGCTATGATACCTTTATCATCGGTATTCAATTCAATAAATACGACAAAGAGGGCAAATACTCTACAGCTAATGAATATAAAAACACTCACCATGCAATGATTATCCTTTAACATGAAACAAGAGTCTGAGTGGAGGTCGTTCACAGCTTACTGCAGTAGTTGACAGATAACACCATGCACACTCACTTATTCGCGACTCTCTACGTTTAATATTTGCTTTCGTGACAATACAAAAGTAAAGTTAAGGTAAATATATATTTAGCACTGAGCACTCAAACAAGCCCCTCTGTGGCGATATTATTGCCGTGGTTTTATATTTTCGAGTTGTAGGCTATTGAATGACGGACGGTATTTTGAGCACTATGAAGGGAAACAATAGCCTGTGGTCTATTATCGATTGACGCAAGCGAACTGACACCAATAATAAATTATCCTCAGTCACTTGGCAAGGGTTTCTTTGACACCCTCCATTCCTTCACTGTCCCTATCATCATCACCACCATCATTGTCTTTGTCAGAGCTTGATGAATTGCCAAGGTTAATAATCATTTCATCCACCGCGATATCCAGACCACCTTCAGTATTTCATTCTGTACATGCTGTACGGGATGTGTCCAGTCCTCGGGTCGAACTTCGGCGAAGTAAAAGTAACGAAACAATGACAATGAAAGGAAATCCGACACAGACAGTGGTTAACAAGCGACTGAAACAATGCCTGCCCATACGAGAAGAATTCTGTCACTCGTGTGGTGTATTTTGTAGCCACGTGTTGGTAACGGGTGGTTGATAGTAAAATGTCGAGAGCTGTGAGAAATTGTTTGTAGTTTTTGAAATGTATGCATGTGTAACGCATTTGCATTGAGTGTTTACACGGACTTAAATGAGTCACTTTGACAAATACAAGATTGTTACTAGGAACTTCAGTTATACAAAGCACAAAATTAAATACTTTTGACAGTACTTTTTTTTCCTTCCTGGAGACCTTCCGTGGTTTTTCTTTCGACTGCCACCTTAGCCGTCGCATCGCACCTGTTTTGTTTCCTTGAAGACGGCGTAGAGTTTCATGCAGTATGTACTCTTGCTCACGGTTATCTTTTCTACTGCACCAGCTGCCACCACAGCGTCCTGAACAGTAGGCTATGCATGCCAATCAGACTTGCTTCTTTGAGATTGACGATCTCCTTGTTCAGGGAGAAACCTCTGTCTAGAGCTGTATTGTTGTGATACAAAATCAGTATCATTTTAACGAAGCTTGTGAGATCGTTTTTGGCAGGAAATGAGGAAGGTGCTGAAGCCACTATTTCAGACCACAGCACGTCGAGCCGTGGCTCTTTTCCGTCGAACTGCTTCAAACACGCAGTAACGGAGAGCAGTCTCAGAAGTGCGGAGTAGCTGCTCTTGATGCGGTCAGCCATTGCGCCAGTAAGCAAATTCTCCTGATTACAAAGAATTTCCAGGGCAATGACGATCGTAACTTCTTCCAACTTAGGAGTCTCAGCGACCCCTATAGTGTCTAGGCAGGAAATAGCACGGGTCTCTCGTGAGCAATAGTTGACCACTCTTTGATTTTTTCAGCCATAGGATACGAATGTACAATTTTCGGCAGTTGGTGCGAAATTGCAGCACATCCGCGTCTGGAATTTTCTGATATCTTGATCTGTTAGCTTCATTAAGGGCTGCTCTTGTCGAGAAACCCAGGTCTCCTCTGTGAATAACAATGCGGACTGAATCCTGTATGTCATTGTCAGCAACGAGCGCGGCGCGCGTAGCCCCACGCGGAGAGGGTACGGCCGGCTGTCAGCCAGGCAAAGTATGCATTCGACGTTGGCTGGGTTCTCATCCAGCTTAGCGCTCTATCGGTGGCGCAAATTACGTGTGGCAGCGCGGTCTGCAGGCGAAATAGAAGATTGAGCGGGAGGACTCTGCCGAGCGTTCAGGGGCTAAGAAGTCGGGCATTATGAGACTTTTCAAGATTTCCCGTATCAAGTGCGAATTTCCCGTATAATTCCCGTATTTTTCCCGGGTCACTAAAATTCCCGTATTTCCCGTATCGCTCGACACCCTGTTATGGCCACGGCCACCTCCTTCCCAATCCTAATCCCAATTTACAAATACACACACTAGTACAGCCATATAATATCACAGGTTATCACACAAATTTCACGCAAAGCCAAATACACGGGGCTATATGACCACGATGACACAGCCCCTAAAATAAGCAACAACTAGGCTATAAAAGAATATTTTTAAACAAACATCAGATTGGAAATAACACTGGCACTTTTCTCAAATGAAGTAGGCCTATCTGGTGGTGTAGCAACTGGCGTACTTGGCTCTTCCAAGAAATTTTAATTCTGGTGTGGGGGCTGGAATGGAGTACACTGACCCTCGTGAGGCAAAACTGCGAAGAGGATCGTTCGATTCCCACCTCAGCCATTCTAAAAGTGGTTTTCCGTGGTTTCCCACTTCTACTCCAGGCAAATGCTGGGACGATTTGTAACTTAATGCCACGGCCGCTTCCTTCCCAATCCTTAGCTGAATTGTTTTCTGCTAGGTGCCTTCCATGATCAGTTGATAGTATTTCGGTCAATTTGGAAAAATGCGAGGTACTGATCCTGGTTTCAATTTCCACTTCACCCGAGGAAGTTACACATTCTCACAGTTCACTAAGAAACAGTCCACCTTTATAATTAAATCTTCCGAAAAATGTACGTCACATATTCTACGTTTCATCAACAATCGCTTTTCATTCCGAGGAATACCGGTAACTCACGCCCATTTCGCAAACAGATTTCTTTCTTTTGGTGATGTGAAAAAGGTTCTACCATCAGCTTTCTTTCCGTAACCCGATTTACACCCAGGAACGAAACAGTACGACATTTCCTCGAAGCAGTAGAAAATGTAATTCTTTGCACACACAAGGCACTGCACAGCATCTAACACAGTGGTTCTTAACCGGTGGTCCACGGGTGCCTCGGGAGTGGTCAGTGGGAGGAAAGGGTCCACCAGCACTTTAAAAAAGTGGCCAATAAATGGGGATTTCGAAAACGGTGTGCGTTGAACGAGAATCGTCCGAATGTATCCGCGGCGATGACTATCAGATTTTGAATTGAAATATCTTGAAAATAAGTCTTATTGAGGAAGGGTTACACCTGATTAGGTGTATTGGGGGGAGGGTGATCACTTTCGTTATGTTTATAGTGTGTTTTTCTTTCGTGCCGCATTTGTCGGTAAAATGCTTTTGAGACCACCGAACGAGCAATATGTATTTATTCATTTCTGTTAATATTATATTGTCTATTATTAGTGTTCACTCTCTATATACATCTAAGACTCATACCTCAGCATGTTTAAGGTCATGCGCCTCCAGCATACGCTCGCATACTGAAAAGGGTGTCGACTTGCTTGCTGCCTTCCTGCATGACTGCTTGCCCTGGCCCATCATCGCCCGCCAGCCTGTAGGCTTCCAGACGCTTCTATGATGCCATTATTTAAGTGGCGGCGTTTTGCTCCCCATCAGCATTCCTTCTTCAACTTTCTACGGCCTTCTTCAACCTGCGATAGGCATTCGTGCCTTCCACCCTTCTCCGGGGCATTCTAAACTTCAGGCCTAAGCTACATTTCATGGTTGAAACTACCATGCAACGCAACAGCAGAGAGCTTCAGCACTGAGAAAGTGCATTCTACACTATTACTCCAAACCGCAAGAAGCTGCGCCAAATCGCAGTTATAAATGCCATGTTATTTGGCATTCAAGAAATAACATCAAACTTAACGATGTTAAACAATGTACAACGCTGGTGAAGAAGAAGATCGCCCTGGCGAAGTTATTTTCCTGATGCTGGACATCTCAAATTTTACTGCAAAAAATCAAGTGTTGGCCACGGCAGTCTCCGTCAGTATGCTTTCTAGTCATCGCCACTAAAGATAAGTTTGTGCCTTTTTATTATTATTTAATAATCTTCGTTTCAAGTGTTTTTGCTAGCAAGTGCAAGAATATATTAAATTTGTGTGTGCATCAAGCAGAATGAACTTTTGTCTAATAGCACATGGCTGAGCCAACCTAATTAAAATTAATGAACATTTGAAATTGCCCCAGGCGGGCCAACATAATTAATTTTTAAATTAAAGCTTATGTATTAATGTGTTTGCGAGTTTCACCATATAAATAAAACTATTGTATTTACTCTCAATGTTCAGTAGAGTATTCAAAGAACCAGGCCGCATTTCCTTAGCCCAATCCTTTCAGTCTAATCTTCTCTTAAGGAAGTTATTTTGTCCAGGCCTTAAGCCTGATGCTGTTCTCCCGTTCTTCACATAACCAGAGGGGGTCCGTACATGATTCAATTTCAGGCTGAGTGGTCCGCAGACTTCACTGCTCTAACACAATACATTCGTAAAATATTAATGAGAAACAATTCCCTCGCATACATGACAGGGTATTACAGTACCAACCTCGTGGGTTTCGCACGAGTTGAGGTGCGGAGCGACTTCCACGCCACACAGTGGCAGGGCCATGAACGACAATGCTAAGAGAGCGGAGTGATGACCCTGTTGATTTATATTCGTCATAGGAACGTTAAAAATCGCTCAGTATGCCTTCCTTCGGAGGGGAAGTAAAGCCGGCGGTCCCACGTCATAGATTTATGGCATGTTAAAGAATCTTCCACTAATTACACCAGTTGTTTGAGTCTTCAGTCTTTTGACTGGTTTGATGCAGCTCTCCATTCCTCCCTGTCCTGAGCTAATCGTTTCATCTCTACATAGCTACCACGCCCTACGTCCGAGGCAATCTGATTAACATATTCTAACCTTGGTCTACCCCTACAGTTCTTGTCCTCGACCCGGCCTTCCATAACTAAGCTTGCTATTCCTGGGTGTCTTAGTATGTGTCCTACCAACCTACCTCTTCTCTTCATTAGCAGTCGCCAGAAACATCTCTCCTCTCCCACTAGACTTAACACCTCTTCGTTTGTAACCCTATCTACCCATCCGATCTTCATCATTCTCCTGTAACACCACATTTCAAACGCTTCAATTCTCCTCTTTTCTGCTGCACCAATAGTCCAAGTTTCACTTCCATAGAGTGCCACGCTCCAGACAAAGGCCTTCAAAACTTACTTCCTAACACCTAAATCTATATTCGATGTCAACAGATTCCTTTTCTGTAGAAATGCTTTCCTTGCCTGAGCTAACCTACTTTTTATATCCTCTTTGCTACGTCCATCACTGGTTATTTTGCATCCTAAGAAACAGATGTCTCCTACTTCCTTTAGATTTTCACCTGCCAATTTGATGTGTGAAGCTAAATTATTATAGGTCAAACATTTGACGAACGTTCTTAGGTTCCTACATTCGTCGTCAGGAGCCGGCTGCGGTGGCATCAGGTAACTAATTTGTGAACTAGTAGGTCGTTGACGGTGGCGTTTGGCGGCAAAAGTAGGAACTACTTGAAAAAATTCAATGTCTGCAGTCCTTACTTGAATTAACAGATACACACACTAATACAGCCATCACAATTAACACCGGTAATCAGACAGATTCTACACACACCCAAAGTGCACGGGGCTACATCACCGTGTTGTCGCAGCCCCTTAACTGAGGAACCAACCAACCTCTGGAATGCGAGGCTCTGTGAATTTGGACTACGGCTCAACCTTACTAAGACCGAGTACCTTGAATGTGGTCCCAGACAGACGGGACCATCATAGTAGAAGGCACCTCACTACCTAAGGCTTCACATCTCCGATACCTTGTCTCCGTTGTGAGACCTGATGGTGACACAGTCTCGGATGCCCGATCAAGAGTGAATGCTGTGTGGATGAAGTGGCACCAGATCACAGGCGATCTCTGTGACTGCAAGATCCCTTTGCGCCTCAAAACTAAGATCTATCAAACAGTCGTCCGCCCTGTTGCTTTGTATGGATCCGAATGCTGGCCTAATACATAGAAACATGAACAAGCCTTGCACTTGATGGAGATGCGGATGCTATGATGATTCCTTGAGAATTACACGGCTGGATCATATTAAGAACGAAGACGTCCGCAATACTTTTGAAATTGCCCCTATTCCAGCCAAAATGAGGGATTCGGTTGCGTTGCTACGGGCACGTAGCCCGAGCAAATACAGAGTCCATTGTAAGGAAGTCACTTGGTCTCGAGCCTGATGGACAAAGACTTCCAGGACGATCAGAAAGGCGTTGTATGGCTACCCTACACGACAATATGAGCATCGTAGGTCTTCGTCCTAAAGATGCAGCAAACCGCAACAAATGGAGAGGGAGGTGCAGAGTGGCGGACCCCAAAAAATAATTAGGAACAACTCCAGGAAGAAGATGATCCCATGTATTTGCAACTATACGATCGTTAAGGGCCTTATTTTTTGGTGTAATAAAACTGTTGATTTTGATGTAAAAACTGACACTAATTCGGTGGCTATTTCGCGAAATAAATTGTCATATTGATCGATGTTTCTTCTGAAATCTGCCTTATAGTATGGGGTAAATCTAACAAATTATGTGATAAGGGATTTTAAGGAGCACTCTTTTAATGTATCCTTGTTATTACATCTTATTTGCTTCTTTCTTGTTCCTTTTATGCGTTTCTGAATCCCTGCAGTGTTTATCACACGTGTCCTTTCGTTCCCACTGAATACCAAAATAAGGGCAGATGACCTCGTAGTTCCGCCCCTTAAAACAACAATAACTAATACCAAAATTGTAGAATTTACACATTAGAATCTTTCTTGCAGCGTCAAATACATAGAACACCTCACTGTTGTAATCCTCGGCCCTCGAGAAAACTGTTGTGACTTTAGTTTTCGGCATTTTTATACTTAAATGCTGGATTGCCGATAAAGTTTCATCAGTAGCAAACTCGCACTGCTCTATCTACGACCACAACTCCATTTGATATAATCGACAGCAGATATCGATTTTCATCGATAGCCTTAGGGATCGCAGAATTGAATACATTCCGGCTTTTTGGGCATTTGTGTAAAGAATATGCAGCACTATCAATCAAATGAGAAGGAATCCACGACGGTCAATTCCTCACAAACATTTAAATGTTTATTGGAGAGCTTTTTCGATAATATTTAGCATTTTTCTTACGAAGCGGAGTATATTTAGTGATTATTTGCACAATTCGCGCAATAAATCAGATTTCGTGAGTTCATTTTGCTCAAATACGGTACTTTAAGTACCTACAAGGTCATATATAAGCAAGAAAGAATATATGAAAATAGTTTGCGCTTATCGCTATTACCAAAAAAATACGGCCCCTAACGAACGTTAATCAAAATGTGTAACAGATCAGATTGTATAGGCTAATTTTATATTGTAAGGTATCTCGATCTATAATTCACCCAAAGCTTTCTATAGGACCAAATCTGAAAATACATTACCTTGGTTTATAAAGTTTCCAGTGCTTCTTTCCTTCAACCTGCATGACAAAAGCCTCTACGTCATCATAGTGTGGAGCAAATCCTTGAGAATCGGGTGGTGTCAGATAAACGTTGGCACCAACGTATGAGCAGAAATATTCTTGAAGAGTTGCAAGAAGAAGTCCCAGCGCTGGAAAGAAGCACTGTGGGTTCAGCAATCGAATGCTATACCCCCGGTTGTAATAGCCCCAAACTTCGTTGCGAGTAGCCCGACCTTTCAAGTCCACAGTTGTCCTCGTCCCACGGGAGTAATGAGTGATGCCCAGGTTCCTCGAATAAGCCATGTAATGCTTGCCAAGGGCATCGTCTATCAACTTCGTCGTTACGAGTCCGTCGAAGTATTCAGGGTATTTACTTCGATGGACGTACATGGGCGCCTGCTCCCACATGGTGCTGTAAAAACCACATTAAGAAATACAGTGAAACACACTCAACAAATATTCTGAAACTTATATAGAGAGTAAAAGGGATTGATAAAAAACAGGTTTTTCTTTAAATCCAACCCAGTGGGTTTAATTGGTTCCTTTTTTAGAATAAAGTTTATTCACAAGAATGTTCACCTTGTCAATACATATTAAATTTTTAACCCTTATTCAGCTGTTTGTCAATATCATCAAGAAATGACATAATCACATGTCACATAATGAAAGGAAGGAAGGAAGCTTGTAGTTTAAACGTCACCGTTAATCTCGAGATCATGAGCCACGGGACCTCCTCTTTACGTGGAATCCGAACCACAGGACATGGCATTTCACTTCGAAAATCTCACGTGCAATGACCGGGAATCGAACCCGGACCGCCTTGGTGAGAGGCATACAGCTAGACCATGAGCCACCACGCACCCCCCCCTTGTCACATAATGACATAATCGAAGCTCATGATTACATTGATGACGTAAAGGAACTGATTACGTAATCACTTAGCAAATAACAAAAATCAACTCAATTTAAGCATTTTGTTTAACTTACAAAAATTAGCAGACCTTGAAACAATTCTTTATCATATTTATTCTACTTCTTCCAAATTTATAAGCTTATCTTCATTCTCATAATAATCTCTGGGGTCAAGATGATTCTATTATTTAAACTAGTTTCCATGATGGTTCCGTATTGACGTACTAAATAGTTTTAACAAATTGTATATCCGCCTTAGTCAATCCATCAACGAAAATAAATTATAATTACACTTGCTCCTGGTACATGTTTCAGGGATTAATGGCTTTTATCCCCTTCATCAGCCAAGACAAAAATCCGAAGAAAGATATATAATAGTGCAGCACTCGAAAAAGGAAATGGCTATTTAACTTAATATGGTGCACCATATAAGTAGGTCACAGAAAAATGTTGAGCAAAACTAAAAAATATATGAAACAGCGATGATATTCAGCCTTCAAAACACAGAGAATCAGTGGACAGTTCATTCGTGAATCCGCTCCAAAACACTGGTCGAAGCTTGAATTGGCAAAAATCACAATACTTCACCATATGAACACAACCAATGAAGAAGCCTTATGCTTAACATGTGTGTTCATATGGTGAAGTATTGTGCATAATATGCTTTGTACATAACTTCTTTAGCCTAATTGGTATATCCTTGTTCCATACTAGTCCCCGTACCTGTTGGTAGAAAGCACTCCCGAGTTGTATTCTTCTGCTAATTTCCAAATCTAGTCTTCCATCTTCAGTCACTTCACTTCCCAAGTATTTGAAGTGTTTCACTACTTCCAATTCCTGATCTACTTTGATTACTCCTTTTCCTTCTTTCTTATCTCTACTCATCACCAATGTTTTACTCTTCTCCGCATTTATCTTCAATCCCCATTGCTCAATCTTTTCATTTATTACGTCTAACTGTTCTTGTACCTCCATCTCATCCTCGCCCCAGATCACAACGTCATCTGCAAACAACATTACCTTCATCTTTGCCCTACTATATTCTTTCATTGCTGCCTTCATGATGTCATCCAACACCATTATGAACAATAATGGTGACAACACACTTCCTTGCTTTAGTCCACTGTCAATTTTAAACCATTCCGATGTGGATATTCATTTGACCATGAGCATATTTTAGGAAAGATCTATTTACTGGTATCTTAGATTTCCATTGCAAGTTAATTTATTTAAAATTTTCAGATTATATGAGTTTCGTTATTTTTATAGAGGAGTTGTATTCTAGAATTTTCCAGCGTCGTAATTTTTATGATTATATATTATTCTTAGTATTTGGAAAATTTTATCGACCAAGTTTAGATATTTTTCTTGAATAGGGTATTATTCGATTTTGATTTAGATGTATTTAGATAGGTTAAACAGCATTGATATTAGATTTGAGAAGTCATATTAGTCATGATCTTGATTTGGCTATGAACCAAATTGTTAACAAGAGGAATATTTTAATAAAGCGATACAAACTATTATTTTTGTAAATATGATTGTTTAAAGAGAGAATTCATGATATCGATAATTCTAATGCTATTAAAAATATCAACATTGTGTTAATAACAATTTGATGGAAAGAAAGAAGTAATTGTAACTTATACAGTTAAGAAAGATCAGAGAGGCGAGATGAAGTTGTATTTTTATTGTGCATAATGTTGATAAGCAGAGATTCAAGATTAATGATTGTTTACAAATATCAAGGCGTATGTTACAGTAGAGAGCAATGGGCATTGAAGATAAATGTGGAGAATGGTAAAACAGTGGTCGGCCGATAACCTAGATGTTAGGCCCCTTAAAACAACACAACAAAACAGTGGTGATGAAGTAAGAAAGAAGGAAAAGGAGGAATCAAAGTTGGAGATAAGATACTTGGGAAGTGAAATGACTGAAGATGGAAGACTAGATTTGGAAATTAGCAGAAGAATACAACTCGGGAGTGCTTTCTACCAACAGGTACTAGTATGGAACAAGGATATACCAATTAAGGCTAAAGAAGTTATGTACAAAGCATATTATGTTCCTATAATGACATATGCAGCAGAATCTTGGACAATGACTAAGAGGGATGAGAGCAGAGTACAGGCAGCTGAGGTGAGATTTCTGAGAAGTATGGTCCAGAAAACGAGGAGAGACAGAGTGAGAAATGAAGATATAAGGAAAGAACTGGGAGTACAGAAACTAAATGACAAACTGAAGCAAAACAGATCGAGATGGTTTGGGCATGTCAAACGGATGGAGTAAGGCTACCGAGAAAAGCACTGGAACGACAGATGACAGGGAAGAGAGGACGAGGAAGACCAAGAATTCGTTGGATGGACTCTGTGACGTATAGCATTCGAAAATGGAACCTGGATTAGAACACCGTGTCGGAAGAGGAAGAGTGGAATGACAGAACTAAGTGGAGAGGAACCATATTTGCCCCTACCCAGTGTCAGCTGGAAAAGGGGAAATGATGATGATGTTACAGTAGAGAGGAATGTAAAGCAAGTCACTATTAAGTTGCTATGATGGTATTGTTACAGTAAAGCTGACTATTGAGAAGTTTAATAATATTATTGAAGCACAGGAATTAAGTAGACAGAATTGTTAGTTTTGTCTACCAGTATGTGAAGAAATGTCCCAGAGTAATATCTTATAGATCATGGCGACAGAAAGACAAAATATGTAACGGTATTTATGTGAGTATTCAAGGAGTCAATGAAGACATTATCATTATAGAAGTTATATTGTTAAGGAGAAAAAAGATGTGCTATGTTAAGAAAGTCAAGGAAGACTTATGTAAGGTAAATGGATATTAATAATAATTTGAGAATGTAACCAAGACGAATTACGTAAGAAACAGCTGAAAAGAACACAACATTACTGTAATGCCACTGTAAGAATTACAAGAATAGATCAAGGAAGGATGTTTTTGAGACATTATCGTTATGAATTATTTAACAAGGTTTTGACAATGTTTGAATGAATTAGCTTAGTTGCTTGTTCAGATGGCATTTGAATTAGACAAGAAGTTTACCAGATGTGAATGTGAGTGATATTAAAGAAATGAATAGAAAAAACTTATTTAGAGGAAGGCCCCTAAGATTATCGAGGAATGCATTTTAATTTCGAAGTATGTAAAAATTGCAACTAGAAAAACGAATATTTCATTAACTAATATAAAGCTGAAAAGTTTGTGTGTTTGTGTGTTTAAACGCGCTAATCTCTGGAACTACCAGTAGGATTCGAAAAATACTTTTTGTATATGATAGCCAGATCCAAGAGGAATAGTTTAGGCTATGTAGCATTATGCTACGCCTCTCAGCTAACCATAAAGATTGATTTTTGTTCAGTAAGTCGGAAGAACAAGTGCTCCTGGACAGCTCCAATAATACCTAAGTCTATTGTTGTCTGGTAATGCGGGCTGCATCACGTCGCCCCTACCAGTGTTCTGGTGCAGAATTGCGAGCTGCTTATAAATTGCAGTCACAGGGAGTAATTAGTGCAAAAAGATTTATTAGACCCCTTAAAACAGTTATCATCATGATGACAATAGTATGTCTCTGTATAAGGGTGATGGTATGGGTGCAGTATACTGAGGTTATCAGCTGCAATAAGCATTGGTGCTTTCCGATCCTTATCCTTGAGCGCTCCAGTTCTGTAGTAGTAGGCCTATTCATAATCATCCATAAAACAAATAAATCCACCGAACAAATCCGGGCACTACTGCTAGTCATTAATAAAAATCAGAATAGGATCAAGGAGTTCGTATTGTATAGAGTAAAAGACGACATTGTAAAATGAGAAGATTATTATTTTCTACAGCATAGTAAAATCAACTGTTATTAAATTTTGAATATTTTTTGAATAATTTATTGATTAGAAGAAGGTTATCGGAAGAAGTTTTTATTTTATTGAAACTTCTTAATAGGAATTCATAAACCGAACTCATGGTTAGTTAAATTGTTATTATTAAATTTTTAATCGTTACATTTCAATTATTTTAGGAGGATTATTATTTTTTGGATTTGTTTCTAATATAATTAATTAGCAGGCAATAGTTAGTTTGCTTGCTCCATTTTTATAGAATCCACGAAGTTATCATTTCAGGAACATGCGCAAGAAGAACGATATCGGAGAGAGATGACCGCTTCTTACAACTTCAAGTTCTCCAAGACCGTCACACCACCGCCATTGATGCAGGAAATCGACTCCACCAAGTTCGAGGGGTCGATGCTAGTGTGAATACCGTCCGAAGGAGATTGGAAAAAGCCAATCTTCAATCCAGAAGACCAGTTACAGGCCCAGAACCCACCAGAGAACATCGCTCAGCTCGACTAAATTTTGGAAGGGAACAACATGGCTGTACAGTACAACAATGGGAACAAGTGTTGTTCACCGATGAGTCGCGATTTGGCCTTCGATCACCTGACGGAAGAGAGAGGGTCTGGAGAAGGCCAGGGGAAAGGTCCCCTTGCACATTCTCATCCAGGACGCTTTTTCAGGGTGGTTCTGTGATGGTGTGGGCAGGAATCAGTATGGCTGCAAGGACGGATTTGGTCTTCGTGGAGAATGGGAGCCTTACAGCACATCAGTATGTGGAGGAAATCCGTCTGGAGCACGTTATGCCTTTCGCTCTATTTATTGTTGATGATTTCACACTAAAACAAGACAATGCACGCCCACATGTTGCGAGAGTTCTTGGATGGAGCAGGAATTCATGCTATGCCTTGGCCTGCTCGAAGCTCTGATTGGAATCCTAATGAGCACGTCTGGGACCGGATGGGAAGGAGAGCCTGTCAGTGCTATCCAGAGATCCTTCAGGACCTACGGAATGCCCTCCTGGAAGAATGGGAGTTGATTCCTCAACAGGACATTACAGCATTAGTCAGGAGCATCCCTGAAAGGTTGAATGCCGTCATTGGTGCAAGAGGTGACAATACACGCTTTTAAAGATGCAAACTGAGGTCTCCGAGATCTGTGAAGTAAAGTGTGAAGTGTATAAAATCAAAACAGAAGTGGGAGCTTACTCAAAATTTCCCGCTCTAAAAGCGCTCTCTCCTTGAAGTGTGCATCTCCGGCTTAATTTTAAAATTTGTTGATAATCATCTTTTTTTCCCGTTATTAGACACCTACATGGGACCATACTACAATATTTCATCATCATGTAGTAGAATAGTGTCCTAAAAGTGTCATAAATTTAAAATATATTTCAGTTTTGGTAAGAAATTGAAGTGTTGCGTTTTTCGTGCTGGTCAGTGTAGCCTAGTTACATCATAGAGCATTCAGAATTTAATAAACATGTGTATGACGAGTTCAGTGATCGCCAGTCAGCAGGGTACAGTTCGATTATCTAGCTGGGGATCAACGTCCTTCGCAATCCTCACCATCTAAGGTTGTTTAATTGGTTTTGCGGATAATGGTTGGTAATTAGAATTAGCCTACATGAATTCGGGTGTAAAAGCCAGGTTCTGGTCAAGGCAAGAATTAATGGTTTGGTTAGCTTGACACGATGGGCGAGTGGTTAATGTGTCGGATTACTAATCCCAAGCTTGCAGGTTCGCTCCTGGTCGTGGTAAGTGATTTTTGAAAGGCGGCAAAAGTACGAAACGCATGTCATACAATGTTGGCATGTCAAAGAACCCATTTGAATTCAGTAGGCAGTGTTCATAATGCCAAAATTAATCTTGGAATTTTCAGCCGACACAAAGTTCCTCATTTCTCTACCAGAAAGTGCTATGTGTTCAAGGAACTTAGATATCTAACCTGCTTGACTATCATAGTGCTTCAAGGAACAACAAAATTCAACATGCAAGCTACCCTCTGGGTGTCATAACAAAGCTTGCACCCGGCACCCGAGGCAATACGATATTATTAACATTATTATTATGGTTAGTTTTTTTTTAATGTAGCATGGTAGTATTTGCATATACAGTGAGTTCGGGAATATTCTCCGCAGTGCCTACATGCGTCTGCGAGAGCTAGCTACAGCAGTTACGTTGGTAGCACGGCTGCCGCTTGCATCATCTCTACTTAGTATAAAACAAAGTCCCCGTTTCTTGGATGTTACTGGTAAACTCAAGAACCACTGGATAGATTTTGATGCGGTTTTCACCATTCTGTAAAGGATATATCGAGTATGATTTCTGTATAAAATAATATATTTATGGTCAAAGGAAGCTGAGCAGTAACGATTTTAGTGGAATAGTCGATAAAGAACCTGCCGTCCGAGCGCTTTGTAAGCTTACGCTGGGCAAACCGTTAAAAATATCTAAATACTATGAGTGTAAGAATTGTTCAGCATGACAAGTTCTACAAAAAAGTCCACGAGAGCATATGTCTATCTTCCATACATCGCCCACTATAAGGGAACAACTGAAGCTTGTCTCTTACAGCTTTATGTGCTGTCAACTTGGAGATTCCTGTTTGTTGAGCTAATTTTCGTGTTGATTTACTTGGGCTTCGCAGCATTATATCGGAGATTTTATCAAATTTTTCGTCTCTTAGAAGCGTAGGCCTGCCTGTTCCCGGTACGTCGTGCACTGAGCCAGTCACATGAAATTTACTTACCAAATCCCGAATGGTATCACGGTTTGGACACTTTGAATTAGGAAACTGCGCCTGAAATCTTAATTTTACATTTTCTGTAAACCGATCGCCTTCACGGAAACGTATTCCACCAAAAAAAAAAAAAAGAACTCTCTCTTCAGTAGTAAACATTACCGCCTGTATACTGTTGCACTCTTCCAATAATAATCTATCCGAATGCTCGCTGACTGTAATACACGTTGAAGACCTGCAGGCTCGAGCACTTATCGCGATGCACATCGACAGCTCACACAGGGAAGTCCCGCTTTGAAGGACACAGAGCAGTGCAGCCAACTAAAACTCATGACTCAACCACTCACCGCTGCACATACCCACTGCGGAGAACATTCTCGGGCGCCCTGTACAAGGTACAGTGGAACGTAAGTAATTCGAACTTCTATAATTCGAATTTTTTCTTGGTTCCTAGCATTTTATATACAATCTATGCTAAAAAAATAGTAGTTAATTCGAATTATATAATTCGAATGTTTAGTGTAAAAAGCCGATCTGAAGCCAATCAGTTGGGTCAGTTCCCGAAAAAACTGTTCCGAGTGCAGCCCAAGCAACAAACCACTTCACAATTTTTAGTGTAAAAAGCCGATCTGAAACCAATCAGTTGGGTCAGTTGGGTGAGTCCAGGAAAACTGTTCCGAGTGCAGCCCAAGCCACTTCACAGAAATTAGGTGTTTATTTTGAAAGTAGAAATGACGTAAGTGGTTCTGTTTTCCGTTCCTTAAATTTGTTAGATTCTTTGCGATGGCTGAGAGACTTAATTGTAGGAAATAGGTAAAAATCTCAAACTATTTTGAAAAACAGTAATTTCTCTGAGACTTAACTAGATAGCTGGATTACTACTGTCTTTAAATAGGTGAATAGTAAATTTTGGTTTTATTTTTCATTTGAAACTTTAGAGGTTATTCACGATACAGTCTTTATAATGTACCGTTGTATGTTAATCTTCTTTTTTGAACGTAAATCATTAAGTAAACGTAATACAATATATTTTCTCTACCCTTTTCAAAGAACTTTCTTAATTCGAATTTTTGGATAGTTCGAATTTTTTTTTACTGGTCCCTTGAGGTTCGAATTATCCAAGTTCCACTGTACTTCATATATAGATATTTAGGTTAGGGTCAAATCGGCAACATACTTAGGTATCACACTAGATAGTACACTAACCTGGGAAAATCATGTAGAAAATGTAAAACATAAAATCAGCCCTATAATAGGTATTATTTTCAGATTAAGATATAGCTGTCTTACTAGCCAACAATTGAAAAATATATACTTTGCTCTGATACATTCACATCTAATGTACATGAATTTCATATGGGGGTATTGTAAGAAGGAGCTGTTAAAAGAACTTGAGATACTCCAGAAACGTGCTATAAAATCTATCTTTGGATTTCCTTGGCTCACACCCTCAAATGAATTATACTCATGAACTAATATTATGCCACTGCAAAAACAAATAGCTATGTCAGCAACAGTATTTGTAAACAAATTAGAAAACAAATTGATACACACACACATCCATTTTACCCATGCAAATGACATTCATCATTATGCAACAAGAGGAGTAAATCGAATATTCACCAGCCATTCCCAATCCATTAAATTTGGAACTAAAGGAATTATGTCCTCTATAATAAAGGAATACAACTCGCTACCATTAGGCATAAGGGAAAGTTTCTCTATAAAAACATTTAAGAGGAAAACAAAAGACTTCCTATTAAGGAATGAATAGCTCATATCCAATAGCCTTAAGGTGGCCATATACACTAGGAATAATTTTTTTAAAGAATAATCTCTAGTAATGTTAAATTTTTCTGCTGTTTTATCATGATCAAACTAAGAGATTTTGAAGTTCATTTTACACAAATTTTATGTTAATTGTTTATGAAAAAATTATTTGTTGCTATTTACACAGGGGTACTTAAAGTCCCCTATCTCTCACAAATTTTATCCAAAATCCATGAACCTTGAACAAAAACAATCTAACTTACATGGGGAATGTTCCCTACCACTCTTGTCTGAATTAGTCACAAGTAAGGGTTTTAAAATTATATTACAATTTAAGTTTCTTGAAATTTTGTTCAATAAAATTGTTTAAAAAGTTGTTAAAATTACATTTTTATGAATATCATTTTCTTAGTGGTAGGGACCATGGATACATGTATTAGCTATAATTTGAAATAAAAATCAAGCAGATACCATTTCTGTGACAAAAGTTAAAGCACTTTGAATGACTTCAAATCTCAGGAAACGAATTAATGAGTAAATCGCATTTAAGGTTTACTTAGTATGTCTTCACTCACATTCTGTTTTGATCACATCAGAACCCTCCTGGAACATACACAGATCCTTCCTTGAAGGCTGTAAGGTCCTCCTTCATCTTGTTATTTGCCGCCCAGAGGGCAGCTTGCATATCGAATCTTGTCGTTCCTTGGAACGCTATGAAAGTCAAGGAAGTTAGATATCTAAGCTCCTTGACACTATAGCGCTTTCTAGTAGAGAAAGGAGGAACTTTGTGTTGGCAGAAAATCCAGAGATTGATTTTACCACTATGAACACGGCCTACTGAATTCATTGGGTTCATTAACATGACAACAACGAATGACATGCGTGCAGTGATTTTTTCGCCTATCAAAATCACTTACCACGGCCAGGAGTGAAACCAGAGGGATAGAGAAAGAGAAAGTCAATTTTTCCACTGTGAACACGGCCTACTGAAATCAAATGGGTTCATTAACATGCCAACAACGAATCACATGCGTGCCGTGATTTTTGTCGCCTATCAAAAATCGCTTACCACGGCCAGGAGTGAAACCAGTGGGATAGAGAAAGAGAAAGTCAATTTTGCCACTATGTACACGGCCTACTGAATTCAAATGGGTTCATTAACATGCCAACAACAAATCACATGCGTGCCGTGATTTTTGTCGCCTATCAAAAATCACTTACCACGGCCAGGAGCGAAACAAGTGGGATAGTGAAAGAGAAAGACATTTTAGGCTCGAAAGGAATTTTATAGATCTGCTGATTCGCCAGACATGACAGCTGTCAGTCAGAACGGTTGCGCCCTCTTACAGTAAATAATTTATTTTGACATGAAAGATTAATGGTATATTTATGAACCATACATTTTCTAAAACTAGAAGAATTTCCTACAAAATGGATATTTAAAAAAGTGAAATTTCAGAAAAATAGTGTATATGGCCACCTTAAGCAATGCAATGTGTCATACCGAATCATCTCTGTAAAGTTAGTCACTAGCAATCTAATATAAGTTACTATTAAACTAAACAATATAATGTTACAAAAATTATATATATGCCATGCTGTAACTATGTTACTTGATTGTCCCTAACACGAGCTCAGGCTCATTGGGACCTTGTAAATAAATAAATAAATAAATAAATAAATAAATAAATAAATAAATAGGTCCATACTCTAGTAACCACTTACCTGAAGAAGGTAGCCTCAGTGAGAGGGTTTATTATCCAATTAAACATCTCCCGTCCTTCTTTGATGCTGTCATAGTCTTCCTCCTGTTCTCCTTCTCTGACAGCATCTCCATCCACAATATGCATTATGTTCTTGCCCCTTTGCTTCTTCCGTGGCAGAACTTTGGGCGATTTTTTCCTCCTGGAGACTCCACCACTGGATGATGGATCTGTCGAGGCGTTCTCGTCAGAGTGGGGGTCGGACAATGGAATGGACCCCCACTCTTCCAGGGAATGGTTTGCATCCCTCTTGTATTTCATAGCAGAAGGCTCTGAAGTATTATCTTTATTAAACATCTTACTAGACGTCGCCTCCAGGCTATTACTCTCGTTATTGACGATGTTCGCGGGATCCGAGTCCCGTACCACGGTACTTCCAGTACTAGTGCCTGCAACTGGCCTCCTCTGGAACATGAAAAACATTCAACTATTGATAATGCATTCAAAGTTTCTCGTCAAACTAGGATATTTTCAGGGTCGGGTAAATTACTAAGGTACAGTTATTTTAAGTGAAAAGAGAAAAATTTAAAGAAGGAGTAAAAATTTAAGAAGAAAGAATTTCAACTCAGATTTGCCAATGACATTGTCATCCTAGCTGATTCAGCTAAGGATTTGAATGAGTTTTTAAGTGGTATGGACTCCGTCTTGTGGAAAGAATTCATGATGAAAAGGAAAATCCACAGCCTGCTTCCAGTCGACCGACCGGGTCAGGGAATGGAATAAATGAAGCTTCCATCTAGCGGCGAGGATATGAACTGTGCCGACTGCCGAGGCCTGTCGCACTCCCTTAGAGTAAGGATTAAATGAATGATGAAATGAAATGATAGTGGAGAGTGTTGCTGGAATGAAATTAAGACGGGGAAAACCGGAGTACCCAGAGAAAAACCTGTTGGTTCCTTAGTTTAGGGTCTGCGACAACGCAGTCACGTAGTCCCACGTACTTTGGGTGTGTGGAGAATCTGTCTGATAACCAGTGTTAAGTGTGGTGGCTGTATTAGTGTGTGTTTCTGTTTTCAATTCAAGTAAGGTCTGCAGACATTGATTTTCTTTTTCAAGTAGTTCCTACTTTTATCAATTAATATGATAAAATTGGTCCGGCTAGATCAAACATAAAATGCCAGCGTTTCGCCCCGGTGAGTCGTTGGGCTCGTCAGTTGGTACAGACACACCTCACCAATACGCATGGCTAGCACATACTGAGAAGGCCATCACAAGACACAACATACAAGTAGTATTGACGTCACGAGTGTTGCCAATGTGCTACGGAAGTCAAGCTACCTTTCATAAAACAAAAACCTTACCTTGGCAATCCAAATAGGCTATGTTTGATCTAGCCGGACCAATTTTATCATATTAATTGATAATTTATCTGATCAAACGGAAATAACATCATATTCCCATTCGGGAATGTTCATAGCCTGTTCCTACTTTTGCCGCCAAACACCACCATCAACAACTACTAGTTCAGAACTTGGTTACCAGTCACCGCCGCAGTCTGCTCCTGACGACGAACGTAGGAAGCTACGATCGTTTGTCAAATGTTTAACTATAATTTAGCTTCACGCACGTGTAATTAGTGGAAGGTTCTTTAACATGCAAATCTATGGCATGGGACCGTCGGCTTTACTTCCCAGCTCCGAAGGAAGCCATACTGAGGGATTTTTAACGCTCTTAAAAAATCCAACGACTTCGGCCGGGTTTGAACCCGCGGTCATGGGCATAGAAGCTCGGCATGCTACCAACTACGCCACCGAAGCCGCTGAGAAAAACCTGTCTGCCCCCGCTTTGTCCAGCACAAATCTCACATAGAGTGGCCGGGATTTGACCACAGACCCAGTGGTCAGAGGCCGGTGTGCTGCCGCCTACGCCACGGAGGGTCTCGGAAAGAATTCATGATAAAAATCAGTAAATGTAAAACAAAAACAATGGAATGCAACCAAAAAGAAAACAGAAATCCCTAATAACATCAAATTGGCAGGTGAAAAGCTAAGAGGATATAAAAAGTAGGTTGGCTCAGGCAAGAAAAGCACTTCTACAGAAAAAAATCTGCTGACAGCAAATATAGATTTAGCCAGTGCTTATTTTCAGGGGGACGCAGGGGTACGCGTACCCCTTAAATATTTGAAAACTGTTTAAGAAAAATTATTGGTAGATTCGTATCTAGTCCGGGAAATATAACTTCCGACTTGAAAGTTCATCGATCAGCTGGCGTCAACGCGCTGTTTACAACAGCTGGAGGAGATTTCGAGCAATCCTCGATTTAAATCGATCTATCGAATCAGTTTCTTTTGGTCGGCAACTCGGCACCTCGTGCTTATAAGCACGCAGGCTGGTGTTTTGAGGCGGGGTAGGTTGTTATTTTGTGCGTGTGGTTAGTTTTGAAGGATGAAGAAAATAACAAACTTTTTAACTCTCGTAGTGCCAAGCCATTTCCTGAAATACTTGCCAAGAATGCCAAGCCATTATTTTTGCTATGCATTATAACCAATACCTCATTCTTTCATACATTATGTTCATAAAAGTAAATACGGCATCTAATCGTTTTTAATTGAGGTTATTCTGATAATTGTTCAATTATTTAAAAAAATCAGTTTTGAGCCTAAATTAAGGACACCTAAGAGCCATATTCGAAGAAACACTACGTTTCCAGCTGTAGAAAGTTCTTAGATACATCTGTAGGCAGAAAACTTCAAGAAAAAACTGCACCGCAATTTTGGTGGGAACGCGCGTGATTGGGGGAGCGCAAAGAGAGGGCATGAATACAAACTCAAACCTATCGCGTAACGGACTTTGAAGGAAAAAAGTAAACACCGCACAGGCAAGCTTGAAACCTCACCTTTCCAACAGTATGAATTAATAATCACGGACATATGCCTACAGAAATCTACAAATACAAGAAGAACAGCGCTCTGATTGGTTCGGCTTTGGCACTTTTGGCGTGACAGCGAGAGCCTGTGGCACCGAGAGGGTTAACATCCACCCAGGCATCGAAATTCATGGTTCCTGGAAGTAAGACATCTGGCGACCGAGCAGAGGAAGCGTGAAGATATCAGTGATCAGCCTCTTTTACCATTTACTGTAAGGACAGCAAACACAGTACTTCTATTTATTTCTCTTAACTTTAAGATGTAAAATGATAAGCAATACTGAGCGCAGTTACCACCTTGGTATTTTGACCACAAATAAATTAACCCAATGCAACCTTTCATTTAACATATCAGCCCGAAAAGTACGGTAATAACCGGACTCTGCAAATTGTCGAAAATTGCAAATTCGTGATGTTTCATCGACTTCAATGGAGAGTAACCCTGATGTTTTTTTAGAAAAAAAGCACTGGATTTAGGTATTAGGAAGTGACTGCCTATGGAAGTGAAACTTGGCTGTTGGCATAACAGAAAAGAGGAGAATAGGAACATTTGAAATGTGGTGTTATAGGAGAATGATGAAGATTAGATAAGGAGTAACAAATAACGAGGTATTAAAACGAGTGGGAGAGGAGAGATGTTGTAACATTTTTAATGAGTCGTTCAACGTGGTGATGACTATTGTGGTTCAATAAAAACAAACATAATAAGAATAAATAATATACACTGTGGTGTGACCTTACCTGCGATAGTATAATATAATAAGTTGTTGTTGAGCGCCAGATTCCTATTTAAGACAGTGAATCGAAATTTGTGAATTAACCTCGGCTATCAGCAGTAGAGTTCGAGACCACTTACCCGGGCCGTAGTGTAACTGAGTTAACTAACCATTCAGTACTTATTTAAGGAGTATGATTGATTTTGCCTATAGTATGTGCTAACTACAAGAAAAGTTACAGTCATGAAGTTAAAGAAAATGAATTTATTGACTCAAGAACAAAATACTAATAGTTATAAAAAAGAATTTAATTTACCAACTGCGGTTTAATTATTTAAAAGAAAATGAACATATAAAATGAATTGAAAGTTAATTGAAGTTAATTTATAATAGAGACGATAGTTTTATTGAATTGTTTGCTCACCCAGTCGAAGATTCGTCATATTTAAGAAATGATCGATGATCTCGATGTTACGTCGCTTATGTTTAAAAAAATGATGTGATATCTCAATTACTATGAAATATCCTCATTAAATACGTTGCCATCTGTAGAAAGACTCTGGATCAGGGATATTACCCATTATGTATTGATATAGATTTCGGCAAGACATCGCACTGTGCCAACTCTGTTTGCCCAGTTCCTTAAGACCCAGAAAGCAAGGTTACCACTTCCTCCCTCCATTGAGAGCTGTAGATCAATGAATGTCTTGTCGAGTGCAGGTACTAATAACTTCCTTGTCACGTGGTGTCACAGCCCCCACTATAGAAGCAAGCTACCCTCTCTCTTCATTCTTGACGCGTACGTACATTAGAAAATGGCGTGTTGTTGCACCATGAGTGAAATATCAAGCTTCTATTCCTTCCAGAAGGAACTCGATTGTGCGCACGTGATGGTTACTCATGACAGTGACGCAGTTTGCCGTGGTGAAATTATTACTACGTCGTTCAGTTTGTGACGCATTGGGTTGATCCTATTTGGCAATCTTGTTGCATTATATATTTTACTTCGTCTCTTTACAAATAATTGTTAATAAAAATATTTCTGACTATAATAATAAAAACCGCTTACAATTATCTGATATAAAAATCATCTCATGGATGTACTAATTAATAAGAATAATAAATATGATAATTATAAATGAATAACCCTTTAAATATAACCGCTATGGGATCGAATCGTTACAATGTTTCTGGCAACTGCTAATGAAGAGAAGAGATAGGTTGGTAGGACACACACTAAGACACCCAGGAATATGATGATGATAATTGTTGTTTTAAGGGGCCTAACATCTAGGTTATCGGCCCCCACCCAGGAATAGCAAACTCAGTTATGGAAGGAACGGTTGAGGACAAGAGCTGTAGGGGTAGATCAAGGTTTGTTAAACAGATCGTCTAGGAAATTAAGGTGTGATAGTTATGTAAAAATGAAATGATCCAAGAATGGGAGACTTTTGTTTTATTCTATGTATAAGGTGCATTCAAAAAGTAATGAGCCGGAGGCTGGAATGCGCAAACCGGTGACTACAACGGCTAATCGTGGCGTGTGTAATGCGGTGTGGTTTCGACCAGAGCGTGGCAGCTCACAGCCCATCGCTAGAGGGCACGCGTGCACGTCACGTAACGATACAAAGCGAGCAGCAGCATGCATCAATCGTCAACGCTGCCAGTCGCATTGCAAACAGTGACATGGAGGCGTCAACCAAAGAGCAAAGAGGTGTTGTTTGGTTTCTCACAGCGGAAGGAGTAGGGGGAACGGATATTCATCGCCGAATGTCACTAATGTGTACGGCGAACACTGCATGTCCCTTGCAAGGGTCAAGGCGTGGCACAAGCGCTTCGGGGAAGGACGGGTGTCGTTAGCCGATGATGCCCGGTCTGGGGCACCCCCCAGCATTACCGATGACAACGTCCAGCTGGTTGAAGCACTCATTACCCAGAACCGCCGAGTGACAGTGAACGCCATAGCCGCCGTGGTTGCCCCACGACAATGCACGACCTCATACGGCCAACACAGTCGCGGCACTCCTGCAGAAATTCAAATGGGACGTTCTCGGCAACCCTCCATACAGTCCAGACCTCTCTCCCCGTTTGGTCCCCTGAAAAGGGCTCTGCGGGGCCAACGATTCACCTCGGACGCCGACGTCCAAATGTACGTGCGGAACTGGTTCACATCACAGCCCAGGGAATTTTATGCGACAGCCATTCACCGCTTCGTGTCACAGTGGGACAAGTGCCTCACCAGGCAGGGCCAATACTTCTAACATACAGGTACTGGTTTCTGTAATTATGCCTCCGGCTCGTTACTTTTTGAACGCACCTTATAGATATAATACCAGTACCGGACACTTCCTGCTAAAACAGGTGACATCCATGTTGTGGCGTTCCTAGCAGCTAGGCCTTATAGCCCATACAGCTCAACAAGTGGTCCCTTCGAGGTTACATCACCTAGTGAGTGTCAGTGGTGGCCGGTAATAAGGTTGCAGTGTTGCTCAAAAAACGGATTTTGTCAATAAAAATTAATACCTTAATAACATTTCATTAATGATTAATGTTATTGGTTTCACGTCACTTTTAACTACAGCAGATTTTAGAGACACCGGGGTGCTGGAATTTTTCCCCAAAGGGGATCTTTAACATGCCAGTAAATTTACGGAAATAGCTCCCTCTCTTTTCTCATTGATGTATTTTTTATTTTTTAACTAGATATGTCAAGAAGGAATGTATTTGGGCTTACGGCTGTGTTCCTTCATATTGTTAAATAAATAAATTTGCACACCCTCGAATGTCAACTAACTGCACCAGTATTCGATCCTGCAACATTGGGGATAGCAGGCGAGAATGTTACTGTTGAGCCATGCAGCCAGTACCGTAATATAATATTTCAGGAACAAACAGCAATGTGTTTCCTTTTACATGCATAGAAATCCATAGTTTCGTTCTTTAATAATTCAGGAAATCTTGTAGCTCGCTGACTGTAATACACGTTGAAGACCTGCAGGCTCGAGCGCTTATCGCGATGCACATCGACAGCTCACATGGGGAAGTCCCGCTTTGAAGGACACAGTGCAGTGCAGCCAACTAAACCTCATGACTCAACCACTCACAGCTGCACATACCCACCAAAGGTATAAAATAAAATTTGAAATTTGCCGAAGTACCTTTAGTAATGGTATCCGGAGATGTTAAAATAATAGATGTTGACTCGTCCGCTGCCATCCCAAATAGATACACGACTTATATAGCAGAAATGAAGTCTTTTGTAGCCATCTTGCTTACTAAGTCAGGAATGCCAACCCCACACATTTGGTACTATTTCACATCGGGTATAGAACGAGTAAACAAAAGAGCGTCGATAAAGTAATGTAATGAAAAATTGTGCCAATTGTCAGTGTTTATTTATGTATTTATAATGTTTTACATACAAAAACAGACCTAACCTGGTGCTTATGCCCCAGACCCCCTTGCTTGTGGTACTAGCAGTAATTTTCGACCAGGCAGTACCTAACCTAGTAGCGGACATAAATTCTATCTTATTAATGTTTTACATACAAAAACAAACCTAACCTGGGGCTTACGCCCCAGACCCCCTTGCTTGTGGTACTAGCAGTAATTTTCCGCAAGACAGTGCTTAACTTAGTGGAAATTTGTAACAATTTCAAACCTTAAGTGTCATATGGTGAATTTTGTATTGGACATGTTGGTAACGTACTCAGATGTTCGTTTTTCGGGTGTCACATGACGTATGACGTAGTGTCCAAGAGGGCGTCCATAGCGAAATGAAGACAATGCTAAAAGCATTATTTTCATAAATAATCAATTAAAAGGAATTATTCCGGTGCAGCAGTGGCAATTGAGAAAGTAAAAAGACTCCCAACATCTCCGAGAAAGGTTTGTCAATCATTAATACTATATTTTCAGTAATATACCTTGTTGAAAGTTATGACTGCTTGATCTCCTGTTCTGTAGTTTTAATCCTAACTTTTCTGTCACAGAAATTGGCTTTCGATAGGTTAGGTTCAATGAACTAAACAAGACAAGTAATGACAGTTTTCTTCACTCAACGTCATGCATCGTACACACATTCCTGATTTATTTAGAGGCCAAGACATAATTACCGGCCGTTTCTTAAAGTCTCTGGAAACGTTTATTCTGATACACTTATTAGGTATAGTACTTATTTCAGGTTCCGTATTGACCGTGTTTACAGTAAGTAAAACCTGAATTTTCCGCCGTATCAATGGGTACATGTTTCGGAGACCCTACTGTCTCCTTCTTCAGCCCTCTTTTGGTACTACAAACATCGTATGACACATTCGAAATCCCCTAATAAAACAACATAAAATACACATCTAGGGGCCGATAACCTAGATGTTAGGCCCCTTAAAACAACAATTATCATCATCATCATCATAAAATACACATCACAAATTACAAAGCCACAACATATTAAAACTACTAGCTTAAAACACATTAATTAAAATTCAACATCAACCATGACTACAGCGTGTGGAACTCGTGTAGTATACGTTGCCCGGCGCCATTAAAATCCGCAAAATTTTCTATAGAAATGGCCAATGTTACTAATATACAGCAGTTGAATATTTCAACGCTAGAGAGTGTTACGGTATTTTTTCAGAGTGCCAACATTATTGTTTCCAGACCAATATATTCATCCAGCCCAATGGTTCTCGTCTAGGCCAATAAAGGTTAGGTAGCGCGGCCCGGGCTAATGGATAACACCCCTGGATTTTGTCACGCACAGTGGGGTAGTCACGCATCAATAATCTTTAACCAGGCCAATGGTTTTGCCTAGTAGTACAATCAGTAAGTTGGCAGCATTACGTAATCAAACATGGCGACGTGCTTTATAAGTTTATTACTTGAAAGTTAAGGTTGACAATTTCCTTTTTTGGAAGTGTTTACGCGGTGTTTGTTAATGGCAAATGGCTTTAATAACGTGGCAGAGTAAATACAAACCATTTTCAGAGCGCTACTAAGTAAAATAACGCACTTTCGAAACGGGCAACGTATACTACAGGAGAGCCCAGCGTGTAATGCTCCTCGCATTTTCAGTCACTCAATTCTTGTTAAGTGTATGTCTTTTGACATGTTAAAATACTGCACAACCATTAATTTTGTTCACCGTGTCTTTAATCTCTAAAATAAATGTAATCCATCTATGGAGATTCTTGCATACGTAGGACTATGTTAGATTGAAAGCATCTAGAATTTGCCGAATGACACTTATTATTTGAGGTAGAGCATCAAATATTATGGTGTTCCCTCTCTATAATACTTAACAACATGCCGTGGTGAATGTGAAACGACTCCCAACAACTCCCCGAAAGGTATGCATATCATAAATGATATATTTTCAATAAGCTAAAGTGTTAATAAAAGTGATGAAAAAGGAGGATGATCTAAAGTGAACAACAAATGTGATTAAATACTAATTTGATTTTTCTCAAACCCTATAATGTCCAATGTTTAATACTAAACAATCCACCACGTGTTTGTCAAATCACGGAAGCATAGAAGCCAGAAATTAAATTAACAACGTAACTTTCACAAATAATTATTTTTAACGCGGTTAGAACTATTTCTGATTTTAATTTTTACTCTTAATTTGAACATAAGGCTGAGTGGATGGCAGTACATGTGTACATTTATTTCTATTTCATTCCAAACCAAGTGAAGCGTCGGCCACTCACCTTTCGATGACCGCCGGGTTTTAACTTCAATTTGGCACGTAATTGCTCTACGTCCTCTGGTCTAAGACGCTGAAGCACCACAACAGGTGCCCTTACACTTGATTTCTTCATTTGTAGGCACAATTCGCTATTAACACACAGATTTGCCCGACTTCAACAACAATACACGACAACGGGGACGGTAACTGACAAAGAATAGACTTTAAACATGGAAGAAGAACACTAGGAAGTGAAGCTCCCATAAGGCCAATGGTTATCACTTTCTCATTTCGATCCTTAGCTGTTACACCTTCCTGCGCTCTGGTGAGAAGTGAAACGCACCGCAAAATGGCGCGGCATTCAAATTACTAATATTTGCCAAATTTTTAGGTTAGGTAGTTAATATTTTAGTTTTATAATTGCCTACGTCACGTGGAAATGTAAATCACATTGTTATAATTACTTTTTCTCCCGCGGGTGTTTCATTTTTAATTCTATTTTTCCCGCGAGTGTTTTCAAAGTCTCAATATACAAAGCTTAAACAACTTATTTATAAAATAAGATGAATGAGGAAGGTTTGAAGGAAATAAACAAATAAAATTAAGATATATGAATACATTATTATTTTTTAGGCAAGTAGGCCTACATATAATTTACAAATTATACAGTGTACAGTATGGCATTCCATTGTACATATAAAACAAGATATATGAATACATACAATATACAAATTTTACAAGACGATGCAATATGAATATAGTGCTTCTCTCACTTGTAGGCCTCTCGCTCAAAGCAGTGGAGAGAAAAGGGCTTGATTGTAGTCTTTTACGCAAGTGCATACTATACTAATCATCAGATTGGAGATATCACTCCACACATCTCATCATCCTATTCCTCCCTGTGTTTCTGAAATGGCATGCAGTTAGTCAAGGCAAGAGACTTGATAATGTTTCAAACTTCCGTTACTAATTTATTGATGGTAAATTTGTTAGGTTAGATTTCGTCAGAACGCTCTATCAAAGTTCCAACGTTCACCACTAGGTATCATTGATATCTGGTGGCGCAAGTTGGAACTACTTGAAATTGAATGGAACTTGTAGTTCACCCTTTAGGGTGTCCGCTGGAAGCAGCTACAGACTCAGGCGAGCCGAACATGTCCTCGGACACTCCCGGCACTAATAGCCATACGATAAATAAATAATATTTTAAACCAAGTATATTTGGTTACGCTTCAGAAGTGATAAATCTAGGGTCGCGGTGAATGAAGGTAGAACGCGCGATAAAATTCTCTACAATACATGAATTAGCCAAAATACCTTATGAAACGCTGGGAAATAAATCAGGGAGCGATGCTTTAGTAGATATTCCCTCCTCCGATGTCTGTGACCCACCCAGCCATCCCAAATAGGTACATGACTTATATAGCGAACATTACAGCTGTCAGCGCCATTGTTCTCATCGATCTTTAGCAAAACAGTACCATGACAGTACTGCCAACCTTGCGCTTACGGTACTATGAAAAACAAAGAAGCGTCCAATTCGGTCGCTAGTGCGCATCAATCGTGCGCACCACTCAATGGATTCATAGATAGTGCACCCAATTGAATTGTTAATTGATCATGGATTGTGGAAATTGCCTCCTAACAATCTGCAATTTCTATCGGCAGTTCTATGATGATCCAAAGAGGTTGGTGCAGCTATTGCAACAACACAATTTAATAGCGAACACACTAACGTGCCCGAAATGCCAGCGTGAAGTCGAAGTTCGCTGGATAAAACATAACTTTGCTGTAACATGCAACAAGAGACTTCCCGGACGTCCCAAAAGGTTTAGCAATTTCAAGAAAAGAGCCACCGAAGATACGTTTTTTTCCAAAGCTCAGTTGCCTGTACGCAACATAGTAAATTTCTGTGTTCTGTGGTGCATCCAACCAAATCCACGACGGCAAACAATGCATACCGAACTGCAAATATCTGCCAATAGTATAGTAGACTGGTCTTCCTTCTGCCGAGAAGTCTGTGAGCATTGGTTATTCCAAAACAGGTCACCAATTGGAGGCCCCGGAATAATAGTCCAAATTGACGAGGCAAAATTTGGGAAAAGAAAATATAATATGGGACGCTCAATAGAAGGGTTTTTGGTGCCGTGGGACGTGAAAACAAAAAGAAGTTTTTTATCGTCCCTGTCGCCCAAAGGAACACCGAGACACTCTTCCAAATAATTTGGCAGTGGATATTACTGGGTTCGAAAATTTATTTCGGACTGCTGGGCTGCGTACAATGCACGTGAAAATTATGGTTTTGTACATCTGCGAGTGAACCACAAGTTGGAATTTGTTTCTACCCGGAGAAGCGGCGAAGTCTTCAACAGAAATATCCGCACCATGCAGGCTGCCAACGTTCCACAACTTTCAGTGCACACCTCAAAACATTGAACGGGAGTGGAGAAATGTGCGATACAGTATTCCAATCTTCGGAAAGAAGAAGGCCCATTTTACGGGCTACATAGCGGAACATCTCTTCAAGACTAATTATCCCCAAGAAGCCAGAGTACATCAGTTCTTTAAAATAACTTCGGAACTATATCCACCCACCCACTAAAAGGAACTTCCGCCATGAAAGTATAAAAGTGGTACTATTTAGCTATATTTTTCTACTGCTCTAATTACGCTAGTTTGTGCAAAATTTCGCTCTGTAATGGTTTTTTCCCACTGAAATGAGTGTTTTTTCTTTCATAATGAAACTTATTTTCCTGTTCCGTGATAAATGTGTGCAATATTTTTCTTTTCTGTGATAAATATATTTTTTTAAATTTTATCTGCTGTGTATTTACTAAGCAATATCTCCGCTGAAATAAAAATTTGATTTTTTTCCCGCACAACTGTGGTTTTTACAATGGTTACAGCCTAACACGCCAAGATCAATGGTTTTCTGTCAACTGTGCCCCGCTAGCTGCGCGCAGTCAGATGCCCCGCCTACCCCCGACCTTCCAACCTTCATTTTGTCCAATCCAATGGTTTTTGACAATGGTTACAGCCTAACGCGCCTAGATCAATGGTTTGGAGTCAACCGTGCCCCGCCAGCTGCGCTCAGCACAGCCTAACGTGCCCAGATCAATTGAGTTTTGACAATGGTTACAGACTAACACGTCCCGATGATTTTTTTTTTTTTGATCAACAGTGATTTTGTATCTCACATGTTGGCAACAAAGTGTGCTCATCGCTGCGTCCCGATCGAGTGCACCTTGTTGACAGTTGAACGAGATGAAAGGGCTGTCGAAATATGGTGCCCAGTTTTTAGAATAGCAAGAAATAAAACATTTAATTACGAATTTGAGGACATATATGAGGTTCAGTAGTAACCAGGGTTCGTAATTTCAATACGTAATATCGCCCAGAAGATGAAACGAGGACACAAGGTATGTAAAAGCCACATTCATGTCTGCTGCAAGTGCCGCGTTCCACTTGCTGTCTATAAGCCCCACCGCCTTGATATAACATGACTTGTACAGTGTGTGTATTGACAAAACATACCTCTAACAAATTGTGAGACACAATGAACCTTCAATATAGCCTAGTAACTGTAAGACTGCTTACGGTGATAACGCCATGGGCAGATTGAGTTTTATTTGACTGATACAAGCTGTTTCGGGAGGGAAGAGAGGAAGTTGAAGACGGCGCACATTCAGGATGACCTTCGAGCACCGTAACGGATGAAAATGTAGCAAGTGTAAAGAATTTTTTGGACAATGACCGCAGAGTAAGGTTTTTTCATGGAGGTTCTTAAACGGCTGAGAAAACGCGTCGTCCGGGTCTGCCCAGCGATCGCTAACTCCTGGTGGCTCCATCATGACAATGCGCCACGCCACACAGCCTTCCACGTGCTGGCGTACCTGGCCCAACGTAACGTCGCAACCCTACAGTCCCGACATTTCCCCAGCAGACTTTATCCTCTTCCCCTACCCCAAAACCACCCTAAAAGGGCATCGTCACAGCTCCGTGGAAGCGTTGCAACAACCGTGACGAGGGAGCTCGACAGCATTCCGGTTGCTGCCTTCCAGAAAGCATACGAGGGTTGAAAAGTTCGCTGACAGCGGTGTGTGGATGCAGAAGGGTCCTACTTTGAAGAATATTGAGCATATGTATCATTTCTGTTAATATATTTTTTTTTTTAATTGACTCAGTCCCACTACTTTCAGGACAAACCCTGTATGTACCAAGCTCAATATTAAGCAACATTGTCACATTAACCAGTATGGTTCACACCCATTCGAACAATACTGCATTAAAATACTGCAAATGAATTTCCTCACAAATTAACACACATGGCAGATAGGTGTCAAGTCAAGAACAGAACTAGCCTCTTTAATCAGAAGGGCAAGGCTGACACAATGAAAACAAAAATATGATGCACAGGAAGACACACTCCTCATCGGAGCAGATGACCTCGATGTTATGCCCCTTAAAACAACAATCACCATCGTCACTCACACCCCACATATAAATACACTCACGGACCGAGAAAGGTGCAACTCATTTTCAATTGGTCAAAATTAAGTATT
Organism: Meconema thalassinum; assembly: GCA_946902985.2. Taxonomy (NCBI): domain Eukaryota; kingdom Metazoa; phylum Arthropoda; class Insecta; order Orthoptera; family Tettigoniidae; genus Meconema; species Meconema thalassinum. Next base: position 77,708,174 of record OX336389.2, on the reverse strand, counting down.
TTATATAAGACAACGTCCACAGAAGTTTAGACTGTCTAGACTCGAGAGGATGCAATTTTCCTTTGCTCAACTTTTGTTCTCTGCTGACCCCAACGGTATGAACCTTCCATCACCTTGGGTGTCCTCAATTCTCATGCCTGAAACATCAGAGGTCCCTGCAACACAAAGTTTTTTTTTAGTTGCATGTTAATGTTATATTTCAATACATAGCACATTATTACATGACAGGACACATTTTAACTTACCTTCAGCAGCAATACATAGTAGGAACTGCATCAGAAGTCAGGGAATTTATATAAGTGCCTTCTGATGAACCATTTGGCAAAATTAACACTGCATATTCGATGCGTAATCTTGCCACACACAGATTTCCCGAACACATCATGCCTTCCACAGGACAACTTGCCTACTAGGCCTACTCCCAGCATCTGCAAAGAAAAATGCACAAATATAGACATGTGCAGGAGATACAAGATATTAATTGCTAAAATCACATGTCTATTTTAACACACTAGGGCCTACTACAAATTTAGCTCGAATATTAAAAAATAAATACATAAAACTAACTGAAAAAGTTCTACCGGCATGAAACTCGTTTCTCCGAGTTGCAGTAGCCACACACATTTTTATATGGCTAACATATACTCGTAACTATCAGTTGTAACTCTTTGCCTCTTCAGTCAGTCAACTCGAATCTGCCCAATGATTGGGTGGGGTACAATGTAGACCTACATATAATTGAGTATAACTAATAGGCCACATGTATTTTTTCCAGGAGATTCATATATTATATACATTGTACCCCACCCATTCACTGGGCAAATTCCTGTTGACCGACTGAAGAGTTACTTACAACTAACAGTTTGATGATGATAATTGTTGTTTTAAGAGGCCTAACATCTAGGTTATCGGCCCCCAACTAACAGTTTGTTTAGGCTACACTGAAAGAATGCCTTCATTACATATACTCATAATGAAATCCCAGTACATTATGTTCTGTCAATCCTTTAATATGCAAATCTCCTTTTAAGAGAATAATTATTTCTAATGACCTTCAATTTTAGTATGCTACAGCGACCTAGGCCTCCTCAATACCTAAAATATATATGTGCATAAATGACTGAAATGTAGTAGTCTAGTTCTAATGCAAACAGATGGGAGTATCTTTTTTCTAATACTGTAATCTGAATTTCCTTTCACAGGAATCGTTCTTTAAAATCATGTTAATTCACTCCAGTGGCATAGGACACCCTGGTCATCACAATTATCTGTGTATTATATTATTATAATAGTAGATAAAACCACATGGGTAGTGTAATTCATTAGCTAATACGATTTTTTTTATCTCCCGTATACCCAAATGAAAAAAATTATCAGCGAAAATAGTTGTTCATGACTTACCTTCCAGGATCGAATCGGCAGAATACTGTGCATCGGAATACATTTCTCACTGCACTTAAGAGCAGCGCAATAAAAACCACATCAATCTTATGTTGTTTTTATGTTATTTCTCTGCGAAAACGAAAAGTAGCATATATCGCAAGAAGAATAACACGTATAAAGCAAAATGTATATAAATGATAAACTAACCACTAACGGCTTGGAAACAACATCAACAAATCATAAATGATAGCCAACTATGTCGTGGGATAGTACGTACACGGCCGACTGAATACGAGCTGCGCTCTATACCGGCCTTGACATTCCCAGTCAGAACCCATGTGTAACATGTAATTGGAAAGTTTCTACTCGTTGCCGGTAGAGCGCACTCCCCTCCCATTATAGGAGCGATAAGGAATCAGCTGTACAGTACGTATATTAAATGTGTAATCTCAAGAACCACTGGATGGATTTTGATGCTGCTTTCACCATTCTGTAAAGGTGATCTCGAGGAAGATTTGTGTAGAAAATAATTTATTTATGACCAAAGGGAGCCAAGCAGTAACGATTTCAGGGAAAAGGTCGAAAAAATAGCCTGGCGTCCGTGCGCTTTTTAAGCTTACGCTGGGCGAACCGTTAAAAATATCATTATATTATGAGTGTAAGAATTGTTCAGCGTCAGAAATTCTACCAAAAAGTCCGCGAGAGCATATCTCTATCTTCGAAACATCGCCCACTATAAGTGTTTTTAGTTTGGACGGGAGGGGCATTTGGCTTGCACCTCGCCATTCTTAAATTACGTCTGACAGGAATTCCTTGCACATTCATAACTGTTCCCGGGCGAAGCCGGGGCGGGTTGCTAGTGACACTATATAATTATTATCATTATAATTTCCGCATTATCAAAATTAAAATTATATCACAAAATAAAATAGCGTGCTAATAAATCTAAGAGAAATTAGACATACCTTGCACCTTCTTCGGGTACAAGGACACTACTTCAGCACCGTCTCATTAAAAGGAAAGAGAGGATCAAAATTACAGCCGGGAACAAATAGCAGCTAATCGTGTGTTGTGTTTTGTGCTAAGAGACCTTTCGACAAATTATCAGATACCGTGTGCCTTCTTTTTCACGAAGCAGCTGTCAGGACGGGACTTACATAAACTCCTGCTGGACGTTATTCTCGAGGTTGAACAATGCGGTTTCATAATTATAACAACTGTCTCTGATAATCACAAAACTAACACTACAATGATGAAGCATTTAGGGGGAGGGAATTTGCAACCAATGGTCAATCACCCATACGACGAGTCTAGGAATGTATTCCCTAGTTTTGATCATTGTCACATTCTAAAAAAAAAAAAAAAAAACAACATTAGAACACAGTTTCTGTAACGAGAGGTGACTGATGGTACTGGAATAATTTCAGGGAAATACTTGTCATTACTATACACAATGCAAAAGGGCGAGATCGTCAAACCGGTCAGACACCTCACTAAAAAACACATCGAACCCACTAAATTTGAAAAAATGAATGTTCGGCGTACCAAGGAAGTGTTCTCGTCAGAAGTTATTGGTGCCATTAGTACACTGAAAGAAAATATAGGCATGCACCCGGAAGCGTACACATTCATGGACGCAGAAGCAACCATTTTTTTGAAAAACGTTAATAAATGGTTCGCTATGCATGACGTAAGCATCACATATCATCATATTCAGTCTAGAAATCCAGATAAAGGGCATTTTTTCTCATTAAATGTCAGTCGCCTAAACTGGCTAGAGGAATATTTTCTTTCTTACCTTGAAACTTTGAAAGCTGCTAGTAACGCTGCTAGAAAGGACTTCCTGAGTTCTGAGACTTACGAAGCTACCTATACAATTAATCACGGATTCAGCTGTCCAGTGCATAAGGTGTCTTCTAAAAATGGGTAGAGGAAAGTCGCCAAATATGGGGAGTTTTTTTATAGGGCTCACATTAGACATAAGAAGGAACGGAATAATTTTGGTTTTCTCACCAATGTAAACCTCAGGCGATATACTATGTATATTACAAATATGGGCACGTTTGATGTTGTAATACCCTCTGATATTATTGTTAACTTTAAAAGTGCACTTTCCCCGTATTAGGCAACCGGGTTTCGTAATATGGGGAGGTGAGAAACCTCACGGTTTTTATTTATAATAGGTACACTGAATAGTATACCCTACTAATTAAAGCATTAATTCTGCCTTTTTTTTTCGTGTGGCCTCCTGAGAGGCCGAGTGCAGGTCTTTCTAGTCGACGCCCGTGGGCGACCTGCGCGTCAGGATGAGAGATGGAATGGATGAAGATGAATGAAACTGGGCAAGGATGTGGAAGGAAGCGGCCGTGGCCTGTTAGAAGGTACCGTCCCAGCATTTGCCTGGTGTTGAAAAATGGGAAACCACGGAAAATCATTTCAAGGACGGCCGACGGTGGGGCTCGAACACACGCGTCTACCGAGTCAGCCGAGAGCTTGGCCCCATGGCCTAACGCTGCGCTTTAGCCAGCGTAGCCACTACTGTCGGTAATTCTGACAATGTAATGAAATCATGAACACAAATAGTACAAAAATACAAAAATGAATATTTTAAGTAAATAACAGTCCTAGTTTCCTGTTGCCGAACTTCCAAACCGTTCAGCAGAAAAATGCATAAACTTTAATGAAAACCGAGTGATTCTGATCGAATTCAACTGTAACGAGGTGTAAGGTAGCCTATGTCTAATTTATCTTAGATTTATTAGCACGCTATTTTATTTTGTGATATAATTTGCATTTTGATATTGTGGGAATTATAATGATAATATAATAGTGTCACTAGCAACCCGCCCCGGCTTCGCCCGGGAACAGTTATGAATGTGCAAGGAATTCCTGTCAGACGTAATTTAAGAATGGCGAGGTGCAAGCCAAATGCCCCTCCCGTCCAAACTAAAAACACTTATAGTGAGCGATGTATCGAAGATAGAGATATGCTCACGCGGACTTTTTTTGTACAATTTTTCATGCTGAACAATTCTTACACTCATAGTATATTGATATTTTTAACGGTTTGTCCAGCATAAGCTTAAAAAGCGCACGGACGTCAAGTTCTTTCTTCGACCTATTCACTGAAATCTAAAATCGTTACTGCTTGGCTCCCTTTGATCATAAATAAATTATTTTCTACAGAAATCTTCCTCGATATTACCTGTACAGAATGGTGAAAGCCGCATCAAAATCCATCCAGTGGTTCTCGAGATTACCCGTGATATCCAAGAATCGGGGACTTTGTTTTACACTAAGTAGAGATAAGTCTTAGTCGTGCAATGCTTGGTCAACAGCGCTGTGTGAGCAGTTGAGTAACTAACAAGATTTCATGAAAAAGGTTTCATTGTCTAGGCCGGTATGAGCGCATTCAGTCGGCCGTGGTACGTAACTGGCAATTAGTTGACGATGCACTAGGTGGAGCTGTACACGTTTAACAACATTTCGTCTGTGATTTATAAGCTTACATATACTAATACATGTATTCTCATTGTTATATAAACCCAAAATCATCATATTATTGCCGTCTTTTACAATACTGGACCATTAGTGTCAATCTACATTTGTTGGCAGCAATGGTATATTCAACTGTCCAGTCAAAATACATTCATTCACTACTCACTCATATCGCCCTAGTCGAACACATGTGCTGCCGTCTATAGAGGAACGCGAAAAGGTCGAAGCTTCACTTCCTAGTATTATTGTTCCATGCTTTAAATTCGATTCAGATTACAACTGCCAGTATGACGTCATCCGCCGGCTCAGCCTGCTACCTGTCGGCGGCTCTGCGTACTAAATTTCAAACGCGGGCGATTTGAAACCTGTACCATGGAAGAAGAATACTAGGAAGTGAAGCTTCGACCTTTTCGCGTTCCTCTATAGACGGCAGCACATATGTTCGACTGGGGCGATATCACTCTTATCATGTGTAGTACAAATATCACTAGATCTATTGATGAAAGATAGTTGAAGGTGCGGTGGAGTACTGCTACCAACTCAACGGTACTCACTCCATTATCTCTCATAGCTCTACACAGCAGCTCTCATAGCTATAGACAGAACCGATAATTCGCACTCTGGTGTTACATTTTTGTACTAATTCATTTAACAAATTGGCTGTTCAAAAGCGATTATGCGTACTCTGAAGTTACATGTTTGTACTAATCTGCTTTAAAATTGTGATTGGCTGCGATTGGCCACCATTAGAGTAAATACGTTCCCATCGATTTCAAATTAGAATTTATGACATGTAAGCGGGCAACGCAATTAGTACGTGACCGTATTGAAATTGATATGAGTTTACCATGTAAATTCTTTTCTTCTCGTTGGGGTTTGGGCATAGACGAGCACGTTACCCAGTCATGATCATGTCATGTAAATTTAGTGGTATGGTACCGGTATCGAACAAAGATAGGTAAGAACAGTTACTCCAGCTTTGAAATCAACTTCGATCACCCACGCATGCACTGTGGCGCCTCTTGAGAACTTGTTGTTTGAGTCTTCAGTCTTTTGACTGGTTTGATGAAGCACTCCATGCCTCCCTGTCCTGAGCTAATCGTTTCATCTCTACATAGCTACCACACCCTACATCCGAGGCAATCTGTTTAACATATTCTAATCTTGGTCTACCCCTACAGTTCTTGTCCTCGACCCTTCCTTCCATAACTAAGCTTGCTATTCCTGGGTGTCTTAGTATGTGTCCTACCAACCTATCTCTTCTCTTCATTAGCAGTCGCCAGAAACATCTCTCCTCTCCCACTCGTCTTAATACCTCCTTGTTTGTAACCCTATCTACCCATCTGATCTTCATCATTCTCCTGTAACACCACATTTCAAATGCTTCAATTCTCCTCTTTTCTGCTGCACCAATAGTCCAAGTTTCACTTCCATAGAGCGCCACGCTCCAGACAAAGGCCTTCAAAAATGACTTCCTAATACCTAAATCTATAGGCTATTCGATGTCAGCAGATTCCTTTTTTGTAGAAATGCTTTCTTTGCCTGAGCCAACCTACTTTTTATATCCTCTTTGCTTCGTCCATCACTGGTTATTCTGCTTCCTAAGTAACAGAAGTCTCCTACTTCCTTCAGCTTTTCACCTGTCAATTTGATCTCCATAGAGGTTTCTGATTTATTTCGGCTGCATTCCAGTATTTCTGTTTTACATTTATTAATTTTCATCATGAATTCTTTCTGTAAGACGGAGTCCATACCATTCAAAAACTCATTCAAATCCTCAGGCTTGTCGGCCAAGATGACGATGTCATCAGCAAATCTCAGAGTTGAAATTATTTCTCCTTGAATCTTCACTCCCACTTTAAATTTTTCTCTAATTTCCTTCATTGCCTGTTCAATGTAAAGATTGAAAAGTATGGGTGATAAGTTGCAGCCTTGCCTTACACCTTTCTGAATACCAGCATCTCTCTCATGTCCTTCAACTCGAATGACTGCTGTCTGGTTTCTGTATAGATTGTATATCACCCTCCTATCCCTGTACTTTATTCCAATAGATTTCAAAATGTCAAACAACTTACAACAAATTAAATTTTTCGTGCGGGAACTTTGAACCGTAACCTGTGGTCAGCTGTAGCTTACTCACTCCCGCCCCCGCCGCCCCCACATTCCACTCGTCCCGAGAATGTGTATTTCAATGGACAGTATCAATCTCATTGATTTATTATGGTTTCATAGAACATAGAGTAAACTTGAGACAACTTGTCCCTTGTCTGTGAGGAATAAAAGTTAATTATTGTTTTAAGACCCAACATCTAGGTTCTTGACCCACAAATTAATATAGGCAGGCATACACTGCTATAAATAGACTAAGAAAAAAACACAGCAAATAAATAAGAATAAAACCATTGCCAATTAAAAATAGACCAAAATTTTGCTCTCACTAAATGGAATATTTAAAGGAAATCAGGATGTAAATAAGGAACTTGGAACAATATAAAATAATTACAAAATCAAGTCCATATACTGTGGTGTATATTATACATTTCTCATTCTTACATAGATAGCCTACATTCAGAGTACTGTACTTCATTTCAACATAGATTTGTCATTCCATTGCACAGCCACCAAACATTATAGACCTGCAAGAGAAAAAAAAGTAATATAACCAAACATGGCAAAGTACATCTCTTAAAGAAAAATCATGAGAGACAACTGCAGTAACATTGGTCATGAATATTAATAATACAGATAACGCACAATGTGCAGATTTCATACATTAACCTCGACAGAAGAAATGGAGGTTTTTCTTTTGTCACAGTAAAGGACGTGGTGTCTATCACAAAATTTTTAACACAGATTACAAATGCACTGGTCTTCTGGTTGGTGGTAGCTCTTGTTCTGGCAGATAAGGTGGTGAAAGTCATGAATAATATGCACTCTTATTCAGTGCATCCAATAGGTCACCTACCTCTGGATCTAACAGAATATGCAGTGGCGGCCATTGGCAGTATTCAATCCCCCACCTCTTTTCACTTCGATATTACACAGTCCAGCCTAAATATTATTCATGCACCCAGACTAACACAATGATGATGTGTATTTGTCACAAGTACCAATTACCGTGGTGTTGGGCCTCTGCCTCGCACCCAGAGGCCCCGGGTTAGATTCCCGGCTCCGTCAGGGATTTTAGAAACTGACGTGAGGGCAGGAACGGGGTGCACTCAGCCTCGTGGGGACAATTGAGTAGCTGCCTGACAGTGATGCAGCGCCCCGATCACGAAAACGGCCCAGCGGGAACCGATGCGCTGATCAAGTGTCACCCCAATATCTGTAGGCCAAATGGCTGGGCAATGGTAGACCTAGGCCCTTGATGGGCTGTAGCGCCAGGGCATGGTGTCCACAGGCAGGAAAAGTCAGGAATAGTCAGCAATTTTGTTTTTGGTCAGGAAAAGTCAGGAAATAGCGTGAAAATATAGCGTGAGTGAGGAAAAAATGGCAAAAAGTATTAGAAAGTCAGGAATTTGATATTAACCATATTAACTCCTTCAAGTTCTACTTCAGGAACTGTGACATCTGTAGAATCTTTCTGTTATAAAGATGAAGTCATAAGTGCCGAAATAAAGTGGGCCCTTAATGTCGTCCAACATAAATTCTCTTAATTCTTGTGAAAATATTTCAGAAACCTTCAGGAAAATGTTTGCAACAAAATTTCAATTGGGGAAGACGAAATGTTCATATGTCATCAATTATGGATTAGCTCCATACTTTCATAATTTACTGCAAGATGAAATTATTTCATGTGATAATGTTACCTGTTTTGATGAGGCATTGAACAAAGTTGTTCAGCGAGGTCAACTGTGCGTTAACTTGACATCAACAGCAATAAAGTTAACACCAGATATTTCAACAGCATCTTTATGAGACCTGCAACAACTCAAGACATTTTAGAGGCTTTCAACCAGGGAATCTCTGCTCTTGCTAGAAAGAGTATTTTACAGGTGTCTATGGATGGGCCGAGTGTAAATTTGAGTTTCATAAAAAAGTTCAGTGACCAAATAATAGAAGATAATGCAGATGGCAAACAACTCGTTAACCTTGGTGTTTGCGGCCTTCACGTTGTCAATGGAGCCCTACAAACAGGAATGCATTCTGTTAAGTGGGACCTTCAATTAGTTTTGAGAGACATGAATTATGTATTGAACGACTGCCCTGCACACCGAGCAGAGTACTTTGATTTATGTATTATTGCATTATAATTTACTTTATTTTGTATTTTAAATGAATAAAGAGGCGAGCGTTGGGCAGCGGTGGGAATGGTGGAGGCTGCAAATTAAAAAATATATATATTTGTTTGCTCAATAAACCTTTTTTCCGATGTTACAATGACTTCACGAGTCAGGAATTTTGTTGAATAATGGTCAGGAAATGTCAGGAAAAGTCAGGAAAATTTACATTGAAAATTCTGTGCACACCATGCAGGAGTTATTACCAATTACCGTAGTTAACCCAAAGAAAGCCTAGCACTATTTTTCAGAATTTACAATAATTTAGTCACTAGAGGAATGTTGATTAGAACATTACAATTAAATTATTCAAATGGCCAAACAAATTGTGTAGTTACTTAGAATTATCTTGCAGGGATTCTAGATTAAAGAAGGAAATAAGATAGGCAAAATCATTGTTTGCAGACTGTTATGCCTCTCAGTACCCAGTCTATCATGCAAGCCTTTGTAAATAAACAAACAAATAAACCTACAAGTGATTAAATCGCATTTGGGTATTCACACATATGACATAGAGGTAATCCATCTCTTCCCCAAAGCAGCTGAAAAATAGTTTTAGCCTCCCATATGCACATGGTTGATGAAGCTACACAAAAATGTACAGGATAAAATTTAAGACCCGTATCACATAACACTGACAGACAATAGCAGACATTTACAGACATTTGCATTCTGCTCCTGTTGATGGGGCCATATGACAGCAATTTTCTACCCCTTAAAACAACTCCTCACACCCACCTTATTGGCTGATACGGTTTGAGGAAGGTAGCCTAATGCTACTCACTTGCTTTACATGGTGTCCACAGAATTTTCAATGTCAATTTTCCTGACTTTTCCTGACCAATTTTCAACAAAATTCCTGACTCGTGAAGTTATCATAAAATCGGAAAAGAGGTTTATTGAGCAAACAGATATATATATATATATATTTATTTATTTATTTATTTATTTTATTTGCAGCCTCCACCATCCCCATAGCTGCCCAACGCTCGCCTCTTTATTCATTTAAAATACAAAGTGCAATGTGCTGGGCGATGGGGTTGCCACATCCCTAAGCCAACGTTAAAAAAAGCGTACAAAAGATAGGTAAACGAGGTTTTTATTCTGATTTACTGTAAAAATGGAAACTTACCATAATGTCCAGTGAGTTATTGCTTTTTATCTTCAGAGATTAGTTGAACTAGTAACATAAAAATATGGATGTAAAACACAAAATAGTGTATGGTTAATATAAAATTCCTGACTTTCTAATATTTTTGGCCATGTTTTCATATTTTTCCTGACTTTTCCTGCCTGTGGACACCATGTTTGACCTGTGGTACGATACGAATAGGCACAACCCCATGAGGAGCCTCAAGCAGGCTACTCGTCTTTCTTACAGCAGGAATCAAACCCAGTCCTTACAGTTGTGAATCCTACGCCTTGCATACTGAGCCACCAGGGCTCTTACATAACCTAAAGACATGTGAAATAACTTACCTTCAATCAGAGTGGGTACATTATACAGCACGTATCAGGTCTCGCTGTTGAATAACTGTGATAGACTAGAATGCACTGCAGTTGTACGGTGTCCCATTACCTGTAAAACAAAAAGAAACAGGCCACTGTTACCTATTTATTTTGCTTACTCCCATAATATTCTGGTAAAAGTACAGTATCTCAGGACAGGGCCCTAATGAATAACACAGTATTACCGGTACTTACATTTTTACATCACATTGAAGTACAAGTAAGTGCTATTATTCATCAAATAATATATATTTGAAAGAATTCTTACCTTGTTAGATAATAATCCTGTGAAATATCACATTTGAACCATTCACAGATGATATATATATAAACTTTATTGCGCACAATGTGCATAGAGGATACAGAAAAATATAACATACCGGTATAACAACGTGACGACCAAATGAGCACTCAATAAGTGTTTGTTAATCCCTGATAAACTCACTAATCGAAGCTGACCTCGAGAAACACTTCTGGATGTGATATCTTTCACATATCTGGTCACATAGTCTGCACACACAGTTTGTGTTTGGTTCATGGAAAACCTTGTTTTTACACATCTTGAAATGGAACCCGTGGACCGCCAGTCTTGTGACTATATGCCTCAGTTGGTAGCCCGTTTCCATCCATTTCCGATCCGTCATGGCCTCCGTTGAATAGAAGTCCTCCCAAATGTCCCTCCTTTTTCCCTTAGCTTATGCAACAGTTTATCATATGCTGCTCCTCCTGGTAGAATAAGGTTGCATCTCAGGTCCTCGATCAGGAAAGTCTCCCTCGCGAGCTCATATACGAGTCGGGATCTTGTAGTTTTTGATACACTCAGGACTCGCTTCAGGTATCTGGATTTAATCTTTTCCAGGTCTTCTAGTTGCTTTGCACTCAGAAATTCGCCTATGATTTCGAGTCCATAGGTTAGTACTGGTAGCACTTTAACTCGAAAAAGCACCATGGCTGTCTCTACTGCAATTTGCGCGATGTTATCGATGTCATTCATTGCTTTCAGAGCTGCAATCATTCTAGTTCTTATGTGGATCCTGAAGCTGCTGCATGTGGTCTGCAAGGTCACGCCTAGGTATCTGAAGCTGTTAGTTCTGCGAAGGCGAACGCCATTGCACGTTATGTGCTCTGCTTCCCTTAGTTTACCTCCTTTCCTGAATACGATTAGTTCAGTCTTCTCCTCATTAATTTTCATTTCGTTCCTCTTTGCCCAGTCCGCTAGTAGGTTCATTGCACGTTGTAGTTCTAGTATGTCCTCAGCCGCGATTGCCATGTCATCGGCATACAAGTACATCTCTGTGTCTGTCTTTTCCTTTATCTCTGCCCCTACATCGGAGGTGAAAGCGTTGAATAATATAGGGCTGAGTGGGTCACCTTGGAGGACTCCTATTGTCTGTGTCATCCAATCTGACAAACCGATGCCATCATCCACCTGTATGTAGTTCTCAGCCAACGGGTTCGATATGAGTATTGTGACGTTAGATGTTCCGATTAGTTTCTCCAGCTTATCTATGAGTAGCCGTCTGTTTACCCAATCGAATGCCTTGGAGTAGTCAATGAATGCCACAAATAATTTACCTCTTGGCTTTTCTAGGGCAAGATGAATGTGATTCAGTAGATTCTCCAGTGCCATCGTTGTCGATCTTTTCCGTCTGAACCCAAATTGCTCCTCCGGTAGTAATGGGTCCAGTTTGTTCATCACTCTCTTTGTTAGGATCCTCGTCAGGAGTTTCAAACCTGTTTGTTCCATCGCAATCCCTCTGTAGGCATTCGGGTCATCGTCATCCCCTTTCCCCTTGTACAGCATTCGGATTGTTGCTTTCCTCCAGTCTGTTCGGACCCTTCCAGTTTCGAGACATTTGTTCAGTAGAGCACTCCATACCGGTAGCATTTCACTCACCGTCTCTTTTAGATGCTCGTTCCTGATACCATCTGGACCTGGTGTTCTATTGCTTCTTCCTTCGTTGATCGCCTGGACGATTTCGTTTTCCGTTATGACCTCTGATGGTTCTGTGTATTCTGGGTACCTGCGAGTTGGTCTCGTGTCTCTTGAAGCAATTGTTTTGTTGAGGTGTAGTTTCCATGCTTCCATGTCGATATTAGAGTGTATTTTGCTCCTTTTCGGTCGTAGAGCCTTGTATGGGTCCGACTCAGCTTCTTCTATGGCCCTTTTCTGTTGTTCATCTATGTACTGGATTTTTTTCCTCTTCACGAGCTCTTTGTACTGAACTCTCTGTTGCCGGTACTCTTCCAGGTTTTCCATGTTCCTTCTTTCTCTTGCTTTGTTCAGTTTTTCTAAGGTGCATCTCCTTGCCTCATAACATTGCTTGTCGAACCAAGGTTTTTACTTTCTTGTCCCCAGCCTTAAAGGGGCCGCTTCTTCATAGCAATTTTCTATCCGCCGTGCTGCATAGTCTATTTCCCCTTCATCTATCATTTTCTTCACCTGATCGATCTGGCTCGTCTTTGCTTTCACTTTGTTTATGTCTATGTTCTTTCTGATTTTGACTCCTTTTCTTGGATCAGTTGCTTCTTCTTTCTTTATAATGATATCTGTGCTCACTGGTAAGTGCTTTCTTACAACGGCGCCTTCTTTGAGGACCAGCTTTGTTGGTCCCGATGTTATGAGACCCATTGAAAGCATTAGATCTATTGTGCTGCCACCATTTGGTCCTACATATGTCCATTCCTGTTTCTTGTTTAGTAGCACGAATTCATTGTGTCTCAGGTAGTCCATAACTTCTTCAGTTTTCCCACCGTGTTTATCTACTGGACAGTTTAGGTCACCAGCGATTAGCACATTTTCTTCTTCCCCTATCACATTCAACGCATTTCCAAGCGTATCAACTATGTTTACTGCTGTGCGCTCAGGGCTGAAGTATACCGCCATGATCACTAGAATTTTCGTTCGTAATATCAACAGGTTTTCATCTTTCAGCAGTTGTTTGCATGGGGTTAGTTGAGGTTTGACAAGTACTGATACCACTCCTGATGGTCGTCCCCTTTCTTTGAGTTGGTTGGCGTACACGTGATAGTTGTAGAAGCCTTGGACATTTATTACCGAGTCCTCCCTTATGAATGTTTCTGTTAGAACACATATGCCAAATTCCTCTAGTATGTTACTTGACGTTAGATTTAGTGCACCTCTCAGCCCTTGTACATTCCACGTCATGGCACTAACCCTGTCATTGCTGAGAGCTACGGAATGTCCAGGGTTTCCGAAAATGTCGGCATGTTACACGGGCAAGCCAGAAAGAACTATCATGCACTCTTTCTAGGTCTTTGTATGGGAGTCCTATTTTAAAAGCTGAGCTGGTTGGCCTCTCGCTGACTATATCACAGAACACCTTGCCATCAATGCCATTTTCCTTAAGATATTCACAGACGTCTTCCTTGGTTGTATTTGGTTCCAGTCTTCCCACATACAACCATGCGTTTGGCTCTGCTGCCCTTATCCTGCTCTCGCCTTTTCTCTGTCCTATGATTATTGGTCTGCCTTGTTGAGTGGTTGTATCGAGAGTGTTGTCGGGATCACTGTCAGTGAACCTCTTTCCTCTTTTGACCCTCCTTTTCCGCTCGTGTGTATTCCAGTTACTCTCATTTTCTAATCGGTAATTTCCGGGTTCTCGTTCTTCCATTACCTCCCTTCCTTCCTTCCTTAACCGCGGTAGCTCCTCTTGATTCTTTGACCACTAGTTTCTGGTTGTCGTTCAGGCTTTCTTCTTCTTTGCTCTCTATATTGTCCTGGTGTTGAGAATCTGTTTTATTATCGTATTGCATTTCTATAAATATTTGATCCTTTGGCTGATGATGACCATTTTCATATCCTTTCATACCGGAAACCATATTTTCCTGATTTGATGTTTTTGTCTGCGTGCGTGGTTTAATTTCTGGTTGTGGAGCCAACCTCTTGGTAACAGTACCTCGGCCTTTATCTACCATCTCTTCCCGTAGCTTACCAATATGTATTGCCATTTTGTCCAATTTTTCATTAACATCCTTTCTTAATAACTCTAGCTCCATATGCATTGATCTTCCTGCTTTATACTGCAAGTATTCTTGTTCACAATCATAACACAACCACATTAATTTCGATTTCCTTTTATGCGTTGTTTGTAGGGCATTGAATTGCCCTTGCTGAAGCTCTGCACATGTGAGGTGATGCCATCTTTGACACACACCATCACATGCAACAGCTGTTTCGTCTTCGACCCTCCGCTTGCAGATGGGGCAGTTATCGGTGATTGTGCAATCTCTCGGATTCATTGCATCTTGCGTGTTTCCGCCCTGCATATTATTTTAGTGGCCGTGACAATATTACGTCGTGACTTATGAAGTTAAAACCCCTTTCCGTTATAATTTCTTAAGTTCTATACAAAACTTTATGTCAATGCGTATATTTGCTGATCCTTCGTCACTTTACCTGATATACTGATTAATATTCACCTTAATTCACAGATGATGACGAAGACACAAAAAACTGAGAGTTCAAATTAAACTGAGTGACGCCATGTTGGAACGCCTATAGGCTTTAGCCAATAGGAAGCCTCGCTTGCTTTCACATGGGTAAACCGCGCCTCTTAGAACGTACAACGAACCAAGGCTTCATAACGTAACAGAATTGTCAGAAATAACGAATTAATTTTTGTTACGTTACTGCTTCCGTACCCAAAACAAATGGTATATGAATAACGTTTTTAGTGCGGCAACGAAATAAGGGGTTATAATTTTCCCTGGTTTGTGCTATTAACGTTATAACCAGCAGAGGAAAAGATTCCGTTATTTTAAAATGTGCTCCCGTTATTAACGTTATAAGTCTAGTAACGGTATGACAGCGATTTTTACCCACTGCACGCCATCAATAACGTTATTCAGGCAGAGTGATCGATTCGGTTATTTCAAAATGCAAACCTACTAATAACGTTATATGCCTAGTAACGGTATACGAGAGATTTTAACCTGTTATACGCTATCAATAACGTTATTCAGGGCAGAAAAATTAATTCCGTTATTTAGAAATGTGAACCCACCAATAACGTTATAAGCTTTGTAACGGTATACGAGCGATATTTACGAGCTTTGCGCTGTCAATAACGTTATTCATGGCAGAAAAATAATTCCGTTATTTAGAAATGCGAACCCACCAATAACGTTATAAGTCTAGTAACGGTATACGAGCGAATTTTACCAGCCATACGCTATCAATAACGTTATTCAGGTCAGAAAAATTAATTCAGTTATTTTGAAATGCGAACCCACCAACAACGTTATAAGTCTAATAACGGTAGCCTATACATGCGATTTTTACCAGCTATGCGCTATCAGTAACATTATGCTAAGCGGAGAAATTGATTCCGTTATTTCAGAAAAGAATCTCGTCAATAACGTTATGGAAGTGTCTATTTGCCCGCTTCCCGGACAAGCATGGAAGGTGACCGTGAACTGACGATGCTGGGCTATATGTAATTCCAGGCCAATTACTTCTTGAAATATCAATAATAATCAACATAATGATTTCAATCTGAGCGCGTGCCCCATCAGACAGGGCAAGGCACCTTGCTCGTTTCGATCGCGGTCATATTGTAGCCTACGTTAGAAACATGTTTCCTAAAATCAATACGATGGATCCCATTGATTCGAAATATTTCTTGTTGCTTCATATAGGGGTTTGGAACATAGCCTATTGTTCATCAGTCCCATGTAGTTGAAGTCTGATAAACTTTGTTATTTTTGGAGTTGGCAATGGCCTTGACTTAGGAACTATCCACGCATTTTCCTGGAGTGGAAGTGGGAAACCCCAGAAAAACACTCTAAGATAGCTAAGATGGGAATCGAACTCACCTTCTCGCAGTGTTGCCATATAAGGCAGAGTGTAACCTACACACCAAACTTTCACTCCTATGTGACCAATAAGAGTATTTCTTTCCTAAATGAAACCTCCCGTTCTTGCTTTTCGTTTACTTGGTATCCTATTTTCATTTAGTAGTGATAGAAGCCATTTTTCAGTGATGGTTATTTCTAATGAAGAAAGCTATTCAGTCGGTCAACACGAAATTCGCGTAGATCGAATGAAAAGCTTTCTTTATTATTTTCATTTATGAAAAAAAAGGCTTATGACATCACATTTAGTCCGTGTGTGTGCGTATGTGTGTGTGTCCCCTAATAAAATATAAACGGCTGGAGCGATTTCAATGAAACTCGGTAAAGTCATAGTACTATTTTGTCCGACCCCGACCGTGATCTTCAAATTTTATTACAGCTCACCAATCCAACATGGCGACTGTGCGAAATATTTCACTGGCATTCCATATCTCCGAAACTATTACAGATATCACCCTGACATTTTGTACGGTGATAAAATGAACTACTAGATGGGACTCTCAAAATTCCTGTTAAGTAACAAACGAACATGGGGGCCAAGCGAAGTTGATACATTAAAATAGATCTTTTTTTCGCGATTAAACCATTCGAGCGCCGTCAAATGGTATAGCAAATGTTATACACCTTGTAATGCACTGATATCTTATTCAGCTCAATTGTTTACATAACCGCAAGATGGTGCCTGTGAGAAATTTAAAAATTAAGTTTTAATTTCTTGTGTCCTAATCATGCGATCGTAGCCAACGTTTGAACAATGAACCTACCGTACGCAATAATCGTCATCTAATAGTACATAGCTCAATGGTCTAAACATGTATTTAGAAATATTTAGACGAGTCTCAATGTCAACTAATCAATGACAGCAATCAAACTGAATTGTTTTCATAACCACAAGATGGTGCCTGTGCGAAATTTTAAAATCTCGTATTTAGCCTATTTCCATTTATGAAAAATAGGCTTATGAGATCACATTTTGTCCGTGTGTGTGCACCAGGGTCGTGCAATGGGCAAGGTGAAGCAGTGCTAGCAGGTGAAGCGCATCCCTATTCTCCCTATTTCTGAGCAGTGCAGCACGACATCACACTAGCACTGCAGCGCTTAGTCGCACAATCACTGTCCATTTGACGGGGTGCTGCAGTACGTTTAGTACTGAGCGCAGAGCCTGGACACTAGGCGCACTGGAGCCAACATTTTGTCATATGCTTGTGGTCTGCCGTGCTCATAACGTCTTTTGTGCCTGGGGAGCACAAACATACCATAGTGGGAAAGTCACACCTTAAAGAAACACACCGAAGACGTATAAAACATGATATTTGGACGCACATGAACCAGATCTGCCACAAGGATACAAGAAGTTGCGTACGTTTTAGCCTATTTTCATTTATGAAAAAATAAGCTTAGGAGATCACCTTTTGTCAGTGTGTCTGTCTCTGTGTGCGTGTGTGTGTGTGTGATATGGTGTGTGCCCCCCCCCAATAACTTCTAAACCACTGGAGCGATTGCAATGAAACTCGGTAAGTTCATAGCACTATTCCATCATACCAATCCAACATGGCGGCTGTGCGAAATATTTCACCAGCATTCGATATCTACCAAACTATTACCGATATCACCCTGGAATATTTCACGGTGATAAAGGGAACTACTAGAAGTTCACCAATGGGATTTTTGAAAACCTGATAACTACAGAACCAACATGGTGGCCAAGCAAATTTGCGACTTTTAAATAGACGTTTCTCACGATTTAACCAACCAAACGCAATGCAACTTGGTACAGTATATGTTTATACACATTGTAATGTACCGACATCTAACTTCATTAAATTGTTTACATAACCTCAAAAAGGCGGATGTGCGAAATATTTCACCGGCATTCTATATCTCTGAAACTATTAGCGATATCACCCTGAAATTTTGTACGGAGATAAAGGGCACTGCTGGAATTTCATCTATAAGACTTTCCAAAACCGGTTAACTACAAAACGAATATGGCAGCAAAGCGAATTTGAAAATTTTAAATAGACCTTTCTCGCGATTTAATGATCCAAACGCAATGAAACTTGGTACAGGAAATGTTTATACACATTGTAATGCACTGGTATCTATATTAGTTCAATTGTTTACATAACCTCAAGATGGGGAATGTGCGAATTTTAAAATTAAGTTTTTATTTCTTGTGTCGTAATCATGCGATCGAAGTGAGAGTTTGAGTAATGAGCCCTTGCAACAATTTTTCTTTAATGGTACGTGACTCTATGGCCTATACATATAACAATTCAACATGGCGACCATCCGAAATACTTAGATGGATCTCAATATCTACGAATCTATTACAGCAATCAAACTAAATTTTTTAATCTTCATTGGGGCTATGAACATAAGTTCACCTATAGGACTTTCAATAACCTGCTGATCACAAATCCAACATGGCAGCGACGCGAAGTATAAATATTCACATGGTCGTTTCTCGCAATTTAACCATCCGAGTGCAGTGACACTTGGTACAGTAAATCCTTCTACAAATGTTAATCCACTGGCATCTAATTTTTTCATTTGTTTCCATAACCACAAGATGGCAGCTGTGCCAAATTTTAAAATCTCGTTTTTACTTCTTGTGTCCTAATCATGCGATTGAAGTTTGAATACCACACGTACACAATACACTTCACGTAACAGTACATAACTCTAAGACCTACAGATATAAAAATCCAACATGGCGACCATGCGCAATATTTAGCCGGTTCTCAATATCTGCGAATCTATTACAGCAATCAAACTGAACTTTTGTATGTTGATAGAGGCAATTAACATACGTAGGATATATGAAAATAGGCTGTATAATTCTTCACGGAACTACTTGTTGGGTTAGTTATTGTTGTTTTAAGGGGCGGAACTACGAGGTCATCTGCCCCTACTTTTTGGGTGATGTAGCAGGTGCAGCGAGATATAATAATCCTAAAAATGGAATCAAGCATATTGGTAATCATGCATGTGACAGTAACAGGGGCCGGTATGGAATCAGGAGTGTTAAAATATATTTTTTAAATTTGTTGACATAATGTCACAAACCAGCCGACGTAGCTACACACGCTAACGTGCATGGTCAGACTACAACGAACTCGAAATACCACACACAACCATTTCATACCTTGCCTCATTAATTTCATTTGTCATTAAATCCTCTCATTAGATTGACGTCATGAAGGGCATCTATCCGTAATATCATTCCCACAAGGAAACTGTCTCACCATATCCCCTTCCTCATAGCAACCTAAATAATTACGGGTAGAACAAAAAAAACTACATTAGGACTATAAAGCTATGGTCTACAGTATTTCAATAACAAGATTCTGAGTTCACCAACTGATTAGATTGGTGCTGTTCAGGGATATGTGAATTCGAGAAACGTGCGTTAGTAAATTTATCAGGTTTTTAAACTGAACAATATTCCGTCGCAATCTGAGGTAATTTATGTCTTTTATTCGTATTTTCAACATCGCCTGAAACAATAACTCATTGATTTTACCTACACATAAGATATACGGCAAAATAAGCAAGTTGACATGAAAGCCTTCTAACTTTTTAAGTTTTAGGACAATTTTCATTATTTCAACAGTATGGAGACCAAGAGTGCTCTTCATTGGAAAACAATTTTGCTCTGAAAATTACAAAATCTGTTGTCTGTCTTTCTACCAGCTTGTCGGTATTTCTTTCGGTTGTTTGTTGGTTTTTGGAATTATTCGGCTCTTTGGTTATGGTATGCGAACCATCTCTCTAACTTACCAGGGGCAATGTAATGCCAAAAATACGAAGAAAGGTGTACTATTATAGTTTGTGCTGAAATTACATGGCATCGTGCAATAGATTGCGCTGACGATGAAAGAGATCACCTTGTGGTGTAGCGGCTAACATTCTTGGCTGTCGCCCCGGTGGTCCGGGTTTGATTCCCTGGCCTGCCAAGAAATTTAATTTCGGTTTGAGGTACTGAAATGGTATCGATGATACCTAAGTCATCAAAGGGGTGTTCATTTTGAGGACTTGCACCAGGTCAGTGAGCACAAGTTTTCCTTTTTTTTTTCTACATTCTTATTCTGCAATTCGAACATTCATATGGGAACTCGGAGAGAAACTCACGTCGTAGAGTTGTTAGAATAGCTTCCGTAAACTATTCTCAAAGGCCAATGCTACAAGTAGCCGTCGTGAGTTAATCCAATTGCATATTTATATGTAATCCACACATCGTATTTAGGAATATTTGATTGTCATAGCATTCTATGTACTGGGCATAGGAAAACCTCGAAGCTAATTTCGCAATTTTCAGTGAATGAACATCCAAAGTATAGTAATCATCATGTAGGGACACCGTGCCATATATGTACAGAGAGTGCAAGAATTGCTTGAAGGCAAGGTGACATGGTGCGTAATTTGTGTTTGTACAACGAATGAGGTTTTCATTACGGTGATGATGATGAAGATGGTGGTAACGATGAAGACGGTGATTTACTAGTTAGGAACCAAAGGAATACTTGAGAATTAAGCCTGAAGTGGATGTATGGAAAAAACAAAATGAACTTGCTGGTTGATTGCGAAAGTGTCTAATCACCATATTTTATGGAGAACAACTTATCCAGAAGTACACATGAAAGGGAGTAGTCAAGAACAAAAAGGTGGAGGCAAAGGTTGCTCTTGTGTGAGACTATGCTGCAACCACTGTGGAGTGTCTGATAACCTAGCTCCGTTCAAACACCAAAATTAAGAATGGAATCACCGACATAGATCTAAGATACATCTGTAACATTTCAGAAATGTTACGCGATCCATGTCTTCGTGTCTTCCTCGTGTTAGATGCAAAAGTATAATAGAATAATAATTGTTATTGGCCGTAAGAAGGATGCAAGATTCATGCTGGACCCCACCATCAGATGTGAAGTAACCATCGGCATAACAAGACAGGTCGTTTAGAGCTGACGATAGGTTTCAAAGAGAATTGAAAGCTTGTGGTACGTTTCGAATAAGGGAAAGAAACAACATCAACATTTTTTAATAACTTATCGTGTTTGGGTATGCCTAACTTAAGTGTAAATGGCATAATTTTGCTATCAAATGAATCCATTCAATAATAGAGAATTGATCTACAATGTACTCGGGAACAGTATGAGACGTAGTCAATTGGTATCCAATAACATTTTATTGCCAATAATAATAGTCTAATAATAATAATAATAATAATAATAATATGAAGAGAAGAGAGGAACGACTTCGAGAAATCCAGCCGCGACAGGCTGGCCACACGCCCCTGAACTGAGAGTTTCAGCGTAGACAGTGTGCGCCTGGGTCATATGGCCCTAAAAGCACTTGCCTGGCTTGCAGGGTACCACGACATACTATACACAGCTCACTCGCACACGTAGCTAGCGGCAGGCGGGGAGAGTCAAGGACACAGATTACCTACTGACATCACATGACGTCACGCACCTACGCCGGGACTTGGTGTGCATCCCCACCCCTCCCCCCTCTTACCCCACACCCCGCCTAATAAAATCTAAGCGGCTGGAGCGATTTCAATGCAATTCGGTAAGGTCATAGTAGGCCTACTATTTTGGCCGACCCCGATCGTGCCCTTCAAAGCTTATTATGTTTCACCAATTCAACATGGTGGCTGTGCGAAATATCTCACTGGCATTCTATATATCCGAAACTGTCACCGATATCACCATGAAATCAGTAGCGGCTGGCGGATAATTTTTCTGGGTGTTGCACTATTTTCATTAAGGTGGTACATGGGCACCCGCAGGATTTTTTCTAGGGGAGGGGCTGTATTTTTAGCCTACTTTCGATTTTTGTTAAAAATGAAAGTAGACTTATGAGATCACTACAGGGCGAAAAAAAGTGTGTCTGTCTGTGTGTGTGTATGTGTGTGTGTGAGTCTGTGTGTGTGTGTGTGTGTGTGAGTGTGTGTACTCTGAATGTCTGCCCCCCCCCCATCAATTCGAACACGGTGAGCGCAAATTGAACGAAATTTGGTACTAAGGTAGCACTAACAAAGGACACCTCAGTGTCATGTTTTATATCACCGCCATCTTGACGAAAACGTAATGGCGGCCACACAAATGTTCAAAGCTTAAATCAAATTACGACTAACCTAATCATCCGATCTCTACCAAATTTTGCAACAACATACCTTTATGAGGGCAGCATCTTTTGGTCAAACTAATAGGTTATCAGCCTAATAGTTTGCGGATGGCGGCCATCTTTGTGTGAAAATCGATTCCCCCTATTAATTCGAACACGGTGAAACCGAATGGAACGAAATTTGGTACAGACGTAGTACTAGCAAAGGACACCCCAGTGTCATGTTTTATATCGCCGCCATCTTGAGCGAAACGTAATGGCGGCCACACAAACGTTCAAAGCTTAAATCAAATTACGACTAACCTAATCATCCGATCTCTACCAAATTTTGCAACAACATACCTTTATGGAGGGAGCATCCTTTGACAAATCTAATAGGTCATTAGTCTTATAGTTTGCGGATGGCGGCCATCTTTGTGTCAAAATGGATTACCCCTATTAATTCGAACACGGTGAAACCGAATGGAATGAAATTTGATACAGATGTAGCACTAGCAAAGGGCACCCCAGTGTCATGTTTTATATCGCCGCCATCTTGACGGAAACGTAATGGCGGCCACACCAATGTTCAAAGCTTAAATCAAATTAGACTAACCTAATCATCCGATCTCTACCAAATTTTGCAACAACATACCTTTATGAGGGCAGCATCTTTTGGTCAAACTAATAGGTCATCAGCCTAATAGTTTGCGGATGGCGGCCATCTTTGTGTGAAAATCGATTCCCCCTATTAATTCGAACACGGTGAAACCGAATGGAACGAAATTTGGTACAGAGGTAGTACTAGCAAAGGACACCCCAGTGTCATGTTTTATATCGCCGCCATCTTGAGCGAAACGTAATGGCGGCCACACAAACGTTCAAAGCTTAAATCAAATTACGACTAACCTAACCATCCGATCTCTACCAAATTTTGCAACAACATACCTTTATGGAGGGAGCATCCTTTGACAAATCTAATAGGTCATTAGTCTAATAGTTTGCGGATGGCGGCCATCTTTGTGTCAAAATGGATTACCCCTATTAATTCGAACACGGTGAAACCGAATGGAATGAAATTTGATACAGATGTAGCACTAGCAAAGGGCACCCCAGTGTCATGTTTTATATCGCCGCCATCTTGACGGAAACGTAATGGCGGCCACACCAATGTTCAAAGCTTAAATCAAATTAGACTAACCTAATCATCCGATCTCTACCAAATTTTGCAACAACATACCTTTATGAGGGCAGCATCTTTTGGTCAAACTAATAGGTCATCAGCCTAATAGTTTGCGGATGGCGGCCATCTTTGTGTCAATATCGATTACCCCTATTAATTCGAACACGGTGAAACCGAATGGAATGAAATTTGGTACAGAGGTAGCACTAGCAAAGGGCACCTCAGTGTCATGTTTTATATCGCCGCCATCTTGACGGAAACGTAATGGCGGCCACACAAATATTCATAGCTTAAATCAAATTACAATTAACCTAATCATCCGATCTCTACCAAATTTTGCATCAACATACCATTATGGAGGGAGCATCCTTTGACCAAACAAATAGGTCATTAGCCTAATATTTAGCGGATGGCGGCCATCTTTGTGTGAAAATCGATTCCCCCTATTAATTCGAACACAGTGAAACCGAATGGAACGAAATTTGGTACAGAGGTAGCACTAGAAAAGGCCACCTCAGAGTCATGTTTTATATCACCGCCATCTTGACGGAAACGTAATCGCAGCCACCCAAATGTTAAAGGCTAAAATGTAATTACGACCAACCTAATAATCTAGTCTCTACCAAATTTTGCAACAACATATGTGGGAAGCATATTCTGACCAAACTGCTAGATCATCAGCCCAATAGTTTGCAGATGGTGGCCAAGTATGTGTGCAAATCGATTCCGCCTATCAATTCAAACACGGTGGAACCGAATTGAACGAAATTTGGTACAGAGGTAGCACTAGCAAAAGGCACCTCAGTGTCATGTTTTATATCGCCGCCATCTTGACGGAAACGGAATGACGGCCACCCAAATGTTAAAAGCTTAAATCAAATTTCGACCATCCTAATAATTTGATCTCTACCGGATTTTGCAACAACATGCCTTTTTGTGGAAAGCATCTTATGACTGACTACAAGGTCATCAGCCCAATAGTTTGCAAATAGCGGCCATGTATGTGTGCAAATCCATTCCCCGGATCAATTCAAACACGGTGAAACCGAATTGAGTGATTTTTTTTACAGAGGTAGCACTAGCAAAGGGCACCTCATATTCATGTTTAATATCCCTATAGCACGTTGTATTTCAACAAGCTACTACAACCAACATTCAATTATACTCTTTGAAAAGGACAAAGAGTTTTAACAATACCCATGCATTTAGGAGAAAGTAGGCTATATGTTCTTTACTGAAGATCTTGTTTTTTATTTCGTTACCTACAGCACATGTCACTAGGTGATACTGAGACTTACATCCCCCCGCAATTTTCGTTTCATTTCTTACTTGCTTCGTGACATTCATGATTTGGCTGCTCTTAAACCGTTGGGTACATAGTCTTTATGGCATAAATGGGAGGATTTTTTTTAAAGTTCCGAGTTTTTGTTCATAGGAGTTCGCTTTTCTTTGTGAATCATTGCCATAATGTTCATTCTTTAAAAACAGGCAAAAAGTAGTGGTATCACAATGTATCGACAAAAATAACAAGTAGTTCCGTGAAGAACTATACAGCCTATTTTCATATATCCTGCTCATGTTAATTGTCTCTATCAACATACAAAATTTCAGTTTAATTGCTGTAAGAGATTCGTAGATATTGAGAACCGTCGAAATTTTTCATATGGTCGCCAGGATGGATTTTTATTTTTGAACTATTACATTAAGATTATTGTGTGCGTGTGGTATTCAAACTTCAATCGCATGATTAGAACACAAGAAGTAAAAACGAGATTTTAAAAGTACGCACACCAGACATCTTGTGATTATGCAAACAATTGAAATAAATTACATGCCAGTGGATCAACATTTGTATAAGCATTTAACGTGCAAAGTTTCACGGCACTCAGATGGTTAATTCGCGAGAAACGTCCATTTAAATATTTATACTTCGCGTCGCCGCCATGTTGGATTTGTGCTCACCAGGTTACTGAAAGTCCTATAGGTAAACATATGTTCATAGTCTCTATGAACATAAAAAAAATCAGTTTGGTTGCTGTAAAAGATTCATAGATATTGAGAACCGTCTAAATATATCGGAAGCTCACCATTTAGGATTGTTATATGTATAGGCCATCGAGTTATGTACCATTCAAGGACAATTATTGCCTAGCTTCATTATTCAAACTTTCACTTCGATCGCATGATTACGACACAAGAATAAAAACTTAATTTTAAAATTTCGCACAGCCGCCATTTTGAGGTTATGTAAACAATTGAATTAAATTAGATGGCAGTGCATTACAATCTGCAAAATCATTTACTGTACCACATTTCACTGCGCTCAGAGAGTTAAATCACGAGAAAAGTCTATTAAAATATTTCAAATTCGCTTGGTCGCCATGTTCGTTTTGTACTCTAAAGGTTTATGAAATATACATAGGTAAACTTGTATCAGTACCCTTTATCATCGTACAAAATTGCATGATGATATCTTTAATAGTTTCGGAGATATAGAATGTCAGTGAAATATTTCGCACAGCCGCCATTTTGAGGTTATGTAAACAATTGAACTAAATTAGACTCCAGTGCATTACAATGTGCATAGACATTTGTTGTACCAAGTTTCATTACGTTTGGATAGTTAAATCGCGAGAAATGTCTATTTAAAAGTCTCAATTTCGCTTGACCGCCATGTTGGTTTTGTAGTCACCAGGTTTTTGAAAGTCTCATAGGTGAACTTCTAGTAGTGCCCTTTATCACCGTACACAATTTCAGGGCGATATCGGTAATAGTTTCGGAGATATTGAATGCTAGTGAAATATTTCGCACAGCCGCCCTGTTGGATTGGTGAGACGTAACAAAATTTGATGGGCATGGTCGAGGTCGCCGGGAATAGTGCTATGACCTTACCGAGTTTCATTGAAATCGCTCCAGCCGTTTAGATTTTATTAGGGGGACACACACACACACACCTCACACACACACACACACACGCACACGCACACACACACGGACAAAAGGTGATCTCATAAGCCTATTTTTTTTCAAAATTGAAAATAGGCTAAAAATCATGCAGTTCATTAAAATAGTAATGTTAATCCAGTTCGCCGATTTTTTAAATAACTGAAGATATTCTCAAATAATCCCAAATTACTAAGTTAAATAAAACTCTGGAATTATCCTTACATCTAAATCAGTTAACCATCAGTAACTTCACGTCATGAAGTCAACTGGTATGACAATGAACAATCGAAATATTCTCGGAATTTCAGGGGGAGGGGACACGGCCCCTCCTTGCCCCATCTCCTGCGGGCACCCATGAAGTGATAGGGTAAAAGACTGCTTGATATCGGAGAAAACTGTATTCAATTGCGTGGTAAAACGGATGTACCTCATTCATAACGAATGCCGCAGTTCAGAGACATCACAATTTCATCGGATTAAATGGAATACAAGTTAGTCTACATGAAAACAGCAACGTAAGTTAGGCTATATGTGAGAGCGAAACTGCGAGTGTCACAAGTTCACGCGCAACATTGCAAGACATGGACGGAGCATCTCGGATGTCTACGTCCACGCCTGCGCCTCAGCTCCTGGTTGCAGTCAGCGGGCAACGACCAGCCGAGTTAACTGTTGGGATAGGGCTTACCCGGTCTAGCATCTCTGCCATACCCTTCACTATTGAGATCTGGTCGGTGCTTGGGCTTGGCAAGGACCAAACGGACGAGCGCTCCTAGACGGCTGGCGCGCCTCACTTTCTCAGCCAGTTCACAGTAACTTACTATAAGATTTCTTGAATTATTAAAGAACAGAATTATGAATTCCTATACATATAGAAGGAAACATACAACTTCTAGTACTAAAATTATTATTTCGGAATTAATTGTTTTTCATGAATTAATCTGGTCGTTGTGCAACACTGCAACCTTATTACCGGCCGCCACTGCATGAAATTTTGTACGGTGATAAAAGTCACTTAAGTGACTTTCATAAACCTGTTAACTACAAAACGAACATGGCGGCCAAGTGAATTTGAACATTTAAATAGACTTTTCTGGCGATTTAACCATCCGAACGCAGTGAAATTTGGTACAGCAATTGTTTATATACATTGTAATGAACTGATATCTAATTTTGTTAAATTGTTTACATACACTCAAGATGGCAGCTGTGCAAAATTTTAAAATTATTTTTTTATTTCTTTTGTCCCAAACATGCGATAGAAGTCAACGTTTGAATAATGAACCTAAGCAATAATAGTCATCTAATAGTACATAACTACATATAGGGTCTTTCATATTAAGTAAGAACGACGAGCGGCGGTTTTGTTATTCGCTACTGCAGCGGGCTTGGCCGAGTTTCTGGCGCCCCACGGCCCCCTGCTGTAGTATTGAAAGCGCGCGCATAGTACAAACTTGACCTTGCAATAAGCGTGCAGATGTTGTCAGTCGCCAGTCTGAACCTCAGATGGTAACATGTTCAGACAGTTATCATTGCAACATCGTATTTTTGTATGTAAAACTTATTTTAAGTACGAGTCGGCCTGGTGGGTAAGTTCAGCAATTTCCTGATGAAGTGTCACCTTCCCTAGCACAGATTCACGTAGTTGTAAATAAGTTTGCCACTAGGCCTACTGACTCAGTGCTCAATAAAGAACATAAAATACAAAATCAGAAACATTACAGTGGCAGAACTCACTCGCGTGAGCCAAAATGTGGTTACCGGATACAATGCCTGTATAACCCAGGAAGGACGACACTTCCAGCATCTTTTATAAGGTAATATTTCATACAGGATTGTACACACGCTTAAAGCAGGCAGCCAAGGCGCGCCACAAGCTCGACCAAGGCCACCGCAGCAGCAGGAAAGGGGAGCGAAAGTCAAGTGAGAGAGTGATGCCCTTACCCCTTACCTGACGGTATGGGATTCCTGAGCATCTAGTCCGATGTTGCGATTGACTGTGACTGTGATGGCTAGTTCTGAATTATTATTCAGTTCTGGATATTTCTGAGTGATCCTTTGAAATGTTACCAGTTTGTACTTACGACTTCTAATTTTCCATGTTGTTTTTCCTGTTTTTAGTTCATCGATCCCTTTAATTACTTTTTACTTAGTTTATTTTATCTGCAACACCATTATTTTCTGTGTTCGTTAGGTGTTCTATTTTCGGCAATTTATTTTTGGACAGTATCTCTGGTAGATCATATACATGTACGATGTACATATAGGTACGACTGATGGAGAGCATTACGGTCATCAAGTGCAGTTAGTTTTACATTTTAGGTGAAAAATGGAGCCACCACCAAAACCGATTCAAGGCAGGACTGGCATGCAAAACGAAATGTATCATCAATTTAAATTAGCGTCGCGAAATTAAATTGTTCAAAGGAATAAAATTTCACTCCTGGTGCAAAATAAAATTAGTAACAGAATTTTAATTTCGCTGCAGAGGCGAAATAAATTCATTCGTCTTTTAATTTCGCTTCCGGCGCGAAATAAAATGCATTACTGACTTTTAATTTCGCTCCCGGTGCGAAATAAAATTCGTACCAGACTTTAAATTTCGCTCCCAGTGTGAAATAAAATCCGTTACATACTTTTAATTTCGCTCCCGGCTACAAACAGAATTCTTAACAGACTTTTAACTTTGCTCCTGGCGTGAAATAAAATTCATTAAAGACTTTTCATTTCGCTCTTGGCGTAAAATAAAAACTGTTAGTCTTTTAAATTCACTTCCGGCGCGAAATTTAAAAAAAATACAGACTTTCAATTTCACTCCGGGCACGAAATAAAATTCGTTACAGACTTTCAATTTCGCTCCCGGCTCGAAATAAAATTCATTACAGACTTTTAATTCTGCTCCTGGCCTGAAATAAAATTCGATACAAGACTTTTCATTTCGTTCCTGGCACGAAATGAAAACCGCTTCAGTCTCTTAATTTTGCTCCCGGCGCGAAATAACATTTTTAACGACTGTTAATTTTGCTCCTGGTATGACAAAAATTGCTGGCCCCATGGTGTTGGTGATAGCGTGCCTGCTTCTCACCTGGAGGCCCCGGGTTCGATTCCCGGCTCCGTTAGTGATTTTAGAAACGGACGTGTGGGTTGGAACGGGGTGCACTCAGCCTCGGGAGTAGCTGTCTGAAAGTCACGAAAACTAAGATTAACGGCCGAGGGAACCCGATGCGCTGACCAATATCTGCAGATGCCTGGGCAGCGGTTGCTTGGTAGGCCTAGGCCTTTCATGGGATTTAGTGCCACGGTTTATTTTAATGACACAAAATTCCCAAACAGCATTTAGTTTTGTTATTAGAGTAATATTTCCTGTGGGTTATATGACGTGGTAGAAACAAATAAATGAACAGGCACAGATCTTTGCTAACGTCCTTTTGGCTCTACGATACCAACTACACTGGTATCGATTTACTTTTATTACGTCTGCATTGTCTTTGGTACATAGTTGCCAACATATGCTGGTGAAAGATCTTACAACATAAATAAGTAAATAAGAGTTAAATTGTCTTTCTTAACA
The DNA here is from genome assembly GCA_946902985.2 of Meconema thalassinum. Taxonomy (NCBI): domain Eukaryota; kingdom Metazoa; phylum Arthropoda; class Insecta; order Orthoptera; family Tettigoniidae; genus Meconema; species Meconema thalassinum. The sequence goes on along the minus strand of OX336389.2, from coordinate 77,677,819 downwards.
CTTCCCCTCAATTTAACATAGACAGTAATCTATTAAATGAGTTTAACAAACTAATGATCACAATACAAAAATAATCTTTCACAGCTTTAACAGCTTACATACTAACAATGCCCAAGCCAGCTCGAAGAGTCTGGAAATGGTTACCAGTCAGTGGTTTGGTGAGAATATCTGCTTTCTGCTCACCTGAAGGAATATGAAGAACCTTGATAACATTCTTCCGATACATATCTTTCACAATATTATACTTGACATCAACATGTTTTAGCCTTTTCTCTTCCCACTTATCTAGACATAAAATAGTTGACTGATTGTCTTCAAAGATGACAACTGGTCCACATAGTTCAACACCTATGTCCAAAACAAGATTTCTCAACCAAACGAGTTCCATTACAGCACATCCGAGAGAAACGTACTCCGCTTCAGTTGATGACTGGGCAACGGCAGTTTGTTTCCTAGTCACCCAAAGTACATTAGCACCATAGACTTCGAACATGAAACCAGAAATTGATTTCCTATTCTTGGTATTACCCCCCCAGTCTGCATCAGCATAGCCAACTAGGTTACAACTAGTTCCCGATTGCCTTTGAAATAAGAGTCCCATCTCGCTTGTTCCCTTCAGATAACGTAAGACACGTTTAAGCCCAACCCATTGCGCATCAGTAGCATTACTTTGAAACCTACTATAGAAATTCACTGCCATGCTTATATCAGGACGTGTTGTCAACATGAGATACATTAAACATCCAACTAGTTCTTTGTAAGGTCTGACAGAAAGGATACATTCACCAACAGGCTCCTTTGCTGGATCTACCTCCATGGGAGTTTTAGCTGGATTGCAGTCCTCCATTCCAAAACGTTTCAGACGGTTTTGGATGTATTGGGGCTGGCTTAAGAACATTCCTCTCTCTGAGCGATCAATTTTGATTCCCAGAAATTCCCTGAGATCTCCAAGATCAGTCATCTTGAATTCTGCCATGAGAGCCTTCTTACATTCCTGCAGAGCTGCAGCTGAACTACCTGCTACAATAATATCATCAACATAAAGAAGTAGGGTAATAGCAAGTGTGTCTTGAAAATAAAGACATTTATCATATTCTGATTGCCTGAAACCATGCTTCTGAATGAAATCATTGAATCTAGAGTTCCACTCCTTTGGGGCCTGCTTCAATCCGTAGAGTGTTTTGTTCAGCTTGCAAACCAGAGGTGGAGTTGACTCTTGCTCAAATCCCTCTGGTTGAGTCATGTAGATTTCTTCCTTGATACTGCCGTGAAGGAAAGCGTTCTTCACATCAAGTTGTTGAGTAAGCAATCCATGATGATTAATTACTGACAACAATACTCTCACAGTCACTAGGCGAACCACTGGTGCATACGTCTCAAAATAGTCTAAGCCCCGTTTTTGCAAACAGCCTTTAATGACAAGGCGGGCTTTATACTTCTCAACATTTCCAGATGCATCATGTTTGATACGAAACACCCACCTGTTGTTGATTGCCTTCTTACCAGGTGGCAGCGTTGTCAGTGTCCAGGTTTTATTTTCCTGCAGTGCATTCATCTCTTCTTGAACTGCTTTCCGCCATTCTGTTGCGTCAGGTCGACCTTCAATGTCCTTGACAGATTCAGGAACATCATCTACTACTGCACCCATAGCTAGTTCACTTAGGGTAACCTCATAATCATCCAGATACTGCGGTCTCTTCCTCACACGAGTTCCACGCCTCCGTTCTTCTGTCGGTGTGTCATTGGCTTCCAGATCTTCCCCTGAATTTTTGCAATCTTCAGGAATTGGATCTTCCACGGTACCTTCTTCCTTTGAAATAGGCTTCTTATTAGTTTCAAAGTGTGATGGATCAGTATCTATAAACCTTTCACCTGGAGAACTCTCATCAAAAATGGCATCTTTCCCTTCAATAATTTCTTGGGTGTCAGGACACCACAATCTATAACCATTATGACAGTACCCAACCAAGTAAAGTTTCCTCGATCGACTGTCAAATTTTCCTCCACTCAGTTGTTTGGGAGTATGAAGGTAAGCTGGAGAACCAAATACCCTGATCTTGCTGACATCAGGTTTATGCCCATACCAGAGAGTTGCTGGAACACAGTCTGATAAAGCATTTGTAGTGCTCCTGTTGATAAGGTACACTGCTGCACTTACTGCTTCAGTCCAAAGATTCTTCTGTAGTCCTGAGCTCAACAACATACATCTTGCTTTGTCCAGGATAGTTCTGTTGAACCTTTCAGCTACTCCGTTTTGCTCAGGTGTGTAGCTCATGGTATATTCCAACTGTATTTCTTTCTCTTGAAAGTAAGTCTTCAGCTCGTTTGAGGTGTACTCCCCACCTCGATCACACCTGAAGCGACTTATTTTGCTCTTGAAATGAGCGGTTGCCATTGCTTCATAGATCTTGATGTAGTCTAATGCTTCACTCTTCTTTTCTAGAGGATATACAGCTGTAAAATGTGTGAAGTCATCTATTAGAGTTATAATGTACCTTTTTCCATTATATGACTCCGGTGTAATTGGGCCAAACAGGTCACTGTGGATTAGTTCCAGTGGCCTCTGTGCTCTTCTTCTTGTTTGGTTGTGTGGCAGCTTACACATTTTTCCTTGACAGCATATTTCACACACTTCCTTCACCTTACTTTCTTTCATACCATCCACCAGGGTTTGCAGTTTCTGAAACCCTGCCTTACTTGTGTGACCAAATCTTCTATGCCACAAGTCCTCGCTTCCAAGTGTTAGGCATGCAATTTCCTTCCTGGTATGGAGTGTTAGCCTGTACAACTTGTTGATCCGATGTGCAACTGCAATCACATAATTTCCTTTCATTATTAGTGCCTTACCATCTTCAAAAATGATTGTGCATCCACTCATTTCCAGTCTTCTCACAGACAGTAAATTTATTTCCAAATCTGGAATGTACAACACGTCTGGAATGTTCACAGTATTCCATGTTCCGTCCACCAATGCAAAAAGTTTCATGTTTCCCTTTTGTGTTGATCTGACTGAGTGCCCTGCTTTTGCTACTTTAATCTTCATAGGATTAATCTTTACACTTGACTGAAAGAAATCAGCTTGATTAATCATGTGCTCTGAAGCTCCAGAATCAAGCCACCATATCACTTCATCACTTCCAGCCTTATTCATTCTTGATTCTATTACATCAGATAAAGCTGAGAAACAGAATTCCTCTTCCTCCTCTTGAGTGACATTGGCAGCACCAGTTTGCATCCCTGAAAACTTTGTAGGCTGCCAAGGAGTGTTACGTGGGCTATGACAGTCTCTCCGTAAATGGCCACTGCCCCCACAGTTGTGACACTTGTAAGAATGTGAAGCAGGCTTAGTTTTACTGTTAGCTCCAGAAAATACCTTGGACTGGTGCTGAGTGTATGTTGTTGCTGCAGTAGTCTTCGGCTGCTGGTACTGATGTTTCTGTTTTCCTCCATGCTTTACTTGTCCTGGTCGAGTAATGAAAGCAGTTGTTGACTCATTCCTCTGTGGTTTCTGGTTTCCTTGCAGATTCCTTTTAGATTCTTCATCCAAAAGTCTATTTTTGACAAAAGGAAGGGTTAAGTTCTCACCGTTTGCTGACATGGTTTCAATAGAGGTTACAACCATACTATAGTCAGTTGGCATGGTCAATAACAAATGACAAATCACATCTATCTCGTCAGTATTTGCTCCAGCAGATTTAAGTTCTCGAATTTGTCTGTCAAACTTCAGAAAGTGATTTTCCAAAGTTTCATTAGTAGGGTTATGTCGCATTGCAAGCAAAGCTTTCCTCGCCTGAAGTTGACTGGCAATTCCTTTCCTTTGAAAAGTGTCTGCTAAAGTTTTCCAGACCTTGAAGGCTGTATCATGTCCTCGGCAATATTCCAAATGACTATCAGCTATAGCACTCACAATAAGTCTAATGCAATACTTATCTTTTTGCCGGAGTTTCTCATTAGCTGCTTCCCTGGCCGTTCGAGCTGCCGTTGTCTCGCCCGCCGGTGCTTCAGTATACTGAACTTCTTCTGTGATGTGGGACATCAGTTTCTTTTCGTCCAGTAGAACTTCAAGTCTGAATTTCCAATTGTCGTAGTTCTTACCGTCGAAAAGTGGAATGTGGTATCTCTCCTCGTCGTTCATTTTTCCTTTTGTATCAAAGTAGGCCTACGCTAAAAAGTCATTATTCTTCCTCCGATATTCCGTTAACCTCACAGTATTGATTCCCGTTTCACTCACAAAAACTATCCGTACGTTCTGGGCACCATAACCTGTTATTAGAGTAATATTTCCTGTGGGTTATATGACGTGGTAGAAACAAATAAATGAACAGGCACAGATCTTTGCTAACGTCCTTTTGGCTCTACGATACCAACTACACTGGTATCGATTTACTTTTATTACGTCTGCATTGTCTTTGGTACATAGTTGCCAACATATGCTGGTGAAAGATCTTACAACATAAATAAGTAAATAAGAGTTAAATTGTCTTTCTTAACAAGTTTCACCCCCGGCGTGAATTAAAATGCATGGAACATATCATTTCATGTCTGAAATTAAATCTGGTCTGGCATGCGAAACAAAATGGTTGTGGACGCGTGAACATTTTAATTTTGCCATGAGCGTGATATTCGGGTGCGAAATGATATTGATTGTAAGCGCGAAAATTAAAATCGAAGCAAAATGTAATTCTAAGCACAATAACATAGTGAAAAGCGACGCAAAACTAATTGCAGTGCGAAACGAAATACTGTACGTGGCACAGGGGTTTGCTTTCGTGCCATGGTCAGTATAAATGCGCTGAGGGTAAGAAGGAAGTAGTAAGGAATGCCAAGCCCCCCACCCCCCCGAAATTTCCGGAAGTGTAAGAATAAAGAATGTAGAAATGAGAGGAATGACCCCTCAACCCTGTTGTTCGAGTAACCCGCCTCCGAAACAGAACTCCATACACGCCGCGGTACTACCACAGACGATTTTCTGTTATTTGTAACTCTTCAGTCAGTCAACATTAATTTACACGATAACTGGGTGGGTTACAACGTATATAAGATGTAAGTATTACTCCTGAAAAAAAATTACATGTATTAGATTTAAGATCACTAAAATTGCTGCATTATAATCGTGACCATAAACTAATACATATAATGTTATTTACATATTACTGTATATACATTGTACCCCTCCCAGTTATTGGGAAAATTAGTGTTGACTGACTGAAGAGTCACAACTGACAATTTGTATTGTAATTGGAGTTCGTCACTTATCTTGAATGTCTGTCCTCACAGCACATTCGTCTTCTTGTTCGCTATAGAACAAGTAAAGGTACTTGTTGCCCCATTGCGTTATGAACGACAGGGAGGGCCAGCCACGAGTCCGAGGTGCAGTCAACGACGATGGTGATGTTGATGCCATAGCACTGACTTTCTCCTCTACTGGAGTGATGACCATTGAATGACTCACGTTGGTGTTGCAGCCCTGCAGATTGTGCAGGCGGTGAACGGTAATAAGACTGCTACTGCTGCCAACGTCAGGACTTTGAACATCGCTATGAACATAATTTCACTCTCGAAACGAATACATTTTAATTTCAACAACGAAATGAAATGTTCCATTCATTTTAAATTCACATTGGAGGGCGAAACTAAATACCGTTTGGGAATTTTATTTCACGTCGGGTGCGAAATTAAAACTCTGTAACGAATTTTATTTCGTGCAGGGAGCGAAATTAAAAGTCTGTAACCGAGTTTTATTTCGCGCCGGGAGCGAAATTAAAAGTCTGTAACGAATTTTATTTCGCACCGGAAGCGAAATTAAAAGTCTGTATTGAATTTTATTATGCGCCGCGAGCAAAATTAAAAGTCTGTAATGAATTGTATTTCGTGCCAGGAGTGAAATTAAAAGACTGCAACGAATTTTATTTCGCACCGGAAGCGAAATTAAAAGTCTGCATCGAATTTTATTTTGCGCCGCGAGTGAAATTAAAAGTCTGTAATGAATTGTATTTCGCGCCGGGAGTGAAATTAAAAGATTGTAAGGATTTTTTTTCGCGCCGGGAGTGAAATTTTATTCAACTGCACAATGTAATTTCGCGTAGCTATTAAGTTTCGCGTTGATTTCGCTACGTCATTTCGCTTCGAATTAAGTTTCGCTTCGATTTAATTTCCCGCCGACAATCATTACCATTTCGCTCCTGAGTATCGCGCTCAGGGCGAAATTCAAACATATTCGCCCCCACAGCCATACATTTCGTTTCGCATGCCAGCCCTGATTCAAGGGCATACCACTAAATCCCAGGGGGAATTGCGACTACTATCGACCAAAATATTATGTGTACTCGAGTTTGAAGGTTGTTTGTGAAGTAACCAATAATAATGATAATAATAATGTTATTGGTTTTACTTCCCTTTTAACAACACTGGCTTTTAGAGACGCCGGGGTGCCGGAATTTTTCCCCGAAGGGGATCTTTAACGTGCCAGTAAATCTAAAGTAACCAATAGACCTACATAAAATCCAATAGCATCGTCATTTTCGTCGTTCTGTTTTACGATAGTTCATGTTGGTTTGGAAATTTGTATTTATATTTTAATATTTTTATCGCAGTTGGAACATAAAAGTGCCCGTCTTTAAGCGTGTTTCAACCATGCGTCACATTTAAGAATTATTATCTCACAAAACCGTCAACAGATCGAATCCAAATTTTAACACAATATACATTGGAATGTTGTATAACTGGTTCATTAATTTTAAAATTTTGTTTGGCCAACAAACAAAGTTGTTATCATTTTGGTAAGGTAACTTTTTCTCGGCTTGGGTTGGTTTGAAAATGTAGTTCTTGGTCGCGTTGTAATCCTTATACATCAAAAAGGTATGCTGTATGATTGTGAAATACGTAAATTAATTCACTTATTTTATATCGGTTTGTATTTGTATCGGGAATTGAAACATGGTTCATCAGTTGGCCGCTCCAGTGAAAGCTGTACAGCGTTGCCAAGATGGGCTCCATCACGCGTCATGGCGCGCTTCGCTCGGAAGTGATGGGCTCCATATCAGCAACGCTGTACAGCATTTCCCGGAGCGTATAGCTGGTGAACCATGTCTTAATTCCCTGTACAAATACAAACCGATATAAAATAAGTGAATTAATTTACGTATTGCACAGTCATACAACATAACTTTTTGATGTATAAGGATTACAACGCAACCAAGAACTACATTTTACAACGACCCCGAGCCGAGAAATAGTTACCTTGCACAAATGATAACAACTTTCGTTCTTGAATACACAAAATTTTGAAATTAATAAACCTGTTATACAACATTCCAATGTATATTGTGCTAAAATTTGGATTCGATCTGATGACGGGTTTGTGAGATAATAATTATTAAATGTGACGCATGGTTGAAACACGCTTAAAAACGGTCACCTTTTGTGTTTCAACTGCGATAAAAAGAAATATATAAAAAATCCAAACCTACATGAACTAACGTAAAATAGAACGAAAAAAATGATTATGTTAGTGGATTTTATGTAGATCTATTGGTTACTTCACAAACAACCTTCAAACTCGAGTGCACATAATATTTTGGTCGACAGTAATTACTGTACCAAGCCAGGCCCTAAGAAAAACCTCTACACATACATATGATTTTTTCCCTAGTTTATATTTGAAATTATATATTTCTTTACGCTTGCATTAGAGAATGTGTAAAGTACTGAGGAGTTTTGATTTCACTTCAAATTTATTTGTACAAGTTGGATGACTAAACGTCACCCCACAATCTGCAAGCTACATGGCTGAACAGCGGTTGCTTGGTAGAACTAGGCCCTTCAACGGCTGTCGCGCCACGGGTTTAGTCTTTTTTTTTTGAACTTCTGATATATAAGAGTACAAGACCACGAACTATTCAGTGACAACTTTTTTCAGAGAAGAGAGTTCGAATTCAAATGGAAACAATGCGTTGTGTGGAAAAGTGAGGCGTAGCCATTGTGAAAATGGAAAATTGGTCTCCATAGATACTGACGACAGTCAAGCGCATGTTCTCTAGGTGCTAGCGTCCTGCATAAATATCCACTTCCTTTGTACGCTCACAGAAAACGAAGAAAAGTCCCAGCAGAGCTTGTGTATTAGCGTATTGAACGAAATAAAAGGTAAGGAACTGAAACAATGTTTCTTACAGCAGATGTTTATTGCCATTCAGAAATTCCTTCTTATTTTATGATTTTTTCCCCCCAGGAAACTGTCATCAGTCCAACATCTCTCATTGACTAGTTCACCTGTCAATCAACCTACCATTCTGGTTGCACCTGAAGTTCAGTTGTGTCTTGTGTTTCGCAGGGTTTTCCACACTCCCTCCAGGTAAATGCTGAGATAGTACTTTACTTGAAGACTCAGGGCACCTGCCCCATCCCTGGCTCTAATACAGTAACATACATAGTCAACTACATGGGACTGATGACCAAGATGTCCCAAGCCCCTACAATGTATTATTATCAACAAAAACAAGAACAAGTATGTTTGAGGAAGTAAGAAAGTATCTGTATAAACACATTGTGTCAACGTTACATAGCCTAAGCGTGACATTACTATAATTTTATTGCTCAGATATTGTTCCACTCCTAGGCACTTGTACATGTAACTCGCCGAACTACAATATTCGTCAACTCGGCGTGTTCATCATTTTCCTTGCGCTAGAGATCTTGTGTATCCGCGCCGCTACTCCTACCACCCTTTTCAAAACAATTCCCAAACTAATGCCGACGATTCCATTCACACGATTTTATTTATGAACAAGAAGTTCCGTGAAGAACTATACAGCCTACTTTTCATGCCAATGATTATTCTACCGTATATGAACCTATCTAGAATAATGACGAAATTAAGTTGGTAATATCGAAATATCTAATTAGTTCAAAATATACCTGGTATGATGTAGCCTAATAGAGCACTACAGTTGGCAGCCCTGGTGACTGAATATATTCTTTGTTCCATCTCTTTAGGTACAGAATACAAAATTTGGTTGAAGTCCAATGGACATTACATGCAGTTAGACACTGGATCTATCAGCACGCGTAAAAGCATGTTGCCAACAATACCATACGTGTGCTGGTCAGAAATAATCTGAAATATTATGTTATCTTGTTGTGCCAATTTTGGATGAAATCCATTTGTTAGTATAGAAGTTACATGTATTTTAAAATTGGATATATCAGCAGGCATAGAATCATGTTGGCAGCACTGCCTTGTATTAATTACTCCAAATTAATCTAGAATGTCAGGTACTATACGTGTGCAAAGTATAGAGCTGTTGGCTTGCATACTTTCTGATATATTGATATTAGGGTTAAAAAAATATAGACAGCATTTATTAACAGTTGGCAGCCCTGATTGCTGTTAACAATACTTATAGTCATATCTGTTATGGTACACATAGCACATACGAAATTTGGTTGAAATCCAACTGATAGTATAGAAGTTACATGTATTTAAAAATTGGTACTATCAGCAGGCTTATAATCATGTTGGTAGGACTGACGTATATAAGTTACTCCAAATTAATCTAAAATGTCAGAATATACGTGTGCATAGTTTAAAGCTGTTGGCTTGCATACTTTCTGATATATTGGTATTTGGATTTAAAAAAATAGAGAGAGCAATTATTAACAGTTGGCAGCCCTGGTGGCTCGTAAGAATACGCCTAATCATATCCGTTTATGTACAGATATTACATACAAAATTTGGCTGAAATACAATTGATAGTGTAAAAGTTATATGCATTTAAACATTGGACCTATCAGGAGGCTTAAAATTATTTTGGTAACACTGTCATGGTTGGCCTCCTGGAAATTAAACTGAAATAGTATTATCTACATGTGTGCCAATTTTGGAATAGCTCCCATGTATACCTTGCAAGATATCCAACATGGAGCTCAAATTTCTAGTGCGTTTTTTCAGCAGTTGGTAGCACTGACATCATTTTCAAATATGGACGTGAGATATTCCGGTGCACATCTTTACTCATACTAAATTTGGTTTTGATTTCTGCAGCCGTTTAGGAGTTGATAGGGGGGGACACACACACAGCCAGACAGACAGACAGAAGAACAGACAGACAGACAGACAGACACACATTTGCCCGATCTCATAAGACTACTTTTTCCTCATTTTTGCAAAATGTGAAAAGTAGGCTAAAAATGCATTGGAATCAGGAAATAAATCTCCGTTTTCGTATTACCATTTTTTTCATATTTTAAGCAGAAATATAAAAAACTGCTAGTAACGTCCTTGTTTTTCACATTTTGGAAAATGCATTGAATTGATATCAATTCTTTTGCACTCTAGTATACATAGTGGTTTTGACATCGCAAATATGAGCTTTCATTGAAGAGAAAACTTAAAACAGAAATTGTCTCACTTTGGTGCTGCTACGTGGTGTCAGAATTACAAACTAAAAATCGGGACATTTAGTCTTAGTAGTATCTGGCTGCTGCACAGACTGCTGTGTTGCCTGCTAGTGTGTCCCTTCCCCGTGCTGTCCGATCGTGACGTCACAGTTCCCTCTTCATTGCTATGTAAAGTAGTCAGGGATGTTTCAGCTACGTTATCTGATGGTTGAGTTACTTCCGCAATGCTATATGTGTTTGTAGAATGGGGCCTGTTATGAAAGGCCTCTGATATGGCTGGATATTCAGGGGAAGGTACTGCAGTTTCCATGTCGGTAGTGTTGCTTAGCTTACTACTCCCATCTGACTCGCCCAGCTCCGTGCTGTAGGTTTGTTGTCTGACATGAAGTACGGGGCGATTCCTTCTGTTCGGACAGTCTATTTGCGAGTGGGAGGTGTCTTTACAATAAAAGCAATACTTAGCTTGTCCTTCATATGTTAACAGAACTTTACAATCATTGACCGTCAAATATGATGGAATGGGGTATTTAAGTTCAATTGTTACAATACGTATGCCATTACTTACAGCAGAAAATTCGTATACTTCATTCCAGCACTCGTTCCGTATGTCCTTGAGAACTCCATGCGTAGAAAGCACGTGGGAGAGCCTTTCATTGTTGACTTCGGGAGGAGATTAAACAGACAAGCGCACGTTTTGTTAAAGAGTCTGAAGCAGTGATAGTTACCTTTGTGGTGTTACCGCTAGCAAGCCGGAAGGATTTCACACCTTCATGTCGAGATAATATGTTTACATAAAGTAAGGTGTACACTAATTTAATGTACACTGAATTTTCCCCGTTGTCTAGTTGATTCGCTAGTACTTGATCTCTATTAAGCTTCAGGTCGTTTGCTATCCACCTAGGCCTATGTATTTCAAGTGGTGTCGGTCTGTTGTTCCTTTCTTCAAAAGCGCATTTAAGAGTGTTTTTCCGGACATTGACCACTTTCGCAAGTTCAACAAGCAGTTCCGTGACAAACTAAGGAGCCTATTTTACTTAAACTTAAGGATTCATGCCAATGATTAATCTATATGGAACTATCTAAGTTAATGACGAAATTAAGTTGGTAGTATCAAAATTTCTAATTAGTTCGAAATATACCTGCACTACAGTTGGAAGCCCTGGTGACTTAATATATTCTTAGTTCCATCTCTTAATACAAAATTTGGTTGAAGATCAATGGATAACATGGACGTTACATGCAGTTAGATATTGGATCTATCAGCGCGCGTAAAATCATGTTGGCAGCAATGTCATGCATGTCTTGGTCAGAAATAATCTGACATATTATGATCTATTGTTGTGCCAATTTTGGACGAAATCCATTTGTATGTATAAAAGTTACATGCATTTTAGAATTGAACCTATCATCAGGCTTAGAATCATGTTAGCGGCATTGGCATAATATTAGTTACTCCAAATTAATCTAGAATGTCAGGTACTATACGTGTGCAAAGTTTAGAGTTGTTGGCTTGCATGCATTCTGATATATTAATATAAGGGTAAAAAAGTAGACAGCAATTATCAACAGTTGTCAGCAGCTGGTTGCTCTTAAGAATACGCATAGTGATATCTGGTTATGTACACATAGTAGACTACATACGAAATTTGGTTGAAATCCAATTGATAGTGTAGAAGTTATATTAATTTAAAAATTTGACCTATCAGCATGCTTAGAATCATTTTGCCAACACTGTCATGTATGGCCTCCTGGAAATTAAACTGAAATATTATTATCTATATAATTATGTGCCAATTTTGGAATAGCTCCCATGCATACCTTCCAAGATATCCAACATGGAGCTCAAATTTCAATAATTTCAATCTTTGCTCGTACCAAATTTGGTTTTGATTGCTTCAGCCGTTTAGGAGTTGATAAGGGGGCGGGGGGACATGCACAGACAGACAGACATTTGCCCAGATCGATCTCATAAGTCTACTTTTTCCTCATTTTTGTAAAATGTGAAAAGTAGGCTAAAAATACAATACCCTATCACGGTAAGCACTTCCGAGTATTTATTAACCTCGCGGCTAAACTCAGAACCTAACACGACGTAGGTCGCAAAGTGACACTTCCACTCTTTCTACTCTATGGAGTTCTCCAACGCAAAATGTATCAAAATGGTGCCATTCTCAATCGATGATGCCGTTTGTAATATATAAACGATATGCGAATAACGTTATTAGTCCGAATAACGGTATTGAGGGAATATTTTTCGATAAATGTATTCAAATAACGTTATTTCTAGTGAGCATTACCATTTCGTTCCTGTGATAACCGATACCCGAATAACGTTATTAGTCCAAATAACGGTATTGGGGGAATAATGTTCGAGAGATGTATTCAAATAACGTTATTTATAGTGAGCACTACCATTTCGTTCCCGCGATAACCTTTATCCGAATAACGTTATTAGTCCGAATAACGGTATTGGCGGATATTTTTGGAGAGATCTATTCAAATAACGTTATTTCTAGTGAGCACTACCATTTCGTTCCTGAGATAACCAATATCCGAATAACGTTATTAGTACTAATAACGGTTTTGGGGGAATATTTTTCGAGATATGTATTCCGATAACGTTATTTCAGGCGGGCACTACCATTTCGTTCCTTGGTTAACTGATATTCGAATAACGTTATCAGTCCAAATAACGATATTAGGAGATTTTTTTCGAGATATGTATTCCGATAACGTTATTTCAGGTGGGCACTAGTATTTCGTTTCTACGATAACCGATATCCGAAGAATGTTATTAGTCCGAATAACGGTATTAGGGGATATTTTTCGAGAGACTTATTCAAATAACGTTATTTCTGTCGGACAATACTATTTCGTTTCTACGATAACCAATATCAGAATAACATTATATGGACCAATAACGTTACCATGCGATACAAATGACTTCCGGATATGAAACGTAACGACCACAATGTGACCAAGACCCATTTTGTTATATAATCCACCCAAACAACCATTTTCGTTATGTTAAGTTATGAAGCCTTGCAACGAACTCGTCATTTAAAATTGCTGATGTCAAAAGTGACGGATCCATACAAGTTACAAGCAGGCGCGGGACACTGTTATGGGCGATTAGAACCAAAACAAAGACCGCAATGTGCGTTTTGTTTACTGTTTGGGCCCGCATGCCGACAACGGTTGCAGTTTACTCCATTTTTAGTGACGTAATCTGTATTATGTTGGATCCAATACTAAATTGAATAACAAGTGACTAGCGGTGTTATTAGAAATGGCGACAGCTACGTTCGCTATAAACGTGGGATAACATAATTGATATGTAGGGTAGGTTTCAATTGCTAAGATGTAAACCTTTGTCATAGTTTCTGTCGGTATAATTATACTGACTAATCAGAATTTATGGATTGTATGTTTTTCGCGTAAAAATCCGAATATAGGTACGATAGTCTTGTACATATTGGACAGTAGGCCTATGTAATTTATTCCTGCCAAATGTACCAAACAATTGTTTTCATCTTGCTGAAGACTTCTGTCAAGTCTTTGTAAATGTGCAGGATCAGCTTTAGTTTAGTTAACGGTAGGCTACTTAAGTAGTTTGATATGCGGAAGGGCCTATCCATGTCCATAATTTTCCTATCTATGCTAATACTTGCATGCATGCAGCTGTCTCAATCAAATACTACAAGTACAGTATTAAAGATACAAAGTGACTTGTGATCGAAGCACCCAGGTTTGGACCCTGGTCCTATTTTGACATACACTCTGCATGGCTGTGACTTCTGGTGTCCTATGTGCCAGGGAACAAGGCAAGGATTGGTACAATCCTAGGCATGGGCGAAAAAGTCGAAATGAAGTCGACAAAGAATGTTTGTTGCTCTAGAAATATGTGTTAATATTGTTTGTGTACTTGCTAGAAGATATTAATACAGATACCCTCCAGCAAAATAATAGTAGGCTTTATTGACTACTTTGTTATCTTCCTTTTGGTCCTCTATTATGCTTAGCCTAAAGCCTGCAAGGTGTAGGCCTACTACATTATTGTATGTAAAAGCCTAGGAGTACAGTAGGGCTTCATTCAGTAGTGTACGTTAGCCCTTAGCTCCTTTTGGGTGCTATTACTATCGTCCTATTACCTTACCAACTGGTATTGCAAAAATTGTGGAAAAAATTATGTATAAGAGACTGATAAGTTTCATAGAAAAAAATAAAATATTATCAAACTCACAACATGGATTTAGAACGGAAAAATCTACACAGACAGCAATTTTCGAATGTAGTAATAGTATACTGAAATTAATTGACAATAAGGAACATGTAACTGGCCTATTCTTGGATTTATCGAAAGCATTTGATGTAGTTGACCATAAAATCCTCCTTACCAAACTAAATCAATATGGTGTTAGAGGTCTAGCTAATAAATGGATAGAGTCTTACTTAACAAGGCGTAAACAAATAGTAAGCTTGAGACACAAGGATGATGGAACCAAATTACTTAATGAAACATTGTCCAATGAGGGAATTATTGAATTTGGAGTACCCCAGGGATCGGTTTTGGGCCCACTACTCTTTCTTCTATATATCAATGATATAACACAGAACGTTCATTCACATAAGGAAATTTTGTTTGCGGACGATACAACACTCGTAATAAAAGGTGAAACTAAACAGGTCATACAGCAGTCTGCTGACTCCGTTACAGGAGAGTTAACCAAATGGTCACAAGATAATCGCCTCATAATAAACTATAAAAAGACAGTATGTCTAAATTTCCACACTATACAGAATAGGAATCCTGCGATGCCCAATATAACATTAAATGGTCATCAAATAGAAAGTAAATCAGAAACAAAGTTTTTAGGACTATGGATACAACAAGACTTGAAATGGAATAAACATATACAATATCTGAATACTAAACTGAACTCGATGTGCTTTGCGTTACGTATTTTGAAAACCTGCACTAGCATGCACACATTAAGAAATACTTATTTTGCTTATTTCCATTCATACTTAAGATATGGGATCATATTTTGGGGTATGTCGCCAGATGTACTAAGCACGTTTAGGATACAAAAGAGAGCGATTAGAATTATGGCAAATGTAAACTCGAGAGAATCATGTAGACCTCTGTTTAAAGATTTAAACATTCTCCCACTGCCCTGCATATATATCTTTGAAAGTATTATGTTTTTTAAAAAGAATTTAATGAATAAAGATGTTTTTCTTAAAACAAACAATGATGTTCATAGGCATAACACAAGACAAAATCAAAACATTCATATTTCACACACACACACAAGCATATATCAAAAAGGAACTTTTCACACTGGAGTTAAATTATACAATAAACTACCCCAGTATATAAAACTGGCCCCAAAAATAAAAACCTTTGATAGAATGTTGAAAGCTTATCTGCAGTGCCATTGTTTTTACTCAGTAGTTGAATATTTTAGCATATAGGAGTGATGGAATCTATAACTATATTTTACTTTTTTAATTTAATTTTAATACCTAGCTGTATGTTGTTGTATTTATAGAATTAAGTTTTCATATTATGATAATAGAGTGAGGTGTAAATAGTTGTGCAATAAGATTGTATCTATTAAGATTTGCTATTATAATAAGTTATAAATAGTTATAATCTTAGTAATATATACCTGTTAGTTCTTTTATTTTATGCATGTAAATTCTGACGTGTCCTATATCAAAAATGTATTGAATGCATGTATTTGATCAAATGGAATTAATAAAAATCTATCTATCTATCTATCTATCTATCTATCATTGTAGGTTTCAGTCTTACTGTGTTAGTAATCATCATTTTATATATGCAGCATGTCAAATTGTACCTCCCTATTTGATGGTGGAGCCTGCTAACATGCATTTTATAGCTGAGAGAACAAGGGTTGTTCTGGCATCGTAGGGACATTTTTCTTACACTGAGGGTTAAAGTTCTTTTAGCTTGACCACCCAAAATATGTAAGAAAGTTAGCATTGTATTCCTGTGCATGACAATGGAGTTCAGTAGGCCTACCTATTATTTGTTCTGGGTGCTGAATAGCACCCAAATCTGTAATGGGTTCTTTACAGTCTAGCTGGAAACTATTCTCAATGAGTGAATGACAATTTGTAGTCCCAGGAAGAAAATGGCTACCATGTTTTCGTCTCCCCTATACCTTGTAGACACACAACTCCCTAGTCTTACCCATTAGGCCTAGATACATGCCTGGACACAATTCTTGTTTGACCACCTCGTGTAGTGGCTAGCATTCTCGGTTCTTTCCCCTGAGGTCTGGGTTCGTTTCCTGGCCCTGCCCATAAAAGTAATTCTGGTCTGATGCTAAGCCTCATGTGGCAATGCATGTGGATTCGATTGCCACCTAGGCCATCTTGGAAGTGGTTTACCACGTCTACTGCAGGCAAATGCCGAGATGGTTCCTTATTTATGGCCACGGCTGCCTCCCTCCCAATCCTCATCTAAAGTACAAAGACACTAATAGCCTACAGTCACCTTATTACAACAGGTTATCGTAAAAAAAATACACACACCTAAGTACATGGGTCTCAATGACCACCATGTCCAAGCCCCTCAAATGATAAAAGCAACAACAAAACAACTTGTGTTAAAAGTGGTAGTGCTACAGTGTTGCAAACTTCTGAACTATAAGAGAACCCTGGACAAACTTTTCTGTTCACAAATCTGTTTCAGCTTTATCACATTCGTCATTTGAGACCTTCTCTAGCTTCATGAAGATACATACATACTTTCTTCGGCTTATCCCAATTAATTGGGGTCGCCGGAGCCAACCAGGCTCATTTTGGTTTTGGTCGGGGATTTAAAGCCGGATGCCCTTCCTGACGCCACGTGATTTTTCAGGTGAAAATTCCACCCCGCTGTCACCGGGATTCAAACCCCGGCCGTCCGGGTGAAAGACGAGCAGCTAAGCCACTGCGCCATCACGCTCCCCCTCTAGCTTCATGAATAAAGGGGTAATAAATGAAACTAGTATCAGGCGCCCAGCCTACACTAGGACTGGGCAGAAGAGCAACTCACGTGTGCTGCTCCTGTTCACAATCCTACTGCAAACAAACATTCCCCCACTCTGCCTCTGCTATATTGAAAGGAGGATTACCGACAATTTGCATATATGTGGTGTTGATTTACAATAATACTACTAAATGCATTGCATTTATCTGTGTAGGCCTACATTGAAATTTAATTTTTGCTTCGACTTGTGCTTTGGACATTTGCAGTTTATCTTCCACCCGGGGCTGGTGCAGTTTTCCAAAGAGGGTTTCCGAGGCTGGAGTTTGACGTCGGGTGGCTTAAAACAGTGTGCCATCAACCATCCAAGTAGCCTACTGACCACGTTCAAGATCTCATGTGTTCCTGTGTTCTCAACGAGCTTAACCATTGGTATTCACATCTCTGAAGGTTGTTTTCAGCTGCACAATCAAATGTTAAAGACAAAATGTAAACATGCTGAAAGCGGTATTCAAATAAATGAAATCTGTCTTTCACAAAGTAATTATCATTTCTCGAAACCTACTCCTCATCCTGAATCCACATTACTGTATAGAATATGGAGGTTATACTGATCTCATGCGGTAGAGGAGGGTGGGGGTAGAATTTATGGGAGAATGAAATATATGAACATAGCATTTCATTGTAGCTACATTAGTGGTGAATAAAGTAACTGGCCGAAAACGCCCTTAAGCAGCATGGTTGGGGGCGAGGAGGGGTCACGAATGTTTTGAGGCTATGATGGCACAATGAAGCAAACCTTAATTAATCTTGATTATATCATTTTAACAGCTTTAAGTCATTATTAAGAACATTTATATTGTATTAAAAGCACCGGTAGGCTTCCAAATAGTCAAATAAATGGAAAAAAAGTTTTCGTAGATTTGGAAATCATACCAACATGTCACACCAAAACTCATTAGTATTTCATTTTTGGAACGATATCGCCTCCTGAGGTGCAATAACGAATGCTTTTGATTCAATGTCAGACACTGAAAATCTGTTCTGAACGTAGTAATGTGCGTTCGTAATGATCACAGTCAATCGTAGTTACTTTATATGCGAAATTGGTAGCCATTGTAGCCCAAACATTGGGCGCGTTCAGCGGGCTCAGCAATCTGCTAACCTGCTAGGTACCTGCTGACTTGTTGCTAGGCTAGCAAGGGTGAGCCCGCCTGAACGCTTTGCTACAAGCTGACGCGGGAACTTTGAGCAATGCACAGAGTTCCTTTGAAGCTACCATACTTATTGGTCTATGGTCTATGATAAATACATAGAAAATAATAACTTTTATGCGACAGAGCTGTAGACAGCCCTGTTAATGCGCGGCGCTAGGCCGTGGAGCCAAGCTATCTGCGGACTCGGGAGACGTGAGTTCAAATCCCACCGTCGGCCGTCATGAAAATGGTTTTCAGTGGTTTCCAATATTCAGGTCCAGGCAAATACCGGGACAGTAAGTTACCTTCTAATAGGCCACGACCTCTATCTTCCATCTCCTAGTCAAGTTTCATTAATTTCAGTTCTCATGAGGTTGGCGTCAGGAAGTCCATCCGGCGGTATAAACCAACCGCCACATAGACTTTCATCGTATCTCATCCGCGACCCTGTTGAAAACGGGAATAATAAGGGGGTAGACATCCTGACGATAAGAATAACTCTTCTTTTGAAATTCAATTTTATTGTAGGCTAGTCCACTCCTTTAATTAGGCTGATTTCTTATTTAAACATCCGTCGAAATTTGTAAAGAAATATTGAATTAGCCCTTCAGTTATTTAATTCTCCTACGTGTTACGCGGGGTAGATGACCTCGCTGTTCCACCCTTTAAAACAATTATCATAAAATACCCTACTATCAAACAAGCCAATTGTTTGGGGCAACATAACCCACAAAATTAACATGTATTAATTTCATAAAATCCAATCAAAGAAGTTTTTTCATATTACTGCTGCCCATAGTGGTAAAACACAGCACTGTATGTAAATGATTGTCGTGCTAGGCTATTGGCAAGCTATTTTTGCTTTAGCTTAAAATTAATAAAATGAGGGATATCACTTTGTTGCCCCAAGCCGTTCTGTTATTTAATTCCCCCATATATTTCAATAAGGTAGCATATCAGATGCGATTAAAAATTTATATACAAAACTTTTCCTACAAAAATGTGTCGAGTAATAAATAACTTAATTCTTGTAATATTTATTTAAGGGGGCAGATGACCTCATAGTTCCGCCTCTTAAAACAACAATAACTATTTCTTTAAGGTTTGGGTGTTAAAATATTAATTGTTGCTCCTCTCCCAAACTAATTGGACAGAATCATGTTGACTGACTGAAAAGAATTCTTTTAATGAAAATTTAATAGGAAGTTTTCACAGCTAGGGGAGACGTTCTCTATTCAGTCAACTAAGACTTGACCAAGTTTTAGAAAAAAAAATCCTGAGTGTCGCCTTTGTTATCTAAGAAAGAATCAATTTTCAGTCGCTAAACACAGTATGTGCCCGAATAATTTGTCACACTAACTGGAAAGGATTTAATTGACCGCATTGCTGTGTTGACTGTCTGAAAATAGATTCTTTTAATATTATAAAACTTGAGGGTAAGTCGATACTCACCATAGAATACTGTAATATTGGAATGCAAGAGAAATATACATGTCCTTAATGATATGGATTCAAAATAAGGTTGAATATTTGGAATGGTTTCCCTATGTTGGTTGACAGACAGAAAATATTTACTACAGTAATATTCAATGCCAGCTATTTGTATTGAATTGTGCTCTTATCTGGGAATCTACCCATTCGTTTATCCACATTTTGTAATAAGGGTATAAGATAGGGAGACCAGAAAAAGAATTGAAGTGAACATATTTTTTAAACCATTTATTAACTTAATTCATATTAATTTATTCAAAATTCATTGCTATTTTTTCTCTTTTTAGACTTTGGTTCCATCCTACCACAATTTTATAGACATTTAATGCAACGGACATTAAAAACCACAATTAGAAGAAGAAAAAGTTTTATAATTTTAAATATAAATGAGACAGTATGAAATTCACGGGTACTCACACATCCCAAGAGAAAAGATGCGAGTTCCAACACAATTATCATCTTGGCTCTATTATACAACTTCAACAACACTGCAATAGAATTTAAGGAACCTAATAGGTTCATTCGCCGAACGTGCAGAACTTGATCAATTTGATTCCCCGCCATGCGCCGCAAGTCAGCAGAAACAAGCTAGCAAGCCAGCAGAGAAAAAGTTTGCTGGCTCTGCTGAGCCCTTGCTACCTACGTCACATCCGCTAGCAAGCCCGCTAGCAAGCCCGCTGAACGGCAAACTCAGAATCTGCTGACCGTTTGCTGTCCAGCAATGAGCCCGCTGAACGCGCCCAATTGCCACGTGGACCTGAAATTCTACGAAATTCTAGCCAATATAAGCGTCCAGAAAATTAGCATTAAGTGTCGTCTCTCTTATTATATAATAATAATAACTTTATTGCAGCCAAATGGCCATATATAAGATATATATTGAGATGTATCACACTGTTAACTATAGATTACATTTTACAATAGTCCATAAGGGATTGTCCTCGTTTGGTGCATTTGTTGAAATGATATCGCTCGCAATGACCTTCACACAGCTTACAAACGCACTGCTCAGACGGTTCATGATAGCCCTGTCGAGTACATAGCTTGTGGTGAAAACCATGTATTGCCAACCTAGTTAGAGCGCTCCGCATATCATTATTTGGTCCAGACCAGCTACGATTGAGCATGGCATCAGTCGAGTAAAACTCAAGGTCGATGTCTTCTCTTTTCTTCTGCCTAATTTGTAGAAGCTCTTGTTCTTGTTTGGTAGATGGAAGCTGCATTCTGGTTCGTAGATCTTCTATTAGGAATGCCTCAGAGGCTAGTATGTACGCCAGTCTTGAGGGTGACATCTTGGAAATCCCCAATGTTCTTTTTAAAAATCTAGCTTTTACGCTTTCAATGGCTCGGAGATCGGTTACTGTTAGGTGTCCCCAAGTAAGTTCTAGCCCGTAAGTTAGAACTGGGAGTACCTTAGCGTAAAATAGACTCATAGCCGTGCTTAAAGATAGTCTCGTGGGATCCGAGATATCATAAATGCTTCTTATGGCTGCCACGGTTCTCTCTCTTACGTGGCATTTGAAAGAATTAGCTGAAGGTTGAAGTGTGATACCCAGATACTTAAATGAGCTCACGACCTCCAGGTCCTCCATTCCGCACTGTAGCCTGTCCTTGTTTGCGATTCTTCCCCCTTTTCTGAATACCATCTGGACTGTCTTGTTTTTGTTAATTTCCAAGCTGTTTTTAATGGCGTAATCTTCGAGTTTGTCCATTACGTTTTGTAATTCTTCCCTGTTATTCGACCCTATAACCATGTCGTCCGCATATACGTAGATTGCCACGGAGGTTCCGTGAGTGATCTTTCCGATGTCTGCCAAGGCGATGTTGAATAGTATGGGGCTTAACGGATCCCCTTGGAGAACTCCATTACTCTGTACTATGCTTGCTGAAGATGTCTTGCCGTCCTGTATTGACACTCGGTTGTATGCCAGGATGTTGTTGATTGCTATAATCAGTGGGTTGTCTTTTCCTATCATGCCGGCTACTTTAGAAAGGAGCATATCTCTATTCAGCAGATCAAATGCCTTCCTGAAGTCTATGAAGATAGCATAGAATTTTCCCTTTGGATGTCTAATGTTCTCCTGTATATTATCAATGAGATTTCTTACTGCATTTAAAGTTCCTCTTCCTTTCATAAATCCAAACTGTATCTCCGGGATCATTGTTCCAGCCGCTGCGACGAGTCTGTTCTCCAGTATTTTTGCAAAGACCTTGTAGATGTTGTTTTCAAGGGCTATGCCCCTGTATGCGTCTGGGTCGTTTCTATCTCCTTTACCTTTGTACAGCATCTTTATAATAGAGTGCCTCCATCCATCTGGGAATTCTCCTGTTGCATAACACTTGTTGAACAAGGTGGTCCATGTGTCAAGCAGTGTGTCACAGGTGTCTTTCAAGTTTTCGTTAAATATCCCGTCAGGCCCCACTGCTTTCTTGTCTTTGGTGGCGAAAATAGCAGTTTTGACATCCTGCGGTTCTATCGGGTCAGTTATAGTGTCAGTATTTCTCCGTAGTGGAAGAGCAGTTTTAATATTTTGCGTGTTTAGGATTTTTGAGAAGTGATTTTCCCATGAAGTTATCGGTAGGTTTTTCGCGTCTTAAGTGCGATGAATGGGTCGCTGAGGGCTTCTTGGGCTTGCGTTTGTGCCCGCTCTTCAATGTGCTTTGCTTTCTTTTGCTGTAGCAGTTTCTTGTACGCTTTCCTCTTCAGTGCGAACTCTGTAAGCGTGGGGTGGTCGTTTGATTGTCGCGCCTTATGGAGGAGATCCAGGGTCTCTTGTCTAAGTTTGTAACATTCTGAGTCAAACCAGAACTTGGCGATTCTTGGTGGCTTCCTGATTTGCGAATCTTTGATAATGTTCAGCGTTGAGTTAAGTGCTGAATCTAGATGACCTTCTTCAAGCATCTGAGATATATTTTGTAGCTCGTCATTTCTCCTTTCGATGGTGTCAGTCCATAGCTTTCTTGTAGTAATCCACTCCCTCTTATTTTTGGGCGGCGACCTTTCTTCTGTAACAATTCTTGAAAGGACAGGTATGTGTTTCCTGAGAGCAGCAGCTGAGTCCGAATATAAGACTTCTTGCTTGTATGGTGATAGGCAGTCCCCTTTTACGAAGATTAAATCTATGGTGCTTTTCCCGTTGGGAGCTACATAAGTTACCTCTTCTGGTCTGTTTAGCAGAGTGTATCCCTCGTCATGTAGGAGTTCTAGAATTAGACTTGTTTTGTTGTCAGGTTTGTCAATTCGACAGTTGAGGTCGCCCCCAAGAATTACGTTTCTGTCTTCTCTCGCTATTGTAATGGCTCTCGCAATGTGTTCCACTGCGTCATCTATTTTCTTGATGAGGCTGATGTATAGACCTATGATCGTTAATTTGTCTGTTCGAACAGTTACCATGTTCTCTTCCATGAGTGATTCCTTCACCTTTCCTATGCAGTCTTTATATAAGATGCTTACTCCTCCTTCCGGTCTCCCTTTCTCTTTTGGTATAGCCAGGGCATGCTTGCTATATATGTGTGGCAGGCTTATATGTTCCGTTAAGAATGTTTCTGTGGCTATGATTACATCAAACCTGCGCCAGAATAAGTCGGAAGTTAATGAAATGATTGACTTCAGCCCTTCAACATTCCAGAGTAGAAAGTCCATAGTTTCCAATTTTGTTTTTGTTTGAATCGGGTTATAGACCGGGTTATGAGAACGCGCCTGCTCTTTGCCTCCGAAAAAGAAACTGGCGCACTATAATGTCCTCAGGCCATAAATTGGGATCTTGTAAAGAGTCTAAAAATCTGAAGTCTACGCCTATTTTGAAGGCTTTACTAGACCTTATACTCGGCAGCATCTCACACTCAATATCTCCTTCAATACCGTTTGTTTGGAGGAAGTCGATTATATCTTCTGCTTTCGTTTCACTGCGCAATCTACCCATGTAAATCCATGCCTTTTTAGGGGCTGCCTGCAATTGTGAGGCCGTAGTCTGTTTGCAGCCGATCACAAAATTCCCTCGTATAGAAATATTTCTAGTTTCGTTCGCGTTATATCTTCCTCCTCGGTGTGTATTCCAAGGGACTGATGAGTCGCGTCGAGTATCCTTATCCCCGCTGCGTACTTCCACGCAATCTCCTTCTGACGCTGGCCCTATGATTGTTGGGGTATGAATTAACGGGAGATTGCCCCTACGTCGTCGACCTACGGCCACAGACCATTCTGTTTTGTCAGATTGCTGTTCTGGACTGTAAGGGAATCCTTTATCTCGAGAGGCATGGGCATCCGTTAATTCTCGACTAAAGGGAGCAATGGTCACTTTATCGTTCCTCTTTGTTTGAGCTGCATTACTATCTCTAATGTTGGACACGGTTTTATTTCCACGGTTGTATGTGGCAGCTTTCCATTCACTTTCTCGTTTTTCTTCACTTAACCTCTCTTCTGGTATCAATAAGTTTTCCATAGCTTTTTCTCGAGTGTCTTCGTTTAATTGAGTATTCATTGCATTTGGTCTTACTTCCTCTATCTCTTTGTTTACTTCCGGTGTTGTGCTGATTCCAAGTATCACTTCCGTTGTCTTAGTTGGGTGAGAGTTTACACTCGCATCTCTGATTTCAGTATCTTCTATTTTCCTTTGGTGGTGATTAGTCTCTTTGCCTTCTTTTGTCTCATTAATGTCCAACGGCTTGGTTCTCTCTAGTTCTTTGATCGCCTCTGTTAACATCTCTTTAATCAGTTGAGGAAATGTTTGTGATAGAGTGTCCATTATGGAGTTAAACTTTTTATCTATCACTTCTATTATTTGATCCCTGACGTCCTTTGACACCGTTATTTCAGGTTTGCAGTCATTGCAGAGCCATGTTAGTCTGCAGTTCTTCCTTTTGATGATGTCATATTCTCCTCTCGTCATGTTGGTACATTCCTGGTGCTGCCACTTGGTACATTTCTCACACTCTATGGCATGATCCTCGTTTCTGACAGTCTTTCTACATATACCACATTGCTGCTCTTGTATATTCTCTGCCGCGCCAGTTTCTGCACGCTCCTTGTTAAACGGCATTTTGACCTTCTACTCTACTCCTAGTTGGATATATGTCCTGCTTGAACCCGCGGGAATTACGTTGTCCTTAAACCGACAGTTGCTCTCTCCTCTCTATCATTGGATTTAAAGATGGCTGAACCCGTAAGGAGCCTCGTGATAATCACTTTTAGGTTGTTATTCACTATCTAACGGTTTTTCAGTAAAGATAACACTTTCACTGCTAGAAAACACTTTGATCGCGGCACTTCTCCACTTGTTTTCTACTTGTTTTCTTTCTCTTATTATATGCTCCTTGGTTACAAGCAGGACGAGTGTCTCGCGGCAGTAAGTTTTCTTGGCACCGCATGCGCAGTAGCCACTTGTAGCCCGTTCCGTATTTCGTAACTTCCTATCCGTTCCACATCTTCAAGTAACGGCGACAGCCTTGCTACCAAGGAAATGTCGGAGAGAGAGAGGGAGAGTGTACCATATCGTTTACTTCCTGGCTTCCGCCTTGTTTGCTCCGCCACCATTTGGGATTTGGATACCTTCAGAGTCATCTCGCCAGTAAAATTAATGTTCTAAAATCTCTTACTAGACGTAATTGGGGGGCGGACCCAGAATCATTATTAACGGTTTACCGTAACATCATCCGTTCTGCACTGGATTACAATTCTTTTTTTTTATTCAATGCCCAGCATTAGGCTCCTTCGGTTAGATAGAATCCAGTTTTCTGCCTTGCGTATAATTATAGGTGCGCTTCAATCAACCCCCACAGGAGCCCTGCTAGTTGAAACCGGAGAAATGTCACTTCAGCATCGGCGTAGATATCTTGCATGTATGTACCTGCTACGAAAAATGATGATAACAACATCTCCAATCGTCCCTAAATTACAACTACTAGAGGAATATTATACGCGTCGATTATTGCCCACCGTTTCCGTCCTGCGTTACTAACCGCATATTCCATGCTTCAACCGTACCGCCATAATATATTAAAAGTCATGTGGTTACCGATATATACTATTCCGTATGCTGCAACGTACTTTCAACCTCCTATTCTTCAGAACTCCTTACCCCAAGTCTACCAGACGTTTCAACATCATCCTGTAATCATTCCCCGTATTTTTCGGGAAATAACGAATCCTTTGATCTCCTGTACCTTTTTTTACACAGATGGTTCTAAAATGGTTAACCCTGCGCGTGTGGGAGCAGCCTTCTGTGCTCCGGACTTACAAATCTCCTTTCAGTATACTTTACCCCCTGACGTCTCGATATTTACAGCCGAAATTTTTGCCATACGTCAGACGTGTTTTATATAAAAAAAACATGCCTTTCGTCGTGCTTTAATATGTACCGATTCAATGAGTGTAGTGCAAGCACTTCAAAATGTTAGAGAGGCCGACAACTGGTTTTTATGTCAATTAGTGCAACAATTGTACACTTTACACACGGAGGGTTTTGAAGTCAGTATCATGTGGGTACCCGGCCATTGTCACATTGAAGGAAACGAAATAGCGGATAACCTTGCCAAAGATGCAGCAAAAGGACACGGAAAAACTTACAACATCGCCATACCAATGTCAGATCTGCGTTCTATAATTACTTCGACAATACGGGAGGAATGGCAAGGCACGTGGACTAGCTACGCCAGAATTAAGGCCAAACACTATTTTGGGTTACAACCGACTATTTTAAACAAACCATGGTTTCATGGAGGGAAATACACACGACGACATATCATTACAATCATTCGTCTACGTTTCAACCATGCATTAACGCCGGTGTATTTATTCCGCATAAAACGACGTGATGATCCTCTATGTTCGTGTTTACAAATGGAGGGTTCCTTAAATCATATTCAATTTCAATGTCCACTATACGACCATCAACGAGCTTTAATGTTGAGAGCTTTATACGATTTAGGGTATGCACTTCCTTTAAATGTGGCCACATTGGTACATACGCCTACAATTCCACTGTTCAGTAGCATAGTGGCATTTTTCGACAATATTAATTTCAAGATTTGAAAGGGTAATCCTTTCCCATATCCATATTTGTGGCCCGGTCATGTGTGTGTATGTGTAGCGAGTCACCAAGGTGGGTCGCTTCGGTGTGAAGAGTTAATACCATTTGTGTCCTCGTCTCTAATTCCTATGTTTTCCTCATATGTATCTCTCCGCGTTGCGTCATATTCTTGTTTACGATTCCCCGCTACTCACTGGTCTTACGCTTTCAATCGGTAGTCAACATTGTTCTCCCGATTTTTAGAGGATAGACTTTCACAGCATACACAGGGGCTCAGTAACAGTTATGCCTTTTTATTAGAGAATATCCGCGCCTATCTTAATATATATCACCCTTTAATTTCAACGACAGGTCCTCCAAATAATCGTGGCGCCTTACCCTCATGGTGGGATCAAGAATGCAGACAGCTGGTAAGACGGCGCAAGGCGAGTTTAAAAGCTTTTCGACATTATGGCTCTCCAACATCTTATTTGCGATACAAAAGTCTCACTGCGCAACTACAACGTGTATTTAATGATAAAAGACGGGAAGCGTGGAAATTATATACTACCCAATTATGCAGTACTACGTCCCTAAACAGTATTTGGACGGCGATTAAACATTTCTCTAATAATCGTACTCTCTCAACCCACTCCCAACTTTCGGCGCAGGGATACCAAGACCTGTATCATATTGGACACCAGAAATAGGTATTCGCTTGCCTACATCTTGTACATCTGGTTCCGTGGAACGTTTTTCCAGTTTAATGCAGCCTATTACAAGTAGCGAATTAAGACACACATTTTGGCACAAAAAAATCATCCAGCCCAGGGATTGATGGAGTGACTTATCAAATGATCGCTCGATTTCCAGTAAACGCTCAGAGTATCATTCTTCAACTATATAATTCCATCTTATGCACAGGGACCTTCCCGGAGGATTGGAATGTTTTTCAAACTGTACCGATTCTTAAACCCATGAAAGATGCTCGATTACCGAGTAGTTATCGTGGTATTCAACTTGGATCTTGTTTCCGAAAAATTTTCCAACATATTCTTCTCCGATGGCTTCAATGGTGCCTAGAATATTATAACCTGTTTCCAAAAACCCAATTTGCATTTAGGAAAAATCTTGGTACATCCGACCCCATAAATATATTCCTTACTGATCTACTCCTAGCAAAAGGAAAGAAAATGCACACATTAGCTGTGTTCCTTGACCTCAAAAAAGCATATGATTCTGTTGATCCGTATCTTCTTATTCAACTTCTAAGGGATCTAAATTTTCCCCTTCCCTTCAGGTGCTTAATACACAATATGCTATGCCATCGTCATATTACGTTAAACTCCCCAGCCGGTGTCTTTGATTCTCGACAGACTTCTTATGGTGTTCCCCAGGGCGACGTTCTAAGCGGGCTTTTATACTTAATTTACACCCGTACTTTAGAAACAGTCATATTACCGCACGCTAGCATTCTACAATATGCGGATGACATTTTAATATATTGCACCCGAGAAGAGTTTTCCTCATGTCGAAGAGATATATACCACGCCTTATCTCATGCTCATGATTGGCTATATCAATACGGATTTGAAACATCCGTAGGAAAAAACGCTGCGATGATTTTTACGCACAAACGAATTTACGACAGTTCTCCTATATTATACTGTCAAGGTCACATTCCGGTGGTGACAAGTGTCAAATATTTAGGGATTCATATTGACAGGAAAATGCAATGGGAGAGACATACGCAATACCTTCAGAGTCATCTCGCCAGTAAAATTAATGTTCTAAAGTCTCTCACTAGACGTAATTCGGGGGCGGACCCAGAATCATTATTAACGGTTTATCGTAACATCATCCGTTCCGTACTGGATTACAATTCCTTTTTTTTGATTCAATGCCCAGCATTAGGCTCCTTCGGTTAGATTGAATCCAGTTTTCTGCCTTGCGTATAATTATAGGTGCGCTTCAATCAACCCCCACAGGAGCCCTGCTAGTTGAAACCGGAGAAATGTCACTTCAGCATCGGCGTAGATATCTTGCATGTATGTACCTGCTACGAAAAATGATGATAACAACATCACCTATCGTCCCTAAATTACAACTATTAGAGGAATATTATACGCGTCGATTATTGCCCACCGTTTCTCGTCCTGCGTTACTAACCGCATATTCCATGCTTCAACCGTACCGTCATAATATATTAAAAGTCATGCGGTTACCGATATATACTATTCCGTATGCTGCAACGTACTTTCAACCTCCTATTCTTCAGAACTCCTTACCCCAAGTCTACCAGACGTTTCAACATCATCCTGTAATCATTCCCCGTATTTTTAGGGAAATAACGAATCCGTTGATCTCCTGTATCCTTTTTTACACAGATGGTTCTAAAATGGTTAACCCTGCGCGTGTGGGAGCAGCCTTCTGTGCTCCGGACTTACAAATCTCCTTTCAGTATACTTTACCCCCTGACGTCTCGATATTTACAGCCGAAATTTTTGCTATACGTCAGACGTGTTTTTATATCAAAAAACATGCCATTCGTCATGCTTTAATTTGTACTGATTCAATGAGTGTAGTGCAAGCACTTCAAAATGTTAGAGAGGCCGACAACTGGTTTTTATGTCAATTAGTGCAACAATTGTACACTTTACACACGGAGGGTTTTGAAGTCAGTATCATGTGGGTACCTGGCCATTGTCACATTGAAGGAAACGAAATAGCGGATAACCTTGCCAAAGATGCAGCAAAGGGACACGGAAAAACTTACAACATCGCCATACCAATGTCAGACCTGCGTTCTATAATTAGTTCGACAAGACGGGAGGACTGGCAAGGCACGTGGACTAGCTACGCTAGAATTAAGGCCAAACACTATTTTGGGTTACAACCGACTATTTTAAACAAATCATGGTTTCACGGAGGGAAATACACACGACGACATATCATTACAATCATTCGTCTACGTTTTAACCATGCATTAACGCCGGTGTATTTATTCCGCATAAAACGACGTGATGATCCTCTATGTGCATGTTTACAAATGGAGGGTTCCTTAAATCATATTCTATTTCAATGTCCACTATACGACCATCAACGTGCTATAATGTTGAGAGCTTTATACGATTTAGGGTATGCACTTCCTTTAAATGTGGCTACATTGGTACATACGCCTACAATTCCACTGGTTAGTAGCATCGTAGCATTTTTCGACAATATTAATTTAAAGATTTGAAAGGGTAATCCTTTCCCATATCCATATTTGTGACCCGGTCATGTGTGTGTATGTGTAGCGAGTCACCAAGGTGGGTCGCTTCGGTGTGAAGAGTTAATACCATTTGTGTCCTCGTCTCTAATTCCTATGTTTTCCTCATATGTATCTCTCCGCGTTGCGTCATATTCTTGTTTACGATGCCCCGCTACTCACTGGTCTTACGCTTTCAATCGGTAGTCGACGGTTACCCAATGATACATACCACTGCACAGTAGCACTTGGGTAAAGAGTTTACTCTGCCCACTACCGTACCAAGCAGAAGAAGAAGGTAGTCAACGGTCAAACATACGTCTGCCGACAGTAATGATACTTCACCTGATTGGTCAGAAGAAACTCATTGCCTTGATTTGTGATTGGCCACCTAATATACCCCTTCCATGTGTATTTTACTGTTCCTTTCCGATTTGTCGAATTGTCGCGGCATCTTTGTGGGTCGGACCGCCAGTGCGGAAGGAAATGAAGCCTGGAGTTGATTATTATTTATAATCAAAAGTAAGTAAAAGTTATGCCTTTCAACATGTACTGAACGCTTATTTTATTCATTAGGGAGTGTTGACAATATTTCCTTTCTTTTCAGACGGACGCAGAAGAGCCGAGGTAAGAGTTTAGGGGGCAGGTGACATCATAGTTCAGTCCATTGAAACCCCAATAACCAACTAACTAGAGTTTCCGAGGAGAAGATTTATACGAAACAGCCTGTAAGTTTAATTTATGAATACAATTTGCCGTTATTTTATTCACTTTTCCAAAGGGATTTTTTTTAATATTCGTTTTATCAAACCTTAATTTCTGCCTCATTCCTTGTATATACAGCGTATGTTATTAAGCCGAGGTACCGTACT
The DNA here is from genome assembly GCA_946902985.2 of Meconema thalassinum. Lineage (NCBI taxonomy): Eukaryota > Metazoa > Arthropoda > Insecta > Orthoptera > Tettigoniidae > Meconema > Meconema thalassinum. Next base: position 77,646,605 of record OX336389.2, on the reverse strand, counting down.
GAAAATGGGCATATGCAAAATTCACCAGTAAAGTGTTTTACTTGTTAAGATACAATATAACATTTGAGAATAGGCGTTGCCCGGGAATTGCCTTGTTAAGAGGCAATTGATCACTGCAGCATCATGCCCAAATTGTTAGTGTCCAGTTGGCAGTATTGATATTGCGAATTTTCAGTCTGTCAACACAATAGGCCTATGTTCCCAATTATTGAGACATCCTAAATTACCGTATAACCTGAAAAAAAGATTTTGTTGGTGCATTTCAATTATCAGCCTAAGTCATTTTGTTAGCAACACTCAATAAATAGTTTGATTTGCAATGCAGGACACAGGAACCTGACTTGAACAGTTTCAGTTAGATGGTGAATGATAATATGATTTTTCTACCTTTTCAGGGTTTCCATGTGACAATACCTATTGAAATTGCCATTCATTATGACTAATATACTGGAAATATGTGCTAAATTACGTAATTATATATGTTTCATTCTCGTTAAATTTAAACTATGGCAGCCATGTTGCTCACTCCAGCTGCGCAACACATGATGAGACATTGATGTTTCGGCAGTGTGCCCAACATGTAAGATATAAAATACACCACCACTAGGCAAAAGCCATTCGTCTGCAGCTGGAAACAAGAATCTGGGCACATTAGGCTGCAACCATTGAACTGGACATGTTAGACTGTAACCATTGTCAAAAACCATTAGATTAGACTAAACGAAGGTTAGAATGGTCGCGGGAAGCTTGCGAGGCACGGTTGAAAAAAAAAGAACATTGATCTGGACGATAGACCACCTGTACAATTAGTACCGTATTCATGGGGCTGGCAATACGGTTGTAATGCTGATTATGGCAGACACAGCTGGAATTTTTACTATATAAGTCATGTTATAATTAGGGATGGCGGGTGGGTTATAGATAGTGATGTGCTTGAGCTCGGCTCGAGCTGCTAGAACAGATGACGTCAGAGTTCTAACTTTTGTGCGCGCCGTGACCTATCGGCATGCTCTTACGAGCCCAGAAACCTCAAGAAGGCTGTGTTCGAGCATTGTGCTAGGCGGTACTGGCTCGTGCTGTGTTTGCTATGCACTGCTGTATAGTTTGTGCATTTAACCCCTTCAAACTGTATCTGCCTAATGTGGAGACAGCCACAATCTGTCTTTGTGCGATGATTCGATGCACATGTCTCCCCAGAATATACAAACTGCGTACTGAACATCGTTGGAGTTCACAGAATAAAGTTGACGGGTCACAACACGTTCTTCGTACAATGATGCGGTAAGAGTATGTGTATAGGCTATAAGTGATTAATTTCTTCCGTTGCAGGAACATATGTTTGCTACTATCCTCGACGTATTACATCCTTCCCAGAAGCCAAAAGTGTATCAGAGATGGGGGGTGGGGAATAATCTTATTAAAATTATTATTAGCCTAGGTACAATTTGATTTACTGTATCGATCGTATGGTGACAATGGGGCAGAAGATGGCTAGATGCGGAAGGATGTGGCCGTGGCCTGTATTAAGGTACAGCCCTAGCATGTGCATAGTGTGCAAATGGTAAACCACGGAAAACCATCTGCAGGACTGCCCAGTTGGATTCGAACCACTAACAGTCTAATACGTTCACACATACCGTACGCGAGCGAAAGGTAGCAGAAAATATCGTCCGGGCCGTCAGTGCACCGCCTACTTTATGAGTGGGGTCGCCTAACAGTTCAAACAGGTTCGATTCCGTATTGAGCAACGTTGTGTAACGCGCCCGTGCGAGCCCGCTGGAACTTGAGTATCATTCGCTTCTGCTGGAACAGAAGACGTCAGTTTGAACAAGATCGAGCTTTGCACGACCTTTTGAGTGCACTGCGACCTATCGGCGTGTTCTTATCAGGCCAGAATCCTCAAGAAGGCTGTGTTTGAGCATTGTGCTAGGCGGAACCGGCTCGTCCTGCGTTTGCTGTGCACTGCTGTATAGTTTGTGCATATAACCCCTTCAAATTGTATCTGTAATGTGGAGACAGCCACAATCTGTGTGCTATGATTCGATGCACATGTCTCCCCAGAATATACAAACTGCCTACAGAACATCATTGGAGTGTACAGAACAAAGGCGACGGGTCACTACACGTTCATCGTACAATGGTGCGGCAACAGTATGTGAATATGCGAAACCAAAGACGTATCAGTGACGGGGGCAGGAATAATCGGGATTAGTATAGATCGCGAGTCCCGGCGGCACCAAATATCCCTAAGACAAAATGGCGGCGTCCGTGACGTCATCAATGACGTCACGAAATACTCCTCTAGCAAGCTTACGGGAAAAGCCTGGGGAATAGGGGGTTTTGGGTGGGGAACAACAAAAAACGTGAAAAACGGGATGGGTATCGCGATCTTTACTTGAGCCCCCCCGCTCAAGTAAAGATCGCGATACCCATCAAAAATTTGCCATTTCACCTCATTTTCAAACAATCGCGATACAAAGAAAAAGATCCACATTTCACCGCATTTTAAAAAAAAAACCGGTATCGCGATCTTTACTTGAGCTCCCCTGCTCAAGTACAGATCGCTATACCCATCACAAATTCGCCATTTCAGCACTTTTTCAGGCAATCGCGCTACGCAGTGAAAAATAAAGATCGCGATACCCATCACAAATTCGCCATTTCAGCACTTTTTCAAGCAATCGCGCTACGCAGTGAAAAATAAAGATCGCGATACCCATCACAAATTCGCCATTTCAGCACTTTTTCAAGCAATCGCGCTACGCAGTGAAAAATAAAGATCGCGATACCCATCACAAATTCGCCATTTCAGCACTTTTTCAAGCAATCGCGCTACCCAGTGAAAAATAAAGATCGCGATACCCATCACAAATTCGCCATTTCAGCACTTTTTCAAGCAATCGCGCTACGCAGTGAAAAATAAAGATCGCGATACCCATCACAAATTCGCCATTTCAGCACTTTTTCAAGCAATCGCGCTACGCAGTGAAAAATAAAGATCGCGATACCCATCACAAATTCGCTACGCAGTGAAAAATAAAGATCGCGATACCCATCACAAATTCGCCATTCCAGCACTTTTTCAAGCAATCGCGCTACGCAGTGAAAAATAAAGATCGCGATACCCATCACAAATTCGCCATTTCAGCACTTTTTCCAAGCGATCGCGCTACGCAGTGAAAAATAAAGATCGCGATACCCATCACAAATTCGCTACGCAGTGAAAAATAAAGATCGCGATACCCATCACAAATTCGCCATTTCAGCACTTTTTCAAGCAATCGCGCTACGCAGTGAAAAATAAAGATCGCGATACCCATCACAAATTCGCCATTTCAGCACTTTTTCAAGCAATCGCGCTACGCAGTGAAAAATAAAGATCGCGATACCCATCACAAATTCGCCATTTCAGCACTTTTTCAAGCAATCGCGCTACGCAGTGAAAAATAAAGATCGCGATACCCATCACAAATTCGCTACGCAGTGAAAAATAAAGATCGCGATACCCATCACAAATTCGCCATTCCAGCTCTTTTTCAAGCAATCGCGCTACGCAGTGAAAAATAAAGTTCGCGATACCCATCACAAATTCGCCATTTCAGCTCTTTTTCAAGCAATCGCGCTACGCAGTGAAAAATAAAGATCGCGATACCCATCACAAATTCGCCATTTCAGCTCTTTTTCAAGCAATCGCGCTACGCAGTGAAAAATAAAGATCGCGATACCCATCACAAATTCGCCATTTCAGCACTTTTTCAAGCAATCGCGCTACGCAGTGAAAAATAAAGATCGCGATACCCATCACAAATTCGCCATTTCAGCTCTTTTTCAAGCAATAGCGCTACGCAGTGAAAAATAAAGATCGCGATACCCATCACAAATTCGCCATTTCAGCTCTTTTTCAAGCAATCGCGCTAAGCAGTGAAAAATAAAGATCGCGATACCCATCACAAATTCGCCATTTCAGCTCTTTTTCAAGCAATCGCGCTAAGCAGTGAAAAATAAAGATCGCGATACCCATCACAAATTTGCCATTTCTCCTCATTTTCAACCAATCGCGCTACGCAGAGAAAAATAAAGATCGCGATACCCATCACAAATTCGCCATTTCAGCTCTTTTTCAAGCAATCGCGCTACACTGTGAAAAATAAAGATCGCGATACCCATCACAAATTTGCCATTCCTACTCATTTTCAAGCAATAACGCTACGCATAGAAAAATGAAGATCGCGATACCCATCACAAATTTGCCATTTCTGCACATTTTCAAGCAATCGCGCTACGCAGAGAAAAATAAAGATCGCGATACCCATCACAAATTCGCCGTTTCTGCACATTTTCAAGCAACCGCGCTACACATAGAAAAATAAAGATCGCGATACCCATCACAAATTTGCCATTTCTACTCATGTTCAAGCAATCGCGCTACGTAAAGAAAGGAAAGATCCCGATACCCATTATAAATTTGCCATTTCCGTCCATTTTTAATATTTCACACACACACACGGTTTTTGTCAATAGTTTCAGCCTAACCTGCCTAGAGGAATTAATTTTTGGTGCCCCTCTGTGGCCACAGCCAAAGGCTGCACCTACCCTCAAACTTCTTACCTTTGTTGCATCCAATCCAATGGTTTTGACAATGGTTACAGCCTGACCGCCCAGACCAATGGTTTAGTGTGAACAGTGCCCCACTAGCTGCCGCACACCTACCCACAGACTTCTAACCTTCGTTGCGTCCAATCCAATGGTTTTGACAATGGTTACAGCCTAACCGCCCAGACCAATGGTTTAGTGTGGACAGTGCCCCACTAGCTGCCGCACACCTACCCACAGACTTCTAACCTTTGTTGCGTCCAATCCAATGGTTTTGACAATGGTTACAGCCTAACCGCCCAGACCAATGGTTTAGTGTCAACAGTGCCCCACTAGCTGCCGCACACCTACCCACAGACTTCTAACCTTCGTTGCGTCCAATCCAATGGTTTTGGCAATGGTTACAGCCTAACCGCCCAGACCAATGGTTTAGTGTCAACAGTGCCCCACTAGCTGCCGCACACCTACCCACAGACTTCTAACCTTTGTTGCGTCCAATCCAATGGTTTTGACAATGATTACAGCCTAACCGCCCAGACCAATGGTTTAGTGTGAACAGTGCCCCACTAGCTGCCGCACACCTACCCACAGACTTCTAACCTTCGTTGCGTCCAATCCAATGGTTTTGGCAATGGTCACAGGCTAACCGCCCAGACCAATGGTTTAGTGTGAACAGTGCCCCACTAGCTGCCGCACACCTACCCACAGACTTCTAACCTTCGTTGCGTCCAATCCAATGGCTTTGGCAATGGTCACAGGCTAACCGCCCAGACCAATGGTTTAGTGTGAACAGTGCCCCACTAGCTGCCGCACACCTACCCACAGACTTCTAACCTTCGTTGCGTCCAATCCAATGGTTTTGGCAATGGTTACAGCCTAACCGCCCAGACCAATGGTTTAGTGTCAACAGTGCCCCACTAGCTGCCGCACCCCTACCCACAGACTTCTAACCTTTGTTGCGTCCAATCCAATGGTTTTGACAATGATTACAGCCTAACCGCCCAGACCAATGGTTTAGTGTGAACAGTGCCCCACTAGCTGCCGCACACCTACCCACAGACTTCTAACCTTTGTTGCGTCCAATCCAATGGTTTTGGCAATGGTCACAGGCTAACCGCCCAGACCAATGGTTTAGTGTGAACAGTGCCCCACTAGCTGCCGCACACCTACCCACAGACTTCTAACCTTCGTTGCGTCCAATCCAATGGCTTTGGCAATGGTCACAGGCTAACCGCCCAGACCAATGGTTTAGTGTGAACAGTGCCCCACTAGCTGCCGCACACCTACCCACAGACTTCTAACCTTTGTTGCGTCCAATCCAATGGTTTTGACAATGGTTACAGCCTAACCGCCCAGACCAATGGTTTAGTGTCAACAGTGCCCCACTAGCTGCCGCACACCTACCCACAGACTTCTAACCTTCGTTGCGTCCAATCCAATGGTTTTGACAATGGTTACAGCCTAACCGCCCAGACCAATGGTTTAGTGTGAACAGTGCCCCACTAGCTGCCGCACACCTACCCACAGACTTCTAACCTTCGTTGCGTCCAATCCAATGGCTTTGGCAATGGTCACAGGCTAACCGCCCAGACCAATGGTTTAGTGTGAACAGTGCCCCACTAGCTGCCGCACACCTACCCACAGACTTCTAACCTTTGTTGCGTCCAATCCAATGGTTTTGACAATGGTTACAGCCTAACCGCCCAGACCAATGGTTTAGTGTCAACAGTGCCCCACTAGCTGCCGCACACCTACCCACAGACTTCTAACCTTCGTTGCGTCCAATCCAATGGTTTTGACAATGGTTACAGCCTAACCGCCCAGACCAATGGTTTAGTGTGAACAGTGCCCCACTAGCTGCCGCACACCTACCCACAGACTTCTAACCTTCGTTGCGTCCAATCCAATGGTTTTGACAATGGTTACAGCCTAACCTCCCAGACCAATGGTTTAGTGTGAACAGTACCCCACTAGCTGCCGCACACCTACCCACAGACTTCTAACCTTCGTTGCGTCCAATCCAATGGCTTTGGCAATGGTCACAGGCTAACCGCCCAGACCAATGGTTTAGTGTGAACAGTGCCCCACTAGCTGCCGCACACCTACCCACAGACTTCTAACCTTTGTTGCGTCCAATCCAATGGTTTTGACAATGGTTACAGCCTAACCGCCCAGACCAATGGTTTAGTGTCAACAGTGCCCCACTAGCTGCCGCACACCTACCCACAGACTTCTAACCTTCGTTGCGTCCAATCCAATGGTTTTGGCAATGGTTACAGCCTAACCGCCCAGACCAATGGTTTAGTGTCAACAGTGCCCCACTAGCTGCCGCACCCCTACCCACAGACTTCTAACCTTTGTTGCGTCCAATCCAATGGTTTTGACAATGGTCACAGCCTAACCGCCCAGACCAATGGTTTAGTGTCAACAGTGCCCCACTAGCTGCCGCACACCTACCCACAGACCTCTAACCTTCGTTGCGTCCAATCCAATGGTTTTGCCAATGGTTACAGCCTAACCGCCCAGACCAATGGTTTGGTGTGAACAGTGCCCCACTAGCTTCTTTACTTTTTTTCTGCGTAGCGCTATTCCTTGAAAAAGAGCTGAAATGGCAAATTTGTGATGGGTATAGAGATCTTTTTTTTTTTTCTGCGTTAGGCGATTGCTTGAAAATTAGCAGAAATGGCAAATTTGTCATGGGTATCATGATCTTTACTTTTTCTTCGCGGGCGAAAATTTTCCATTTCACCTCATTTTCAAACAATCGCGATACACAGCAAAACATCCATGGGCTGTTGATCCTTCAACTACCAGAAGCACTCTAAGCATATGAAGAAATAAAACACTTACCCCATTCGACACCGAAGTCCACCAGCAACTTCATTAGGTGTAATTTACATGCACAGACACTGCCTTCTTACATACACACCACCAACCATCAAAAATACCACAATCACTATTAATATACCATCCACATTACGGTATACCATAACTAAATCTTATTTTAATTTATTTTCGCAACGCATAAGTATAGCAACCGAGCATTTCAAAAGCTCGCAAAGTAAACAAAAAAAAATGGCGCCTGACAAGCACGGCGCATATCAGCTGGCGCACATGAGCTGGCCAATCACAATAGAGACAATGAATTTCAACTCACCAATCAGGTAAGTACATTTACCACGTCATAGGTGACGTCATTGAGATCACCAAAAGCTCACTAAACCCCGGGACTCGGGATATATACTACAACCGGAATAATCTATATTAATATTGTTATTATTATGTAAGATTTGGTTTACGTCGCACAGACAAAGATAGGTCGTATGGTGACAATGGGACAGAAGAGGGCTAGGCACGGAAGGATGCGGCCGCCTTTAAGGTACAGCCCCAGCATGTGCCTGGTGTGCACGGAAAACCATCTGCAGGGCTGCCGACAGTGGAATTAGAACCTCTAATAGTCTTAATATGTTCACACACAACGTTCGCGAGGGAAACGTTGCAGAAAACAATGTCTAGGCCGTCAGTGCTCCGCATACTTTGTGTGAGGTCGGCTAACAGTTCGAACAGGTTCGATACTGTATCGAGCTACGTTGCATATCGATTCGGCACGAGCCCTCTCGAACTTGAGTATCATTCGCCTGTCGCTGGTTATAGTCAGCCGGGGAGTGAACTAGATCATTCCCAGATCAATTTTGAATCATTGGAAGAGGTATTTATTGCAAATTTCAGAAGTTAAAACCTTTGTCAAAACTCATTGCATTGCCCAAAATGAAGGTAAGAATGGTCGGGTTGGCGGGCCACTGTTGACGACACATTAGACTGTAATCATTGTCAAAACCACTGTTTCTTTCATTTGAACCCCTCACAGAACGCTACCTATACTGCCTATTCAATTAGTACCGTATGGGTACACAAAAACCTAACCTTCGTCCAGACAGTCTTCTAACCAAGTAGCGGCCAAGGGTCTCTTTCGTCAAGGCAGTCGTCGAACCAAGTACGGTAGCGATGTATGGCTTGTTCTGGTCCAATTTTTACATCAGTAATTTTCGTCCAGGCAGTCATCTAATCTCGCTACGAGTGAGTACGCTGAAGCGCATTATAGGAGTCTGTCAAGAGCTATGAGACCTTGTTGGTGTTCTGAAATTTTGCATCTGTGGCACATACTATAGTATGGGCTTTATACATAGTTCGGTCATGCATAGGCACTGCAAAAGAAGAGCCAAAATTACTGCTTGTAGTACAGGAAAGGGATCGGGTGCATATGCCCCAGGTTAGTTTTGTGGCTGTATGTAAAGCCTTATTCGATGTTCACTGCTTTCGAACTTAGCAGCAAAACTAGCACCACACGATAATGTTGGCACTGCTGAAATAACGCAATAACACCCTCGTAGTCTTTTTCCGTAATCAGTTGGCGACTCTCTTATATTCTGCTCTCGCAACATAAATATCTCAGCTCTCCACACCAAAAACATAAGTTTGTTTTGTGTTTGTATCTTCTCATCCTATCTGAGAGAGAGTGTAACTTCCTAGCGCATGCACATTGTAAAAGCTACAGACTTGGGTCTAAATCCTGCCATTAGCACTGCGAAGGTACCGTATGCGTGGGGTTGGCTATATTGCATTTGTCCCATAATTCAGTCACAACTTGAATTTTACTATATAAGTTTTGATCAAAAAAGGGGATGAAGGATGGGTTATAGTCAGTGGAGGAGAAAACATCTATTACCACAGCATTTCCACTATTATTATTTATTACAAAAGTTTATGGTGTTTGAAGCCATTTTTCAGTGTTGCATTAGTAAATGAAAGTTTGGTGCTTTACAGTCGGTCAACACGATTGTACCCAAATGAGATGAGTTATTCCCTAATACTGAGAAAGAATTGAGGTAAATGCACCAATGGTCGTCATGTTAAGACAGATTTAGTCAAGAAAATATGTACACCTTATACATTTTGGTAAATTTAATCAACAAAAGCACTGTACCTAACCTCAAACTCTACTCAAACACTAGGAAACTCTCAATATCGAAAATATTCTGTTTTTGAAAATTAGGTATTTTTTAAAAAAGTTTTTGCCCTAGTCCTCGGCACTATGCCTTTGGATTGTTCCTTTATTTGTCACCCGTTTGCACCAATAGCCGTCATATTGTTAGTTTTCCTTGTCTGCTGTTTATAATGCATTACCATCAATTGTTGCGGAAGACCCCGATTTATCGACTTGGAGGCTAACGTTTATGTAAAAACAGTACCAGTAATAGTTTTTTTTTTTTATAAAAAAAAGAAATATTTAAAAAAAAGATGGCATTGGGAAGCGAGAATGGTGGGTAGAAGACATACGGGCATGAAAATATCGTAATTCTGCTCTAAACACATTTATTATAAGTTATTTTTGTATTAATTTAAAGTGCAATATTAATGATAATTGAAATTCGAACAATATAACCACAAGAACGTGTATTGATGTAGGCTTCCCCGGTCGGTGTTCAAGCGAGAATGGTCATTTTCCTGGCTGTTATGCATAGTCACATAAAACGTGAGACCAGACCCTGGTGTAACATAACGTCTGCGTTGAACAATCTTCGAGGGTCTGACAAGATAGATTGTAAGCCGTTTTCCACCAAATAACAGTAGGTTTTAATTTGATGTTCTGTAATATTGCAGCATGGTTTACTGTCAAATTTTGAGAGATTCGTAAAGACAGGCTTGGATTTCTTTTTAGGAAAGATGCACACCTTTTCCTCCCTGGTCGCCCATCTTTGAGAGGAGAGAACCTCTTCAATTATTTTGTGAAGCGCTGGCCGCTGTTTTGCAAATTGTCCTTTGTTACCGGGAACCCCGCTTTTCCTAGTGAGATAACCCATTGAATTAACACCCTTTGTTAATAAGGAACTTGGCCCCATCTTCCTCTCTCTGGTTTTTCTTTTAATTTTGTCCGAAAGGGCGTTTTCTCGGAACACCATTCCTCTCCGCGGCCGTTGTGATACTCATGCCGTCCTCCTCAATGACCTTAGTAGCAGCTTCCATTTGCTGAATATCGTAGGCTAATTGAGAAATGTGCGTTTCGAGATATTACTTGAAAGCATATATTTAGTCTTAGAATATATTTTTCATCTCAACTTGAAAAGAATCCCTTTTAGCTCACCTAAAAACCCTAGACCTACTGATGATGATAATAATAATAATAATGCTGTTATACGCCCCCAACTACTGCGGCTTTTAGAGACCCCGGGGTACCGGAATTTTGCCCCGAAAGGTGATCTATAACGTGCCATAAAATCTTCTGACACGGCTCCCTCGCATTTGTGCACCCTCAAATTCCAGATGACAGCACCAGGATTCGATCCTGCAACAACAGGCGAGAACGTTACCTCTGAACCACCACACCAGCGTAGGCCTACGGCCGTCACAGAGACAGATCTACATAATATCAGCACACTGTAAATGTTTATTGGTTCTAAAACGTTAACGCAAACTTTAACAATATCGTGCACTAGTGTTAGTCACGCATGTGCTCTAAAGATCGTCAGCTATGATGACTATTGGACACGATGATCAAACGACAATTTAGTTAATGCCGGACACTTCAGAACTACATTATAAGTATATTGCCGCTGTTAGTTAGATCTTACAAGGAGATATGACAATGTGCCAATTTTCGTCACAAATGACGGGCTTTGGTAAAGTACGTGTTTTTAAATCCAGTGTATGTCACCAGAATTTCTAACCAAACTAGGAACGTGAGCACGAAATAGCAAATCGCATTATGTTACAGAAACAATTACCCACTATATCACACACTTGTAACATTTTAAAATGTCGGAATGTAACACGTGCGCACATAATTAACTGGCGTGCCTGGTTAGCACATGCGAGAAGCAATATGCCGCGTCAAGACAGCTCAACTCACACAAGTTGTTTGACGCTGGGAATCGCCTATTACATCGCACGCATGATTTCCCAAAGTTCCTTATCGGCAACGAAGGTATGACAAATCTCGTAAGACTTCGTGCGTTGAGAAAGACCCATTGACATGCTTATTATTTGTACTTATATACGAGAGTGACGACGACTGGCTTAGTGACGAAAACCGGTACAGTTACCTTACATGAGATTAATAAATTTTGTTTATTTCAAAAAGGAACTGGCAGCGTGGCTCAGGGGTAACGTTCTCGCTTGCTGGGTCCTAGGTTGCAATTCGTATCCTGGCACAGTCAGTTGGCATTTGAGGGTGCGCAAACACGAGGGAGCCATGTCAGTTGATTTACTGGCACGTTAAAGATACCCTTCGGGGCAAAATTCCGGCATCCCTGCGTTTCTGAAAGCCAGGGTAGTTGAAAGGCACGTAAATCATTAACATTATTATTGTTTTATTACAAAGGGTATTTTGGCTAATTTAAGTAGTTTTGTAGCTCGTTCACCACTCCTGAACTGTTACCTTTAACCGTAACAAAGGCTAACTGTTTTTAGGAAACGCCACATTCACACTTCAATCAGGAAGGTATGAACATTTTAACTCTGCAGTTATAAACTGACTGTATAACAGATTGCCATGTTGGATAAGGCTTGAGTCAGGCAATACTGCCAACTTTACCACACTGCCCTGTTGCCGGGTTAGACGAAAATTCCTCTTTGTACTAAAGTTGGGTGGGGTAAAACTATTGGTCGCTACTAGGTTAGACGACTTTATGGACGAAATTTACTGATTGCACAGGGCGGGGCAGAAGATGCGCATGGGTTGCACTGCCTTGTATTGCGTCATTTTCATACCTTTCTAGGGAACGGTTACGATTGAAATTACGGTCCATTATCACTAGTGCAATGGAAAAATGTTAAATTACGTCAATATGGATGTTTACCTCTTGCTGATTAAACGACTACTGCCATGTTCATCAAGCGCGTGAGCTATTTAGTAATTCTTGGTCTAGAGCAGTGGTTCTGAACCCTTAGAAGTGTGCGGACCACTCAGCCTGAAATTGAATCATGTACGGACCACCCCTTCACTCAATACACCTTATCAGTTGTAACTCTTCACAATAACACTTATTTTAAAGATATTTCAATTCAAAACCTGATAGTCATCGCCGCAAATACATTCGGACGATTCTCGTTCAACGGACATCGTTTTTGAAATCTCCATTTATTGGCCACTTTTTTTATACGTGCTGGTGGACCCTTTTCTCCCGCGGACCACCGGTTCAGATCCACTGGTCTAGAGAGACTTATTTCCATTCTTCTTCCTCGCCTTTTCCCGTTACGCGGGGTCGACTTTCTCAATCCTGAGGCGCCAGTCATTTCGTTGTAAAGCATCAGCAGCAGATAGGCCCAATACTCTCGTGTCCGTATGGACATTCGTCATCCATGTTGTTTGAGGTCTGCCGCTCCCTCTCTTTTGTGTAGCCATGGAAAGGCACTTCTTCGCTACATGATTTTCCGGTCTTCGTATAACATGACCATACCACCTTAGCCTGGACTCTAAAAGTTTCTCAGTTATAGGCGTTACTTTGAAACATGTTCATTACGGATTTTATCTTTGAGAGTAACTCCACCTGCCCAACGTGACATATGCATTTCAGTGGTATGTAGCTTTTGCTGATGTGCCTTGGTAGTAGCCCATGTTTGGTCTTACGGCTGTTTTATAAAGTTTACCCTTAGTTCTTGTGTGTTGCTTCATGATTCTTCATTTTAGAGATGGCTTTTCTAACTTTCGCTTCTGTGATTTCATTAATAGCTCCTTGCGTTGTAGGTATATTTCATGATATATAAGGGAAATCTAAATTGAATCAGTAGTTTAGTAAATTTTTTCAAGGGTTCTCTTCTCCTCAACTGTTACCAGCTACTCTTGAGATCATAGAAGTTGACTCATGCTTCAAGGATGCCATGTGATTCTATGCGTCAGGGACAAACTACTTGCCTTTCAATATACTCTACCTTCTGTGCCCACCCTTATTACTTTTTTTTACTATTGCACTGTGTGTTGAAGTCTTGTTAAGTGCATCAGAACTTTCTGTTATGTTTTTCTCTCTGATTTTATATGATAAAGGCCCAAATACCATTATATCAGGTATTTTTTAAAAGATGACACATCAAACAAGCAAGGAAATTTCAACTATTATTAGGTTGTGTGTTGTACAGAGTGTGGGTCTACAAACCACATAGGCGGACGCTAAAAGTTACAACGTACAAAACATGTGGGACACAACCTGTGACATCCAGCTCTAACTTCCTTAGCCCTGCCTTCGAGCAATTATGTTGGACATGCTAATGCATAAAAAAACAAAACTGTCTCCACATAAGCTCAGAGGTAGAGTAACGGAAGCCAAATCTGGAAGTTGTGAGTTTGTGTTGTGCTTTCTACCCTCCATCTATATGGTTTGTACACTCTTTGTAAAATCAACGACCTAATAGCCATGGTCCTCTATAGTCATTTACAGTGTATTTTCTTACATGTTTAGTGCCTTATAAATTACATTCCACATGTATTATATTAATAGCTTCATGTTTGTATTCTTACAGATCTTTCCACTAGATCCAGTTGAACAGCAAGTTGCATGGAACAGACCTGGGCGAGAATGCAGTTTCAGTTGTGTGGTTCTTTTTATAATATGCAGTAATTGTATTTCTTGTACTACATTGTGTAATGCAAAATAAATATTACTTTTTCAATTATCAAACTCCTGGGGTTTAAATTTGATTGTTTCTCCTTCCTTCTCATAATCCATTTGCAAGAGGGTCATGGTATTCAAACAAGAATTCGGAACCTATGCAGGAATGATACGAGTTAGGTCATTCCATAGACTGATTTGGCGGTTATGTAGGATAGGACAATATGCACTGGAATTTGACGGTTGTCTGTTTGGAAACCTGACTCAATTGATTTTATAGCATTTAGCAGTTAATAGATTGTTGTTTTATTTGACCTAACATAAATTCAAAAGGAACTAATAATATCAATATCTATCTACATATATGCACAGTTCACGCCACGATTTTTGGCCGGTGGGTCCTGATTGCACAGTCATACAGAGGACAGATGGCGAGCCTCGGACATTTGCAATTGATGCATGAGTTTCCTTCCACGCAACAGGGAACTCTCGTATCAGTTTCACATGCGTGAGGCCCGCAGACTGCAATCAGGACTCGCCAGCCAAAAACCGTGGCGTGAACTGTATATTTGCTGCCAGAGTTACATAATGAACGACATATTTCAACTTATTAAATATAATGTTGACTGCCTGTAAAACATTTAATCAAAGATAATTATATTAGGTAATGTTAATTGGTCCACAAATGATCTAGCTCTGCAGAATATTTATAAAAATATGTGATATCTTGGGGATTTAGTTTGCAGTATGTTTCTTTTTTTTTGTCTGTTTTAAGGAAAAATATTTGTGTGATTTGTTTTTGTGAAGAGCTGAGCAAGTGCAGGGTGGCTGCTTTCTGGAAAACTCAGGGAATTTAAATTTCATAGAATAAACAGGAGAAAAATTTGGCAGGATGAAAAATAAATGTCTTGACGTAGGATTGAGCATAATAATAATGCATCGTTCGCAGTATTGATCAATCTTGCATACAAGATTAATTACCGTTAAGATTAAAAATTAAATACCGTAATTTGACCGTTCTGCCATTTCTTCTTTTCGGATTGTTCGCCTTTCAGGATATCCCAAGTCAGAAAAATTAGCTTTGCGAGAAAGAAATATGGCTCGGGTGTTTATACCTTCTTCCGCATAAGTTGAGTGTAATAACAACACGCCAGAGCCGCGAAGAAGAGCTCTTCCCTATACGAGTGCACTACCTTCGATTCAAATATTACAGACACTGTATAATTGTAAGCTGGCTTTAACTTCACGTCGGTAAGAGGTATGAGCTCTTCTCCGAGGCCCTGGCGTGTTGTCATTTGACTCTCAATTTATATAGAATAAGGTATAGTTGAGTGTAACGTGATTCACTGAACAGATGGCGCAAAATCTGAATTGAGTTTACTTATGTCCCAGGCATCCTTCCTGTACTGTTGACTTGTGTATGTAAATCATTTGCAGACTGCCAAAGAGTTCCTTTTTTTAATAAGCGATGAGCGAAGAGACATACAGGTAAATGGAATTTCTTTGGATATACTGAGTAATAAAACAAATTGGTTTACGTAACCTAAAATCACTCAACAATTTACACTTTTGTATTTAGTATTTTTTGAAGATCATGGAGGGATTATAGAAATTTAATCCAGAATAGCTGCAACCGTCAAAGTACCCAGATTTTCAGCCTTGGTTAGAAGTTGTTCCCAAGAACGCAAAACATTCTTTTTGTAACCTGTGCAAAAAACGGATTCCTTTGAGCAACGTGGGCCAGAGAGCAATCACTAGCCACATGACAGAAAATTTCACAAAGCATGGATCACCAACCATGTGACTGCGCTTTTGTCAGTTCGAACCATACTTCAGTTTCGTTGTTTTATATACCGTGTCAACAAGACTGAGCTTGAACAGTTTGATAGGAGTAAATCTTGCCCGGGTCATTTTTATACTAAACAGTTCAAGGGCTTGGAAGAATATTAAGATGTGTGGCAGATCATAAAAATCATCCTCATATTTTCTCATGGTAACACCTTTGTGGAGGTTTATTATTTTTCCAGTGGAAAACATTTACGACCAAACTCTCAGCGATGAGAAGAGCATGGGATGGAATTCAGGATTCAGGTGGATAAGATGCCATAAACATAGATGATGGAATGGTTCGTAACGCTTGTGGGGCTAGGGCTAAGGAAAAAATCGCTATCGAAGAACAAAAACTACGAGAAACGGATATAGAGCAGTTGAGTCAGTACGAGAGAGAGAAGAAGAAGAAGAGAGGATAAAGTGTTAATGGCATTAAATAAAGAAAAGGAAGAATTGTTCACAAAGCAACGTGAGCTGGAAATGAAAATAAAAACTTTGAAGAAATATCTTCAAACTATTCAAAGTCGCCTAAATATCTGTGATTAAATATTATACCTAAATAATTGTGATTATTTCGAAACATGTAAGGTATTTAATTTGTGAAAGATATACATTGTCGTAAGAGACTATGTGTTATGTATTTTACGTTCTATAATGAATAAAAGTATTTACCGTACATACATTTCGTTTTATTTTTTGAAAATAAACATAAATAGTATACTTATAAAAGTATATGTGTTGATAAAAGGTTAAATTTAACACTGGAAAATAATTTTAGGTAACCAGCGGTCACCCTGAGGTGGTCCAATTTTCAATTTTAGCAGTGCTACCAACTAATGTGTAAAGTCACCAAGCCTTCAGCAGAAGCGATAATGTGCACTCTGCAGTTCAAATTTTGTATTGGCTTTTCAATATTAGGTAGCCAACATAACTGCAGGTTGACCACCATGACAAGTTCCCATCGATTTCAATTTATACTACTTTCTTTGTCATGTAAGCGGCCAATACAGTGTATACGAGACCATATTGAAATTGATTTCAGTTTTCATTTAAATGTTAAAGGGTTACCATAAGACCTATTTATTCCTGGACACTTACAATTTTTAGGTAATGGAAAGGGCAGATTTTCTTTTTGGAGAATTTATCATCCTGGTTTTCCACAAACAGCTCTTTAAAACTTTGAAAATAATCGTATGTCACAATATATTTGCCAGATGTCAGCACATCGCACTGCAATGGCAGGACTGTTACAGGTCAGGAAAAAGTCAGGGGGAAAAATCTGGTCAGGGAAGTCTGGGAAATTTTCTGCCAAGTCAGGGACCTTTTTAAATTTTAATTTCTTTGTTACCTTAGCAATAATTTTGAAAGAATCAGTGACATGTACGTTATTTACCTATAATAGTGGAAAAACAACTAGATGCACTGAACGGAAATATTCAGAAGTACGGCCTGAAAATCAGTATATAGAAAAGCAAGACCATGGTGATGACAAGAGGGGAAAGACAAGGAAAGGGCACTGTAAAAATTGGAAGTCAGAGTTTGGAAATTGTGGACACGTTCAAATACCTAGGAAGTGAATTGATGCAAACGGGTAGGTTGGACATGGAGATTGGCAGGAGGGTACAGCAGAGCAATGCATTCTATCAAAGTGTAAGAAAACTTGTTTGGGATAAGGAAGTACCAAGGAAAAGCAAGGTGGTAATGTATAAAGTGTACTATGTTCCCATATTAACTTATGCAGCTGAGACTTGGACCCTGACAAGCAGGCAAGAGAGTAGAATCCAAGCCAGTGAAATGAAATTCCTAAGAAGTATGATAGGAAAGACAGAGTGAGGAAGGAAGTTGGAATGGGAAAACTAAATGAGAGAATTGAGAAGAATAAACTAAGGTGGTTTGGACATGTAAAGAGGATGGAAGAAAATAGAATACCAAGACAGATGCTGGAGGTGAAGTGCAAGGGTAAGAGAGCAAGAGGAAGACCTAGAACAAGGTAGATTGATTCAGTGAGGAACAGCGTAAGAAAAAGAAATCTGGACTGGGACAAAATGGTGGAAGGAAAGAGGAAAGTGGAGAAGTGCCATAAATACCCCGACCCGGCAGGAGCTGGATAAGGGGAAATGATGATGAATATTATTTAACTATTAGGTCATAGTTTTTATGTCATTAGTTATACCAATTGCAATAACTTTTTGAATGTAAGAAGTTTCATTGTGAACTGAGTCTAATGACAAAGGAAGTTCCTTGTCCATTGTTTTATTTATTTCTTTTTTGTTAATTGTCCATGTTAATTTTTTTAAACCGATTAATTTATTAAAATAGTCAGATGAAGCCAGTATTTTTCCATGCCTTCTGAAGTGCTCACGGAATCTGAAACGGGCCAATTCTTAAAATTCTTTCTTTAAGCCTTTTCTTTACAATCTCTAAAAAGAAACTCTTTTTTGTATGAAATAGCTTACAAATCTCGTGTAATACAGTAGCTGGGAAAAAAAAACGAAGAAAGGTTAGCATGGATGTGTATTTTAAAAAATAAGAAAATAATCAGCGTATGTCGTGGGATTTGGAAGATGTAAATCAGTAACAATCGTTTGATCAATTAGACAGCTTTTATTTTTAAAATATGTTCATACGGTGATCAGAATAAAGTATTGGTGGTCAGGGGAATGGGATCTTAAGTCAGGGAAAATGCAAATCTTGGTCTTGTAACAACCTTGAATGGGAATGCAAACATGATGGCAATAATAAAGTTTTATGAAGGTAATCATGTACGCTCTGGAGTTTTATTCTTGTACTGATCTACCATAGTGATGACAATCGATTGGTGCGAAATATATCCTTACCTCCTTTAGATATATTTCTTGAGTTGTTGATTCATTGTAGAGACTTGGGGTGTTTCTGATAACCTGTATGATGGCTGTTCTAGAGTGTGAATTTTTAATTCAGGCTAGGAATTTGATAGGAGCCTGCTGTGGCCTTAATTTGGGTACCATCCCAGAAATTCGTGACTGCATTTCGAATCACGGCGCTGACAGCAGCCATCCTGATTATGGTTTTCTCTAGCCTTGTTTCTTCAATCCCTCACCGGCAATTAACCTCATGTGTGTTTTATTTTCGTTAACCCCTCACAAAACCCAAATTATACTGTAATTTGATAATGGTTGTCATATAAAGGGGCAGAACAGCGACGTTATCTGCCCTTCCTAAGAGATAATCTCTACTTAGTAAAAAACAAAGTCCCCCATTTTTTTGCCTACTTTCGATTTTTGCAAAAAAATGAAATTAGACTTATGAGATCTACACAGGGCCAAATATTTTGTGTGTGTGTACTCGGAATGTCTGTCCCCCCTATCAATTCGAACACGGTGAAACCGAATTGGACTAAATTTGGTACAGAGGTAGCACTAGCAAAGGACACCTCAGTGTCATGTTTTATATTGCCGCCATCTTGACGAAAACGTAATGGCGGCCACCCAAATGTTAAAAGCTTAAATCAAATAACGACCAACCTAATCATCTGATCTCTACCAAATTTTGCAACATTGTACCTTTGTGTATGAAGAATCTTTTGACCAAACTACAAGGTCATCAGCCCAATACTTTGCGGATGGCGGCCATGTATGTGTGCAAATCGATCCCCCCCCCCCTATCTCTTCAAACACGATGAAACCGAATTGAACAAAATTTGGAACAGAGGTAGCACTAGCAAAGGGCACCTCAGTGTCATGTCTTATATTACCGCCATCTTGACGAAAACGTAATGGCGGCCTCCCAAATGTTAAAAGCTTAAATCAAATAACGACCAACCTATCATCTGATCCTTACCAAATTTTGCAACAGTATACCTTTACATATGAAGAATCTGTTGACCAAACTACAAGATCATCAGCGCAATAGTTTGCAGATGGAGGCCATGTGTGTGTGCAAATCGATTTCCCCTATCAATTCAAACACGGTGAAACCGAATTGAACGAAATTTGGTACAGAGCTAGCACTAGCAAAGAGCACCTCAGTGTCATGTTTTATATCGCCGCCATCTTAACGGAAACGTAATGGTGGCCAGCCAAATGTTCAAAGCTTAAATCAGATTATGACTAACCTAATCATCCGATCTCTACCAAATTTGGCAAAATTATATACTCATATGGCGAGCGTCTTTTGACTAAACTACAAGGTCATCAGCCCAATAGTTTGCAGATGGCGGCCATGTGTGTGTGTGTGCAAATCGACTCAACCTATCATTTCAAACATGGTGAAACCGAATTGAACGAAATTTGGTGCAGAGGTAGCAATAGCAAAGGGCACTCCGGTGTCATGTTTTATATCACCCCATCTTGACGAAAGCGTAACGGCGGCCACCCAAATGTTAAAAGCTTAAATCAAATTACGGCCAACCTAATCATCTGATCTCTACCAACTTTTGCAACATTATACCTTTATGTATAAAGAATCTTTTGACCAAACTACAAGGTCATCAGCCCAATAATTTGCGGATCGCGGCCATGTACGTGTGCAAATCGATTCCCCCTATTTCTTCAAACACGGTGAAACCGAATTGAACGAAATTTGGTACAGAGGTAGAACTAGCAAAGGGCACCTCGGTGTCATGTTTCATATCACCGCCATCTTGACGGAATGTCGGCCACCCAAATGTTAAAAGCTTAAATCGAATTACGACCAACCTAATCATTTGATCTCTACAAAAATTTGCAACAACATACCTTTTTGTGGGAAGCATCTTTTGACTGAACTACAAGGCCATCAGTCCAATAGTTTGCAGATAGTGGCCATGCATGTGTGCAAATCGATTCCCCATATCAATTCAAACACGGTGAAAACAATTTTTTTTTTTTTTTTTTTTTTTTTTTTCAGAGGTAGCACTAGCAACGGGCACCTCATATTCCGTAGGCCCTATAGCACGTTGTATTTCAACAAGGTACTACAACCAACATCTAGTTATACTCCTTGAAAAGGACAAAGCATTATAACAGTACCCATGCATTTAGGAGAAAGTAGGCTATATGTTCTTTACTGAACATCTTGTTGATGTGTCTGGTAATCTCCAAAACCACTGGATGGATTTTGATGCGGTTTTCACCATTCAGTAAAGGATATCTGGAGGAAGGTTTCTGTAGAAAATTACTTATTTATGATCAAAGGAAGCCTAGCAGTAACGATTTCAGTGAAAAATAAACTCTCGTCCGTGCGCTTTTTAAGCTTACGTTGGGCAAACCGTTAATAATATCAATACTGTATGTACACTTAAATTAGAGGTAGTATGACCCTGTGGGCTTGCGCATATCTAGCGTGGTCGATAATGATATGGGGGTTTAACATTCCTGTGGGGCGTGATGGTGCCTCTCACCAAGGCGGAACTGGTTCGATTCCCGGTCAATGCATGTGAGATTTTCGAAGTGAAATATCCTGTCCTGTAGTTCGGATTCCACGTAAAATAGAGGTCCCGTGGCTTATGAGCGCGAGATTAAAGGTCACGAAAATCTACAACCTACCTTATTTTTTTAACATGACGTAAAATTGAAAGTTCTTTTATCGTGGCAATAACTTAAATATACTACTACAGTCTCTTTTATTTGAGCATCCTGACTTCCAGAATTTGATTCTTTAACCTCGGAGGTGAGAATTTAACCGGCAGTCTTGTAGCTTTCTTAAAATAAATTGAGGCGTTCAGATGCAAAAGGGACATTATCCACTTTTTTTTTAAATTACAGGAAGAGGGAAAAACGTATAGTCATTCATATAGTTGTGCAATTCTTGATTTCTGTTCACTAACTCATTAACATTTGATGACAAAGGTTAAGCCAGCAATTTTCAGTTACAGAAGTCATTAGAAGTTAACAAAAGTGTATTATAAAATGGATAATGTCCCTTTTGATTGGGAATGAGGCAAAAAGGACATTATCCACTTTTTCTAAAAATTACAGGAACAGAAAATAACGTAAAATTACTCATATAGTTATGCGATTATTGATTTCTGTTCACTAACTCATTAACATTTGATGTCCGTCCGACTCAGCACGGCTCTGTTAGCTCATTGCCGCATTACATCGTAAGTCTTTACATAACATTTAGGGTTTTTAAAGTTTTATTTTATCTACCACTTCATTCTCTCATACATAGTTTCATTTCTTTCCAGTTGGGAATGGTCACCCCTTGCTTGGGCTTTTGAAGCTAACATTAGAAATAAACCAAGAAAGACTGCCAATCCCGGCTGAGGATTTTATTGAGCTTTTAACTTAAGAAAATGTTTTAACAACTTTTTAATGTGTTACAGTGTATACTTTTAGTCATCTATGTGTGTTTTCATGTACAATTTTTAACTACATCCAGTATATAAAGGAAATGTTTTAAGTGCTGCCCAAATGAAATAGGCTGATGAAGACGTCAGTAAGTGTTAGACGTCGAAACATGTACCATGTGTTAAAAGACAGGTGATTGTATCACGAAATTTTAATAAACAGTATTGACGAGGCGGAACCATTTGGAACTTTGTTCTTAATAAAGTTTAAGTCTGCAATTTCCAGTCACAAAAATCATAAGAAGTTAACAAAAAAAAAGTATTATAAAATGGATAATGTACCTTTTGATTGGAAATGATGGATTGGATAATATGCATTTCAAAGATAAGTTTTATTATAACAATTACAAAATTTGCATTTGAAAACTGAATCTAACAGAAACTTTCAAATATTTAGAAGAGGAGCATCATGTGACTCCGTATTCATGTCTCTTATTGGTGGATAATGTCCCTTATGCAGAAAGACGCAATATTCATTGTGTAACTTAACCAGGATAATGTCCATTTTGACGTAAAATGCTACTACTAAAATATGAATATTTAATTCCACAAGATAGCAGTATCAATAACTCTAATTTCACAAAAAGTGGATCCCTTTTGCATCTGAACTCCTCAATTATGAAAATACCTGTCTGACGAATCCTTGCCGGCGGTAGATGGATGAACTACAAGCTGTCAGCTATGGATGCAATCTGTATTCCTAGAGATATCGGTACTGCTCGGGTCCAAGCTGCGTGAACCTGAGAGGAATGTGGATCGCGCACTATGAGAAGTGATGGTGTCGAGTGATTAGGTTTCCCGGTCCGTGCTTAGTAACATAACCAAATACATTGGTCGGTGACTTACTCACTCATTCGCAACGCCACACTGGTTTCAGCAAAGACCCTATGTTAGCAATATTGGAATAGACGGGAATATCAGGTAACATGGCGGCCTGTTGACAGGCTTCTCAATTCTCGCCTGACTCTCCTCTGCCTCTGCCCTTCACCCCGCAAGTTCACAGAGCTTAGACCCGTGCAGTACAGTGTCCACTGTATGTCAATAGATCATTGTGGCACGAGCATTGCGATTGGTCAGTTGGGTATTTCAAATTTGTGATATGGGAATAGTTTCAAGGGATTCATACCCTTAACGGAAAAGTAGTATGTAACTACAGTAGAATTGGTATTATTAGCAGCAGAACAACACACAATCTCTTAGTGTCAACAGCGCTTGATGCGGAGTGTACATGCCTTCCCTCTTACCTCACACTCGCCCTGATCCGCCGATTGACAGATGTAGAAGCCGTGCTGTTGGTAGAATTGGCAACACTGTGGGGAGGCCGTAAGATGTGAAAAACAAGCTAAGCTCACGTGCTAGCTTTTGTTGATGAATACAGTAATAGGACAGAACTTTAAATCAGTCTATTGCTTACTCTTCCAACACCGGTGAAATTCCTCGTAGTAGATCAGACCTGCTGAAAGTTGTTGTGCCATTTAGGGCTTTGCGACATCGTGGTCATGCAGCCCCATATACTTGCGTGTGTGTAGAATTTGTCTGATAACTAGTGTTATTGTGATGGCTGTATTAGTAAATCAATGAGGATTGGCCGTGGCCTTAATTTAGGAACCAGTAGAAAACCACTTCCAGGATAGCTGACGTGGGAATCGAACCCACCTCTTCTCAGTGTACCTCGTTCCAGCCCTCAGAATTAAATTTCTTGACAGAGCCGGGAATCGAACCCAGGACTCCGCGATGACAGCCAAGAGTGCTAGCCACTACGGGGCGAAGTGCTGAAAGTTGATGAAGTGACTTTGTTGTTTTTTGTGTTACGTAATATGTAGAATCAATGATTTTAACAATCAAACTCTTCAGTAATACTTCATTACAATATTTCAAGACGCCTAGGAAGCGTTGTGTAGGCTACCTTGCTGTGAGGCAAATTATGTCAGCACTATGAAATTAAATGGATATGCCGCTTTGTTTATTGCCAGAGTTGGTTTTTGGATAAATTCGAATCACCCTGGTAATTAAAGTGGCATTCTCATCAACATGTTCGGCTGGCTGTGTGGCTCAGCGGTAACGTTCTCGTTTGCTGTGCCAAAGGTTGCAGGATCGAATCCTGGCGCCGTCAGCTGGCATTTGAGGGTGCGCAAATGCGAGGGAGCCGTGTCAGTAAATTTACTGGAACGTTTAAGATCCCCTTCGGGGCAAAATTCCGGCGTCTCGAAAAGCCGCAGTAGTTAAAAGGGACGTAAAACCAATAACATTAACATTATTATCTTTAACATGTTCACAATCAGTAAGGGGGGTGTGGTGGCTCAGCGGTCCGCCTGTTTGCCTCTCACCAAGGCGGTCCGGGATCGATTCCCGGTCAATGCATGTGAGATTTTCGAAGTGAAATGCCATGTCCTGTGGTTCGGATTCCAAGTAAAAAGGAGGTCCCGTGGCTCATGATCTCAAGATTAACGGTCACGTTAAACTACAAGCTTCCTTCCTTTTCACAATCAGTAGATACCAGTTACGATGAATTGTTTTGGAGGTATGGAGTTACTCGATGATGACAGCAAAGTTGATATAACCTTTTATTTACTGTATGTCCTGGACTGATATCATGAACCTACTTTTACATTTTTAGGCTAATAACATGTATCCTTGCTACCCCGAAAATTATAAATAATTATAAAAAGAAACTTTGAGATCAGTCGTAGAACTCCTTCTGCTTCGTCCGCTTCGTAGCCTAGTGGCTAGCAAGGCTGTCACCGCGGAGGCCCGGGTTCGATTTCCGGCTCTGCCAAGAAATTTAATTCTGATGGCCGGACGGGGTACACCCTGCCTCGTGAGTCCTCGATTCCTACCTCAGCCATCCTGGGAGTGGTTTTCCGTGGTTTCCCACTTCTACTCCAGGCGAATGCCAGGATCGTTCCTAAATTAAGGCCACGGCCGTCTCCTTCCCAATCCTCATCTGAATTAAAACTACACACACTAATACAGCCATCACAATAACACAGGTTATCAGACAAATTCAACACACACCCAAGTACTTGGGGCTACATGACCACGATGTCGCAAAGACCCTAAATGAATCAACAACAACAACGGTCTTTCGGATCCGTCTGTTAAATAAATAATCATCATCATCCTTTCATGTAATAGCCTAGTCCTAGAAGAACTGTTACGGTCTATATAAAAGATATGCAGTTTCATGGGGCGACCTAGAGATCTCTCCCCATAGGGACAGTAGTTGACGACTGCTTCAGGGGTCCTGATTCTGTCCATCCTGTTGAAAAATAATGATCCTTCTCAGGGTTCATGTTGAGACTCAGGTTCTAACATCCAGGGTTCGATTCTCTGATCTGTCAAGAAAGTTAGTCTGAAGATTGGAACAATGTTCACTCAGCCTTGTGAGACAAAACTCAAAAAAGGTACGGTAGATTTAGTTCACTCTTCCACCTTCCTGGAGGAGATTTTAATAAGTACCCCATTTCCACTCCAGGCAAATGCCGGTATGGCCACGGTCACCTCCTTCCCAATACTAGTCTCAGCTACAAGTACATGGAATACTACAGACATCTCAGTAACACAGGCTTTCAAGCTAATTCTACACACATCCAAATATCAAGGGATAAATGGCCACGATATCCAAACGCCTAAACGAAAGAACATAATATAATGCTATTGGTTTTACGTCCCTTTAGCAACTGAGGCTTTTAGAGAGGACGGGGTGCCAAATTTCACCCCGTATGAGATCTTGAACCTGCCAGTAAATGCTGACACGGCTCCCTCACATTTGCGCACCGGCAAATACCAACAGACTGCACCAGGAATCGATCGTTCTTGACCAGCAGGCGAGAACGTTACTGCTGCGCCACTCAGCCTGACAAACGAAACAACAACAATAGAGTATAAAAGAACTTCGAGCATTTCGCTATGCTTTCAGTCCCATGGCAAAACGTAATGCCACAGACAATGGACTTCAATAGGATGTAGGCTAGGTGTTTTTGGCCTGACGAGAAGAACTCTCTGGGAGTCAAAAAAATTGGATATCCAAAGAAATATGAAATTTTCTTATAGGGATATATTATATGTATCCGAATCTTGTGAACGGACTGCAAAATATTACAATAAAAAGAAAAAAAAAGAGTGCCATATCCCCTCCAGGGACGTAGGCGACCTGAATTAGAGCCCTTGACTAAGTCAAGGGATCACTAACCAGGCATCCCGAGCCGGAGTTTGCGTGTGGTAGGGTGGCCAGTTCCTTTCCACTCCTCCTTCTACCATAGCTCCGGCAGGTTCCCATTTTGCATCACGAGACCCCGCACCAGACCATACCAAGATTTTTAAATTCTTGGCAGAGCCGGAGATCGAACCCGGTACCTCGGAGGGGACAGCCAACAATGCTAGCCACTGCGCCATGAGGTGCTAAAAATTTTACAAGAAGAACATAAAATGTATTTAGTAAATAAACATTATGATAATAGCCTATCTTCGCAACCAGAAAAGCAGCAGTCTTTATAGAGCTCAGAACGTCTAAATAACCATCGCATAATTCAGACGATTGTGAAAGGCCTTTGATTTGTTCTTATGATGAGATTAACTTTTTCGGTCAGGAGCAACGAAAATTACGTTTAAAATACATATTGTACATAATTAAAACGTACAAAAGAAAAACATATATATAACTTACTGTGACCTTTAGCGCCCAATCTAGTCTGTAAGTCTCTATTTTGGAACAAGTCGCCACCATGATTCTCTATTAGCAGTTAGCACTACGGTCGCCTCTGCTTCTACGTCTCTCACTTTGAAATCGTTCAAAACGGAATCTAAACATCGCCTCCTAGGTCTGCTTCTCCTTCTCTTACCCTCTACAGCCGAACTCAATGTAATATCTCCTCTCCCATTCTCTTCACATTACCCCACCATGTGAGTCAACTCATACAAACAGCTTCATCTAGCGTATTAATAACTATAAGGTGCGTTCAAAAAGTAACGAGCTGGAGGCATAGTTACAGAAACCAGTACCTGTATGTTAGAAGTATTGGTCCTGGCTGTTGAGGCACTTGTCCCACTGTGACACGAGGCGGTGAATGGCTGTCTTATAAAATTCCCTGGGCTGCGATGTGAACCAGTTCAGCATGTACAGCTGGACGTCGGCGTCCGAGGTGAATCGTTGGCCCCGCAGAGCCCTTTTCAGGGGACCAAACATGGCGTAATCGCAGGGAGAGAGGTCTGGACTGTATGCAGGGTGGCAGAGAACCTCCCATTTGAATTTCTGCAGGAGTGCCGCGACGGTGTTGGCCGTATGAGGTCGTGAATTGTCGTGGAGCAGAATGACCCCACGGGTGAGATTGCCTGGTCGTTTTGTTTTGATCGCTTGGCGAAGGGTGGTCAAGGTTTGCGAGTAACGCTTGGCATTCACTGTTGTCCCGTGCGGCATGAAGTGTATCAGAATGAGGCCACCTTGGTCAAAGAAGAACGTCAGCATTACCTTTCCTGCACTCGTGTGGATGGTCTTGCCTTTTTTGGGTGGTGGTGACCCTGGATGCTTCCACTGGAGGCTTAGTCGTTTCAATTCTGGTTCGAAGTGATGACACATGACTCATCTACAGCCACCACTCGTGCCAGGAACCCATTCCCTTCCCTCGCATAGCGCACCAAGACAGTGGGCCATTCGACATGCTTCCTGGTGTGGTTGAAGACTGTGGGGCACCCATTGGGCACACACTTTGCGCAAGTGCAGTCGTTCCTTCATGATGGTGTGCACACTTCCGACGCTCAATCCGACCACGGCGGCTATGGCGTTCACTGTGACTCGGCGGTCCCGGGTAATTAGTGCATCAACCAGCTGGACGTTGTCATCGGTAATGCAGGGGGGTGCCCCAGACCGGGCATCATCGGCTAACGACACCCGTCCTTCACTGAAGCGCTTGTGCCACGCCTTGACCCTTGTAAGGGATTTGCAGTGTTCACCGTACACTTGTGATATTCGGCGATGAATGTCCGTTCCCCCTACTCCTTCCGCTGTCAGAAACCGAACAACACCTCCTTGCTCTTCGTTTGACGCCTCCATATCACTGTTTGCAATGGCAGCGTTGGACGATTGATGCATGCTGCTGCTCGCTTTGTATCGTCACGTGACGTGGACGCGTGCCCTCTAGCGACGGGCTGTGACCCTCCACGCTCTGGTCGGAACCACACCTCGTTACAAACGCCACGATTAGCCGATGTCGTCACCGGTTTGCGCATTCCAGCCTCCGGCTCGTTACTTTTTGAACGCACCTTATAACTTAGCCTTCATTACAGTGCCCACGCTATAACTGTGCTGGTCAGCTATACCATTGCTTCCAGGTGAAAAATGAAAATCTACAGCTTGCTTTCAGTCGACCGACCAGGTCAGGGAATGGAATGAAGCCCCAATCTAGTGGCGAGGGTATTATGAACTGTGCCGGCTGCCGAAGCCTGTCGCATTCCCTTGGGGGCAATGATTAAATGAATGACAGATGAAATGAAATGATAGTGGAAAGTGTTGCTGGAATGGAATTGTTGACATTGATAACCGGAGTACCCGGAGAAAAACCTGTCTGCCTCCGTTTGTCCAGCACAAATCTCACATGGAGTGACCGGGATTTGAACCACGGACCCAGCGGTGAGAGGCCGGCGTGCTGCCGTCTAAGCCACGGAGGCTTAATCATTACCTCCAGGTAAGGTACTGTATATCAACTGTAGGCCTACTAGCCTGAACAAAAATATTTCTCAAATTGGCACGCTGACAATAGTGTGGCAAACACTGCGTGCATTAGTCGGTCGACAGAACTCCCCAGCCCCACAAAGTGGGGTAATGTCTTATGAATAGGAGCTGACAGCTCGAATTCTCAGAAATGCACAGCGGGCACTGTTCGAGTACCCTCCAGCCATCGCTCAAATCCATGTGTCCCAACAATCATTCGTGCTACCCTCATCCATTACCTCTAGCTCCACCGAACTCTCACTTCCATAACGCAAGGTCGATCTCAATTCTGAGCGATGTAGGGAGAGTGAAAGCTCACTTCATTAGCTTTTCTACACCTGACTCTGTTATTCTGAGAGAATGCACAGCTAAAGTTTTTTTCGCTTCGCTATCATTTTATCCTCCAGGATCGGCTTTTCCCACGGACTAAGCGAGGGATCCCACCTCTACCTGGTGCTTGAGACTATGGGTGGGGGATACAACTGGGGTGTGTGACCAGCACGACGCCCAGGCGGCCTCGCTTGCAAAGCGAACAGGGGCCTGATGAAGGGATGGAAAGAGTGGGAGGGTTTGGCAAGGAAGTGGGAAGGAGGCGGCCATGGCCTTACGGTAGGTACCATCCCGACATTTTCCCGAAGACGAAGTGGGAAACCACGGAAAACAACTTCGAGGATGGCTGAGGGGGAATCGAACCGCCTCGACTCATTTGGGCCACCCGAGGCTGAGTAGACCCCGTTCCAGTCCTCATACCACTTTTCAAATTTCGTGGCAGAGCCGGGAATCGAACCCAGGACCTCCGGGGCGGCAGCTAATCATGCTGACCGCTACGCTACGGAGGCGACTACTGCTTAAGTACAGTACTTAAAATGATCCACCTGCTCCAAATTAGAACCTCCTACCTGGCATTTTATTTTCTTGCATTTCTTCCCTAGCGACATAACCGTCATCTTTAGAATGCATGTGGGATTTTCGAAATTAAATGCCATGTCCTGAGGTTCGGATTACACGTGAAAAGGAGGTCCCGTGGCACATATCGCGAGATTAACGGCCATGTTAAACTACAAGCTTCCTTTTTCTTTGGAATGCTGATTTTCATACCACATTCCCTACAATTCTGTTGTAAGTTCTAACACGTTGGCCTGTAAGCTTTCGACGGAGTCTGTCATTACAACCAGGCCATCAGCATAGGCCAGACTGCTTACCTGGTTTCCACCTAATTGAATTCCACCCATACAGTTCATGCATTCAGCAAATGGGCCTATATAAAATAAACAGTAATGGTGAAATATTACAGCCTCACCTCACTCCTGTAACAACCTTAAACCAACCATCAACTCTCACTGCAGCCTGATTATCAACAACTACAAAGTACTGTAGGCCTAAATAAAACTCCACAGATATATTTTTTTGTGGGGGAGGGGGAGCTTGAAAATGGGAATGCTAACTTGATACTTAAAGCATGTCAAGAAAGGAACAAAGATAGACAGGCCCGCACTTCCTTGTCCTAGGGCCCATGTTCGCTCTCGACAGCCCTGCTAAATATAGGCCTACACATCAAAAGAGTTTTACATAACACTTGTTTGCCATGATGCAGAGCGTATGTGGGATTGTGGGCGAGGTTATCACAAAAGAGACGGCATTCTGACAAATCCTGCAGACTTTATTCATGCGTGAAAAGAAAATTACTCACTGGAAGACATTTGGCCGACCCGTTAAACAGGTAAGCTACTGATATCTGTTGTAATCTTGCCATCCTGTGACGTTTCAATAAGGAACATGGCCACCACGGGCGTTCAGCAGAGCTCTTACTCGCCGTGGCATACCGATACCACAGATCAAGTTGTCCAGGTCCTCGGCAGGCGATCCCGCTCTTTGACGCCGGCCTCGATGCTCTCTTGGTGGGTTATGGAAAGGCGTGGACGCTAAGCAATAGCACGCTTCAGCATATCCCAGACCTGTTCGATACAGTTCATGTCCGGCGACATCGCAGGCCATTCCATTCGTGCAATCGTGGACTCCTGGAGGAAGTCTTGTACCACCGCTGTTCGATGTGGTAAGTATAGCCTATGCAAAACTTTTGAGATGTGTATAATATCCAAATGCTGCACTACCTGTAAATTCAATACAAGGTTTTCGGCCACCTTCCCTGTATGAGTGTCAATTCTTATCCAATCCCAAAATTGTGTTGTTATTGCTAATATTATTATTGACCGACTGCGGTGGCCGAGAGCGCTAACTCTAGTCTCGCTGGCATCGGGAAAGCGTGACATTGAATTCCAACACGACCACCCTGAAAATGGTTTTCGTGGTTTCCCATTTTCACCCCCAGGCAAACGCCGGGACGAGTCCTTTCAACAAATTTACAGACGATTTCCTTCCAAAATCCCTTCTTTAATTAGACCCAAGTTAGTGGTCACCTGTCACCATCCCCAGTTGTATCTGCTGACTAAGTATGTTTAGCTACCAGGCACCGTCCTTGTGACGGTAGAGGAAGGATACATCGCAGAGTGATTTCATATCTGTTTATCAGTGCCTTACACTATATTTAGATTACACTGAAGGGGGTCACTGAAAAGACAAAGCCCCACTTCGCATTTGAGATGCGTCAGAGCTCCGTGGGTGAGCCGAGCAGGGAGGATTAGCGACTTTAAATATATTATTACTAGCAACCCACCCCGACTTCGCCCGGTATCTTTAACGCTTTACCCAGCGTAAGCTTAAACGGCGTTTTTTTTCCCTTCGATTTCAATGAAATAGCCTACGACCTAGGCTATATCCCTTTTTCGTCTCGGCATTATTAATTAATTATATTATCATTAGATAGAATGTGCTACGATTTCTTGTCAGACATAATTTAAGAATGCGAGGTTCATGAAACACAAATCCTCCTTCCGTTCAATCCAAACTTGACTGTATTCTGCGGAACGAAAGCTGCAACACTGGGGTGATAAAGACACTTATAGTGGGTGATGTGTCGGCCCCGTGGTGTAGGGGTAGCGCGCCTGCCTCTCACCCGGAGGCCCCGGGTTCGATTCCCGGCTCCGTCAGGGATTTTAGAAACTGACGTGAGGGCTGGAACGGGGTGCATTCAGCCTCGTGAGGACAATTGAGTAGCTGTCTGAGAGTGAGCCGGCGCCCCGGTCACGAAAACCATGATTACGGTCGAGGGGACCCGATGCGCTGACTACGTGTCACCCCAGTATTTGCAGACCAATGACAGGGCAGCGGCCGCTTGGTAGGCCTATGCCCTTCATGGGCTGTAGTGCCACGGGGTTAGTTTTGGTTAGTTCGTGGGCGATGTATTGAAGATAGAGATATGCTGTCCAGCACTTTTTTTTTGTAAAACTTTTCATGCTGAACAATTCTTACAATCATAGTATACAGATATTTTTAGCGGTTTACCCAACGTAAGCCTAAAAGGCGCGCGGACGACAGGTCTTTTCTTCGACTTGAATCACTGAAATCGTTACTCGGCTTCCTTTCGCCATGAATGAATGTTTTTTACAAAAACCTTCCTCGAGAAATCCTTTACAGAATGGTGAAAACCGCATCGAAATCCATCCAGTGGTTCTCGAGATTACCCGGAACATCCAAGAATCGGGGACTTAGTTTTATTTTAAACTAGCAACCCGGGTCCGGCTTCGCTCGGAAACTGAAGCATCATTTATACACACATCAAAAAAAGTTTTGCATCACCTCGGTTCCAAGAGTTCCGGAACCTTTAAATACAAAGGGAATAGAGATCAACACAAACAACATTTCAGCTCGTTTTATTGCTCATGAGACCCACACATTGCATATTGTACCATCATACAGCTAGACTTTCAGCATTTGTGGTCCAGATTGCAGCACACACCACTACCTCTAATACCCAGTAGCACGTCCTCTTGCATTGATGCATGCCTGTATTCGTCGTGGCATACTATCCACAAGTTCATCAAGACACTGTTGGTCCAAATTGTCCC
Source organism: Meconema thalassinum (assembly GCA_946902985.2). Taxonomy (NCBI): domain Eukaryota; kingdom Metazoa; phylum Arthropoda; class Insecta; order Orthoptera; family Tettigoniidae; genus Meconema; species Meconema thalassinum. Next base: position 77,613,599 of record OX336389.2, on the reverse strand, counting down.
ACTCCTCAACGACAATTCGGCGTAAATCTCTCAGAGTGGTTGGTGGGTCAAGACGTCCATAAACAGCCCTTTTCAACATATCCCAGGCATGTTCGATAGGGTTCATGTCTGGCGAACATGCTGGCCACTGTAGTCGAGCGATGTCGTTATCTTGAAGGAACGCATTCACAAGATGTGCACGATGAGGTCGAGAATTGTCGTCCATGAAGACAAATGCCTCTCCAATATTCTGCCGATATGGTTGCACTATGGGTCGGAGGATGTCATTCAGGTATCGTAAAGCCGTTTCGGAGCCTTCCATGACCACCAGTGGCGTACGTCGGCCCCACATAATGCCACCCCAAAACATCAGGGAACCACCACCTTGCTGCACTCGCTGGACAGTGTGTCTAAGACGTTCAGCCTGACCAGGGTGCCTCCAAACACGTCTCCGACGATTGTCTGGTTGAAGGCATATGCGACACTCATCGGTGAAGAGAACGTGATGCCAATTCCGTGGGGTCCATTCAGCATGTTGTTGGGCCCATCTGTACCGCGCTGCATGGTGTCGGGGTTGCAAAGCTGGACCTCGCCATGGACGTCGGGAGTGAAGTTGCGCATCATGCAGCCTATTGTGCACAGTTTGAGTTGAAACACGACGTCCTGTGGCTGAACGAAACGCATTATTCAACATGGTGGCATTGCTGTCAGGGTTCCTCCGAGCGGCAATCCGTAAGTAGCGGTCATCCACGACAGTAGTAGCCCTTGGGCGGCCTGAGCGAGGCCTGTCATCGACAGTTCCTGTATCTCTGTACCTCCTCCATGTCCGAACAACATCGCTTTGGTTCACTCTGAGACGCCTGGAAACTTCCCTTGTTGAGAGCCCTTCTTGACACAAAGTAACAATGCGGACGCGATCGAACTGCGGTATTGACCTTCTAGGCATGGTAGAACTACAGACAACATGAGCAGCGTACCTTCGTCCTGGTGGAATGACTGGAACTGATCGGCTGTCGTACCCCCTCCGTCTAATAGGCCCTGCTCATGCATGGTTGTTTACATCTTTGAGCAGTTTTAGTGACATCTATGAACAGTCAAAGGGACTGTATCTTGGATACAATATACACAGTCAACGTCTATATGCCGGAGATCTGGGAACCGAGGTGATGCAAAACTTTTTTTGATGTGTGTATAATTTATGGACGAATCATAATTCATAGCAGAATTCTCTTCATCGGACCACAAACGATGAACATATCTTCCCTGTGTCCTAGGAACTTTCGGGATGACTCCCTTTGTCTTTGTGAATTCTTTCTTTCTCTCTCTCGTGACAATCGAGAAATTATTTGTTGCTCAGTTTCATCGTTACGTGATAAGCGTATTTTTTCGATTTCAATGAACTACGACCTATATCCTTTTTCCGTCTCGGCATGATGGGTTTTAAAATCACTGACTGGACTATTAATTATATTATCATGGAGATAGCAAGTGCATCGAATTCTTGTGTGACATAATTTAAGAATGGGTAGGTGCATTAATCACAAATCCCCCTTTCGTCCAATCTAAACTTGACTGTGTATTCTGGGGAACGAAAAGTTCACAGGCGAAGTAGAGAAACGCCGAGTTGCACTTCCAGGGAAACTCAAAACACATCCACTCTTCTCTGAAGTCTTGACTCGACACGGCTTGACAGTGTCTGAGGTGATAGGCCAGCTCGCCAGCCATGTTAACTGTCTCGAAGCTAGTAATTGAATGGAGATTGTTGGAAGAAATGAAACCGTAAAATCACTTATAGTGGGCTTTGTATTGAAGATAGAAATATGCTGTCGCGGCCTTTTTTGTACAACATTTCATGCTGAACAATTCTTACACTCATACTAATAGATATTTTTAATGGTTTGCCCAGCGTAAGCTTAAGAAGCGCACAGACGCCAGGTTATTTTTTCGACTTTTTCACTGAAATCGTTACTGCTTGGCTTCCTTTGATCATGAATACATTATTTTCTACAGATATCATCCTCGATATATCCTTACTGAATGGTGAAAACCGCATCAAAATCCATCCAGTGGTTCTCGAGATTACCCGGAACATCCAAGAATCGGGGACTTTGTTTTATTTTAAAAGTAGAGAAGAGATTATTTTTCTCGGGGCTCAGTGGTAGAGGGTCCGCCTCATGCTACCGAGTTCGATTTCCGGCCGAGAAAATCGGATTTTTGAAGGGTGGCAAAATTCCACGGCATTCAGTGTCGTACGACATTTGATGATTACAAGACACAGCGTAGGCCTATATGCTAAATTGGAAAAAGTTTTATCCGTATTGACTAATTGTAATAGGTAGGCCTATGTATTGGCAAGGCAGATTACACAATACATATTAGATACAAATAATTCAATCCCAGTCACATGTAGCCCACTCAAGTTCTGGTTAGTCCGTTAGTTGAGGGGAATATCTTATACCGGTATATGTATTTAGGGTACCATACCTATAGGTCACTGCCGGTTAAGCTCTCACCTCCGAGGTTAAGAATCAAATTCTGGCAGTCAGGATGCTCAAATAAAATTCTGAGTTTTCCAGAAAGCAGCCACCCTGCACTGGCTCAGCTCTTCACAAAAACAAATCACAAATATTTTTCCTTAAAACAGACAAAAAAAAAAAGAAACATACTGCAAACTAAATCCCCAAGATATCACATATTTTTATAAATATTCTGCAGAGCTAGATCATTTGTGGATCAATTAACATTACCTAATATAATTATCTTTGATTAAATGTTTTACTGGCAGTCAACATTATATTTAATAAGTTGAAATATGTCATTCATTATGTAACTCTGGCAGCAAATATACAGTTCACGCCACGGTTTTTGGCTGGCGAGTCCTGATTGCAGTCTGCGGGCCTCACGCATGTGAAATTGATATGCGAGTTTTCAGTTGCGTGGAAAGAAACTCGTGCATCAATTGCAAATGCCCGGGGCTCGCCATCTGTCCTCTGTATGACTGTGCAGTCAGGACTCACCGGCCAAAAATTGTGGCGTGAACTGTGCATATATGTAGATAGATATTGATATTATTAGTTCCTTTTGAATTTATGTTAGGTCAAATAAAACAACTTAATCTATTAACTGCTAAATGCTATAAAATCAATTGAGTCAGGTTTCCAAACAGACAACCGTCAAATTCCAGTGCATATTGTCCTATCCTACATAACCGCCAAATCAGTCTATGGAATGACCTAACTCGTATCATTCCTGCATAGGTTCCGAATTCTTGTTTGAATCCCATGACCCTCTTGCAAATGGATTATGAGAAGGAAGGAGAAACAATCAAATTTAAACCCCAGGAGTTTGATAATTGAAAAAGTAATATTTATTTTGCATTACACAATGTAGTACAAGAAATACAATTACTGCATATTATAAAAAGAACCACACAACTGAAACTGCATTCTCGCCCAGGTCTGTTCCATGCAACTTGCTCTTCAACTGGATCTAGTGGACAGATCTGTAAGAATACAAACATTAAGCTATTAATATAATACATGTGGAATGTAACTTATAAGGCACTAAACATGTAAGAAAATACACTGTAAATGACCATAGAGGACCATGGCTATTAGGTCGTTGATTTTATAAAGAGTGTACAAACCATATAGATGGAGGGTAGAAAGCACATCACAAACTAACAACTTCCAGATTTGGCTTCCGTTACTCTACATCTGAGCTTATGTGGAGGCAGTTTTGTTTTTTTATGCACTAGCATGTCCAACATAATTGCTCGGAGGCAGGGCTAAGGAAGTTAGAGCTGGATGTCACAGGTTGTGTCCCACATGTTTTGTACGTTGTAACTTTTAGCTTCCACCTATGTGGTTTGTAGACCCACACTCTGTACAACACACAACCTAATAATAGTTGAAATTTCCTTGCTTGTTTGATGTGTCATCTTTTACAAAATACCTGATATAATGGTATTTGGGCCTTAATCATATAAAATCACAGAGAAAAACATAACAGAAAGTTCTGATGCACATAACAAGACTTCAACACACAGTGCAATAGTAAAAAAAGTAACAACGGTGGGCACAAACGGTAGAGTATATTGAAAGGCAAGTAGTTTGTCCCTGACGCATAGAATCACATGGCATCCTTGAAACATGAGTCAACTTCTATGATCTCAAGAGTAGCTGGTAACAGTTGAGGAGAAGAGAACCCTTGAAAAAATTTACTGAACTACTGATTCAAATTAGATTTCCCTTATATATCATGAAATAGAGTAAGATTCCAGCTGTGCTGGCCCTTATCAACGTGAATCATGCACAAGTGCAGTAACGCCAACCCCACGCATACGTTACTAATTGTTTTTGTAAAAGTTACATTTGCCTAGACCAATAATTATTAGGGGGTGGCCCTGTGTTAGTCACATATGCTCCCCTTTGTCTTTGTCCCAGGCGACAAGAAGTGGAACTACCTACGACGCAAGGAGCTATTAATGAAATCACAGAAGCGGAAGTTAGAAAAGCCATCTCTAAAATGAAGAATCATGAAGCAACACACAAGAACGAAGGGTAAAGTTTATAAAACAGCCGTAAGACCAAACATGGGCTACTACCAAGGCACATCAGCAAAAGCTACATACCACTGAAATGCATATGTCACGTTGGGCAGGTGGAGTTACTCTCAAAGATAAAATCCGTAATGAACATGTTTCAAAGTAGCGCCTATAACTGAGAAACTTTTAGAGTCCAGGCTAAGGTGGTATGGTCATGTTATACGAAGACCGGAAAATCATGTAGCGAAGAAGTGCCTTTCCATGGCTACACAAAAGAGAGGGAGCGGCAGACCTCAAACAACATGGATGACGAATGTCCATAGGGACACGATATTGGGCCTATCTGCTGCTGATGCTTTACAACGAAATGACTGGCGCCTCAGGATTAAGAAAGCCGACCCCGCGTAACGGGAAAAGGCGAGGAAGAAGAAGAGTGGAAATAGTCTCTCTAGACCAGTGGATCTGAACCGGTGGTCTGCGGGAGAAAAGGGTCCACCAGCACGTATATAAAAAAAGTGGCCAATAAATGGAGATTTCGAAAACGATGTCCGTTGAGCGAGAATCGTCCGAATGTATTTGCGGTGATGACTATCAGGTTTTGAATTGAAATATCTTTAAAATAAGTGTTATTGAGAAGAGTTACAACTGATAAGGTGTATTGGGTGAAGGGGTGGTCCGTACATGATTCAATTTCAGGCTGAGTGGTCCGCACACTTCTAAGGCTTCAGAACCCTGCTCTAGACCAAGAATTACTAAATAGCTCACGCGCTTGATGAACATGGCAGTAGTTGTTTAATCAGCAAGAGGTAAACATCCATATTGACGTAATTTAACATATATTTCCATTGCACTAGTGATAATGGACCGTAATTTCAATCGTAACCGTTCCCTAGAAAGGTATGAAAATGACGCAATACGAGGCAGTGCAACCCATGCACATCTTCTGCCCCGCCCTGTGCAATCAGTAAATTTCGTCCATACAGTCGTCTAACCTAGTAGCGACCAATGGTTTTACCCCACCCAACTTTAGTACAAAGAGCAATTTTCGTCTAACCCGGCCACAGGGCAGTGTGGTAAAGTTGGCAGTATTGCCTGACTCAAGCCTTATCCAACATGGCAACCTGTTATACAGTCAGTTTATTACTGCAGAGTTAAAATGTTCTTACCTTCCTGATTGAAGTGTGTTTCCTAAAAACAGTTAGCCTTTGTTATGGTTAAAGGTAACAGTTCAAGAGTGGTGAACGAGCTACAAAACTACTTAAATTAGCCAAAATACCCTTTGTAATAAAACAATAATAATGTTAATAATTTACGTGCCTTTCAACTACCCTGGCTTTCAGAAACGCAGGGATGCCGGAATTTTGCCCCGAAGGGTATCTTTAACGTGCCAGTAAATCTACTGACATGGCTCCCTCGCGTTTGCGCACCCTCAAATGCCAACTGACTGTGCCAGGATATGAATTGCAACCTAGGGCCCAGCAAGCGAGAACGTTACCCCTGAGCCACGCAGCCAGTTCCCTTTTGTAATAAACGAAATTTATTAATCTCATGTAAGGTAACTGTACCGGTTTTCGTCACTGAGCCAGTCGTCCTCACTCTCGTATATAAGTACAAAAAATAAGCATGTCAACGGGTCTTTCTCAACGCACGAAGTCTTATGAGATTTGTCATAACAACTTTGCGAAATCATGCGTGCGATGTAATAGGCGATTCCCAGCGTCAAACATCTTGTGTGAGTTGAGCTGTCTTGACGCGGCATATTGCTTCTTGCATGTGCTAACCAGGCACGCCAGTTAATTATGTGCGTACGTGTTACATTCCGACATTTTAAAATGTTACAAGTGTGTGATATAGTGGGTAATTGTTTCTGTAACATAATGCGATTTGCTATTTCGTGCTCACGTTCCTAGTTTGGTTAGAAATGCTGGTGACGTACACTGGATTTAAAAACACGCACTTTACCAAAGCCCGTCATTTGTGACGAAAATTGGCACATTGTCATATCTCCTTTAGCCTCCGTGGCTTAGGCGGCAGCACGCCGGCCTCTCACCGCTGGGTCCGTGGTTCAAATCCCGGTCACTCCATGTGAGATCTGTGCTGGACAAAACGGAGGCAGACAGGTTTTTCTCCGGGTACTCCGGTTTTCCCTGTCAAAATTTCATTCCAGCAACACTCTCCACTATCATTTCATTTGTCATTCATCTAATCATTGCCCCAGAGGAGTGCGTCAGGCCTCGGCAGCCGGCACAGTTCATATCCTCGCCGCTAGATGTGGGCTTCATTCATTCCATTCCTGACCCGGTCGGAGACTGGAAGCAGGCTGTGGATTTTCATTTCATTTCATATCTCCTTGTAAGATCTAACTAACAGCGGCAATATAGTTATAATGTAGTTCTGAAGTGTCCGGTATTAATTAAATTGTCGTTTGATCATCGTGTCCAATAGTCGTCATAGCTGACGATCTTTAGAGCACATGCGTGACTAACACTAGTGCACGATATTGTTAAAGTTTGCGTTAACGTTTTAGAACCAATAAACATTTACAGTGTGCTGATATTATGTAGATCTGTTTCTGTGACGGCCGTAGGTCTACGCTGGTGTGGTGGCTCAGAGGTAACGTTCTCGCTGCTGTTGCAGGATCGAATCCTGGTGCTGTCATCTGGAATTTGAGGGTGCACAAATGCGAGGGAGCCGTGTCAGAAGATTTACCGGCACGTTATAGATCACCCTTCGGGGCAAAATTCCGGTACCCCGGGGTCTCTAAAAGCCGCAGTAGTTGGGGACGTAAAACAACATTATTATTACAGGCCGGACGTTTGTTTTAGACGAATGAAAAATCTTAATGGAAGCCTGGATGCGAGTTACTACAGTACCTGTGATGTTATCAGCTGCCCCAAGCGGTCCGATGATTGACAAATCTGTTTCACACTACTCATGAAGTACAGTCATTGGCAAATATAATGACGTTCTGTTCGTAACTACGTAACGTGTACTTCCTCATCACACAATACTTTGAAGTGGACTGTACTGTCTGCTCAAGTCTGGAATTCCATTACATCAGATCAGTGGTGACAAGTTTGAAGCGATAGGGTGAGAGAGTGAGTGTGTGTAGGCTCACCCACAGGATTCAAGGTCAAGGGCAATCGTCTAAAACAAACGTCCGGCCTGTATCATCATCAGTAGGTTTAGGCCTAGGGTTTTTAGGTGAGCTAAAAGGGATTCTTTTCAAGTTGAGATGAAAAATATATTCTAAGACTAAATATTTGCTTTCAAGTAATATCTCGAAACGCACATTTCTCAATTAGCCTACGATATTCAGCAAATGGAAGCTGCTACTAAGGTCATTGAGGAGGACGGCATGAGTATCACAACGGCCGCGGAGAGGAATAGTGTTCCGAGAAAACGCCCTTTCGGACAAAATTAAAAGAAAAACCAGAGAGAGGAAGATGGGGCCAAGTTCCTTATTAACAAAGGGTGTTAATTCAATGGGTTATCTCACTAGGAAAAGCGGGGTTCCCGGTAACAAAGGACAATTTGCAAAATAGCGTCCAGCGCTTCACAAAAGAATTGAAGAGGTTCTCTCCTTTCAAAGATGGGCAGCCAGGGAGGAAAAGGTGTGCATCTTTCCTAAAAAGAAATCCAAGCCTGTCTTTACGAATCTCTCAAAATTTGACAGTAAACCATGCTGCAATATTACAGAACATCAAATTAAAACCTACTGTTATTTGGTGGAAAACGGCTTACAATCTATCTTGTCAGACCCTCGGAGATTGTTCAACGCAGACGTTATGTTACACCAGGGTCTGGTCTCACGTTTTATGTGACTATGCATAACAGCCAGGAAAATGACCATTCTCGCTTGAACACCGACCGGGGAAGCCTACATCAATACACGTTCTTGTGGTTATATTGTTCGAATTTCAATTATCATTAATATTGCACTTTAAATTAATACAAAAATAACTTATAATAAATGTGTTTAGAGCAGAATTACGATATTTTCTTCCCGCTTCCTTTTTTTTTTTAATATTTCATTTTTTTTATTAAAAAAACTATTACTGGTACTGTTTTGAGTTTTTTTGTTAAACACAAATTACAATTGTCAATACAGACCAAAAAATGGATTTTTTTTCCCAATTCTGTATTGTTTTTCAAAAACGTTAGCCTCCAAGTCGATAAATCGGGGTCTTCCGCAACAATTGATGGTAATGCATTATAAACAGCAGACAAGGAAAACTAACAATGTGACGGCTATTGGTGCAAACGGGTGACAAATATAGGAAAAATCCAAAGGCATAGTGCCGAGGACTAGGGCAAAAACTTTTTAAAAAAATACGTAATTTTCAAAAAAAGAATATTTTTGATATTGAGAGTTTCCTAGTGTTTGAGTAGAGTTTGAGGTTAGGTCCAGTGCTTTTGTTGATTAAAAAGCACCATACTTTCATTTACTAATGCAACACTGATAAATGGCTTCAAACACCATAAACTTTTGTAATAAATAATAATAGTGGAAATTCTGTGGTAATAGATGTTTTCTCCTCCACTGACTATAATCCATCCTTCATCCCCTTTTTTGATCAAAACTTATATAGTAAAATTCCAGTTGTGACTGAATTATGGGACAAATGCAATATAGCCAACCCCACGCATACGGTACCTTCGCAGTGCTAATGGCAGGATTTAGACCCAAGTCTGTAGCTTTTACAATGTGCATGCGCTAGGAAATTACACTCTCTCTCAGATAGGATGAGAAGATACAAACACAAAACAAACTTATGTTTTTGGTGTGGAGAGCTGAGATATTTATGTAGCGAGAGCAGAATATAAGAGAGTCGCCAACTGATTACGGAAAAAGACTACGAGGGTGTTATTGCGTTATTTCAGCAGTGCCAACATTATCGTTTGGTGCTGGTTTTGCTGCTAAGTTCGAAAGCAGTGAACGTCGAATAAGGCTTTACATACAGCCACAAACCTAACCTGGGGCATATCCACCCGATCCCTTTCCTGTACTACAAGCAGTAATTTTGGCTCCTCTTTTGCAGTGCCTATGCATGACCGAACTATGTATAAAGCCCATACTATAATAAGTGTCACAGATGCAAAATTTCAGAACACCAACTAGGTCCCATAGCTCTTGACAGCCTCCTACAATGCGCTTCAGCGTACTCACTCGTAGCGAGATTAGATGACTGCCTGGACGAAAATCACTGATGTAAAAGTTGGACCAGAGCAAGCCATACATCGCTACCATACTTGGTTCGACGACTGCCTTGACGAAAGAGACCCTTGGCCGCTACTTGGTTAGAAGACTGTCTGGACGAAGGTTAGGTTTTTGTGTACCCATACGGTACTAATTGAATAGGCAGTATAGGTAACGTTTTGTGAGGGTTCAAATGAAAGAAACAGTGGTTTTGACAATGATTACAGTCTAATGTGTCGTCAACAGTGGCCCGCCAACCCGACCATTCTTACCTTCATTTTGGGCAATGCAATGGGTTTTGACAAAGGTTTTAACTTCTGAAATTTGCAATAAATTCCTCTTCTAATGATTCAAAACTGATCTGGGAATGATCTAGTTCACTCCCCGGCTGTCTATAACCAGCGACAGGCGAATGATACTCAAGTTCGAGAGGGCTCGTGCCGAATCGATATGCAACGTAGCTCGATACAGTATCGAACCTGCTCGAACTGTTAGCCGACCTCACACATAAAGTATGTGGAGTACTGGCGGCCTAGACATTGTTTTCTGCAACCTTTCCCTCGCGAACGTTATGTGTGAACATATTAAGTCTATTAGAGGTTCGAATCCCACTGTCGGCAGCCCTGCAGAGGGTTTTCCGTGCACACCAGGCACATGCTGGGGCTGTACCTTAAAGGCGGCCGCATCCTTCCGTGCCTAGCCCTCTTCTGTCCCATTGTCACCATACGACCTATCTTTGTCTGTGCGACGTAAACCAAATTGTACATAATAGTAACAATATTAATATAGATTATTCCCGCCCCCGTCACTGATACGTCTTTGGTTTCGCATATTCAGATACTGTTGCCGCACCATTGTACGATGAACGTGTAGTGACCCGTCGCCTTTGTTCTGTACACTCCAATTATGTTCTGTAGGCAGTTTGTATATTCTGGGGAGACATGTGCATCGAATCATAGCACAAACACAGATTGTGGCTGTCTCCACATTACAGATACAGTTTGAAGGGGTTATATGCACAAACTATACAGCAGTGCACAGCAAACACAGGACGAGCCGGTTCTGCCTAGCACAATGCTCGAACACAGCCTTCTTGAGGATTCTGGCCTGATAAGAACACGCCGATAGGCAGCAGTGCACTCAAAAGGTCGTGCAAAGCTCGAACTTGTTCAAACTGACGTCTTCTGTTCCAGCAGGAGCGAATGATACTCAAGTTCGAGCGGGCTCGCACAGGCACGTTACGCAACGTAGCTCGATACGGAATCGAACCTGTTTGAACTGTTAGGCGACCCCACTCATAAAGTAGGCAGTGCACTGATGGCCCGGACGATATTTTCTGCTACCTTTCGCTCGCGTACGGTATGTGTGAACGTATTAGACTGTTAGTGGTTCGAATCCAACTGTGGGCAGTTCTGCAGATGGTTTTCCGTGGTTTCCCATTTGCACATGCTAGGGCTGTACCTTAATACAGGCCACAGCCACATCCATCCGCATCTAGCCATCTTCTGCCCCATTGTCACCATACGACCGATCTCTGTCGGTGCGACGTACAGTAAATTAAATTGTACCTAGGCTAATAATAATTTTAATAAGATTATTCTCCACCCCCCATCTCTGATACACCTTTGGCTTCTGGGAAGGATGTAATACGACGAGGATAGTAGCTAACATATGTTCCTGCAACGGAAGAAATGAATCACTTATAACCTATACACATACTCTTGCCGCATCATTGTACGAAGAACGTGTTGTGACCCGTCAACTTTATTCTGTAAACTCCAACGATGTTCAGTACGCAGTTTGTATATTCTGGGGAGACATGTGCATCGAATCATCGCACAAACACAGATTGTGGCTGTCTCCACATTACAAATACAGTTTGAAGGGGTTATATGCACAAACTATACAGCAGTGCATAGCAAACACAGGACGAGCCGGTACCACCTAGCACAATGCTCGAACAGAACCTTCTTGAGGTTTCTGGGCTCATAAGAGCATGCCGATAGGTCACGGAGCGCACAAAAGTTAGAACTCCGACGTCATCTGTTCGAGCAGCTCGAGCCGAGCTCAAGCACATCACTATCTATAACCCACCCGCCATCCCAAATTATAACATGACTTATATAGTAAAAATTCCAGCTGTGTCTGCCATAATCAGCGTTACAACCGTGTTGCCAGCCTCATGAATACGGTACTAATTGTATAGGTGGTCTTTCGTCCAGAACAATGTTCTTTTTTTTTGACCGTGCCCGGCAAGCATCCCGCGACCATTCTAACCTTCGTTTGGTCTAATCTAATGGTTTTTGACAATGGTTACGGTCTAACACGTCCAGTTCAATGGTTGCAGCCTAATGTGCCCAGATTCTTGTTTCCAGCTGCAGACGAATGGGTTTTGCCTAGTGGTGGTGTATTTTATATCTTACATGTTGGGCACACTGCCGAAACATCAATGTCTCGTCATGTGTTGCTCAGCTGGAGTGAGCAACATGGCTGCCATTGTTTAAATTTAACGAGTATGAAACATATATAATTACGTAATTTAGCACATATTTCCAGTATATTAGTCATAATGAATGGCAATTTCAATAGGTATTGTCCCCTGGAAACCCTGAAAAGGTAGGAAAATCATATATTGTCATTCACCATCTAACAAACTGTTCAAGTCAGGTTCCTGTGTCCTGCACTGCAAATCAAACTATTTATTGAGTGTTGCTAACAAAATGACTTAGGCTGATAATTGAAATGCACCACCAAAATGTTCTTTTTTTTTTTTCAGGTTATAGTTTAGGATGTCTCAATAATTGGGAATATAGGCCTATTGTGTTGACAGACTGAAAATTCGCAATATCAATACTGCCAACCGGACACTAACAATTTGCGGCGTGATGCTGCAGTGATCAATTGCCTCTCAACAAGGCAATTCCCGGGCAACGCCTATTCTCAAATGTTATATTGTATCTTAACAAGTAAAACGCTTTACTGGTGAATTTTGCATATGCCCATTTTCAGTACGGTACTTCGGCTTAATAACATACGCTGTATACACAAAGAATGAGGCAAAAATTAAGGTTTGATAAAACGAATATTAAAAAAATCCCTTTGGAAAAGTGAATAAAATAACGGCAAATTGTATTCATAAATTAAACTTACAGGCTGTTTCGTATAAATCTTCTCCTCTGAAACTCTATTTAGTTGGTTGTTGGGATTTCAATGGACTGAACTATGATGTCATCTGCCCCCCAAACTGTTACCTCGGCTCTTCTGCGTCCGTCTGAAAAGAAAGGAAATATTGTAAACACACTCCCTAATGAATAAAATAAGCGTTCAGTACATGTTGGAAGGCATAACTTTTACTTACTTTTGATTATAAATAATAATCAACTCCAGCCCTCATTTACTTCCGCAATGGTGGTCCGACCCAAATCTTTGACTCGAACGGTCACGTGATGTTTGTCACTTACAGGCAGCGGAAAGGAACAGTAAAATACACATGGAACGGGTATATTAGGTGGCCAATCACAAATCAAGGCAATGAGTTTCTTCTGACCAATCAGGTGAAGTATCATTACTGTCGGCAGACGTATGTACGGTCAAGGCTAGTAAACTACAGAGGAGTATCGTGTGACCTTCCGAGTGTGACGGTTGACGTGTACCTGCTCCGTAGCAATACTTGTTGGTGAGAGTATCCAATAGTTTTTGTGTGTCCTACCATTTTGTTTCTTAGTGTGTGTGTTTCCTTCCTGTGTGGTCAGTCACATACCATTCTTCTGACGACAACATGGGTGATAATAGTGGAGGGGGTGAAGATACGCGTCCTCCCGAGGAAGGGATGGAATTTTTTACTACAGAAGTCATTGATCTCACGGCACCTGTCCTTAATGTAACACCTCTGATTCCCTCGACTGATACACGACCTACACAACCACTCTCTATAGCTCCCGTCATACCACCTACTGTGAATGAGTCACCCCGCATGTATTATGAGCACCATACTGGACCATATCATGTCATGGTGGAATCTTCTGATCCCACCAACAGGATAGGTAATTTACATCCGATGGGTCTCGGTAAACTTTTTTACGAACGTAAGATTGTTGGGATACAAGAAATCCACCGCAAAGGTAGGAATAGAATTCAGGTCACCTTTCGAACCTCCCGGGATGCCAATAACTTTCTTCAGCACCCACTGCTCACGGAAAAAAGCTTAAAGGCGTTCATTCCCTCAGTTAATATACATAGAGTGGGTCTGATCCGCGGGGTTGACACTTCTTTCTCGACTGATGAAATATTACAATATTTGAAGGCGCCTTGCCCCATTGTAAAAATTCAACGCATGAACAGAAGAAAAGTCACGGATGGGAAGGTCGACTTATTACCTACAGGTACGGTGAAGATTGTCTTTGAAACTCAAACTTTGCCCACCCATGTTTCTATATTTCATGTGATGTTAGAAGTGCAGGTTTTCATCTTTCACCCTATTATTTGCAATAGATGCCAAAGATATGGGCACACTGGACAAAACTGTAGAGCTCGGGCACCAAGATGTGGGCGTTGCGCCCAAGGACATGAAACGGCTCAATGTACTCAGGTTTTGGTGCGCTGTGTACATTGCGATGAAAATCATATGAGTGGCTCACCGAGGTGTGAGTACCACGCAAAACAAATTGACATTAAAACTAGGATGTGCACTGAAAATAAAACGTATCAAGAAATTCTCCATTCCCTATCAGGACATCAGTTTCAACCCCTTTCAGTCCCGCAGCAATTTCCCCCCCTTACACAGCAAGCTTCTCTTACACCGAATTCTGTACAGAAGAAACGCAAGTTTACCACGATCGTCACGAGCCCCCCTAAGGTCATTTCCCCTTTGGGGTATGACCGACCTGCATATTTGTCCATTATCCATGGGGACAAAGCCTCAGGCTATGTGCCCCCTTCTGCTTCATTGCAACCGTCCCAGGTGGGGCCAACTCCCCCTCCCTCACTTACAATGCCTCCCGCCAAGGGTGTGCCTCAAGATATTACAGAGGATGTTATGCATTTGATGGAACTATTGGGTTCCAATGTTCAATGGGCCCATTTACTTAAAAATATTTATGAGAAGATTTCACTCTTATCCTTCCCTGCTGAAACCCGACCGTCTTCTAGTAAAATATTACAATCTGTTGGTACTTCTGTTACCTCAACATGAAAATTATTCAATGGAATGCACGTAGCATTCAAAACAAGAGACATGAATTATTACTTATAATCCAAGAGTACACCCCTGATATCATTCTCATCCAGGAAACATGGCTAGCTCCAAATTTATCTTTTCACGTTCCACGATATAATATTGAGCGCCAAGATGGACCGCAATGTGGTGGTGTCCTAACATTAATCCATGAAAGACTTTCGTACCAAGTTACCCCATTTCTTTTTCCTCTCCCCAGAACCTATGTGATAACTATAACTGTTGCCTCCCTACATATCACTAATTTGTATATTCCTCCGGCTGTCAAAGGTAATTTCCGACAATGGTATTCCTTTTTTTCCTACTGTAATTCCTTCACCTCCCACATTATTGGTGGGGATTTTAATGGCCATCATACCGACTGGGGTTGTGTCCGCACAACACCCAAGGGTAGGAATATCCTGACCACTGCTCAGCATTTTCATCTCCAGATTTTAAATGATGGTTCACCCACTCGTATTTCTCCTCCTGCTCAGGCCCCCAGTGCGGTTGACCTAACGTTTGTTTCCCTTTCTCTGGCCCACCGAATTATATGGCACACAACCCCTGATTTACATCAAAGTGACCACTATCCGATCTTGATGACCTTTGATTCGGCTCCTCGTCCTAGTAATACCTTGCATACTCCGGTTTTTACTAGGAGTTTCAAAAGTTTTGATTCAGCTCAATTTTTCACCTATATCCAACAGCACTATTGTAATACGGCTCCCCCGATTCGTTCCTCCTATAATTTGCTACTTACTTACATTGTTCGCTATTTTGACACCTATCATCCGTTAATTCCCAATGCACGCACCTCTGGAAAGAGCAGATCCTCACTACCCTGGTGGGACGAGGAATGTACGAGAATGGTGAAAAGACGCAAACATTTATTACGACTTTTTAGAACGTACAATACTCCGTATACTTATCGCCATTATAAACAGTTTGTTGCAAAATGCCAGCAGTCTTTTAATGATAAAAGAAGATCGGCTTGGAGAGAATACGTCTCTCATATACATCACCAGACTCCCATTACTCAAATATGGACTGTGTTAAAAACCTTATCGCGCCGCCACTTAGGTCCAAGTCTGCATCGTTTGAATTATGATCAGTCAGTAGAATTTTATCACACGATGACTCCTGAATTTGTAGAACAAGAAATTATTTTTCCATCCCTGGAACACAACCATATGTTTTCTTGTCTTTTGCATCCGGTTATTGTTTCCGAATTTCAATCAGCCTTATCACAAAAAAAATCTACTACACCTGGACCAGACTATATCTCATACCACGTCATTAAGAGTCTCCCCAATAATGCACAACAAGTTCTAATAGATGTTTTTAATGCCGTCTTAGCCTCCGGCAATGTTCCCGAGGATTGGAATGAGTTTTTAGTAGTTCCTATTTTAAAACCAGGGAAAAATCCGGATTTAGCAGGAAGTTATCGTGGTATACATCTTGGGTCCTGTATTAGGAAGACATTCCAACGTATTCTGTTGACACGCTTAGTATGGACTTTAGAATATTATGATCTGTTTCCGAAAACTCAATACGCCTTTGCTAAACGGAAATCTACTACCGACGCCTTGAATATTTTTCTTCTTGATGTTATGTTGTCATTTTGCCGTAAACACTCAACATTAGCAGTCTTTTTAGATATTAAAGGGGCTTATGATAATGTGAATACCGTCCTTTTACTGCAAAAACTACACCAACAACAATTTCCGATCAGTTTTATTAAAATCATCTCGGCATTTCTCCGAAGAAGGCATATCACACTTTCCAACTTTCCTACTGGGTTAAATTACAGGTATTCGTCTTCTGGTTTGCCGCAGGGTGATATTTTGAGTGGAATCTTATACCTTATTTATACTAGTGAGATTGAGAGGCTTTTACTTCCTCATGTCCGCCTAATACAATATGCTGATGATATACTCCTATATTGTTCCCATTCTGATATAAATATGTGTCGGCAGATCATGTCACGTGCTCTAACGATATTACATTCATGGCTGTTCTCACATGGCCTTGATACTGTTCCGCTCAAAAATGCGGCTTTGCTCTTCACTCATAAACGGGTGTGTGACCGGTTGCCTATCAGTTATAATCAGGGTACCATTCCTATTGTACACCATACAAAATATTTAGGACTCATTATAGATGATAAGTTGATCTGGACGCCTCAAATATCTCACTTAAAAGCTCATGTGTTCCAGAAATTAAATATCTTACGGTCATTAACTCGTCGTAAGTGGGGAGCTGATCCTCAGATATTATTGTTATTTTACAGAAATCTTATTCGATCTGTCCTTGATTACAGTAGTCACTACTATGACGTCATGCCGAAAACACGCCTCAATGAATTGGATAAACTACAATTTTCCGCCCTCAGAATTGTTCTCGGGGCCCTTTCTTCCACCCCCACACAAGCTCTTCTCGTTGAGGCGGCAGAGCAACCGCTTCACCTTCGGAGACGTTATCTGTCTTCACGATATCTCCTACGACAAATGGCACTATTAACAACACCCATTCTTCCCAAACTACAACTTCTCTCCGAATATCATCAAAAAAGTTTATTCAAACGCTATGCACCTCCCTCTATTCTCCTGGCTTATCTAGAGCTTTCGGGTTTTCGCCCACAAATTCTTCAAACACGAAAACCCATTTGTTATAATGCACCGCTCTCGGTATTAATGTTTCAACCTGATGTAGTGAGACATTCCTCGCATGTATCTCGTATGTCTTCCATGCTTACCCCTACGATTGCCCGCAAATATGTATATAATCTTGCATTGAATCATCAACAATATACGACAATTTATACAGATGGATCAAAATTTCCCTCTCCTTCGAATACGGGTGCTGCTTTTTATATCCCCTCTCTATCTTATCTTGCTTCCTTTAAATTACCGCATACCCTCTCTATTTTTTCGGCTGAAGCCTTTGCTATTCGACAAGCCCTTCTATATATTAAACGGAATAACATCACTAAAGCATTAATTCTATCTGATTCTCAAAGTGTCCTCCAGGCTTTACAACATGTCCAAACTACGAATAATTGGTATATATTTAATATTGTACAATTAACGTATGACCTATATCATTCGGGCTTTCAGATAGTGTTTTCTTGGATACCCGGCCATGCCAACCTCTCGGGGAATGAATTAGTGGATAAAGCGGCCAAGGATGCGGCTTTGGGTCATGCTGTATTGATGAATGTGGCTACCCCCGCCTAAGATTATCTCCCCATTCTCAAATCTCAATTACTTAATGTTTGGTTACACCAATGGCAGGATTATACACGCACAAAAGCCAGGTTATATTATAGAATTCAACCTACTATCCCTAGACACCCTTGGTTTTATAATGGATCCTACACTCGACGGCATATTATTACGATTATCCGTTTACGTTTTCATCATGCTTTGACTCCGGTATATATGGCCCGCTGTAAGCTTCGTCCTTCGGCTCTCTGCGACTGTTCTCAGGCAATCGGTACTATTAATCATTTAATTTTTCAATGCCCTATATTTGACACTCAACGAGTCCCATTTCTACATACTTTGCGTTCTTTAGGTTTCCCCCTCCCTCTCCACATTTCCGTGCTCCTTCATACTCCTATTCCTTCTGTTATTCATGCCTTCCTTAGATTCCTACACGAATGCTCCCTTACTTTTTAATTTCCATACCCTTACGTGTGACGATGTCATGTTTGTGTTCAAGTAGTAAGTCACTAAGATACGTCGCTTGGTGTAAAGATTAGTACCTATTTGTGTCCTTGTATATCTGTGTCACAATTTTCCAGTAGTTTATAGTTCAAATATTGGATACTTTTCACGTGTAACAGTATTTTTTAGGGCTGCGACTGGGTCCAGAGCATCCGTGCTATGCCCATTACCTAACCTACAAAAAAAAAAAAAAAACTACAGAGATTGCCTCAATATGGAGCTCTCTGGCGAGGGGATCGCGGAGGGAAGGGAAAGGACGTGACGTCACACGTTTCCTCGTAGCGCGCGAGGTGCGAGATATGCAAGGAAAGTCAACTTATATTGTATGGATTGCAGTGGTTTAAACACGTGTTTTAAGCCCTTTTGTTTATAATCATGCCAGGCCAAAGATGTGCTGTGGCAGTTTGTCACAGTTATTATAAAGTTGGAAATGACTTGTCGTTTTTCACGATGCCTAAAGACGCATGCTTTAGCAATCAGTGGATTGCTGCATGTAAGCGAAAAGATCATTGCAACCCTCAAACAAGTAGGATATGTTCCCTGCACTTTACGAGTGAAGACTTCGAATTAGACTACAGGGCCGAATTGCTTAATATAAAGCCAATATTTCCAAGGAATCTAAAACCAAATGGTAAGTGAGCCTAGCTGGCCTACTCTTAAGTTTTGATGACCTGCTAGGATGATTTTAAAGCTGTTAATATTTTTGACATATTTCGTACATGGTATCAGGGGCGTGCATACAAATTTTAGAGGGGGGGGAGGGGGAGGGAGGGGCTGACTATCGTGGAAAATTGTGAGTACTTAATGAATTTTCTATTATAGCCTATGGAGTATGAATGGAAAATGTCTAAATGGGCTACTTGTCAATTTATAAAGCAGAAAGGTAAACACTCATTTCCTTTTACAAATTGATAATTATTTCTTAAAAGTAGACTACTGTGAAATAGATTGTGTGTTGTACCCAAGTTGGCTTTTTTTCGGGGAGGATCTGGAGCCCCCTCAGTCCCCCCCCCCCCTTATATACACCCAGGCATGGTATTTTGTTTTTGGACAAGATGGAAAATTTCATGAGTAATTCTCTTTGTATTGGTAAAAATTATTTGCAAATATTACAGAAAGCAGTCATCCTTTCAATAAAATCCCTTCGACTTCTGTTCCAAGATATGGCCCGTAGGCATAATACAAAGTACATTCTCACACATAGGCTAAATCAAGATGTACTGGAAAACCTCTTTTCACAATTGCAAACTCGTGGTGGCTCCCCTTGACTGCATTTATAGACTGAGGATGATTATTTTAGGGGAAAAATCCAGGAGTTGTTCAAAAGCAAACCAACACTGCTGATCCAGATTCAGATGAATATATAGTTGCTAAAGCACTAAACAAAGCTGGCATAGTGTCTGAATCAAGTAACGTGCTTCCAGAACCAACCTTAGGGAGCAATGATCAACCTGCGTCCTTCATTGCCAATATCATGGAACAAAGTGAGGAAGATGGCAAGGCTTATGTTGCAGGTTATGTAGCCCACAAGTTCCAAGGTAAATTTCCACAACTTGGGAACTTAACCTATGGAATGCAAACTTAACACGATTATGCATTACCAACCTGATTTTTTTTCGTGTAGCCTCCTGAGAGGCCGAGTGCAGGTCTTTCTATTCGACGCCCCTGGGCGACCTGCGCGTCGGGATGAGAGATGAGATGAATGGATGAAAGTGGGCAAGGATGTGGAAGGAAGCGGCCGTGGCCTGTCAGAAGGTACTGTCCCAGCATTTGCCTGGTGTTGAAAATGGGAAACCACGGAAAACCATTTCAAGGACAGCCGACGGTGGGGCTCGAACCCACGCGTCTACCGAGTCAGCAGAGAGCTTGGCCCCATGACCTAACGCCGCACTTTAGCCAGCGTAGCCACTACTGTCGGTACCAACTTGAATTAAACACTTGTCATACGGTGGTATGACCGATCCCTCAGAAACTTGGCTAAACCAGTTCCGGCACATTTCAGCAAAATTCGTCACATTTCACGGAAAATACGGATTTCAACGAGGCAAGAACGTTCTAAGAAGAACGACAGATTTTGTGTCGAGAGAAGTTTCTGATGTACCGTCTGGTGGGGTTGAGGCAGCTGTGATAACAATTTTCTTCATCAGATTGAAACATTCCAATTCTATCTTGCATAAGAAGTGGTTATTGGAAGTCACTAACACCCACGATACTGCTACCGAGTCTAGGCGAATTTCCAAGAAATTCAAGAAGATCACAACATAAAATGTAAGTAGGCTACATTCAGTTATTTTATCACCCATTTACCAATAATTTCATGAGAATAAACTGTTCTTTGAGTACTCAACAGCTGATGTTGACAGTTTCGTTACGTTCCCCACATGGCACGTTTGGTATCTTGTGACGTCATCCGCCTTGTGAGCGCTGATTGGTGAGTGAAAATTGAGGCAACCTCTGTAGTTTATAAGCCTTGGTCAACGGTTACCCAATGATACATACCACTGCACAGTAGCAATTGGGTAAAGAGTTTACTATGCCCACTTCCGTACCAAGAGGAGAAGAAGAAGAAGAAGGGATTTGGATGAATCTTGAACCGTCGTGGACGTTCAGGCCGTCATAAGTTAGATGGGATTGGCTAAACCTTATTTTGGGCCAGGTTTTTTATTACGCTCCGGTTATGCAACTTTGGAAACGTAATAGCACGAACGGACGATGTGGGTTGGTAGACCTAGCATGTGTAGTACTGATAAAAACAAATCTGTTTTTGTGTTTTCAGCTGACGGTGCAGTGGAGCAGTGATACCAACTCCACCAAACCCCACATTATTCGCTCCCTTAGCTCTCACAGCTCTAGACACACTCGTGTGTTAAAGTTTTGTAGTAAACAACTTGAAACATTTTGAATGGCTGTTCAAATACAATAGTGCACACTGGAGTTAATAAGATTTTTTGTACTAATCCACTTTAAAATTTTGATTGGCTGTTAAATACTATATAGCCAACATAAAGGCAGAATGGCCACCATGATACACATTTAATACGTTCCCATCGATATCAATTAAAGAATCGATGCCACTTTCCTTGTCAAGTAAAGCGGGCAACGCCGTTAATAAGTACATTAAGTTACTGTATTCTTTTAATATTGTGTAGTGTTTGTAAATTATGTACCCCATTTGCCATCGTGGTTGACACCTCATTGTAAATAAAGTGATTTTGATTTGATTTGACCGTATTTCAATGTATACGAGTTATGTAAATGTAGTCGTATCGGACGAGGTACCGTACCACATGACCCTTTTTTCCAGGCCATATTTCTTTTACGGTAATGGGCTTTGGAGCGAATGTTCTATTCGGAGAATAAATGTCCTGGCTTTCTGCAAAATACATTTTAAAACGTTGAAAATAATCAAAGAAAGTAATTCCGATAATGACCACCACCACGCGCCGCTTTTTAGCACGCTTGCATAGTGGCGCCTCTCTAGGTAACACATGGAACTTTTAAGCTTTCACGCGGGAAATTTGAACCATAACCTGCGGCCAGGTGTAGCCTAGCCGGCCAAAAATCGTATCTCGGAATCAAGTGGACCTATTAACATGAAATATAGTATGCAACTATTATTGTAGATAATTGTGCGTCAGGTCAGTCAATAACAAATATCACAAATATCAAATAACTGCATCAAAAAATGTAACTAGTAATTTTTGAAATATTTCGATATAGGTTCAGAAAATTTTAATTAAAGTTAATTATGGGACATGCGTTTATAATGATTGAATACAAATCTAGTAATACTTGTAGGCCTACTTACCATACAATTTAGACATTAATTGCAGTGTATATCCATGAACTTGGTCATGATTACCTTATGTCCGTATCCAGTACAATATCTATAAGATGCAGTTCCATCAGAATTGGCATCTTCACTGTAGGTATCTCCTTCGGGAGAACCAGATGCAGGAGGCTCATACGACAAGTTTAGCACTTCTCTTGAAAGCGCAACCAACTTTCTCTTCCTTGATTTCCCTCAACTAGCAACATATGGGTCCGAGGAAATAAGCAGCCTATGGAAAGGGTCACTGTATGGATGGGAAACCTGAACATTAGGGAAACTGGAGAAAACAAAATTTAAGGCTGCAGAAATGTGGTTTTGGAGAAGAATTACAAAAACAAGTTGGATAGACAGGAAAGCAAAATGATCTTGTTCTGCAGGATGTGAAGGATGTTCGATGTTTTTAAAATCAATAAAGAAGAGGAAAACAAAGTTCCTTGGACATGTACTCAGGCACGACTCTCTTCTCTAAATCATTATCGAGGGCAAAGTATTGGGAAAGAAACCTAGGGGACGTCCAAGGATGCCGTACATCAAGAACTCCATTGGAGAACTGGCATGTGGTTCTTATGGCAGCATGAAGAGACTACCTGAAAACCGTGAAATGAAATGACCTCTCCATGAACCAACAGTTTGTGTAAAGTTACAGCCATGTAATACCTTGTATTTTTGTAAGTACAATTTTATTGTTTCCTTTGCGTACATGCCAAAAGCCACTTTACCAATGACATACCCACACGAAAAAGTTCCTCAGAAGCTTGAAGACTCATACGAGTGGCAGAAACATTTCTTCTTGTGATGGCTTTTCAAGAATTGATCTAGTTTTCCTGCTCTTAGACCGTACCCTCGTTTCTCCAAACAGTTTACGTGGACGACCTCGAGTGCTAGTACTGGCAGTCTCGGCCTGACATTGTCGTGAGGCACACAGCAGTGATTTATTTACCCCTCCTGCAAGCTTAACTGACTGTTCCAACCAAGTTTCTTTTTTTGTACTTCAACAATTTGATCCTTTTTCTACTATATTTTGCACACAAAATACTGACCGATTCCCTTATTGACTTAGATATTTCTTCAGGACAATCCTGAGGGCCTAAATGTCCAATTACAACATTCACAATGTCATTGTTATGCTATTTTCCTTGCTGTTTCTCCACGGCTCGAAAACCGATCTCCGGGTTACAGAGTCGATGACTTCTGAAAAAAATTAATATCAGTCATAGTCGCACATGGTCACAAGTCGCAGTTTCCTATTCAATAAGGTTTAGATAACTTCTATAAAAACTTTCATTACAAATATCGAAGGCAACACTATTGAAAAGTAACCCCAATTTCTATGATTAGATAGCGCATGGACACAGTATACCCGACTTTTGAAACATACATCCTGGACGATAATATAGTAATTAACAGCAAATGCTACAAACTATATAAAAATATATACTTTCATCTAATATATTACCGACAGTAGTGGCTACGCTGGCTAACGAGCAGCATTAGGTCATGGGGGCCAAGCTCTCTGCTGACTCGGTAGACGCGTGGGTTCGAGCCCCACCGTCGGCCGTCCTTGAAATGGTTTTCCGTGGTTTCCCCATTTTCAACACCAGGCAAATGCTGGGACGGTACCTTCTGACAGGCCACGGCCGCTTCCTTCCACATCCTTGCCCAGTTTCATTCACCATCATTCATTTCATCTCTCATTAACTCCTCTCATGAGGTTGGCGTCAGGAAGGGCATCCGGCCGTAAAAAACATCGCCACAAAGACTTCCATCGCATCTCACCCCCGACCCTGTTGGAAAACGGGAATAATAAGGGGTAGACATACATACATCTAATATATTGACACTGCACTCAAAGAAATATTTAGTTCTGACTTCCTTACTGAGTGAGCCCTTACATAAAAAGAACTGAGCACTCGCCTCCCCAGGATATTATACCATAACGGAGAAGAGCAACTTCAGGCCTTCGGTGAGATGAGATAAGCAGACAGCGCAACCTTTCAACACTTAATTACTGTGCCTAAGGCTCTTATAAACATGACTCACAGAAAATGCACAGCAAAGACAGGGGTGGAATATACGTATATATTTTTGGCCGGCTAGTTGCTTGAAATTACCTACTATGGTGCTGGTCCCTGTTCCGTCTTCCGGAGAATGTATATTCTTCTTGACTTTTCAAGTCGCACATTTTTCCCGTATTGGCAGAATGTAATAAGAAATGAATGTATATTTCAATGGTTTGTATCAATCACATTTATTTATTATGGCTTCATAGAGCAAACTTGCACAACTTGGCCCTTGCCTGTGAGGAATACAAGTTAATGATGATGGCAGATTGTTTGAAGAGATCTAACATCTACTGTCGCCCAAAGTATTATGTGTACTCGAGTTTGAAGGTTCTTTGTTAAGTAACCAATAGACCTACATAAAATCCAATACCATCAACATTTTCGTCGTTCTATTTTACGTTCGTTCATGTAGGTTTTGATTTTTAAATTTATATTTTAATATTTGTTATCGCAGTTGGAACACAAAAAGTGCCCGTTTTTAAGCGTGTTTCAACCATGCGTCACATTTAAGAATTATTATCTCAAAAGCCCGTCATCAGATCGAATCCAAATTTTAACACAATATACATTGGAATGTTGTATAACTGGTTTATTAATTTCACAATTTTGTGTGTCCAAGAAACAAAGTTGTTATCGTTGTTGTAAGGTAACTTTTTCTCGGCTCAGGGTGGTTGGAAAATGTAGCTCTTGGTTGCGTTGTAATTCACTTATTTTATATCGGTTTGTATTTGTACGAGGAAATAACACATGGTTCTCCAGCTAGCCGCTCCGGCAAAAGCTGTACAGCGTTGCTGAGATGGAGCCCATCACTTCCGAGCGAGACGCGCCATGATGCGTGTGGGCACCATTTCGGCAACGCTGTACAGCTTTTCCCGGAGCGGCTAGCTGGTGAAACATGTGTTATTTCCCTGTACAAATACAAACCAATATAAAATGAGTGAATTAATTTACGTATTTCACAGTCATACAGCATAACGTTTCGATGTATAAGGATTACAATGCAACCAGGAACTACATTTTCCAACCACCCCGAGCCGAGAAAAAGTTACCTTACAAAAATGATAAACTTTGTTTCTTGGACACACACAATTTTGAAATTAATAAACCAGTTATACAACATTCCAATGTATATTGTGTTAAAATTTGGATTCTATCTGATGACGGGTTTTTGAGATAATAATTCTTAAATGTGACGCATGGTTGAAACACTCTTATAAACGTGCACTTTTTGTGTTCCAACTGCGATAAAAAACATTAAAATATATATTAAAAATTCCAAACCTACATGACCTAACGTAAAATAGAACGACGAAAATGATGATGTTATTGGATTTTATGTAGGTCTATTGGTTACTTCACAAACAACCTTCAAACTCGAGTGCACATAATACTTTGGTCGACAGTAGATTGTCGGCCCACAAGTTAATATAGGCCTACACTGTTAAAAACAGATTAAGAAAAAAACACAGAATAAATAGTTTGAATAAAACCATCGCCAATACAAATTACACAAATATTTTGCCTTTACAAAATGGAATACTGGAAATCGGGATATAAATAAGGAACTTAGAAGTAAAAATAATAATTACAAAATCAAGTCCATATTCTGTGGTAGCTTATATATTTTATACATTTCTCATTCTTACATAGATAGCCTACATTCAGAAGTGTACTTCATTTCATCAAATTATCGTTTCAACATAGATTTGCCATTCCATTGCAGTGCCACCACACATTACAGACCTGCAAAGAAAAAAGATAGTATAACCAAACATGGCAAAGTGCATCCCTAATCAAGAATATTATGCACTTGTATTCAGTGTACCTATTTTGCATGCAACTCTATGTGGTCTTTAGCCACTACATTGCAATAGGTCACCCATCTCTGGATCTAACAGAATATGCAATGACAGCCATTGGCAGTATTCAATATCGAAACACACCCCATTTCACTCCGATATTACACAGTCCAGCTTAAATATTATTCATGCACCCAGACTAAACACAATGGTGATGTGCAGGGAACTGATTTATATGTAAATACATATCTCTTTGTAAAGCTAACCTTAATTATATTTTGTATTATCTTTACAAATTATGGTGTGTGGAGTTGAAAAATGGGAGTATTTATTTTCCATATATCTCCATATTTTGGAGTTTAGCACATAATGCTCCATATTCTTAGTCATTAAATATTCTTAGTCATTAAGGTCAATACAGTCCATATTTCGGCAAAAAAGTATTAAATTCTATTAAATTAGCAGTCCCGTCAATAAAGGAGAAACATTTAATATTTTAATTGGGGTGCAACTCATCATCACGCCTGAGTTGATAAACAGCGTGGTGAAAGAGAGGTGAGTGAACCCGGAAGAGGTGAGATCTGCTGAGCATCAGAATCACACATAACATCGACTATGTCTGTCCCATAATTTTGGTACTCAGGAAATCCCATTCATCGATGATATGCCAGTAATTTCCGGATTATTTCGTAATTCGGGCATTCCCCTTGATGGCTCAATACTCCATCTACTGTAGTTCCTACCAGTGATTCACACTTCGAATTAGCAGCGAGATGGATCGTAGTGTTCTTGTACATACCGCTATGTCTACAAGTGCAGTGTTTTCAGTTGCCTACTGACATTCATTGAAGACATTAACATTGTTACAAGATGCCTAAAGTAGCACAGTCAACCAGTTTAAAATTAAAAAGTTACGTAACACAATTTAGAGAAGATGGTTTTTCTAACCTCAAACAACATGGATGACGAATGTTCAGAGGGACATGAGAGTATTGGGCCTATCTGCTGATGATGCTTTACAACGAAATGACTGGCGCCTCAGGATTAAGAAAGCCGACCCCGCGTAACGGGAAAAGGTGAGGAGGAAGAAGAGGTTTTTCAACTGACTGTAAGGTATTATTTTGTAATTTGTGTCAATGTTCAGTGGCATCTACTCAAAGGTTCCTGGTGCAACAGCACATTTCAACCAGTAAACATCAACTAACAAACTACGAAATTCCAAGCTGAGACAGTTGTTTCTGACACAACCATCAACTTCGAGTGTAACGTCCGAGTTCAACACCGATCTTTGCCGCGCTCTCATCTCAGCTGACATCCCTCTCTTCATTCTGAATCAACAGTACTTCAGGTAATTCCTCGAGAAATATACTAACCGAACTATCACGGATGAGTCAACGTTCAGAAAAACCAATGTTTCAGCCATATACGATGAAAATGTTCTGAAGATAAGACAAGAAATTAAAGACGGTCCGATATGGGTTTCCATTGGCGAGACGACAGACAAAGAAGATAGGCTAATTGGCAACATAATCATTGGTTTGTTAAGTGAAGATTATTGTAAACGGATTCTTTTACACTATGATGTTCTAGAAAAGTGCAATAACAAAACTATAGCAAAACTGTTCAATGAAACTATGGGTATCCTATGGCCACAGGGCGTTCAGTAAGATAAAGTGTTACGTTTTATTAGCGATGCCGCACCTTTTATGATGAAAGCCAGAGAAGCATTGTGTGTTGTATATCCTAAGATGACTCATTTAACTTGTGTAGCACATGACTTTCATCGTGTGGCAGAAGTGGTAAGAGGCAGTTACCCCAAAGTAGATCTATTGATTTCCTCAGTGAAAAAAGTTTTTCTCAATGCCCACAAAAGAGTTCATCTTTTGAAAGAAATGTAACCAGAAATTCCATTGCCACTGAAGCCAGTTCTAACTAGGTGGGGTACGTGGCTGCAAGCGGTTGAATACTATGCTGAATATATCGACTCCATTAAGAACGTTCTGCATGCTATGGACTCTGAAGATGCAGCCTCAATTGAAGCTGCGCAAGCAGTTGTTTGCGACAAGTGTGAAGAATGACGATTTACATTCAGCATAATTTTTTCATGCATCACATAACACACTCACAAGTCTCCAAAACTCGAATCTCTCACTTTCTGAAAGTTTCGAAATTGTGAATAGAACTGTAGAACAGCTAAATCATGGTACAGGTAAAGTTGCAGATGTAGCAAAAATGAAGATGGACACTGTACTTTCAAAGAACCCTGGATATGAAAGAATGGGAAATGTTGCTGCAATTATGTGTGGAGATTTAAGTGTCAAGTTAACGTTGGATTTAACCCCAGCAGATGTTGTAAAGTTTAAATATGCCCCCCATTACCTCTTCTGATGTTGAACGAAGTTTCAGTCAATATAAATCGGTACTTAAGAGACACTAGGAGAAGATTCACTTTCCAGCACTTAAAAGAACATTTTGTGATCCATTGTTTAGATAACAGAGATTAAAATATTGCATGTTCTTCAATGATCGTATTAAAATGAGAAGTAAAGCATTACGGTTCATGTAGATCTATTTTCTATAGCTTCTTTGAACTTTAATATCAAATAGAAATGATAGTTTATTGTAATTTTAAGTCCGTATATAATTCCATATTTCAATAAAAATATCTAAATATATATGTACATATTTCATCAATTATTAGTACATTGCAATTCTTTCTTAAACTCTTCCGCAACCTCCTTTTCCTTTAGTCTCAACATCTTAATCTTTCTTTCTCTTTTTCTGATAATCTCATAACTTTTCCAAAATTAAAAGTAGGAAAAGTTATGAGATTACCAGAAAAAAGGGATAGAAAGATTAAGGTCTGGAGACTAAAGGAAAAGGAGGTTGCGGAAGAGTTTAAGAATGAAAGAAAGATACCAAGGACGGATATTACCCATGTGGAACAAGAATGGGAAAAGTTCAAGAGTGCATTTGTAGGCAGTGCAGAGAAAACATGTGGTAGAACATCAGGAAAGGTACGGGAAAAGGCGACAAAATGGTGGAATGATAGAGTGAAAGAAAAGGTAAGGGAGAAGAAGATTACTTGGAAGGAATGGAAAACAAAAAAGACCTAAGAAAGTAGAGCAAAATATATAGAAGCAAACAGAGATTGCAAGAAAGTAATTGCAGAGGAAAAGAAGAAAAGCTGGGAAGAATTCACTCAGGAAATAAGGGAGGATTTAAATTGTGGAAAAAAATTGCTGTTTGGAATTATAAAAACTAGAAGAAATGAAAAGGTGAACACTGAGTTCATGAAAAACAAAGAAGGTGAAATATTGACAAAACCAGAAGAGAGAATGGACAGATGGAAAGAATATTTCAGCGAGCTGTTGAAGGTGAGACTCCAGACATGCAGAGAAGTTACGCGAACAGCCAAAACGGTGGAGGAAAAAATAGAAGAAGAACCAGACATTACTATGGCAGAAGTGGAATGGGCAGTTAGGAAGATGAAGATGGGGAAAGCTGTGGGAATCGATGAAGTGGCAATAGAAATGATCAAGGCGGCAGGACCAGTGGGACTGCAGTGGACATACAGACTTCTCAGGAGTGTATGGAGAGAGAAGAAAGTTCCTGAAGACTGGAAAAAGGGAATAATATTGCCAATATTCAAGAAAGGAGACAGGAAGGTGTGTGGTAACTATCGAGGAATCACCATTATCTTGCATGTTGCCAAAGTAATGGAAAGAATCCTAGAAAAAAGAATTAGAGTAAAGGTAGAAAACCAAATAGAGGAGGAGCAGTTTGGATTTAGAGGGGGCAGGTCAACAGTGGAACCCATTTTCATTCTGAGACAGAGCATAGAAAAGAGTTGGGAATATGGGAAGGATATGGTAATGACTTTTATTGATCTAGAAAAGGCCTATGATAGCATCCCTAGAACAAAAGTTTGGGAAAGCTTAACAAATAGGAGGATAGGCAAGGAACTGAGAGACATGATAAAAGGAATGTGCATGGATTGCTCCAGTAGTGTGAAGACTAGAGTTGGGACATCGGAATTGTCACTGGACTAAAGCAAGGAAGTGTGTTGTCACCATTATTGTTCTTAATGGAGGGGGCGTGGTGGCTCAGCGGTCTAGCTGTATGCCTCTCACCAAGGCGGTCCGGGTTCGATTCCCGGTCAATGCATGTGAGATTTTCGAAGTGAAATGCCATGTCCTGTGGTTCGGATTCCACGTAAAAAGGAGGTCCCGTGGCTCATAATCACAAGATTCACGGTCACGTAAAACTACAATCTTCCTTCCTTTTTTTGTTCTTAATGGTGATGGATGACATAATGAAGGCAGCAATGAAAGACTATAGTAGGGCAAAGATGAAGGTAATGTTGTTTGCAGACGATGTTGTGATCTGTGGCCAGGATGAGATGGAGGTACAAGAACAGTTAGACATAATAAATGAAAAGATTGACCGATGGGGATTGAAGATAAATGTGGAGAAGAGTAAAACAGTGGTTGTGAGTAGAGGTAAGAAAGAAGGAAAAGGAGTAATCAAAGTAAGAGATAAGGAATTGGAAGTGGTGAAACACTTCAAATACTTGGGAAGTGACCTGACTGAAGATGGAAGAATAGATTTGTGAATTAGCAGAAGAATACAACACGGGAGTGCTTTCTACCAACAGGTACGGGGACTAGTATGGAACAAGGATATACCAATTAAGGCCAAAGAAGTTATGTACAAAGCATATTATATTCCTATAATCACATATGCAGCAGAAAATTGGACAATTACTAAGAGGGATGAGACAGGCAGCTGAGCTGAGATGAGATTCCTGAGAAGTATGGTCCAGAAAACGAGGAGAGACAGAGTGAGAAATGAAGATATACGGAAAGAACTGGGAGTACAGAAACTAAATGACAAACTGGAGCAAAACAGATTGAGATGGTTTGGACATGTCAAACGGATGAAAGAAGTAAGGCTACCAAGACGAGCACTGGAACGACGAATGACAGGGAAGAGAGGACGAGGAAGACCAAGAATGCGTTGGATGGACTCGGTGAAGCATAGCATTAGTAAACGGAACCTGGATTGGAACACCGTGTCGAAAGAGGAATGGTGGAACGAGAGAACAAAGTGGAGAGGAACTATATTTGCCCCCACCGAGTGTCAGCTGGAAAAGGGGAAATGAAGATGATGATAAATTAGTACATATTATAAATCCATTCCCTGGTGATGTGTATTTTTACAAGTACCAATTACCGTAGATACAGAGGTGTGCAAATTATTAGACTGAAATGAATTTAAATCAGTCACAATTTTTTATTCAAAATCATTTTATTTTTATTACCCTATTTAGTAGTTTTCTCTCCTGTGGACTTATAACTTTTCCAATAAGGAATTGCATCTGGAATTTTTTTCGAAATTGGAGTTTCTGAGGGACACCAGAGATGGTGGTTCTTTTTTTTTTTTTTTCATAGACTTGGGAACATATCCTCTAAATCGGGTGATTTCAATCCATTGTCCACGAATCTTTGAATAGTTCAAGAGTGGACAATCAATAATAAAAGACTTCCAATCTCTCAGGTCTAAATTCACACGATATAGTAATCAAACCAAAATGTGTGGCATTCTGCATTACCAAGGCTCCTCCCTTTAGTGGAAACTGTAAACAATTAGTTTACTGTCAGATTCTTTAAAATAATATTAAGAATATTGATTAAACATTTCAAATAATTTCAGCGTATTGCAAAATATTTCTACTGTATTAAGTCTTAAATTCTACAAAGTAGCCTATGTTGGAAAACTGCCGTTGAGTCTAATAATTTGCACACCTCCATAACCCAAAGAAAGCCTAACATTATTTTCCAGAATTTACAATAGTTTAGTTACGAGAGGAATGTTGATTACAATATTGCCTAACAAATTGTGTACGGTAGTTAACTTACTAGGAATTATCTGTAGCGATTTGAAGCCATTATTTTTTCAGTGTTGCCTATAAAAATTGACTTTTTGTAGCTTCCCATTCGGTGAACACGATTGTACCCAATTAATGGGCATTCTATATTGAAGAAGGAAATAAAAGAAATTAATTGTTTGTAGACTGTTATGCCTTTCAGTATCCAGTCTACTATGTAGCCCTACGCCTTTGTATAAAAAACAAAAACAAATAAACTTCCAACTTAAATGGCATTTGGATATTTACACATCATAAGACTCCATATGAGGTAATGAGGGGCTTCGGTGGCGTAGTGGGTAGCAGGCTGAGCTTCTATGCCCAAGGTCGCGGGTTTAAACCCGGCCGAAGTCGTCGGATTTTTTAAGAGCGTTAAAAATCCCTCAGTATGCCTTCCTTCGGAGGGGAAGTAAAGCCAGCGGTCCCATGTCATAGATTTATCGCATGAAAAAGAACCTTCCACTAACTACAATTGTGTGAAGCCAAAATTTGTAGGTTAGAATTGATAACGCTCTATTAGTTCCAACGTTCGCCACCAGGTGCTGACTGCGATGCCATCTAGTAGCCAAAGTACGCAAGCTAGGTGTCGTGTACGGTACCATTTGGTAGCAAAAGTAGGAACTACTTAAAATTATTGTCTGCAGTCCTTACATGAATTAAAACAGATAACACACACTAATACAGCCATCAGAATTAACACCGGTTATCAGACAGATTCTACACACACCCAAAGTACACGGGGCTACATGACCGAGTTGTCGCAGCCCCTAAACTAAGGAACCAACCTCTTCCCAAATGAGCTGTAAAATAGTTTTAGCCTCCAATATGCTCATAGTTGATGAAGCCACATAATTAAAAATTTACCAGATACAATTTAAATTTACAATTTAATCACATAACAATGACAAACAGTAGCAGATATTTACAGACAAGATTTACATTCTCCTCCTGCTGATAGGGCCAGATGACAGCAATTTTCTTCACCTTAAAATAGCTCCCCACACCCAGCTTATTGGCCAACGGAGTTTGAGGAAGGTAATGCTTCTCATCTGCTTTGACCTGTTGTACGATACGAATAAACACAACCCTAAAGGGTAGGGATCGGTTGCGAACGGAGTCGCAAAAGAGTCGAGAGTGCTGCCCCTGGAACCGATACACTCAACTCCAGTGTCGACTCCACTGATGCACTAACACCATCTAACAACTGTTTTCGGAACTGCGTGGACTTATAGTTCGACGTTCCTCCCTTGATACCACAGATTACCTACTACTACAGATAGCCGACAGCCATGCTAATTCTTGGTCACTAAGACTTCAGCGCTGTCTGGTGTTTGACCGTGGTACTAGTTGAGCACGGCCGTGCGGGTAGCCTACCCCACCCCTTCCCCTCGTTCCGCTAAATATTCTCGTCCTAACTGCTCTGCCCACTTCAATGTTCCGAAAATCACAATCTTCCCAATACTTATAGCACACGTTTTTAAGTGTGGAGATAATAATATGATCTACACGAAATAAATCACATTCAAAATAGCAATAACATTTTTTTTTAATAATACCAAAGTGGGAAATTGTGAATTCCGGAACTCTGAAATGAGCAATCACAGCATTTAGGACATGACCTCATCAATAATTTACATGTTTACATTTCTTTCAGTTGCAATTGGAGCATATTGCATTGACAAGAATTAGGCTACTATAAGGTCTGCAGCATATTATTACTCAATTTAAAAAAAAATGGTCCCTTCCAATTAACCACTGTAGGCCCAATTATAACCGATTAGTTCCGAGATTAAACTAGAAAGGAAAAGTACTGGGAAGGGAGAATATTCATATCTTAAAATGCTTGATGCTGTTCGCAATAACAGGAAAATTTTAAGAGAGAATACTAAGGAAATAGGTGGTGTAACCTGATCCTCATCACACTAAAATTGTTAGTGTAATTAATGCCAAATTCATTAGTTTCAGAAAAATAATTGGATATCACAAAATTTATATACAGTAGTTCATTTGATATTCCCTTTAAAATATATCCATTCCACCAATTTTGAAGGGTGAAATACAGTAAGTACAAGTACATAAACAAATTTCATGGCACACTAATACAGTAAATTCTATGACATGCTGTGAAGGGGAAAGGAGAAAT
The DNA here is from genome assembly GCA_946902985.2 of Meconema thalassinum. Classification (NCBI taxonomy): domain Eukaryota; kingdom Metazoa; phylum Arthropoda; class Insecta; order Orthoptera; family Tettigoniidae; genus Meconema; species Meconema thalassinum. Next base: position 77,579,165 of record OX336389.2, on the reverse strand, counting down.
AGGACTTTCAATGAAAAACAAGAAACACACTCAATACTGCTAGAAATCATCATGTTTTATTTAAAAAGTTTGTCAACGAAGAAAAAATAACAGGGAGAGCCAAAATCAAACTTAGCAAAAATACAGTAATCAAATCTGGTCCTTTTAAAAGTATGTGTTGAGGCATGTTCTTCTTTCTTGCCAAGGTATAACGGTAGGCTACAGCACATGATAATGGACCTATTACCTCCTTGACGCCATGGCTGACACCGATGAACCGCAAATTCCTACAACACATGCAAGTTTGTATGTTGAAACAGTTAACTTAATAAATGTGTAATGCTTGAAATGGAGAACTTGAATTTGCTGTTATGTGTATGTTTGCACCTACTATAACTATATTTTAAAAGAATCTCTTATTGTAGAATCATTGTGTTTTTGATATTAATTTTAGGGCTTTTGATAACATATTCATTTAGCCCCATATATTTGGAAGTGTATAGGATTTATATGATACTCTGTTATTGTGGTATCTGTAATAGTGTGTAGGCTATACTTTCTGTAATTCAGATGCGGACTGGAAAGGTGGCAGCCATAGTTAGGGACATTTATTTTTAAGAATTTTTAATAATATGTACTAAAATGAAATTGAAATACCAACAGGAACAGTTACAAATTCCCTGTCCACTCAGCCAAGATATTCTGCAGATCTCTCCTGTGGGCCTCAACATTATTTTATTTTATTCCTTTCCTGATGGAAATCCGGTAGTACCTTATTTCAACTCCTGGGGCACCTCCCCAAGCCTGTCCCTTATAAAGCTACACACACTACTACAGTCATCACATAATCGGAGCAATTCTACCCACACCCAACTGCATGGGGCTGATGACCAAGATGTCCCAAGCTCATAAAATGAATTAACAGCAGACAAAATCAAGTCATTATGTTATTTTGTGTTGTGTTGGATTCTGACACATGTATGCGTTTGACAGAGTGCCATTTAAGCTCATGAATAGGAATGAATGAATACGACTACCCTACTTGTTTTCGGATTTACAGGAGGCAGTCAAGATAGGAATTACCTAGAAATTTAAATTCTGTATGTGTGGGAACCCATGATAAACCACTTGCTGGGTGGCTAAGCGGAGAATCAAACCCAACATTTCCCGGTTTACCTCACTAGGCTGTGTGTACCCTGTTCTTACCCTCAGACTAGAATTAGATTTCTTGACATTCAGCAATCAAACATGGACCCCAGAAGTGTCAACCAAGAACTATACCACCTGGTTGGTCTCATTTATTTTTAAGAATATTATGTACTGAAAAGAAATTGAAATTGATCCAAGTTATTTATTTTTACTGTGCTTCGAATGGAGGTTGCGGCGTTGTGTATAGTGCAGCCATTATATCCAATGTTGCAATGAATAAATGTTCCCCGATATTGGTATAGGACACATTACCTGTATGTACTCTGAATAAGTGAAGCAATAGAGCAATACTTAATTAAATTACTAGAACTGAAAGTACCGGTAACAATTCCATAGCCAAAATTGTGACGTGCCTTTTATTTCTTAGTTGTTTTGCAGAAAATACCATACTAAGAGTGTAGAGTTGAAATACAACTTGAACAAGAACACGACAGCCTAGAATAAATACACACGAGACACGAAAATAGAGCACTTTAGAACAGTAACGAGAGCGAACTTTCAGTGGAGATGTTGGCAACCATGTGAATACAAACAATTTATGACCAGAACGTAAAACTATGCCAGCGCTAGCATGTTAAAACAATTGGGATCAGTTCAGTCGTTTGCAAACGACTTGTTTATGTTAAGGTGAGTAGTCGTTGAATTCATTCGACTGTTTTCTAAAAGCAGTCAAACAAGTCGATGGTTTTAACTTTTGTCAGTCGACTACTGATGCCCATCTCTACAAACCAATTGACAACCAGAATCAATTTGAGCGTACACACCCTCCGACTTGCTAAAATGCTATTAATATTGGATCCCAATATAAAATATTTTCTGATTTAATTTTCCTGGAAAATCTATTCTATGTTTGCATCGATCATTACCATCACGCTATGGGGAGAATTTCATAATCATTTTCTTGTAATTCATTTATCACGCAGTAGAATAAATGAATGAAATTCAATCATAAAATAAATAGAACTCTAAGCCATAATTGGTAAGCCCATGTTCAAGTTGTGTAATAATTCAAGAATGCACCCAATTCTCATTAAAAGTGTATAGACTGTGTTAAGGAGTTCAAACATAACCTAAATATTGAATGCTTAACATTTCCAATGAAATGACATACATATATATTTGGACAACTGGACGTAGGCTATTTCATTGAAAGAATCTACGAACAAGAAACTGTATAAAACTATAGGCACCTACAGCCGTCAAGCTGTCCTCACAGTACCCGCTGGAGATTTACATCACCACTCTATCTGTACGGTACCTCGAGTTAAGCCTAAGTGCGCCAACTGTGAGGGAACACATAAACTCTTCCATCCCTGCCCTCATGTCTTTGCCACTAACCCCCCCCCCTCCCACACAGCACGCCACTGCTCTGACACAGTTGTTAGGCCTGCTACAACAACTCTCAGCCATAACCCTGTAAACTACAGCTAAACCAAACCCAGAACCCCCTAATACACTTCATTTGCAGAGCAATAAAATCCATAAAACAACTCCGCAACGAGCTTCACAAAACCTAAATTATAAACAAAAAGACTACTCCACAAACACCAAAATCAGTAAACCTCCCTCATTCCAGCCACACTACACCTTAAACAGACATAGAAAGCATAGTCATGACCCCTTCATGGAGTAGGCTATTGTCTAAACACGATCATGTCTCCTTCAACTTTACTGAAGACTTCATTAAATTCTATTAAAAATTCATAAACTCATTCCACAAATCTTAAAATCAGTATACATCCCTCATTTCAGTTACTCTATTCAATAAACAAACATAGAAGGCGTAGCCATGACCCCTTCATGGAGTAGGCTATTGTCTAAATCTGACCACGCATAATACAACCTTACTCTAATTCAAAATTACAGCCAAATGATCCATCTGACTGGGAGGCTTGCCTGGGATGATGGGCCAGAAAACCGGTATCTGGAGTTCAAGCATAACCTAAATATTGAATGCTTAACATTTCCAATAACTTGGACAACTGGATTTAGGCTATTTCATTGAAAGAATCAACGAACTGTATAAAACTATAGGCACCTACAGGTATACTTAACTTATTAATTAAAGCTCTACAATAAACATACAGCACAATGAATTGTAGCATGAAGTTATCCTGAAGAAGTCGTTTGATCAGAACGACTACTTAAATTCGAATGATTCCATTCGCTTGGAATTAGTCGTTTGCCAACGACTTGTTTCATTCCAATGATTTCCAACGATTGTTTTGAGATCAGTCATTTGCAAACGACTTGTTTATGATACGGTGAGTAGTCGTTGAATTCATTCGACTGTTTTTTAAAAGCAGTCGACTGCTGCCCTTCTCTACACACAACTAATTTTCTACACCTGCCGCTACTGAGCTGTAACTGGCTTAGACATTAGCATCCTACGTGTTGAAAAATATTGTAAGTAACGTGTAGGAATAAAATATAGGTATGTCAACCATTACATTGGCATATAATAAATGAATTATATTTATCTTGTATCTATCTATCCCACGATATAACATAATACAAGGTGAAGAGTCCTTTAAAACAAATTGTTTACTGTGATACTGGAAGAAACAATACAACACAGTGGTAATAGTTCTAGCCTGAACCTATTTGTTAATAAAATTTCATGTGATTTCACTCAGATCTCTGTTGTAGTGGCTTATTATATGTGCACCTTGTAACTTAATAGTACATTATGCAACGAGCCTATAATGACAATAATTAAGACACGAGTTTTATAATTTCCATACGAGTGTCTTAATTACAATTATAGACGAGTTGCATACGACTGTTTATGTTCGACGATAATTATAACTATTTTATGTTCGAACATAAATATTCATAAATATCTGTCGAGATTTCACCAGTTTTATATACTGAACAGAGCGCATGGGATGCAAAGAATACCTTGTATTTGACCATGGCCTCCTGGAATACCTCACTATGACACTCGCCACGCAGTGAAATTTAAAATAGGGGGCCATGGAAGTGAGTGCAGGTGCGATACTATCCTCACCTAATTGGTCACACAACTGTTTCTTGAGCTCTGATTGGTGGGAGAAACTGTATCATAATGAAAACTTGTACTATAATGAGCCTCATTATAGTACAGTTTTCTGACATAATATTTACATTTCGCCAGTGTCGAACATAAACATATTAACCTATCTTCTTTACACTGTTTTATGAGTTAACACCACATCAAAACTGATGAGGATTTATTTTAGTTGGACACAGAAGCTTATTTATTAATGTAATAGACATCTATGATTGATGAAACCCATAAGATTGCCTCTCTCACCTTTCAGAAAATAACTAAAATTTTAATTCTGCGATTAATGTAACTAATCCACGTGTGTTTCTATTACACAACAATTAAGGGTAACTCCAGCATATCTTCTAGATTTTTGATGTGTCTGGTGAGTGGTTTTGTTACTGCTTCTGCAGGTATCACCCTTCTGAAAGATGTCTCATCGTTTCTAATTCTATTCTTAATCTTCTGCCAGAGGAGAAATAGTTTTGCAACGCATGAATAGTGCTGTAGCTGCTGAATTTTCTAAAAATAATTATGGAATGATGGGAAGAAAAATAAATATAGCCTATTCTAAAATAACAACATACGCATAAAATGAAACCATTCTGATGAACTTAATATGCTTCAAATTCAGAGTACAAATGCGTTCACCATTTGGTGCTTCGTTCATTTGTATATTTGGACCAAAATGTAGACCTCTGAAATAAATTTTAATGTTGGACTTTGCTCCACAGAACAAGAGCACACAGCCACCCATAGGACCAGTGTGTGTTAAGATTTTAGAACCTGTAATTACAGGTCCAACATTAAAATTTATTTCAGAGGTCTACATTTTGGTCCAAATATATCAAGTTGAAAACATTACGGTAACATAGACTCTTACCTGGTCATTTCTCAGGAGAGTAGGCCTAATTGTCACATTCATCTGCTATTTCGAGAACAGCAATTTACGATTTGTTTGTTCACAGAATTTGGTAGGCCTACCTGTGGAATAAATAATAGTGAAAGTTAATTAATATCTCAAGTAGAATATCACCTGTACACTGCGTCTAATATCAATTCAAAACTAGGCTACCGGTAAGGTATATTTTTCACAGGCACTACAGAAACAAGTTTTCACTTAAACTCTTAAAATAAGCGTACTTACTTGGCGTAGCAGAACAAGAACTGTTCACTTCTCATTACCAAGAAGACGATTTGATGAAAGAAAGATGAGAAAGAACACAGCATTAGCTTATTATAAAATATTAATGTACGGCCAATATTGTTTACACCAAGCACGACATAAACAGAGCGTCCATGTTGGTCAATGCCGCCAACCCAGTAGAAATAATGTTTATTTAATGATAAGTGCCGTAATTATCGTCGGTGAGCAAGATAATTGCAAGGAAATGTCAATTAGGAATTATGTGTATATTTATTGACTAAATATAGGGATATATTTGCAATTCAATTAAAACGTGTATCATGCATATGTTGGCAAGACGATATACAGCGCTTAATCCGCTCCTTACGTCTGGCCGCGCTACTACACCGATGGTACCAAATAATCCCTATCTGGTTGACACCCCCTGCTTGATACCCTGTGTTACGATGAATGGATTATTAGCCAGCAAACATGAAAGATTGCTTCGGGTTATTACCATCAGTAATGTTGTTGGTGCCGGCCCCGTGGTGTTGGGGTAGCGCGCCTGCCTCTCGCCCGGAGGCCCCGGGTTAGATTCCCGGCTCAGTCAGGGATTTTAGAAACTGACGTGAAGGCTGGAACGGGGTGCAATCAGCCTCGTGAGGACAATTGAGTAGCTGTCTGACAGTGAGGCAGCGCCCCGATCACGAAAAGAAAGATTAACGGCCGAGGGGACCCGATGCGCTGATCACGCGTCACCCCTAATTATCTGGGCAGTAGTCGTTTGGCAGGCCTAGGCCCTTCATGGGCTGTACTGCCAGGGGTTATTAATGTTGTTGGTGTAATTGTTACTGATATTGTGTATATTATGATTAAAACATCCTGCCTAAAATGTAATATTACAACAATTTGGTACATATATTGTAAATAATAATAATAATAATAATGAGCCATAATAGTGACATTCATAGATTTTAAAAAGGCTTTTGATTCTGTCGACAGGGAAACTCTAGATAAAGTAATCAGAGAATTTCGAGTTAAATCTAAACTGGCAAACCTAATCCGTGAAACCCTCACAGACACTATTTCAAAGGTAACATTTCGGGAAAACCATTCAAAATAAATGCATGAGTAAGGCAAGGTGATGGTTTATCTCCACTCCTATTAAATAGTTGTATCCTGGAAAAAATAGTACGAATTTAGAATATGAAATTGGAAGAGCAGAATATATCATTTATAACACTAGGAAGAAAAAACAAAGTAAATTGTCAGGCATTTGCTGAAGATTCTTTCTGAAAACGTAGCTCATGCAACAGTACAAATCGATCTATTAGAAGAGGTAGCCAATAAAACAGGTTTAAAGATTTCTGTAGAAAAAGCAACATTTATTACAAATATTAAAAATGCTCCAGAAACCCTAATAACAAAAATTGGTCAAATTAAGAGGGTAGATAAGTTCAAATATTTGGGGGAAATAATTCAGAAGAATGGCTTAGAAAAATCTGCTGTAGAAGAAAGAGTGCACAAGATTCAAAGAGCATAACCAGGAATAGCTATAACAAAAAATGTTTATCTAAGAAATTGAAAATACAGCACTATAGAACAGTAATTAAACCAGAATGCTTATATGCCAGTGAATGTCTAATACTAAATTATAAATTGGAAATATTAGAAGTATCAGAAAGAAAAATTATAGCCTATGCAAAATTCTCCGTCCATTAAGAACTACAGAGTTTTGGAAATTAAGATGTAACAAAGAAATATATTGGATCATTCAAAACATAACGGAGATAATAAAGAACAGGCGATTGTTATTTTTCGGACATTTATATAGAATGAATAATAGCAGGCTAACCAAACAGATTTTTAAATATCTTTGGAAAAAGAAATCGACAACAGCCTGGTTTCAAGAAGTAAAGAAAGATTTAGAAAGAAACAATGTAAGAGAAGAAGATGCACTAGAGAGAGAAATTTTCAAAAAAAAAGGTATTGGGAATGGAAGGACTCGAAGGAAGGCAATATAAGAAAACAGGCTCAAAATGGTCAGAAGAGAAAAAGAAGAGACACAGCGAACAGATGAAGGAGCACTGGAGGAAGAAAAAAGAACAACAAAGGACTAAACATTGAAATTGGTTTGTGGTCCTCAGAAGACCCTAATGGAGAAAGAAGAATGAGAGATTCGGAAAAAATACTTTTAAAAATCACCAATATGAACTGCGATTTCATAAAAACAAATAACTGAGTACATAGAGTAGGCAATAATATTGCAACCTTTATTAAGTTACCCATTATTGAAAACAGGGACCGTGCGTAACAGCAAATTTTCGACCGCAGCGCCCCTAGCGGAAGAGACGATTATTCACTGGTAGGAGAAACACAAGAATAACATATCAGCTGTCGTGTGTTATGAATACGTGTAGTTGGAATTAATCAACAATGTCAAATACTGTTACTCATGTGGGCTTTAAGAAAATTGTATGGAGTTCTCAGTATTTTAGGAATTCTACTTTGATAAAAGGAAGAGAGCTTAAAATACCAACATCAAGGTAAGAATAAAGAATTCTCTTACTGTAGATACTTTTAATATTTTATATATTTGTAATAATCTCAGTCTTAACATTATCTTTATTAATGTTCAGTTTATTTTTCCTGTTATTTTTTAGATTGACTGCAACAGAAACCTAGTGGAAGCTGTCTGCACTTGCAAAGCTGGCCTATCTGGAAGATGTAAAATCATAGCTGCATTATGTGCTTATATTAACAGTGAGAGACGGCAGTCTCAAACTTCAGTTCTGCAGCAGTGGCATGCACCCAAAACCAACATCCAAAAGGAATTAGGCCTATATTCAAAGGGAGAGTGCATTGCAGAAATAATGCCGGCACAGTGGTGTTGGGGTAGCGCGCCTGCCTCTTACCCGGAGGCCCCGGGTTCGATTCCCGGCTCCGTCAGGGATTTTAGAAATTGACGTGAGGACTAGAACGGGGTGCACTAAGCCTCGTGAGGACAATTGAGTAGCTGTCTGACAGTGAGGCAGCGCCCCGGTCACGAAAACCAAGATTAACGGCCGAGGGGACCCGACACGCTGACCACGCGTCACCCCAATATCTGCAGGCCAAATGGCTGGGCAGCGGTCGCTTGGTAGGCCTAGGCCCTCATGGGCTGTAGTGCCAGGGGTAAAAAAAATGCAGAAATAATCCATACAGCTCAAGATCTTACCCATTGTGATCAAAATACAAGTAGGCATAATAGTGAAATATATGAAACTGATCTTAAAAAAAAAAAAAAAATATTGATTGTGCGTTCTCAGCTACTGTATATTAAAGGCAGAGTGTGAGGAGAAAGTAGTGCAATATGACAGTCAGTGGTAAATATTATTGTAAATAATGCACTTAATTTCTGTGAAAATGAAGGATTGAAGGTTATTTTTAATGAATTAGAAACCAAGAATTATCAGAATATACACAAGTGTTATTTTATTCAGAGACAATCAGATCTAAAAACAAAACTAGTTCCAGTTAACTATGAGCATAATTTACCAAAGGAAGTGCAACAGTTCTATGAGACCAACGTTAAAGTACAGTAGCCTAAGTAAAACACAGAAAATTCAAATTGCAATGTTTACAATAATCTCAATCACAATGTAAACATTGGCACAAGAAGAGAAACATCAGAATTTCTGCCAGTATTAAGCCACACAAAATTAAGACACTAAAAACTGGAATGTATGATCAGCTGGCAAAATCATTTATGATGATTAAAGACATAAATCAGACATTATAACATCACCAGGCAAGCAGACCAGAATTAACTGTAATATAGCTATCAGTGGCTCTACCTCCATAGCATCTAGAAAGAAAACAAATAAAACCAGAAGGTGCAATTGCCACAAGAAATTTCACAGTGAAACCATTTTTGTAGTGCGAAAACATTAGAATTCTCTATTTAAACACAAATAGTGCTAAATGTTCCGGCATAACTCAACAAGATGACAGTGTTTCGCCCCGGTGTGCTATTGGGCTCTTCAGTTGGTTAAAGCACACCTCACCAAGACACTGTCTAGTGCACACTGGGAAGGCCATTGCAAGACGTATTTAATACATGTGTATTTTCTTATGAAAATTGAATATTAGAATTCTCTGTCGAACACTAATTGGCCTCTCACAATGTATTTCAGTGCAGTCAATAATGCATGTACAATTTTCATAGTGGGTCTTGAAAGAATTAGGCATAGTCTTTCCGATACTGAACCTTTGTGGCCAGAGAATCCAACCTATTGTTTTTTGATAGATATGGTGCAAAACAAACTGAAATTTAGCTGATGCTGGGTACCTAAAAATAATCGCAATAGCAGAGAAAGCCAAACCAAGTTTCATTTTCATTAGATAAAGTAATAACATATTTTGTTTGGTAAGAGTGCATTTGTGACTTAATAGTAGGTAAAAGAGACAACAAAAGCTGGAAGACTGGGATTTTTACACCAGCTATGTCAAGCAAACTATTTCCCTGGCCCTCCACAGACTCGTAGCCAGAAAATGATTTTTTTACTTGTATGAGGTCAACTCCAACACCACATTCTCTCTTGAAACAAGTATCAGTCATTACATTCTTATCACTGTTAGGTACTGTTAACATTGTCAGAGTTTCTGAATCACATTTTGAATTATTACTGGGCAAATTTAAATTACAAAATAGTACATTAACATTCTCCTGGCCATATGAAAATGGTAAATCATCAGTCTGAATACCCATACTACTAACAGTTTGGGGAAATTGTGATTCTGGAACAGAATTAATGTTTTCTTGCATTAGACTACACTTTGTCTTCCTTTCCTCCTCTTGTACCTGATCATTCGTTTCCTCTGAGTTTCGTTCTCATTAGATCTTCCTGGTACTTATGTAAAGTAGGTTTATACCCAGGGCTATCAGGGTCTCTGGTAGGTGTTCCATCAATAAAGTGTCTACTTCAGATTCTGGAATTACTGGTAGGAACCTAAGGTTTTCCATCAAGTGTTGAACGGCTTATAGATGTTATCCATGCTTCCCTTCTGATCTTATGGGCAGCTCCGGCCGGAAAACTAATTTTTTTTGTCCCTGACGGGCTGTTTCCGTAGGTGTTATTACAGCCGTACACAGAACAGTTCACGTGACATTTACTGTGTTTAACTTACTGGTACTAGGAATTTCACTCAATTGTTTTGTTTTAAGGGGTATGTCCACATCAGACAATTTAGAATTAAGGTCAAGGGTTGTGTGTAAATCAAACAGTAAAATGTCAGGTAATCAGGAAACTGGGGGAAGTGGCAGTGAGGAAGATGTGGAAAAGACAGTGGGAACATATGTTACCATTGTTACTACTGAGTCGCAGCTGATCGCTGAAGGTAGTAACTTAAATGTAAATGGGGGGGTTATGAACGATAGTTTGATCCAAATGCTACTGAGTGAAATAAAAGAGATTAAGAAGCAAGGAGAATCTATGAGTAAGGAAATTAAGGAGCAGGTAGGCTCTGTAAATGAGAAGGTAGAGTCAGTGACCAAACAGATAGTAGAAGTGAAGGAATTTGTAAGTAAGGAAATTCAGGAGAGCAACAGGGCCACGAACACAAGGATAGAGAGTCTCAGCAAAGAAATACGGGACCATAAGTCTGTCCTTAATAGTAGAATGGAGAGTATGAACCTGGAATTAAGTGGGAAAATTAGCAAACAGGGAGAGGAAATCAGGGCAGAAATGCAGGGGAATCAGGCTGGGATCACAAGTAGGCTAGAAGGAATGGAAGGCCATCAGAACCAGCAAGATGTGGAAATAGCGAAAATTAAGTCAGAGATAGCTAGTTCAAGGGCAGAAGTACAGAATGTAACGGGAAAGTGTGATGAGATATGCAACACTGTAAGTGGGAATAAGAGGGAATATTTAGATAGAGTAGGTGCCGTTGAAAATAAGTTGGGAGAGATTGAGGGTCTGAGAGGGAAGCAGGTGGCATTGACCGAGAAAAACGAAAAGCTGCAGGAAGAGCTGATAAAGGTCAGGAGAGAGTTGAAAGAGCGACCGATGAGTCAAAGGGTTGTGATGCCATCTAGTTTGCTACTCAGGGACCCTGGTCTGCCACAATTTAACTCAAGGCAGTTCAACCCTATGGAGTTTTTAAAAACCATTGAGAAGAAATTCAGCAAGGATCTAGAAGACGGGGTTGTCGAATGGGAAACAGTGTTGGAGATCTTGTCTAACTCATTTCAAGGGGATGTGAAAGCATGGTTCCAAATATACAGGCCTAACATGAATAGTTTAAGGGAATTCAGGGATAAATTCAAAGCTAAGTTCTGGGGGGAGGGGGTACAGTCCAGGGAAAGGGAAAAATTAACTTTTGGGAAATATAAGGAGAGAGAAGGGGTATCCCTGACAGAATATTTTTTGGCACATGTACTTATTTGGAAGAATTTGGATGGGCTGACCTCTGACAGTGATGTGGTTAGGGTCATGTTGAAGCACTTCCCACCTAGAATTCAGGAGGCAGCTTGTATGCAGAAGGTAAGGACGGTAGAAGAGTTGGAAGAGCTTCTTACGAGCTTTGACGTTTTAGGCAAGCAGCACATGGAGAGGCCAGAGGTCAAACAGGAATTTAGGGGCAATAGGGGGAATAATCAGGAGTTTAATAGGGGTAGATTTAATCAGGAGCAAAGAGATTATCAGCAGAGGCAGGAAAACTATCAGAGAGGTGGGGGGCGTCAGGATAATTCACAGCGACAGGAAGGTAACTATCAGAGAGGTGGGGGGCGTCAGGAAGGTGGTAACGAAAGAGTACAGGTGAACCAGAGGAGACAAGAACAAGGTGGTCAAGGAGCTTTAAACTCCGAACGGGCTGTGCAGGGAGGTCAGTCAGGCAGTCCGTAAGAAATGAAGTCAAGCAGTGTGTTATTGTGGGTGAGGAGGATTTTATGCCTATGAGTCGGGAGGATCTGCTAGCTGACCAGCAGGAGTTCTCATGTATCGGGGAGAAGGAGGCTTTTATGTCAACTGTTGAGTTGAGCATACTAGGTAAGAGAGTGCAGGCATTGGTGGATTCGGGGAGTGAGAGAAGTGTCATCAGTAAGGGATTTTATGATACTTTAATCAAGGACGGTGGTAAGTTGGAAGAAATTCCAGTTAAGTCGACATATGTGGTAACTGCTGTTGGTAATAAATCCCAAAGAGTGGGAAAGCAGGTATTGTTGCCCATGAGGTTTGGTAATGAAGTTGACCACAAGACTTGCTTGGTAATTCCTAACCTAATTTATGAAATGATTTTGGGGATAGACTGGCTTAACGAGCATAGTGCTGTTATTGATTTTGACCGGGGTGTCATCAACTTTGTGAGGGGGAATATAAGCCAGGAGATGAGAATGAAATGCAAGAGTGTAGATAAGACAGTAAAGGCATGTGTTACTGAGGTCACTGTAGGGGATATGGCAGAAGGTAAGGCTGACGATGAGGAGGAAGTTGTGGATTTATGTCACATTGCTGTGGAGGGTGATAAGTGTGATCAACTCCAGCAGGCTGTGGATAAGAGTGGTTTAAGTGTTGAGGAGAGGGATAAGTTGTTAGAGGTTTTAGAGCTAAACCAAGAAGTTTTCAGTGACAAGCCAGGGCTAACACATGTCTATACGCATCAGTTCGAAATTGTAGATCATTCTCCATTTTCAGGACCCAAGTACCCGATACCTCACAAATTTGCTGATGCTGTGGAGAAAGAAATAGGCATTATGCTGAATCAGGGTATTATTGAGCCTTCAACTAGTGCATATCTGAATCCCTTAGTTGTGGTTGGGAAGAGTGATGGCTCGGTCAGGTTGTGTATTGATGCCAGGCAGCTCAATTGTAGGATATCTGGGGACCAACAGAGGCCAGAATGTGTTGAGGAACTGGTTCAGAAATTCAATGGTAAGCAATGGTTTTCCACTATGGATCTGAGTGCATCATTTTGGCAGGTACCGTTGAGAGAACAGGACAGGAAGTTGACTGCGTTTAGCTTTAAGAGTGGTTTGTACCAATTCAGGGTCGTTCCTTTCGGAACAAAGACCAGCAGTTCAGCGTTGATTAGGGCCTTAAATCTAGTGTTAGGGAGGGACACACACGAGTTTGTGACAATGTACATAGATGATTTAATTGTTGCATCTTACACATTAAAGGAACACCTGGATCACTTAGACATTGTTTTGGGGAAATTAAGGGACGGGGGATTTACAATTAAACTTAAGAAGTCTCTGTTTTGCACAACATCAATCACATTTTTAGGGCATACTATCACAACACAAGGGGTGTCTCCCGAACAGTCACGATTAGACAAGATTCACAACACTGCTACACCACGTAACGCCAAACAATTGAGGTCAATATTAGGGGTTTTCAATTATTTTCGTAGATTCGTAGTTAAATATTCCTGTCTTGTAGAACCGTTTAGGGAATTGCTGAAGCAGGGTACTAAGTGGGTATGGACCCAGGTGCACGATGAGGCTTTTAAGGAGTTGAAGAGAGGCTTTGTAGAGACTGTCATGCTTAGGTATCCTCGTCTGGATTGTCCCTACATTTTGATGACTGATGCGAGCATGCAAGGCATCTCAGGCATTTTGTGTCAGGAGGATAGTGAGGGCAATCTAGGGATTGTCTCATTAGCAAGCAGAGGGCTAAGCATGGCGGAGAAGAGATATACAATTACTGAAATAGAGATGTTAGCAATCGTATACTCTCTAGGGAAGTTTAGGAGTTATGTGTTGGGCAGTAAGTTGCAGATACTGACTGACCATCATGCATTACTTTTTATTGGATCCTGCAAGCTCACTTCGAACAGGATGTCAAGGTGGATATTGGCTATAAGTGAATATAACTTTGAGGTAAGGCATATTAAGGGTACTGAGAACATTGTGGCTGACTTCATGAGTAGAAACATTGGGGGTGATGAGGGTCATCAGGTACTGGAGGTACAGGAAGGTGTTGTTATCTGCGTAACCAAGGTAAGCGAGTGTGATTATGAGATACGCTGCTTAAGGAATCTGCTTGTAGAGCAGGAGAAGGATGAGGTCTTAGGTGATATCTTGACTCAGTTGAGAGGTATGGATGTGGATAGTAGAATTAAGGTTGGAAAGTATTGGTACAAGTTGGAGTGTGGTTTCTTGGCTAGGCTGTGCCATGAAGGTGCCTGGAGAGTGTGTGTGCCAAGCTCATTGCAGGTAACGATGATTTGGTATCATCACAAGGCTTTAGGGCATTTTGGATCAAGCAAGGTTCTTTTTGCTGTTCAGCAGCATTTCATTTGGAAGAACATGGGAAGGCAGATTAGGAAAGTTCTGGCAAGTTGTGACTCGTGTCAACGGTGTAAATGCCCAACGAGGTTTCTTGAGGGACCTCGGCAAATGGTGATCACAGAAAAACCAAGGGATTTACTCTGTGTCGATCTGTATGGTCCATTGGTTAAAGCTCAGTTTGGATATCAGTATATCTTCGTGGTTGTTGACGCATTCAGTAAACTCGTCAAACTGTATCCCCTGAGAAAAGCGACCGGGAAGGGCTGTGTCCTACAGATCACTGATAAGTATGTACCTGAGTTTGGGGTGCCTCTCAGGATACTATCAGACCACGGTAGTCAATTCACCTCAAAGATCTGGAAAACCAAGTTGAGTGAATTGGGTATCAAGCACATATTCTCATCTATTCGATATCCTCAAGGGAATTTGTCCGAACGAGTTATGAGAGAATTAGGGAGAGTATTTCGCACCTATGTGAGCAATCGCCACAATGCGTGGTTCTCCAAGTTAGGAGATATTGAACGATGGTTCAATAGTACGTTCCATGAGAGTGTAAAATGCACTCCCTATGAAATTCAGTATGGTAGGAAGCCTACCAATGAGCTTGCTAGAATGCTAGGTTTGGTCACGGGAGAGGAGATTGGGAAGGATGTTTGTATCCAGCTGGCTAGGGACAACTTAATCAAGGCAGGGAATAAGCGTAGGCGCCAGCAGAAGCGGGTAAAGTTTGATTCTTTTGAAGTAGGCGATCAGGTGCTTCTGAGGGTTCCATATCCGTCTTCAGCTGTAGATAAGGAGATAGGGAAGTTTTTTCATCTATTTCAGGAGCCTTTTAAGGTGGTTGAACGTATTGGTGAGTGTGCCTATAGTTTAACGGACCAGGATGGTAAGTCTGTCAGTACACATAATATTAGGAATCTCCGTAGATATCACTCTGTAAAATAATATGGCATGGACTCTTAGAGAATCAGTCAACATAACGTGATGGCATGACAAAACTCAAGAGATGTGACGAAGAATGCTAACCAGCAAAGTGGCATCGAGTGTTAGATGGATAGATGGTATGATAAGGCCTGTGCAGGCAAATACCATGGCTTGTGAAGCGATAGGGTCTCATGATGAGACGAAGAAAATGAAGTGGTAGACCTAAGACACTTGAGAGAAATCAGTGAGGCTAGGAAATGGACACAATAAGACATTCGAGAGAGTGAGAATGTGTGAAAATTTGACAAGTGTGTATGTATATATGTCTTCCAGGGTTTATTTATGTAATAGTGTAATTCTTTGTGTTTTCAGTGCGTTGCTTGTTTGAGTGTTTGTGATCCACACTTGTTTCACCCGTGTGAATCACATGGGGGCGTATTATTGTGACTGTTCCGGTCACAATGTTCCCAAACCCTTATTTGGTTGACTGCAAGAGAAGTCAGGTTAGGGTAATTTGTCCATACCATTTCTTTTCTTGTTCATCATCATCATTTAGGTTGTAGAATTTCATTTTATTTAGTGTATATATATCTTGTGTATCTCGGGGACTCAGTCAGGAATATTTCATTTAATTTGTATGGGAGATGTCAGTATACAAGACAGCGGATTGTGTAGGTAAGCTACAAGATGTTGCAACAGCAGGAAACTCTAGGCCAAATTTAGATTGGGCCGAGAATAACTTCCCTTGTCTTGAAGAAAGCTTTGTGTAAATTGTGTAAGGTTCTGACGTCAGAGAAGAGTTTCGCGCCACGAGTTGTAAGAAATATACATGGGTTCGAGATTATTGGTGTATTTTGTATGGGTTGGAGGGTATCATGACCCTGGCGGAGAAAGACGAAAACATGTGTTTACAAGATGAGAGGTGGGATTTTCGTGTATAGCGGGGCTTCACTTCTATTGTAGCGTCTGATTGGAAAGGTCGCGTTCTCGTAATTTGGCGTAGGCCTATTTGGAGAAACAGTTTTGTTGAAAGCATGGCTTGTGAATGTACTCGAAACGGCTACATATCACAACGATGTTATCTCTGTTAGCACAATTCAAGTTGGGTACGGAAGCACATTCATTTCTCTCGCAGAGATGTGGCTATGTAAACCAGTAAACATCTCTAACCTCAAACCACGTGTGGAAAATCTTAGAAATGCTGGGGAGAACTGATCTATCGAGCATGTCTCGTAGATTATCTGCTAGATCGTCGATGAGTGAGTAACAAACATCTTTATATTCCAACATTCATTTTGGGTCACATGTTTTCGTCATTGCCGAGGAGAGAAGATAGTAAACCATAGTCTGTTCGACGAGAGTCCCCGCCATATGTTTAAAGTTGATATTAATACACATATTTTGAAGGTTATAATTAGTTTTCTTTATAGGGAATTACACCTAATAGTTGAACGCCCAAATGATACCAGTTAGGTTGACCAAATGTGTGTCCAACACTCCACGACCCTGCCATTTCAATTGTGTGGTATATGATGAAGTACTTCCGATCAAAAATAGGAGGATGATTTTGGGAAGTTTTAAATCAGTCGCCCAAGAAGGGCTGGTAAAAAGTTA